>JAVJIX010000076.1:4055000-4682500 GCA_036785185.1 Paratrypauchen microcephalus | reverse complement strand
CGACTACTACTACTGCTGCTACATGTACTACTGTGAGTACTACTACTACTACTGCTACATGTACTACTGTGAGTACTATTACTACTACTACTACATGTAGTACTGTGAGTACTACTACTACTGCTACTACTGCTACTGCTACATGTAGTACTGTGAATACTACTACTACCACTACTACATGTACTACTGTGAGTACTACTACAACTACTACCAGTGTTGGGAGTAACTCGTTACAAAAGTAATTAATTACTGTAATGCATTACTTTTTGGTGTAACGCAGTAATGTAACACATTACAGGGAAGAAAATCGGTAATATATTACTCGTTACAATGCCAGTAACGCACATTACAATACATTTTTAACTGGCTTTGTTTTTGTGGGTTTTGCGTTTTCTTCATACAAAGTTCGCGGATCACCGCGAGATCATCTACTGAATCTGATAAGTCCGTGCAGAACATTACATTTCATACAAAGTTCCGCGAGATCAGCTAGTGATATAAAAGTCAGCTCAGACCATTCCATTTCCTTTTACTTCATCTCGAACTGGTAGACTGACAAAGGATGAGAGAACCAGAAGAATCAGATAGTTCTAGCTCCTTTTCATGATGGGCATACGCCCACTACTTTCACTTCGTTCAAAATAAGGACTCCAAGAACATTTTAGTTAAATGCACACTGTGTGTGAATCCTAAACCTCTTTCCATGTCGAAATGCAGTACAAGCAATTTGACGAAGCACTTGCAGAGGTGCCATAGCACCACGAAATTAGTCAGGAAAGGAGGGGATGGGAGAGGGAACCATACAACCCCAACAAAGCAGCCGAAACTGATGTTGACCCGACCAGAGACTCTCCAGCCACGAGAGGTGAGAAGGCTCGTTGCCGAGTATAGATTGCCAAATCCTTATTTTCAGTCATTTTGGCGAGAGTAACTAAAGTAATGCAAAAGTAGTGTAATGCCTTACTTTTTATTTAGAGCAGGGGTCTTCAACGTTTTTCAGGCCAGGGACCCCCAAACAGATGGCGAACTGGACCAGCGAACCCCTACTATATATACGGCATAGAATTGTGTTTTATATTAAAGGAAAATTAAAGGTTTTTTTTTTACAATCTGAGCCTTCTTTCAGCAATAAAACAAGTAGTTTTACTCACCCATAGCAGTTTGGTGTCAATTGGAGCAGTATCACAGAACTTATGTTGAGCCGTTCTGTTCTACTAATGATCCCATATCCGTTAGCATAAGTGCTCGGGGCATTACTTTGCGGTGTCCAAATAACACAAACTTTAGCACTTTTCAAATCACAGAAGATCGCTGTGTCAGGGTAGACTTTTAGTGGATTCCAAAATGGCCTGAAACCCGATATCCAGCTATAGTTTCATTTGATGACGTCATCAGAGAGGACAGTGCGCATGCGTGAACTTAGCTGTTTTGTAAACACCGCTAGTCAGAAAGAAACTAACACCGCTCTGAACTTTACTTTTCTGTTGCGATATTGGGTTTCAGGCCGTTTTGGAATCTACTAAAAGTCTACCCTGACACAGCGATCTTCTGTGATTTGAAAAGTGCTAAAGTTTGTGTTATTTACTTTTCCTTTAAATTGAGCTTAGTGTCATTTCTACTCTGTTATGGTACATCCAATACAAGGAAATAATACACAGGTTAATACTGTATTTTACACTATAAAATATAAAATTATATTATTTTAAAGTGAAAAAAAAAAAAAGATTTCGCGACCTCCCCGCAGTACCTAGGGGTCGCGACCCCCCTGTTGAAGACCTCTGATTTAGAGTAATATTGTAATGTAAGGCATTACTTTAAAATGACAGTAACAAGTAATAAGTAGTGCATTACAGTTTTTGAGTAACTTGCCCAACACTGACTACTACTACATTTACTACTGTGGGTACTATTGTGAGTACTTCCAATGCAAATGTTACTACTTGTGCTCTGTTATGTGTATTTGATTTATTACCATGTGTACTTATGTGTGTACTTTGTGTACTTTTGCAGTACACGGTGGTGGACCCGTGTACTCGCCTCTGTTGTATGTAGGTTGTGTATATTTGTAGTACTCATGGTGTACTTTGTGTACTTTTGCAGTACACTGTGGTGGATCCGTGTACTCGGCTCTGGTGCAGTCACTACAACGACCCGTTCTACTGTAAGACCAAGAAAGGACCTCCTCTGGACGGGACCCAGTGTGGACCAGGACAGGTACTCAACCAGGACTAAACCAGGACTAAACCAGGACTAAACCAGGACCAGGACAGGTACTGAGCCAGGACTAAACCAGGACCAGGACAGGTACTGAACCCGGACTAAACCAGGACTAAACCAGGACCAGGACAGGTACTGAACCAGGACTAAACCAGGACTAAACCAGGACAGGTACTGAACCAGGACTAAACCAGGACCAGGACAGGTACTGAACCCGGACTAAACCAGGACCAGGACAGGTACTGAACCAGGACTAAACCAGGACTAAACCAGGACCAGGACAGGCACTGAACCAGGACTAAACCAGGACTAAACCAGTACCAGGACAGTTACTGAACCAGGACTAAACCAGGACTAAACCAGGACCAGGACAGGTATTGAACCAGGACTAAACCAGGACTAAACCAGGACCAGGACAGGTACTGAGCCAGGACTAAACCAGGACTAAACCAGGACCAGGACAGGTACTGAACCAGGACTAAACCAGGACCAGGACAGGTACTGAACCCGGACTAAACCAGGACTAAACCAGGACCAGGACAGGTACTGAACCAGGACTAAACCAGGACTAAACCAGGACCAGGACAGGCACTGAACCAGGACTAAACCAGGACTAAACCAGTACCAGGACAGTTACTGAACCAGGACTAAATCAGGACTAAACCAGGACCAGGACAGGTATTGAACCAGGACTAAACCAGGACTAAACCAGGACCAGGACAGGTACTGAACCAGGACTAAACCAGGACTAAACCAGGACCAGGACAGGTACTGAACCAGGACTAAACCAGGACCAGGACAGGTACTGAACCAGGACTAAACCAGGACTAAACCAGGACCAGTACAGCTACTGAACCAGGACTAAACCAGGACCAGGACAGGTACTGAGCCAGGACTAAACCAGGACTAAACCAGGACTAAACCAGGACCAGGACAGGTACTGAACCAGGACTAAACCAGGACTAAACCAGGACCAGGACAGGTACTGAACCAGGACCAGGACAGGTACTGAACCAGGACTAAACCAGGACTAAACCAGGACCAGGACAGGTACTGAACCAGGACTAAACCAGGACTAAACCAGGACTAAACTAGGACCAGGACAGGTACTGAACCCAGACTAAACCAGGACTAAACCAGGACCAGGACAGGTACTGAACCAGGACTAAACCAGGACTAAACCAGGACCAGGACAGGTACTGAACCCGGACTAAACCAGGACTAAACCAGGACCAGGACAGGTACTGAACCAGGACTAAACCAGAACTAAACCAGGACCAGGACAGGTACTGAGCCAGGACTAAACAAGGACCAGGACAGGTACTGAACCAGGAATAAACCAGGACTAAACCAGGACCAGGACAGGTACTGAACCAGGACTAAACCAGGACCAGGACAGGTACTGAACCCGGACTAAACCAGGACTAAACCAGGACCAGGACAGGTACTGAACCAGGACTAAACCAGGACCAGGACAGGTACTGAACCAGGACTAAACCAGGACCAGGACAGGTACTGAGCCAGAACTAAACCAGGACTAAACCAGGACCAGGACAGGTACTGAACCAGGACTAAACCAGGACCAGGACAGGTACTGAACCCGGACTAAACCAGGACTAAACCAGGACCAGGACAGGTACTGAACCAGGACTAAACCAGGACCAGGACAGGTACTGAACCAGAACTAAACCAGGACTAAACCAGGACCAGGACAGGTACTGAACCAGGACTAAACCAGGACTAAACCAGGACCAGGACAGGTACTGAACCAGGACTAAACCAGGACTAAACCAGGACCAGGACAGGTACTGAACCAGGACTAAACCAGGACTAAACCAGGACCAGGACAGGTACTGAACCAGGACTAAACCAGGACCAGGACAGGTACTGAACCCGGACTAAACCAGGACTAAACCAGGACCAGGACAGGTACTGAACCAGGACTAAACCAGGACTAAACCAGGACCAGGACAGGTACTGAACCAGGACTAAACCAGGACCAGGACAGGTACTGAACCAGAACTAAACCAGGACTAAAACAGGACCAGGACAGGTACTGAACCAGGACTAAACCAGGACCAGGACAGGTACTGAACCAGGACTAAACCAGGACTAAACCAGGACCAGGACAGGTACTGAACCAGGACTAAACCAGGACTAAACCAGGACCAGGACAGGTACTGAGCCAGGACTAAACCAGGACTAAACCAGGACCAGGACAGGTACTGAACCAGGACTAAACCAGGACTAAACCAGGACCAGGACAGGTACTGAACCAGGACTAAACCAGGACCAGGACAGGTACTGAACCAGAACTAAACCAGGACTAAACCAGGACCAGGACAGGTACTAAACCAGGACTAAACCAGGACTAAACCAGGACCAGGGAAGGTACTGAACCAGGTCTAAACCAGGACCAGGACAGGTACTGAACCCGGACTAAACCAGGACTAAACCAGGACCAGGACAGGTACTGAACCCACACTAAACCAGGACTAAACCAGGACCAGGACAGGTACTGAACCAGGACTAAACCAGGACCAGGACAGGTACTGAGCCAGGACTAAACCAGGACTAAACCAGGACCAGGACAGGTACTGAACAAGGACTAAAACAGGACTAAACCAGGACCAGGACAGTTACTGAACCAGGACTAAACCAGGACCAGGACAGGTACTGAACCAGAACTAAACCAGGACTAAACCAGGACCAGGACAGGTACTGAACCAGGACTAAACCGGGACCAGGACAGGTACTGAACCAGGACTAAACCAGGACTAAACCAGGACCAGGACAGGTACTGAACCAGGACTAAACCAGGACTAAACCAGGACTAAACCAGGACAGGTACTGAACCAAGACTAAACCAGGACTAAACCAGGACCAGGACAGGTACTGGACCAGGACTAAACCAGGACTAAACCAGGACTAAACCAGGACTAAACCCGGACTAAACCTGGACCACAAAGATATGTACAGTGTATGATCTCTTCTTACTTCTATTGTTTATTTATGTGTATATGTTCCTGTTTCCATGGTGATTGTTTGTTGACGGCCCTGTTTCCGTGGCGACCATCTCCAGCACTGTTTCCGTGGCAGCTGCGTGTACCTGGCCCCTCACATGATGCGCACTCATGGCTCTTGGGGGAGCTGGGGTCCCTTCGGCCCTTGCTCCCGCTCCTGCCGCTCCGGAGTTCAGTTCAGAACCAGGATCTGCGACAGCCCCAGGTACGGCCAATCAGAGGGCTCAGCCACAGCTCGCGGCCAATCAGAGGGCTCGCTCCGGGTGAGGTCACAGCCTGAGCCAATCACAGCCCTCCTTTCTCTCTCTGCTGTTCTCAGGCCAGCCAACGGGGGGCGCCCCTGCTTTGGAAACAGCTACGAGTTCAGACTCTGCAACCAGGACACGCCCTGTCCCCCCCTCACGGACTTCAGGTGAGACCTGGACCAGGACTGAACCAGGACTAAACCAGGACTAAACCAGGACTGAACCAGGACTAAACCCGGACTGAACCAGGACTAAACCAGGTCTAAACCAGGACTGAACCAGGACTAAACCAGGACTGAACCAGGTCTAAACCAGATCTAAACCAGGACTGAACCAGGACTAAACCAGGTCTAAACCAGGACTGAACCAAGATTAAACCCGGACTGAACCAGGACTAAACCAGGACTGAACCAGGACTGAACCAAAGAGCCAATCAGGAGGCTGTGTTTGTGTTGTATTTCATCACATTTGTTTTCAGTTTGTTTCTAAACTGTTTCCTGGTTTTGTTCAGGGCGGAGCAGTGTAAAGTGTGGAACCCGTTTTTTGAGCACAATGGAACCAAACACCACTGGCTCCCCCTCGAGCACTTGGACCGTAAGTGCAGCTCCACCTCGTTTGTAAAGTCAAATTTTGACCTGTTTTTATTTTATTCATTATTCACTGTCATGTGACCTCTGTCTCTGAGTCATGTGACCTCTGACCCTGAGTCATGTGGCGTCGTCACAGTAACAGAGCTCCACACGCCCGCTTCGGTTCCGGAAGTTCATTTTCCATTCATTTTTCCACACAGACTTTTGGGAAATTTTAATTATTCAGCTACATGCTAACTGGCTACTTGCTAATTGGCTACATGCTAATCAGATACACGCTAATCAGATACATGCTAATCGGCTACATGCTAATCAGATACATGCTAATCAACTACATGCTAATCACCTACATGCTAATTGGCTACATGCTAATCAGATACATGCTAATCAGATACATGCTAATCAGATGCATGCTAATCGGCTACATGCTAATCAGATACATGCTAATCAACTACATGCTAATCGGCTACATGCAAACCGGCTACATGCTAATCAAATACATGCTAAGCAGCTACATGCTAATCAGATATATGCTAATCTGCTACATGCTAATCAGCTACATGCTAATCGGCTACATGCTAATTGGTTACATGCTAATCAGATACCTGCTAATCGGCTACAGCTAATCAACTACTTCAGATACATGCTAACCAGATACATGCTAATCGGCTACAGATAAGATAAGATAAGATAAGACTTTATTGATCTCACACAGGAGAAATTTACTTGTCACAGTAGCTCCAGGTAGGGACAGTTTGAACAAGAAGACAAGTGCATGCAGGCAAAAAAAGGCATAAAGATAGGTGATAATAATAATTAAAAAAATAAGTAATAAATCGAATAATAATAATAGTAGTGATAATAATAAAAAAACAGTGACCGGGAGAGTATTGAAAAAATTGGAAAAACGATATTGCACGATAGGAGTATTGAAAAAACAACAATATTGCACATTGGGAAAACGATATTGCACGGTAGGACTATACAGTAGAATTATACAGTCTGATGGCGGTGGGGATGAAGGCTCTGCGGTAGCGCTCCTTCTTGCACTGGGTAATTATCACTACAGCTAATTATCAGCTACTTGCTAATCGGCTACATGCTAATCAGATACATGCTAATTGGCTACATGCTAATTGGCTACATGCTAACTAATATCCATAGTAATTTTAAGTCCTAAAAGCATAAAACACCAGATTTAGTGAAATGTTTTAATAACTCAACAGTTTCTAAAGTTTTATAAACAGATTTTAAATAAAAGTTCAGGTCTTGAGCTCGTTCTGATTCGCCCTGAGCTTTTCATTTACTTGGGAAACATGAATGAGAAACTTACTTCCAGAACCAGGGGGCGCTGTGGGGCTCCATATATGTTTTTATTATTGTATATTTGAATAAAAAAACTGTTGTGTCGTTTCAGCTGACGAGCGATGTCGTCTGTTCTGCGTTTCCACCGAGACGGGCGCCGTGGTGGACATGGGCAGAGTGGTGCATGATGGGACTTTGTGTTCGTATGAGGACCAGCACAGCGTGTGCGTGAGAGGAGACTGTGAGGTCCATACTCGCTTTGGCATTAAGAGTCTGCCTCTCTTTACAGCACCATTTAACTCAACATGTAAAGCCGCACTGTGGAACTTTTCTGGTGGAGGGTCCGTCAAACGCTTTTCTCCATGAAGATGTTAATTGTTTGTCTGGAATGTTCCACAATATGGCATTAAACCTTTTTATCTTCATGGAGACTAAACCAGACCAAGTTACAGGTCAGGTCTGTGGAGAGGCGACCCCGCTCACAGTCACAATGTCTGTTTTTCTAGGGATTTTTTAGGCTTAGTCTCGGTTTAGTCCTGGTTTAGTCCTGGTTTAGTCTTGGTTTTGACCTGGTTTAGACCTGGATTTGACCTGGTTTTGACCTGGTTTTGACCTGGTTTTGACCTGGTTTAGTCCTGGTTTTGACCTGGTTGTGATGTGGTTTTGACCTGGTTTAGTCCTGGTTTTGACCTGGTTTAGACCTGGATTTGACCTTGTTTTGACCTAGTTTAGTCCTGGTTTTTACCTGGTTTAGACCTGGATTTGACCTGGTTTAGTCCTGGTTTTGACCTGGTTTAGTCCTGGATTTGACCTGGTTTTGACCTGGTTTAGTCCTGCTTTTGACTTGGTTTAGTCCTGGTTTAGACCTGGTTTAGACCAGGTTTAGTCCTGGTTTAGTCCTGGTTTAGACCTGGTTTAGTCCTGGTTTAGTCTTGGTTTTGACCTGGTTTAGATCTGGATTTGACCTGATTTTGACCTGATTTTGACCTAGTTTTGACCTAGTTTTGACCTGGTTTAGTCCTGGTTTTGACGTGGTTTTGACGTGGTTTTGACGTGATTTTGACCTGGTTTAGACCTGGATTTGACCTGGTTTAGACCTGGTTTAGTCCTGGTTTAGACCTGGTTTTATTGCTTTGTCTGGAATGTTCCACAGTGTGGCATTAAACCCTTCTATCTCTATGGAGACCAAACCAGACCAAGTTGCAGGTCAGATCTGTGGAGAGTCATAAAGTGTGAAACTATGTTGTTTTTCAGTTGTTTTTTTAATATATATAAAACCACCTGTAACTGAACAAATGTAAAGTCAGCCTGTTTAATGTCACACTGTGGAACATTCCAGGCAGAGCAGTGACGTATCCATAGAAACAAGCAGGTGACAGAGCCCCAAACGAAACGTTACACAGTGCAGCTCTAAGATCAGTGTATTTAAGATTTTACTCAAACTTTTACAATTTAATTCCCAATTTGGACGATTTTTTAAGTTTCAGATTTTTCTTTCCTGGTTGTAACTCGTGACATCACACTGTGGAATTCTGTAACTGTTACCATAGTAACCACTTCACTAGCAAAGACCGCGACACAACAAAGGTGTACGATAAAGTACACTGTATTTACTGATGTGGACAGGTGTGGTGGAGACTCAGGGAGGGGCTGTAGTAGCAGTAGTAGTAGTAGTAGTAGTAGTAACAGTAGCAGTATTAGCAATAGTAGTAGTAGCAGTAGTAGTAGTAGTAGTAGTAACAGTAGCAGTATTAGCAGTAGTAGTAGCAGTAGTAGTAGTAGCAGTAGTAGTAGTAGTAGTAGTAGTAGTAGTAGTAGCTGTAGTAGTAGTAGTAGTAGTAGTAGTAGCAGTAGCAGTAGTAGTAGTACCTTTATGTTGTTGAAATCCTACAGCACTGTACTGTAATAAAACCATTTGGAAGTTCAGATGAGTCTTTTTCTCGTTGTATTTAAACGTTTTTGTGGCGTGTTTTCAGCACGTGGGCTGTGATGGACAGATCGCGTCAGACCGAGCCGAGGATCGCTGTGGCGTCTGTGGAGGAGACAACTCCAGCTGCAAAGTCATCAAAGGGAATTTCACCAGGAGCACGCGCAAAAATGGTACAGAAAACCTGCCCAAAATACTGTTAAAATACTGCCCAAAATACTGTTAAAATATTTTTTAAAATACTGCCCAAAATACTGATAAAATACTGTTAAAATAATGCCCAAAATACTTTTAAATACTGTTAAAATACTGCCCAAAATACTGTTAAAATGCTCCCCAAAATACTGTTAAAATACTGCTCAAAATACTGTTAAAATACTGCCCAAACTACTGTTAAAATACTGTTAAAATAATGCCCAAAATACTTTTAAATACTGTTAAAATACTGCCCAAAATACTGTCCAAAATACGGCCCAAAATACTGTTAAAATACTGCTCAAAATATTGTTAAAGTACTGTTAAAATACTGTTAAAATAGTGCTAAATAATAAATAAGATCCTGGGGTTATTTCCCTATTTTGTCCTGAATTAAGATTTCAGCTTTAGTGACAGACCAATCAGTTTGATTGACAGTGTTGCTAAGTGTAACAGCCTCGCTCCTGATTGGCTCTTTGGTTGCTATGATACTGGAGATTAGCCACTGTAACTGCTGGCCTCGATGAGCTTCATTTGGAGCTGTGGGGGATGTAAAATGACCCCTGAAACCTCCTCTACACTTTTTTAGGTTTCCTCAAAATCCTGGAGATTCCCAAAGGAGCACGTCACCTCCTGGTGCAAGAGTTCAAGTCCACACCACACGTCCTCGGTACAGTCCTGGTTTAGTCTTGGTTTAGTTCTGGTTTAGACCTGGTTTAGTCCTAGTGTTTAATCCTGGTATAGTCCTGGTTTAATACTGGTTTAGTCCTGGTTTAATCCTGGTATAGCCCTGGTTTAATTCTGGTTTAGTCCTGGTTTAGTCCTGGTTTAGTCCTGGTTTAGACCTGGTTTAGTCCTGATCCTGATTTAGACCTGGTTTAGTCCTGGTTTAGTCCTGGTTTAGTCCTGGTTTAGTCATGGTTTAGTCCTGGTTTAGTCCTGGTTTAATCCTGGTATAGCCCTGGTTTAATTCTGGTTTAGCCCTGGTTTAGTCCTGCTTTAGACCTGGTTTAGTCATGTTTTAGTCATGGTTTAGTCCTGGTTTAGTCTTGGTTTAGTCCTGGTTTAGTCATGGTTTAGTCCTGGTTTAGACCTGGTTTAGTCCTGGTTTAGTCCTGATTTAGACCTGGTTTAGTCCTGATTTAGACCTGGTTTAGTCCTGGTTTAGCCCTGGTTTAGTCCTGGTTTAGTCCTGGTTTAATCCTGGTATAGCCCTGGTTTAATTCTGGTTTAGTCCTGGTTTAGTCCTGGTTTAGACCTGGTTTAGTCCTGATCCTGATTTAGACCTGGTTTAGTCCTGGTTTAGTCCTGGTTTAGTCCTGGTTTAGTCATGGTTTAGTCCTGGTTTAGTCCTGGTTTAATCCTGGTATAGCCCTGGTTTAATTCTGGTTTAGCCCTGGTTTAGTCCTGGTTTAGACCTGGTTTAGTCATGTTTTAGTCATGGTTTAGTCCTGGTTTAGTCTTGGTTTAGTCCTGGTTTAGACCTGGTTTAGTCATGTTTTAGTCATGGTTTAGTCCTGGTTTAGTCTTGGTTTAGTCCTGGTTTAGTCATGGTTTAGTCCTGGTTTAGACCTGGTTTAGTCCTGGTTTAGTCCTGATTTAGACCTGGTTTAGTCCTGATTTAGACCTGGTTTAGTCCTGGTTTAGCCCTGGTTTAGTCCTGGTTTAGTCCTGGTTTAGCCCTGGTTTAGTCCTGATTTAGACCTGGTTTAGTCCTGGTTTAGTCCTGGTTTTTAACCGGTCTTTGGCCTCTTTTGCAGCGGTGAAGAACATGGACACTGGTCACGTGTTCCTGAACGATGAACATCATCTCCCAGAATCCCGCGGGCTGGTGGAGGGGGGCGTGGCCTGGCAGTATGTAAATGAGGAGGGGGTGGAGTCTGTGCAGACGTCCGGCCCCCTGAGCTCCAGCGTCCTGCTAATGGTGAATGTACAAGTATATAGATAATATCTGTAGTACTGTATATATTATATACTACAGTATCTTTATGTTCTCAGGTGTTCAGATATGTTCAGATACTGCAGCATATCATATATTTATATATATTCATATACGTTCTCAGGTGCGCGCTCATGGCTCTCACGGCTCGGGTAAAGTCACGGTGTCGTATAAATACGTCCTGCAGGAGGCGCTGCGCTCGGGTCTGGACTCAAACTTGCTGCTGGAGGACACCATGTTCTACGAGTGGGCCCTGAAGAAGTGGTCCTCCTGCTCCCGGCCCTGTGGGGGAGGTACTGCAAGTACTATGAGTACTACTACTACAAATACTACAAGTACTACCACTACTGTTACTGCTGCTGCAACAGGACAGTTTGTTTAATCCCAACTGTGTCAAAAGTCAATGAAAAATGCATTTCCCACAAATCACTGCACACACGTTGTGTTCTGATTGGCTGACATTGCAAACCAGAAGCTGCTTCACACTGGAGCACACAGCTTAGCCGTTTCCCAACGCTTGTGATTGTGCGCTCGGTCTGTCGTCGAGACGGTGCACACTCGCTCTGTCCTTAGTGCACTACGTTTCTCACATGGCCGTCTGCGAAATGGAACAGGTCCCGCCTCAGCTCAATGAGCCGGGTGGTCTGCTCCTTGTTCCCTAAAGACAAAAATACTATACTATTGCGACTAGTAATACTTGGAATTGGGACATGGCCAATGTCCCCCCTAATTTTTAATGTGTCTGAGCAAACACACACTAACTCCACATCCGAAATGCACCCCCCCCCGCGCGGCTCGCACTTTGCAGATATAAAAAAATGACCCCGCGGCTGAATAAAAAGCGGAGATCCGCTAAAAGCTCTTTCATCCCTGATTTACAGTGCGCTGAGAATGTGCGAGCAGTGCGCAGCTTAGAGTAAACGTTGGACATGGCGACACTGTAGAATATCCAGCATTACAACAGCAAAGGAAATATAGAAGTGTAAGGGGAAAAGCATGTGAACGGTAATACAGGTGCCGTGAACTATGCTGTTATGGCTACCGTCACACATGTTTAGCGTAGTTTATGAAGAGTTTCATGTAGCATAGTTGTAGGTGAGGTGAACCAGTACGTATATTTTATAGTGACGTCGCAACTCTCACTTGTGGATGTCGCTGGCGAGTCGGTCTTTGTAGTCATATATCCTCCCGCGCTGTGCATGCTGGGGCTTTTAAGTGTGCGAAGCGTGCATGTTTGCACGCTTGGTCCACGCCCCGATTTCCATGGAAACGACGGCGCCGTTCAGAGCTCATCTTAACGGTGCAGGGGGGAAAAAATGAATGGAATGGTGCTTGTAGCGCCGGATATGACGCACATCCCCTTCCAAGGACGCTCACAAGTGTGCCGTTGCTGAATTGGGAAACGGCTCTTGTGTCTCAGGTCTGTTATTGTCAAGCTGGACTCAAACCTCTGAAGGATCTGGAGCTCAGAGTATCACAAACACTCCAGCAGGGGGCGCACTGTTTTCACAGAGGCGCCACAGACTCAAACGTATCTGAAGCACCTCAGAGCGGAGGTTTGTACACGATCCAGATTTAACAGAACTTCAGAGGCTCCACTCTTTTCATACAGACTTGAGACACAAATGTGAGTCTGTATCACAGAGCAGTGTGCGGTCACACTGTGCGGTCACACTGCGCGGTTACGTGTGCGGTCACACTGCGCGGTCACACTGTGCGGTCACACAGGTTGTAGTGGGAGAATTACAGTTTAACAGAAGCCATGATGTCCGCTTTTGGCCCCCAGGCCATAGTGTGGACCCAAACCCCTGAAGGTTCTGGAAGCATACCTCCTCCACTGGAGGTCAGGGTCATGTTCTCTCAGAACATCACATTTAGTTTGGAAAACTATGACAATGTCACGACTTTGTTTGTTTGTTTGTCTGTTTGTTTGTTTGTTTGTCTGTTTCCAGGGCGACAGTACACTCGCTTCGGCTGCAGGAGAAAAGCCGATGGGAAAATGGTTCATAGAATGTTCTGCTCCAACATCACCAAACCCCGAGCCATCAGTCGCTTATGTAACAGAGACCACTGCTCTACACCAGAGTAAGAATATTACGAATACTACAAATACTACAAATACTACAAATACTACAAATACTACAAATACTACAAATACTACTACTAAACCAGAGTCAGACATGTATCAGTACTGTTAAGCTTTACTGCTGCTTGTAACTTGACTTTCACACTGTACAAATGACAGGAAATGTTTTTAACCCACATGCCCTCCCTGTGGTGCAGGTGGGCAGTGGGGCCCTGGCAGTCCTGTAGCGCCTCCTGTGGGGCGTCCGGGTGGCAGAGGCGGTGGGTGTCCTGTCAGCAGGTCTCCTCCGGGGGGCAGCAGCGCTCTGTTCCCTCCAAACTCTGCTCCACCGACAAACCAGAGAGCAAGAGGAGCTGCAACCGCCACAGCTGCCCTGCGGCGTGGAGGGGCGGAGCCTGGGGACAGGTAAGGGCCAATCAGGAGGAGGGAGGGGCGGAGCCTGGGGACAGGTAAGGATCAATCAGGAGAAGAGAGGGGCGGGGCCTGGGCACAGGTGAGCTATTACTTCTACTATATTTTTCTGTTCTGCTCATTTCCTCTACTAGTATGTATAAATGGTCCTAGCTAACCTGCTAGCTGGCCTGTTCCAAAGAGGAAGTGAGCATGGGCACGATTCGGCTCCACGGACTTTGGCTCCAGTTCCTTTCGTGTGTAAAAAGTCGTCTTTCTCTGTAACTGCTGCTGTTGGACTCTTCATTCTGACCTTAAAATGTTAGTCTGAACCTGTTCTACATGATCCAGGGGGTTTTATTTAAACATTTTCTCCGTAAATAAATTCCTTTTCCTAATGTGGAACTCCTATAGCTGCAGGCCTCGCTGAGCTTCATTTGAGTGGAGCTGAGCGCTGTGGGTGACGTCACGTTCCCTCAGAAATGGAAACGTTTATTTGTCATCATAAACAACGAGAAGACTTGGAAATGGACGTCCAAGAACATAAACAGAATAGAAAATGCAGATACAATCACAGTAGTCACAAACACATATGACGCAATACAGTGGAACGGTAAACACTGAGGTCTTTTTTTTTGCTTGTAAATACATTACGGGAGGGGGGGAAGGGAAAATCGAGATGGAAAACAGAAATATATTATTGACAAACTGAGGCAGTAGACTATGTGAGAGGGCAGAGTGTTTTTATAAATACGAGGGTCATTCAAAAAGTTCTAAGACAAATTAAAAAAACAACTTTATTTTTGAAAGTAACAAAATTATTTTTCTACATAACATCCACCTAAGTCAATACACTTCTGCGAACGACGTTTCCACCGAAAAAATTCCTTCTCGATAGAATTCTGGAGCTTGTCTAGTCAACCAGGTCACAACCTCCCTCTTCGCTTTCAAGTTCAAGTTCAAAGTTCAAAGTCAGCTTTATTGTCAATTCTGCCATATGTGTTCAACATACAGTGAATCGAAATTTCGTTTCTCTCTGGCCAGGTAGTGCAAAAAGACAGTGTACAAAATACAATATGAAGACAAAACACAACAAAAACTATCTAAGACAGAGATCTAAAGTTAAAACTAAAGTCTACGGTCTAAAATCTTAAAACAGTGCAACATAATAAATAACCTATACTATATACAGATTTCCAAAGTGTGCAGTGTGCATCAAAATGTGCAATGGAAGATACAGCAGTGAATTGGTCATGTGCAGTAGAATGTGCATTGGAGTTAAGATAAATAAAAATAAGTGTGCAACAGTAGTAATTCTAGTGCAACAGGAGTAAACAACAGTACTAAATATTCCAGTAGTAAATGTGCAATAACAGTAGTAAACAACAGTGCAACGGGGGTAAAAATCAATAACAGGAGTAAACAACAGTACTAAAAATTCCAGTAGTAAATGTAAGTGTGCAATAACAGTAGTAAACAACAGTGCAACAGGAGTAAAATCCAGTAGTAAATGTAAATGTGCAACAGTGCAACGGTCGTCCTTAGCAGCAGTTTTTTTTAAAGTGTCTAGAGTGATGTGTCTTTTATGGAATACAGGTTATGCCAATATGGGGGGTGGGGGGTGGGAGATGGGTAAGGTGGGAGTTCGGGTGTGAGTTCAGCCTCCTGACAGCCTGGTGGATGAAGCTGTTTGAAAGCCTGGTGGAGTGGGCCCGGAGACTCCGGTACCTTCTCCCCGAGGGCAGGAGGCTGAACAGGCTATGTGCGGGGTGGCTCGGGTCACCCACAATGCTGGACGCTCTGCGGGTGAGCCGGGTGTTAAAAATGTCTAGGAGGGAGGGGAGAGAGACACCAGCGATCCTCCCAGCTGCATTCACTATGCGCTGCAGGGCTTTCCTGTTCTGTTCAGTGCAGCTCCCGTACCACACAGTGATGCAGCTGGTCAGGACGCTCTCAATGGTGCCTCGGTAGAAGGTGGTCATAATGGGTGGAGGGGCTCCAGCTCTCCTCAGTTTGCGGAGGAAATAGAGGCGCTTCTGAGCCCTCTTTGCCAGTGATACAGTATTCACTGTCCAGGAGAGGTCCTCACTGATGTGCACCCCCAGGAATTTGGTGCTGCTCACCCTCTCTACAGCAGCACCATTGATGGACAGTGGGGGGTGCTGGGTGGGGCCTCTCCGGAAGTCAATAACAATCTCCTTGGTCTTTTCAACATTAAGAAGGAGATTGTTATTGCTGCACCACTGGGTCAGAAGGCTCACCTCACTCCTGTAGTTTGTCTCATCGTTATTAGAGATGAGACCCACCACAGTCGTATCGTCCGCAAACTTCACTATGTGATTGGTGCTGAACGCTGGTGAGCAGTCGTGGGTCAGCAGAGTGAAGAGCATCGGACTGAGCACACAGCCCTGGGGGGCTCCTGTGCTCAGTCTAATGCAGCTTGAGGTGTTTCTGCCAACCCGCACCGCCTGTGGCCTCTCACTGAGGAAGTCCAGCAGCCAATTACAGAGTGAGGTCTGAAGCCCCAGGTGGTCTAGTTTGATAATGAGCTGCTGTGGGATTATAGTGTTGAATGCTGAACTGAAATCTATGAACAGCATTCTCACATACGAGTCTTTATTGTCTAGGTGGGTGAGAGCCGGGTGAAGTGCAGAACAGATTGCATCCTCGGTAGAGCGGTTGGCCCGGTATGCAAACTGGTATGGGTCTAGGGTGGGGGGGAGGATGGATTTGATGTGTGCCATGACTAGCCGTTCAAAGCACTTCATGATGATGGGGGTCAGTGCAACAGGGCGATAGTCATTAAAAGTGGCCGGAGTGGGCTTCTTTGGCACGGGAACGATGGTAGTGGTTTTGAAGCAGGAGGGAACGACAGCCTGGCTCAGAGAAGCATTAAAGATGTCTGTGAAGACATCCTTGAGCTCCTCTGCACAGTCTTTCAACACACGACCAGGAATGTTGTCCGGGCCTGCAGCCTTGCGGGTGTTGATCCTGGAGAGTGTCCTCTTCACGCTGGCTGCAGACACACACAGGGGCTGGTCGTGGGGAGGTGGTGGAGTTTTTTGGGGCCGGGTGTCATTTCCTGCCTCAAACCGTGCAAAGAAGCTGTTGAGGTCATTGAGCAGGGTGATATTATTGTCACAGGTCTGTGGCAAGGGTTTGTAATCCGTGATGTTCTGGATGCCCTGCCACAGACTCCGTGTGTCCCTGCTGTCTCTAAAGTGTCCGGTTATTTTCTGTGTGTATCTGTGTTTGGCTTTCCTGATGCCACGGGACAGGTTGGCTCTTGCTGCCCTCAGATGGGGGACATCCCCAGCTCTGAAGGCAGCGTTCCTGGCTCTCAACAGCCTGTGAACCTCCCCTGTCAGCCATGGCTTCTGGTTAGCCCTGGTGGTGATGGTTTTTGTGTGTGTGACATCACCAGTGCATTTGGTGATGTAGGAGGTCACAGTGTCTGCGTACTCCTCAATGTCAGTGTGATTGTTGTATGTGGCAGCCTGTTTGAACACTGCCCAGTCTGTTGTACCGAGGCAGTGCTGTAGTGCAGACGAGGCCCCCTCTGGCCACACCTGGATCTGCTTCAGAGCCGGCCTGGAGACCCTCACACGGGGTCTGTATGCCGGTCTGAGCAGAACAGAGATGTGGTCAGAGAGGCCTATGTGGGGGAGGGGGGAAGCCTTGTATGCTCCCTTGTGTGTAGTGTAAACCATGTCCAAAATGTTGTTTCCCCTGGTTGGGAAATCAACATGCTGATGCATTTGTGGCATGACAGTTTTGAGGTCTGCATGGTTGAAATCCCCGGCAAGGATAAAAAATCTGTCCGTCGCTTCAGGTATGGACTGAAATCTTGTTCCTTTTAAATGTTCCTTCAACTTTGGAAATAGGAAAAAAAAAAAAAAACATAAACATTGTGCAAAGCTTCAATAATTTCTTTAGGTTTCCATCAAAGTTTTTTTTATTTAATGTTTTTAATTAATTACATTAATTTAATTTTAATGTTTGCTTGGACTTCAAATTGGCTCATTTTGGAGGGTCAAAAAAGTGGGTTGTGCAATATGTAACGTAACTCCTTGAATAACAAAGCTAGAACGCCAAAACTTGTCGAATGTGTTATCAGTCATCAGCGGTACGATTCAAGGTCATTTTGTTGAACTACACTCAACAAAAATATAAACGCAACACTTTTGTTTTTGCTCCCATTTTTCCTGAGATGGACCCAAAGATCCAAAATTCACTCCAGATACACAACACTACCATTTCTCTCAAACATTGTTCACAAATCTGTCCAAATGTGTGACAGCGAGCACCTCTGCCCCGCCGAGACAATCCACCCCACCTCACAGGTGCGGACCAACATTCCACAGGCCACAATTGACAATCTGATAAACTCTATGTGAAGAAGATGTGTTGCACTGCATGAGGCAAATGGTGGTCACACCAGATACTGACTGGTTCTGAGTCCCCAGACCCCAATATAGCAAAAAAAAAAAAAAAATGCACATTTCGGGGTGGCCTTTTATTGTGGGCAGTCTGGGGCGCACCTGTGCACTGGTCATGATGTTGGATCGGCATCTTGATGTGGCTCACCTGTGAGGTGGGGTGGATTAACTCGGCGGGGCAGAGGTGCTCGCTGTCACACATTTGGACAGATTTGTGAACAATGTTTGAGAGAAATGGTAGTGTTGTGTATCTGGAGTGAATTTTGAATCTTTGGGTCCATCTCAGGAAAAATGGGAGCAAAAACAAAAGTGTTGCGTTTATATTTTTGTTGAGTATAGTTCGACTCATTTTGAATTTATGGCATTTCTCTTTGTCTTTTTGATATAATGTGAGCCATTGTTATCGCAGCTGTGACCTTGGGACTGTTGAGTGCGAGAGAACAGAGTCAAAAAACAAAAACAAAGGGTCCTGTTGTTGCAGAGATTCTAGAAGAATAATTAGGGAAAAATGCACATAATCGATACACTTTAGAGCTCAGATGAACGGACGATTGGTTCCGAGACCTGGTTCTGCAAAGTCCCCGACTTCATGTCACCAAGACCTGAGCTGAGCCGCTTGTTTCTCACAGTTCCACAAACATATGCTCTTTTTCATTATGGACTCTGATTTTAAACTTGATAAACAAGTTAATGCGGTCGTGAAATCCAGTTTTTATCATCTTCGTCTTTTAGCCAAAATTAAATCTTTTTTAATCCTTTTCAGATTTTGAGCGCGTCATGCATGCTTTTATTCCTTCTCGTCTGGACTACTGCAACGCACTTTATTCCGGAATGAATCAAAACGCACTTTATCGACTGCAGTTGGTCCAGAATGCTGCTGTGCGCCTTTTAACAGGACGGAAGAAATATGAGCACATCTCCCTTATTCTTGTGTCTTTGCACTGGCGTCCTGTTCGTTTTAGGATTGATTTTAAGATTTTATTTCTTTTTAAAGCTTTGAATGGACTGGCCCCAAAATACATCTCTGACCTGGATTAAACTAAACCAGGTCTAAACCAGGACTAAACCAGGTCTAAACCAGGTCTAAATCAGGACTAAACCAGGATTAAACTAAACCAGGCCTAAACCAAGTCTAAACCAGGTCTAAACCAGGTCTAAACCAGGATTAAAGTAAACCAGGACTAAACCAGGATTAAACTAAACCAGGTCTAAACCAAGTCTAAACCAGGTCTAAACCAGGATTAAAGTAAACCAGGTCTAAACCAGGATTAAAGTAAACCAGGTCTAAACCAGAACTAAACTAAACCAGAACTAAACCAGGTCTAAACCAGGACTAAACCAGGACTAAACCAGGATTAAACTAAACCAGGTCTAAACCAGGTCTAAACCAGTATTAAACCAGGTCTAATCCAGGTCTAAACCAGGACTAAACCACGTCTAAACCAGGTCGAATCCAGGTCTAAACCAGGACTAAACCAGGTCTAAACCAGGTCGAATCCAGGTCTAAACCAGGTCTAAACAGGTCTAAACCAGGATTAAACTAAACCAGGTCTAAACCAGGATTAAACTAAACCAGGACTAAACCAGGTATAAACCAGGTCTAAACCTGGATTAAAGTAAACCAGGTCTAAACCAGGTTTAAACCAGGTCTAAACCAGGATTAAACTAAACCGGGTCTAAACCAGGATTAAAGTAAACCAGGACTAAACCAGGATTAAACTAAACCAGGTCTAAACCAGGTCTAAACCAGGTCTAAACCAGGTCGAATCCAGGTCTAAACCAGGTCTAAACAGGTCTAAACCAGGATTAAACTAAACCAGGTCTAAACCAGGATTAAACTAAACCAGGACTAAACCAGGTATAAACCAGGTCTAAACCTGGATTAAAGTAAACCAGGTCTAAACCAGGTTTAAACCAGGTCTAAACCAGGATTAAACTAAACCGGGTCTAAACCAGGATTAAAGTAAACCAGGACTAAACCAGGATTAAACTAAACCAGGTCTAAACCAGGTCTAAACCAGGTCTAAACCAGATCTAAACCAGGTCTAAACCAGGATTAAAGTAAACCAGGTCTAAACCAGGATTAAACTAAACCAGGTCTAAACCAGAACTAAACTAAACCAGAACTAAACCAGACTAAACCAGGACTAAACAAGGACTAAACCAGGATTAAACTAAACCAGGTCTAAACCAGGTTTAAACAGGTCTAAACCAGGATTAAACTAAACCAGGTCTAAACCAGGATTAAACTAAAACAGGTCTAAACCAGGTCTAAACCAGATCTAAACCAGGTCTAAACCAGGATTAAAGTAAACCAGGTCTAAACCAGGATTAAACTAAACCAGGTCTAAACCAGAACTAAACTAAACCAGAACTAAACCAGACTAAACCAGGACTAAACAAGGACTAAACCAGGATTAAACTAAACCAGGTCTAAACCAGGTTTAAACAGGTCTAAACCAGGATTAAACTAAACCAGGTCTAAACCAGGATTAAACTAAAACAGGTCTAAACCAGTATTAAACCAGGTCTAAACCAGGTCTAAACCAGGACTAAACCAGGTCTAAACCAGGTCTAAACCAGGTCTAAACAGGTCTAAACCAGGATTAAACTAAACCAGGTCTAAACCAGTATTAAACCAGGTCTAAACCAGGTCTAAACCAGGTCTAAACCTGGATTAAAGTAAACCAGGTCTAAACCAGGTTTAATCCAGGTATAAACCAAGATTAAACTAAACCAGGTCTAAACCAGGTCTAAACCAGGATTACCAGGAAGCTTTGAATGGACTGGTCCTAAAATACATCTCTGACCTCATCCAAATGTAGACTGGTGCTCTGAGGTCAGAGAGCCAGCTCCAGCTCCAGCTTGTGGGGCCTAAGACTAGAGTTAAAACTCGGGGGCCCAGGGCTTTCTCTGTGGTTGGCCCTAAGTTATGGAACGCTCTGCCCCCTCATGTCAAAACAGTTCCCACACTGGAGAGTTTTAAGTCACTTTTATTCTCTGGCTTTTAATACTGCGTGAGTTGTGTGGTCCTCTGTGTTTTTTATAATTAGGGGACAAGCACCGTAGGTGCTAGGCACCTTATAGTGTTTGTACCTTGTAATATTAAGATAAAAAAAAATAGTGTTTGTACTGCGTTGCCTAGCGACCTTGCCTGGCAACCCTTTGATCTTTCCTTTGATGTGTCTGGTCTCCTGATTCTTATTATTAGGGGAAAAGCACCGTAGGTGCTAGGCACCCTATAGTATTCGGAAAATGGAGAGGTTATACGACTGTTTCGATACTGAAATTGAAGTGTATGATTCTCTGATAGACTGGTGGGACGGGGCGACAGCCCGGAAAAGGAGACTGGCCATCCGATGGCAGAGGAAACACAAAAATGTGTTTGCACTGCATCACCTTTGCTCTCCCCCAGGCCCCTTTCTTCATCCCTTTGGTCCTCTACATTCCCCCTGTTTCTCTTAGCCCTTGGGCCCAGTGGTGTTATTCCCGTACCCGCATCCCCCGATGTGTCTTCTGAGTGCTTTGTGAATGTTATTGTGGTGATGAAATATGTACTATTATGTACCTGAAGTGTGTATTATTGTGTACTTTGTAATATTAAAAGATTTAAAAAAAAAAATAGTGTTTGTACTGCGTTGCCTAGCGGTGTTGCCTAGCAGCCCTTTGATCTTTCCTTTGATGTGTCTGGTCTCCTGATTCTTATTTATTCTTTTCACCATGGGAGTCTATGGCAACCCCTAGAACCGTCTGGTAAAAAGTTGTGAAATTTTGCATGCAAATTCCAGCCAGTCTCCTCATTACCCACAGCGATTTATAGGCCCCCAGCCCCAACCGTCTAGTGCTACCAGCAGGTCAAAGTTGCAGGAATTTTCAGGAATTTCCTAGCAACGCACCTAGCAACCGATCTGTCTTTGATGTGTCTTTGATCTGTTAAACCTTGTTAGACCCTGTTAAACCCTGTTAGACCCTGTCAGACCTTGTTAGACCCTGTCAGACTCTGTTAGACCCTGTCAGACTCTGTTAGACCCTGTCAGACCCTGTCAGACCTTGTTAGACCCTGTTAGACCCTGTCAGACGCTGTTAGACCCTGTCAGACCTTGTTAGACCCTGTCAGACCTTGTTAGACCCTGTCAGACTCTGTTAGACCCTGTCAGACCTTGTTAGATCCTGTCGGACTCTGTTAGACCCTGTCAGACTCTGTTAGACCCTGTCAGACCTTGTTAGACCCTGTCAGACCTTGTTAGACCCTGTCAGACTTTGTTAGACCCTGTCAGACGCTGTTAGACCCTGTCAAACCTTGTTAGACCCTGTCAGACCTTGTTAGACCCTGTCAGACCCTGCATGCGGCCTACATGCTGAGGCCTACATGAACCTTCGGTGCTTGGCCCCACATTGCTGCTTGCAGCTATATTTATTATTATTATTTATTCTCCTCAACATGGGAGTCTATGGCAACCCCTAGAACCGTCTGGTAAAAAGTTGTGAAATTTTGCATGCACATTCCAGCCAGTCTCCTCATTACCCACAGCAATTTATAGGCCCCCAGCCCCAACCATCTAGTGCCACCAGCAGGTCAAATTTGCAGGAATTTCAAGAATTGCCTAGCAACGCACCTAGCAACCGATCTGTCTTTGATGTGTCTTTGATCTGTTAAACCTTGTTAGACTCTGTTAGACCCTGTCAGACTCTGTTAGACCCTGTCAGACTCTGTCTATCTAAACCCCAGCACCTGCAACAAGGTTATTATAGTTTTTTTGAAAACTGTCAGAGTCTGTTAGACCCTGTTAAACCTTGTTAGACCCTGTCAGACTCTGTTAGACCCTGTCAGACTCTGTTAGACCCTGTCAGACCCTGCATGCGGCCTACATGCTGAGGCCTACATGAACCTTCGGTGCTTGGCCCCACATTGCTGCTTGCAGCTATATTTGTTTTTATAATTGCTTTTGTTTTTAGTTATTTTATCATTATCACTTTATTTATTTATTGCTACTTTAGTAATGTTTTATTAAGTTTTATTGTTTTATGTGCAGCACTTTGGAAACTGTTTCTGTTTATAAAATGTGCTATAGAAATAAAGTTGGATTGGATATTCATGATGGTATGATGCTGGATGATGTTCTATGTTCTGTCATGTTCCGTGACCTGTGGCTGTAGGACTCTGAACTCTTGTACGTTCTGCTGTACGATCTGTTCTCCGTCTGTTCTCCAGTGCTCTGTGACCTGCGGCGGCTCGGGGACGCAGGAGCGGCAGGTGAAGTGTCTCTCGCCTGACGGGGCACCTGGAAACTGTTCCGGTCCTCAGCCAATCACGACGAAGAGCTGCCTGGCCCCGCCCTGCTCCGGTACGCATCAGCCAATCAGAGCACCATCACACACACAGAAGTTCATAACTGCAACATATTTTCTGTTGTATGCTATATCTTTATGTCTGGGACTGCGGATGGAAATTAGCACTGTGCTAAATCCGGCATATTTACGTTGGTTTGTGTGATCTTATACAAATTGTGCGTTAATTAAAGTGCATTGTCCCTTCCAAATAAATGAATAAATAAATAAATAAATTTGAAGATAAAAATTTACACAACTTTAACCGAGAGAACGGGCGACACAAAGTAAAGTGCACTGTGTGTGTCACAGCGCCCCCTGTCTGTGTGTTTCAGGAGAGCAGAAGAACTCCATTGTGCGCTGGTTGTCCAGATCGAGTCCAGACGTGGTTCCTCGCTCCAGTCAGTCTTTTTTATATTTTATACTTTTATATTTTTACATGCATGTTCTGAGCATCAGAATTCTTAGTGGGAACTGAATCTTTTGGATCTGTTAATTTCTTTTTATTCATACGACAGACGTTTTATGGAGGAGCTCAGATGTGTTTAAAATGGTTCAAACGGAGAATGGGAGCGTGTTTATAATAATAACGTATTATGAAAAACGTATTATGATGTAAAATAGCAAAGGAGAAATTCAATTCTCTCAACCGAAGAAAGTAATTTGAGTGAAGCCGTATCGTGGCTTCTTCAGTTCTGGTCAGACGCTGGTGGACACTGCCTATATCTGCCTGAAGGGGGCGCTAACTACAATGAAATGACTCTGAGACTACCACACCTACTTGTTTACAGTTTGTGTTAGTTAGGTGGGCCTATTAGATCTGCAGTGGGAGTGGAGTGTGGGTTCTCGTTAGCAGAACCATTCAGGACCATAATGGTGTTTTCACACCTCTGGACCTGACCTGCTGCACTATTGTTTTCTTTGTTTTGATTTAGGTTTGAGGATAGAGTTATAGATGGAGACAAATGATGTCTGAGCCCTCCATTTCTGTTCAAGGAAGGATTCTCTTTCTTTAACTCCTCCTCTCAAACCAGTTCTTTTCTCTGGCCAAGATCTGGACCTCACTGCCCTCAAAGGAGTGGCCCGTGGCTTTTAGGTGGAGATGTACGGCAGACTGAGGTCCTTTTAGGTGGAGATGTACGGCAGACTGAGGTCCTTTTAGGTGGAGATGTACGGTAGACTGAGGTCCTTTTAGGTGGAGATGTACGGCAGACTGAGGTCCTTTTAGGTGGAGATGTACGGCAGACTGAGGTCCACTCTGGCTCTCTCGTCTGTGTTGGTACATCCTCTTGTGAAGTGGCTGTTTTGTGGTGCAGTGGATGGTGATTCAGTTTGGGCTGTTTCTGTCTCTGTGTATTTTAAGAGATAAGATAAGATAATCCTTTATTTGTCCTACAATAGGGAAATTGCAGTGTCACAATGCAAGATAAAAAGAGAAATTCAATTTGTCAACTGGACAAAGTTTATTTGGTCGAAAACGTTTCGCAGCTCATCCGCGCTGCTTCGTCAGTTCTGGTTAGAGTGCTGGTAAGACACTGTTTATATTTCGCTGTAGGGAGGAGCTAACTATAATGAAATTATTCTGAAACTATCTCACCTATTTGTTTTTGAGGTTCTGTCTTTTGTTTTTCCAATTTCTCTGGCATCTAGTTTAGCATACCCATGCTGTTTTCACACCTCTGGCCCTGACCTGTCTGCCCTATTGTTTCCTTTGTCTGTTTTGACTTCGGTTTGAGAATGGAATTATATATGGGAGACAAATTATGTCTGACTCCCCCATTTCTGTTTAAAGAAGGATTCTCTTTTTTGACAAAAATCGCCTCTTTAACTCCCGTCTCAAATCAGTTCTTCTCCCTGGCCAAGATCTGAACCTCCATCCATCCATCCATTTTCTTCCGCTTATCCGGGGCCGGGTCGCGGGGGCAACAGTCTAATCTGAACCTCACTGTCCTCAAAAGAATGGCCCGTGACAAATTGAATTTCTCCTTTTATCATGGATTCTCCCTGGACGACTGAGGGATTCTTCACGTGTCACAATGCAAGTGTCAGAAACAGTAGGAAAATATGAGCATGCATCAAAATTTCTGACTGTTGTGTAATTTTGTTTTTCAGAGCAGCGTTGCCGTGGCGACCGCTCTGTGTTCTGTCAGATGGAGGTTCTGACCCGATACTGCTCTCTGCCCGGATACAGGCTCATGTGCTGCGTGTCCTGCGGGAAACTCAACAACACAAATGACACCACAGTAAACCAGACCCAGTCCGCCTTAAACCAGACCCAGTCCGCCTTAAACCAGACCCAGTCCGCCTTAAACCACCAGACAGATAATCAGACCACCTTAAACTCTTCCACATCCCATAATAACAGTACAGACCCACCCTCCAGGAGAGAAGAGACCAGGTCAGAACCAAGACTGAACCAGGACTGAACCAAGACTGAACCAAGACTGAGCCAAGACTGAACCAGGACTGAACCAGGACTGAACCAAGACTGAACCAGGACTGAACCAGGACTGAACCAAGACTGAAACAGGACTGAAACAGGACTGAACCAAGACTGAACCAGGACTGAACCAGGACTGAACCAGGACTGAACCAGGACTGAACCAAGACTGAACCAGGACTGAACCAAGACTGAAACAGGACTGAAACAGGACTGAACCAAGACTGAACCAGGACTGAACCAGGACTGAACCAAGACTGAACCAGGACTGAACCAGGACTGAACCAGGACTAAATAAGGAGTTTTGAAGTAATTATTTTTTTTCCCTCTCAGCTTAACACCGCCTCCTGCTGATGATGTCACCACAGAGGCCCCTCCCTCTAATGACATAATCAAAGAGGCCCCTCCCCCTGATGATGTCACCACAGAGGCTCCTCCCCCTGATGATGTCACCACAGAGGCCCCTCCCCCTGACGATGTCACAGACTTCGTTTACGTTGAGTACGAGGACGACTACGATGACTTCTCCAGCCCCAAGGATGTCGGGACTGAGGTTTCTGATTGGACGGAGCCTCTGGTCGCTGCAACAACAGTTTATACCACGATATTGCCACAAACAACAACAACAGTTACCACGACAACACGCAAAATAACCCCAAAACGACCGTGGAAACCGGCTCGAGCCGAGACCAGGGCATCCCCTGCGCCCCCTGCTGGCCCCGAGGTGCAGTACGGCGTGGTGGGCGTTGCTGTGGCGACGCAGAGCGACTTTGTGGCAAGGAAAACACCGCGATTCAGAGAAAGAACTCAGAACAAACGAATCCAAGAGCTGCTCCAAGAAAAGAGACGAAGACTAGACCCCACTATGGACTTATAACAAACCAGGACTAAACCAGGACTAAGGCTGCGTCCCATTCCTCTGTCTTACCCCTTCGTCTTACCCCTACCCGCGTTCATGTGAGGGCAAGGGGTGTCCCGATTCTAATTTTGATCAAGGGCTCGGGCCACGACCTTGGACTACATACCCCTTGAAACGCAGTAAGCTCTCGACCAGACTTGAAACGAAGGGGTACGACTACAAGCTCAGGGAGGTTTTGGAATCAGGATGGCAGCGTCACATCGACCAGCCAAGGAGTCTCATAAATGTATTTTCAGCAGTTGGAATTATTGATTAACAGTTTAGCAGGTTTACAATTACGACACTTATGTTCTACGTTACTTTTAGTGAACTGTTGTCGCGGTGTCTGTTTAGCCGACATCGTTTTCATCAAACTTTCATGTATAAACGAGCTTGTTTTTTGTCGAGCTGAGGTACCCGATAATCCTTGACATGGCAAGGGATGATGACGCAAATGGTAATCGAGTGGTGTCCCATTTCTTAGGGGAGCATTTGTACCCCGAGCCCTCTCAGCTCGGTATCGAGGGGCAGACAAAGACGTAGTTAAAGGGGAAGGGGTAAGACAGAGGAATGGGACGCAGCCTAAACCAGGACTGAACCAGGACTGAACCAGGACTGAACCAGGATTGAACCAAAGGCACAGAAGGGACTGAACCACAGGAGAGACTTTCTCTCTTTTGTTCTTGTGTTTATTTTTGCACATCAGTAAAAGCTGCTGCAGTTCTTCAGATTCAAACCCATTTGGATCAGCGCATTTGACCCGTCCTCCAGCTGCGTGTGACCCGTCCTCCAGCTGCGTTTGACCCGTCCTTTAGCTGAGTTTGACCCGTCCTCCAGCTGCGTGTGACCCGTCCTCCAGCTGCGTGTGACCCGTCCTCCAGCTGCGTGTGACCCGTCCTTTAGCTGTGTTTGACCCGTCCTCCAGCTGCGTTTGACCCGTCCTTTAGCTGCATGTGTAGTTTCAGTAAATATGTTAGTCGAGTAAAACGTGATTTCAAAAGTGCTGAAAAGGAGCTCAAACTACTGCAAATGAAACAGCGTTAGAACAGGAAAAAATTGACTTTAAAGCACACTCTGAAACTTTTCTGGGTCTGTCACCTGCTTGTTTCTGTGGATACGTCACTGCTCTGCCTAGAATGTTCCGCAGTGTGACATTAAACAGCTCTACTTTACATTTATTCAATCACAGGTGGTTTTAGAGCTCAAAAATACAGAGAAAAACAGACATTCTGACTGTGAGTGGGGTCGCCTCTCCACAGATCTGACCTGTAACTTGGTCTGGTTTGGTCTCCATGGAGACAGAAACGTTTAATGCCATAGGGACATTCCAGACAAAGCAGTAACATCTCCATGGAGCAAAAAAAGCATTTGATGGACCCTCCATCAGAAAAGTTACACAATGCAGCTTTAACTAAAAATGTGTTGAACAGAACAGAGGTGCAGGAGCAGAGGTGTAAATGATCTGGATTTATGTGGAAATGTTCCAGAATGTTTGAAATAAAGCAACAAGAAAGAACAGTCAAGTGTCCGGGGTGAATCATTTGACCCTCTTCTCCTTTACCACTCTCTTCTGACCCTCTCCTCCTCTTTTTCCCCTGCTCCGGTATGCATCAACCAATCAGAGCACAGCAGCTGCCACCTGCTTGTCCCCATGGAGATGGAATAGTCCCTGGTTTGACATTAAACATAGCATTTATTCATTCCAAGTGTTTTTCCATCCATCCATGTTCTTCCTCTTATCCGGGGCCGGGTCGCTGGGGCAACAGTCTAAACAGGGACTCCCAGACTTCCTTCACCCCGGACACTTCCTCCAGCTCCTCCGGGGGGACCCCAAGGCGTTCCCAGGCCAGCCGGGAGACATAGTCCCTCCAGCGTGTACTGGGTCTTCCCCAGGGCCTCCTCCCGGTGGGACGTGCCCGGAACACTTCCCGAGGGAGGCGTCCAGGAGGTGTCTGGAACAGATGCCCGAGCCACCTCAGCTGCTTCTCTACTCCGAGCTCCTCCCGTGTGACTGAGCTCCTCACCCTATCTCTAAGGGAGCGTCCAGCCACTCTGTGGAGGAAACTCATTTCGGCCGCTTGTATCCGTGATCTCGTCCTTTCGGTCATTACCCAGAGCTCATGACCATAGGTGAGGGGAGGAACGTAGATCGACGGTAAATCAAGAGCTTTGCCTTTCGGCTCAGCTCCCTCTTCACCATAACGGTACAGCGACCCCATCACTGCTGACGCCGCACCGATCCGCCTGTCAATCTCACACTCCATCCTCCCCTCACTCGTGAACAAGACCTCGAGATACTTGAACTCCTCCACCTGAGGAGGACTCTCCACCACCCGGAGAGGGCAAGACACCTTTTTCTGGTCGAGAACCATGGCTTCGGATTTGGAAGAGCTGATCCTCATCCCAGTCGTTTCACACTCTGCTGCAAACCACCCCGGTGCACACTGGAGGTACCAGTCCGATGAAGCCATCAGGATAACATCATCCCCTCCGGCCCCTGACTGCACCTAGAAATTCTGTTCATAAATATAATGAACAGAACCGCTGACAAAGGGCAGCCCTGGCAGAGTCCAACATGCACCGGAAACAGGTCCGACTACCGGCAATGCGAACACAGCTCCTGCTCCAGTCATACAGGTACCGAACTACCCTTAGCAAAGAGCCACAGGACCCCACGAGGGATTGAGGAGATCCTCAAAGTATTCCTTCCACCGTCCAACAACATCCCCAGTTGAGGTCAACAGCTCTCCACCCGCACCATAAACAGTGTTGGTGAAGACTGCTTCCCCCTCCTGAAGTGTCGGATGGTTTCCCAGAATTTATTTGAGGCCGTCCGATAGTCCTCCAATAGTTTTTGCCACTGCGACCGCCCAGGCTGCAGCACGTTTGGCCCGCCGGTACCCGTCAGCTGCCTCAGGAGTCCCATGAGCCCCACAAGACCCGATAAGACTCCTTCTTCAGCCTGGCAGCATCTCTTACTTCCGGTGTCCACCACTAGGTTTGGGGCTTGCCACCACGACAGGCACCACAGATCTTACGACCAAAGCTATGCGCGGCCGCATCGACAATAGAGGCCGAGAACAGAGCCCACTCAAACTCCATATCCCCAGCTTACCCCGGAATCTGGGAGAAGCTCTTCCGGAGGTGTGAGTTGAAGGTTCCTGACAGAGGGTTCTGCCAGACATTCCCAACAGACCTTCACTACGTGCTTGGGCCTGCCAGGTCTTTCCGGCTTCCTCCCCCGCCAGCGGACCCGACTCACAACCAGGTGGTGATCAGTTGACAGCTCTGCCCCTCTCTTCACCCGGCCGGAGGTCAGGTGACACGACAACAAAGTCGATCATTGACCTCCGGCCTAGGGTGTCCTGGTGCCACGTGCACTGGTGGACACCCTTGTGCTTGAACATGGTGTTTGTTATGGACAAACTGTGGCTAGCACAAAAGTCCAATAACAGAACACCGCTCGGGTTCAGATCAGGGAGGCCGTTCCTCCCAATCACCCCTCTCCAGGTGTCACTGTTGTTGCCCACGTGGGCGTTGTTGCCCACACCGGCTGGTTAGCTCAACTGGTAAGTCACTGACTTCCCCCCAGGGGTTGTGGGTTCAAACCCCCCCCAGCAATGAGCTAGCCAGTGTGGGTCCTTGGGCAAGACCCTTCACGGTATTGCCCCCCGGGCGCCGAAAAAGATGGCTGCTCACTGCTCCTGAAAATGCAGAAGTCAAATTTCTCCCGTGTGTCACTGTGTGTGAGACCAATAAAGCCTTAATCTTAAAGTCCCCCAGCAGAAAAAAAGGAGTTCCCGGTCGGTGCACTGTCCAGTACCCCAAGCACTCCAAGAAGGCCGAGTACTCTGCACTGCTGTTTGGCCCGCAGGCCGACAACAGTGAATGACCTGTCTCCGACCCGACCATTAAGACTTAGACAAACTTTTTGATCCACAAGGGAAAATATTTTGGTACAGTTCAATTTTCATGAAATATAATATATAACAGAGGGGAACAAAAAATAGATGGTACAAAAAAAAAAAGATAGCAAGAGATTGGTGTCAAATGAGACATAATTATAAAAATAAATGTAAATGTACAAGTCATTGATTCTGTGATTAAATAAGGCTTACTACTACAATAACTTCAAAGTGAACGACTAAATCAGTACGATTTTTATGATTTAAACATCCTGTTCTTAAAAATCCTTTTCATCATTTATATAGTGTTTTGTTTGTTTGTTTTGACAAAACACAGATCTTTGCTCATTTCTTGCGATACACAATCCTACACACAAACATGGTTTTGATCGGAACAACCACACCAATAAAAGAAACACACAAAAGTAATCTTAAATTAAATTTGGTTATAGTCATAGTTTGAACTTCTGAATCGTACTACGATGTCATGAAGGATGATAGGCAGTCCTACAGATGTTTTCTGTTAGACAGAGGCCCCCTAACCACTGAGCCACTGGAGTGTGTGCTTTAGTCATCACATCACATCAACACTATCAGAAATAACTGAGAATTTGAGACCAAAGCCAAATAAAAGCATTTTTCACTTTCTTCCACAGTAACTTCAGTAGTGATTTGTCAGCAGGACCCTGAGAGGGAGTGGGTTGGGGGTCAGTAAGACCCTGAGAGGGGACGGGTTTTGGGTCATTGAGACCCTGGGAGGGGGGCCGATTGGGGGGGGCGCCCATCCACTTCAGCTGATCTCGTGAAGGTCTCTGAGGTCACAGGGCCAAAGTCACACCCTGCCTCAAAGTCTTCAGAGCCCAGGATGGTGTTTCCTGAGGCACTCTTCCCAGCACCAGTGTGACCGAGAAGAACCAGGGTCAGAGGATCTGGAGACACCTGCAGAGGGCACAAGAAAATGGTGGTATAAACCTTGCAACAAAGGCACACAATTAGTTTGCAGTGCCCCTATGGTCCTCTGGATGTCTGGGGCTAAGTCTATGGAGGGGCCTCTGACCCAGAGCCCAAGGCCGGGAAAGGTGCATCTACCCCGGGTATGAGTGGTGGCAGTGCCCCCCTGGTCCTCTGGATGTCTGGGGCTCCATGCCTGGAGGGGCCCTGGACCCAGAGACTAAAGCCGGAAATAGTATCTCTCCCCCGGGTATGAGTGGTGGCAGTGCCCCCTTGGTGCTCTGGAAGTCTGGGGCTCCATGCCTGGAGGGGCCCTGGACCCAGAGACTAAAGCCGGGAATAGTGTCTCTCCCCCGGGTTATGAGTGGTGGCAGTGCCCCCCTGGTCCTCTGGATGTCTGGGGCTCCATGCCTGGAGGGGCCCTGGACCCAGAGACTAAAGCCGGGAATAGTGTCTCTCCCCCGGGTATGAGTGGTGGCAGTGCCCTTATGGTCCTCTGGATGTCTGGGGCTCCGTGCCTGGAGGGGCCCCTGTCCCAGAGCCCAAGGCCGGGAAAGGTGCATCTCCCCCGGGTATGAGTGGTGGCAGTGCCCCCCTGGTCCTCTGGAAGTCTGGGGCTCCGTGCCTGGAGGAGCCCCTGACCCAGAGCCCAAGGCCGGGAAAGGTGCATCTCCTCTGGGTATAAGAGCTGGCAGAGCCCCCCCTGGTCCTCTGGATGTCAGGGGCTCCATGCCTGGAGGGGCCCTGGACCCAGAGACTAAAGCCGGGAATAGTGTCTCTTAGGCGGGTATGAGTGGTGGCAGTGCCCCTATGGTCCTCTGGATATCTGGGGCTCCATGCCTGGAGGGGCCCTGGACCCAGACCCCAAGGCTGGGAAATGTGTCTCTCCCCGGGTATGAAAATTGGTCAAAGTGTAAAAAAATAGTACCAGAGTAAGATCAGACACAGGCTAAGTGTATGGAGGGCCGCAAGACCAAGGGCCCAATGCCAGGAAAGGTGCTTCTCACTCGGGCATGAGTTGTGTCAGAGCCCCCCTGGTGCTCTGGAAGTCTGGGGCTCCATTCCTGGAGGGGCCCTGGACCGAATTATTTTGACCGGGAAAAGTGCTTCTCACTCGGGCATGAGTTGTGGCAGAGCCCCCCTGGGTCTCTGGAACTCTGGGGCTCCATCCCTGGAGGTCCCCTGGACCGAATTATTTTGACCAGGAAAAGTGCTTCTTACTCGGGCATGAGTTGTGGCAGAGCCCCCCTGGGTCTCTGGAACTCTGGGGCTCTATCCCTGGAGACCCCCTGGACCCAAAGATTTTGACCGGGAAAAGTGTCTCTTAGGCAGATGAGTGGTGGGAGAGCCCCCCTGGGTGTCTGGAACTCTGGGGCTCCATCCCTGGAGACCCCCTGGACCCAAAGATTTTGACAGGGAAAAGTGTCTCTTAGGCGGGCATGAGTGGTGGGAGAGCCCCCCTGGGTGTCTGGAACTCTGGGGCTCCATCCCTGGAGACCCCCTGGACCCAAAGATTTTGACCGGGAAAAGTGTCTCTTAGGCGGGCATGAGTGGTGGGAGAGCCCCCCCTGGGTGTCTGGAACTCTGGGGCTCCATCCCTGGAGGGGCCCTGGACCGAATTATTTTGACCAGGAAAAGTGCTTCTCACTCGGACATGAGTTGTGGCAGAGTCCCCCTGGTGCTCTGGAAGTCTGGGGCTCCATCCCTGGAGAGGCCCTCGACCGAATTATTTTGACCGAGAGAAGTGCTTCTCAGGCGGGCATGAGTTGTGGAAATGTCCCCCTGGCTGTCTGTAAGTGTGACCGAGAAGAACCAGGGTCAGAGAATCTGGAGACACCTGCAGAGGGCACAAGAAAATGGTGGTATAAACCTCACAACAAAGGCACACAATTAGTTTGGCTACAGCCTTGAAGCTTAACCCTTCGGTCACCTCGGGGTCATTTCTGACCCCAAAAGACTTTGGAGCAGAGAGCAGTGAGGGTCAGGCTGTCTTCTCTGTTAGAATGTCCAAACTGTGAAACCCTGTCCTGACGACATTAGAGGTGCCCTGGTTCTTATTATGACAAGGTGGATAGGGCACAGTGTCCTGATGACATTATAGCAGGTCAGGGGCCTTTTCTCATCCTCGGTCACTGTTGATCTTTGAGTGTGGAGCGGGTTACTGCATGATGGAGTTAGGAGCAGGTCTGGTTCTGAGATGATGTGTGAAGTTTGCGTGCGTCAGCTGAAGGATCTTAGCTGAGTTTGAACACATTTCCTTGTCTCCTGGTGCAGTATCTTAGCTGCTCTCCCTTTGCTCACTCTCTGTTGGGGTCAGAGGTGAGGACTGGACCAAGGGGATGGGTGCATCTGGACAGAGCACCCAGGCATCTGTTGGATTTTGTTGGGATGAAGTTAGGAGACGATAGCCAGAGATTTAGCACACAGGTTTAATAGGATTTGAAGTCAATTACATTTGGTTTACATAGCACTGATCTCACGTACTCACAGATTGCAACAGGGAAAACCTCTTTCTTATATACAGAGAGCACTGATGACTTAGCGTTTTACTCCATACATGGCGTTTAGCTTTGCACAGCTCTGAGGTAAACAGCCACCAAAATAAACTCCCTTAGTTCTTAGAAACTCATAGAATGACAAATGAGAGACAACTAGTCGGAGCTACATAGACAGTTTTTTGCATGCTTGCACTACACTGAAAAACCAGGTCAGTCACTGAGTTAGTCACTGTTATAGTCATAAAATGAGATAACTCACACATCCTGCGAGGAGCGATGGAGCACTGCCAGCCAGTCTGTGAGTTAAGGTCTTACTGACTTCACTGACTTTTATCTCAGTGGTCTTGGGGAGGTGTTCCCTATGCAGAATTGTAGGCATGCCTTCATAGAGAAGCCTGATGCTGTGTTCAGACCGGGGCATCAAGGCGTCCAGTTTACATGCAAAGTCTATGTAGACGCGCGTCTAGGGTGTCCTGCGTTTTTGCGGCACCTCTTCAGGCGTCAGCGCGGCGAGAATCTGTTGTTGGCGCGGTACGAACGCGTCTTGAGCGTTCAGGCGTCGACACTCTGGATGCATGTTCAGGGCACCGATGGCAGAAGTTGAAAAAGCTGAACTTTTGCCGTCAGACATGCTGCGTCAACTAGTCATTTACTACTATCAGTGACGTAGCAACATTATTACCCGGAAGAAGGAGAAGAAAGAGAAAGACCCGGGAGCCACAAACATCAGAACAGGAAATGTACACCGTGTCACCAGCAGAGTATAGCCATTTCACAGGGCTCTCAAGTCTCACGCATTGAGAGTGTGACACATTCGACCTGTTCACATGCTCACACAGCATTTCTCACGCTGATTTTTTTTTTTTTGTGCCCAGAAAATCGGTCTGTGTGGCTTAGTTTATGCAGGCTCCGCGCGTTTTCAGCGAAAAAAACTCCCCTTGCTCCGGGCGCACGGTCCGGGGGCGGATGGGAGTGAAACATTTTTAATGGATTCATGTGAGAGTCTGGTTGATGCACCGGGCCTGCGTCTCACCGCGTCTCACCATGGACAGTTCGGCTCTGGGCCGCGCGTATTCCGCGCGTAAGCCGTCGGGGGGGACACGTTACGCACGTCCTGAGCCTCAGTCCCGGTGCCACGTCTCCTCTGAGACGCACCGACTCCGGTCCCGGTGTCTCCGTCTGTGCGTAACGTGTCCCCCCGACGCCTTACGCGCGGAATACGCGCGGCCCAGAGCCGAACTGCCCGCAGTGAGACGCGGGCCCGGTGCATTAACCAGACTCTTACATGAATCTGTTAAAAATGTCCCGCTCCCCCCCGCCCCGGTCCATCCTCCCCGCCCCTCTCAGCGCGCACTGACAAAGTGCCGTGATGATAAAACAAACTGAGAACCATCAGGTAATAACTTAATTTATATAACTCTCATTAGTTGCTTTGTAGTTTAAGTTTGCTCTTTAGACAAACAGGGCTCTCAACACGCAATTCGACGTTCACACGCTCACACGGCATTTCTCACGCAATTCAAGCGCCCTCCCCCCGCGCTCCTCGGAAAGTACAGTCTCACGCACGACCCTGCTCAAAACTTGACAGCCCTGCATTTCCCTATTCAGAGTGCACGGTTCGGCGCGTGATCTCAGCCTGCAGTCAAGGCGGTGCATACTCGCTCAGCCCTGAGTGCAGTCCGTGGACCGCATGGGCGTCTGCGAAATGGAACAGGCCCCGCCTCAGCTCAATGAGCCGGGTGGTCTGCTCCTTGTTCCCTAAAGACAAAAATATTATTCTATTGCGACTAGTAATACTTGGAATTGAGACATGGCGATACTGTAGAATATCCAGCATTACAACAGCAAAGGAAATATAGAAGTGTAAGGGGAAAAGCATGTGAACGGTAATACAGCTACCGTCACACATGTTTAGTGTAGTTTATGAAGAGTTTCATGTAGCATAGTTGTAGGTGAGGTGTACCAGTACACACATTTTATAGTGAAGTCGCAACTGTCACATGGCGATGTTGCTGGCGAGTCCATCTTTGTAGTCATATATCCTGCCGCCTTTTAAGTGTGCGAAGCCTGCATTTTTGAACGCTTGGTCCACGCTCCGATTTCCATGGAAACGAGTGCGGTCTTCGGACCGCGTGTTAACTGTGCATGAGACAAAAACTAAATGGAACAGCAGTTGTCGCGCCAGATGTGACGCACATCCCCTTCAAACCATGCTCCAAACCATGCTCCAAACCGTGCACTCTCTGAATTGGGAAACGGCTTAAAAATATACCTGCGTGAAGTTGGTCCCCATCAAACGCACACCTACACCAAAACTATGTAAATCGTTTGTGCTTTGTTTGTGTTACAAAACGTTTTGTTTGTGCTGCTTTAGTTTTTGAGGGGGGGCTGGCTGACCCCAATTTGACCTATAAAAGAATCGTTAATATCTCAAAAACTAAAGCAGCACAAACAAAACATTTTGCAGCACAAAACAGCACAAACGAAGCACAAACGATTGACATAGTTTTTGTGTAGGTGTGCTTTTGATGGGGGGCCAACTTCCCGCAGGTTAAAAATATATATACACGCCACAACCGCCAAACCGATCGCCTCCGCTGATGGCTTTTCTTCTCTCAAATACGTCATATTTAATCATAAATAAAACTCATTTTCGATCACCGTGCACCCATAACGTTCTTCTCAGGCTGCAGGACACTGGTTCGAGCGGTCTGTACATCTGTTCAAACACAATTACATCTTTAATGCATCGTTAACTTGAAATGAAATGCGAGCTATACAAATGTAAAAACATCATTTCAACAGCAAATTAATTTTAAAAATATATACGCAAAAACATCTCCTCTTGAACCTGGTCCAGGAGAGCGCGGAACTATACCAGGATAAAAGGAGAAATTCAATTTGTCAACTGGACAAAGTTTGTTTGGTCAAAAACGTTTCGCCGCTCATCCGAGAGGCTTCGTCAGCTCTGGTTCTAGTGCTGGTTAGATCCTGTTTATATCTAGCTGCAGGGAGGAGCTCCCTACACTGAAATAGCTCTGAAACGATCTCCACTAATCTGTCTCTTTTGTATTACGAATTCCTCTGGCGTCTAGTATTAGCATATCCATTCAGCCCTAGGAGGCGCTCACTACACTGAAATAGCTCTGAAACTATTTCAACTAATCCGTCTTTGTTTTTCAAATTTCTCTGGCATCTAGTTTAGCCTCACTATTCAAGCCTAACGACCCTCTCCACCCCTCTGTCCTGGCTTGTCTGCCCTAATGTTTCGACTGTTGGTTTGAGACTTGACTTGGTTTGAGAATCGAATTATGGGCAGAGGAGTGGAGAGGGTCGTTAGGCTTGAATAGGGAGGCTAAACTAGACGCCAGAGAAATTTGAAAAACAAAGACAGATTAGTTGAGATAGTTTGAGCTATTTCAGTGTAGGGAGCTCCTCCCTGCAGCTAGATATAAACAGGGTCTAACCAGCACTAGAACCAGAGCTGACAAAGCCTCTCGGATGAGCGGCGAAACTTTTTCGACCAAACAAACTTTGTCCAGTTGACAAATTGAATTTCTCCTTTTATCATGGATTCTACCTGGACGACTGAGGGACTCTTCACGCAACTATACCAGGACTAAACCAGGACTAAACCAGGACTGAACCAGGACTGAACCAGGACTGAACCAGGACTGAACCAGGACCAGTTCCACAGTGTGACATCTTCTTTACTTAACTACAAAAACAGACTTTCTGGCTGTGAGCGGGGTCGCCTCTCCACAGATCTGACCTGGAACTTGGTCTGGTTTGGTCTCCATGGAAATAAAGGTTTAATGCCATACTGTGGAACATTCCAGACAAAGCAACATCTCCATGGATTAAAGTGTTTGAGGGACCCTCGACCAGAAAAGTTACACAGTGCAGCTTTAACTAAAACCGTGTTGAACAGAACCCGGAGCAGAGGAATAAATGATCTGGATTTATGTGGTAATGTTCCAGAATGTTTGAAATAAAGCAACAAGAACGAACAAGTGTCCCAATGAATCATCTGTTGTTCTCCTCTGTCCCTCTCCCCTCGTCCTCTGTCCCCTGTCCCCCTCGTCCTCTGTCCCCCTCGTCCTCTGTCCCCCTCGTCCTCTGTCCCCCTCGTCCTCTGTCCCCCTCGTCCTCTGTCCCCCTCGTCCTCTGTCCCCCTCGTCCTCCACTTTCGGCAGTGTCACATTTTATTTAAACTTAAAAAAACACACACTTTTTTTGATGACGTCTTTATTCACTGTAGAGAATCACAGCAGCAGGAAGTGACATCATAATTTTGGCAGAAGCCCCGCCCCTAAACCCATTCATTAAAATTCTAAATAAAAACAAAAACAAACAAAAAAACAATCACGGCTCGGCTCCGAGTCGCGACACGAAGCGAGATCGAGGCTATATAAATATCATTATCTGAGCGTACGAAAATAAACCACGGAAATTCATCACCGGGTCAAATGTGTCAGATGCCCTTCCGCGTGTCAGATTTAAGCTTCACGTCTGAATTTTACGTTTGAATTTAACATTTTACATTGTTAAGTAGAGTTTCTTAGATCAGAGTTTCCCAGGCTGTGTCTGAATGTCTCGTTTCCATGGAGACGTTCCTCCAATACTCCAAAGTATGGCACTTTAACTTTTCAGTCTCCATGGAAACGAGCAGGAGACGCGTCACCGGGCCGGTTTAGAGGTCAGATTTAAAGACATTTCTGAGCACCCACGTTTAATACCATAATGCGGAACATTATTGGCAAAGCAATAGCATCTCCATGGCAGCAGAACCCCAACCTGAAAACTTGCGCAGTACAACTTTAACAGTGTTTTATTTGGCATCTGTGTCGTGCCCTGCCCTACACTGACACCTAGTGACTGGCGCTGGACATTACTGTTACAGGTGGATTGTGGGAAATGAAGTTCTTTTTCTCCCCGTGGACATTTGGACAGAACTCTGAGCTCTAAACGGAGCGGTGCCCCCTGTAGGACGGCGTGGACGTTCGGACACAGCCTCAGGTCGGGTTCTTCGATCAGTTTGTAGATTTTTATGGCGCTTTAGTTAAAAAAGGCAAAAGTGTGCGATTTCAGCAAAGTGTCAAAGTCTTCCTCCTCCTCCGCTCACATCTGAAACAAAAACAGGATTAGACGTCAGATGCCCTCCCACTAAACCAGGACTGAACCAGGACTGAACCAGGACTGAACCAGGACTGAACCAGGACTGAACCAGGACTGAACCAGGACTGAACCAGGACTAAACCAGGACTAAACCAGGACTAAACCAGGACTGAACCAGGACTGAACCAAAACTAAACCAGGACTGAACCAGGACTGAACCAGGACTGAACCAGGACTAAACCAGGACTAAACCAAGACTAAACCAAGACTAAAACCAGGACCAGTTCCACAGTCTAACTTTAAACATCTCTACTTTACGTTTATTCAATCACATGTGGTTTTAGAGCTAAAAAAGAACCACAAAAACAGACGTTCTGACTGTGAGCGGGGTCGCCTCTCCACAGATCTGACCTGTAACTTGGTCTGGTTTGGTCTCCGTGGAGATAGAAAGGTTCAATGCCATACTGTGGAACATGAATCATGAAAACATGATTACAGGCGTCAGATGCCCCTCCTCACCTGTAGGGGGGGTGAGTGCAGCCACAGGTCTTTGTCCTTGTTGAGTTTCATGCAGGAGAAGAGGTCACAGACGACGGGTATCGCGCGCTCCTGCCACACGGAACAGAAAACAAACGCCGTTTAACGCTGAAAATCGTATTCTACGGAAGCCGACAGAGGCCATGTTCGTGAGGATTTTCCACCTTAAATTAACTTGAGATCTCCAAAAAACGACACAATTATTCCATCTCAAAACATGAAACATTCTGGATGTTGTTCTTCTAACATATCGCCACTAGATGTCACTGTGGAGTTTCGCACCGTGTTGCTTTGGTGTTTCATGAAGCCTCACTTTGCCCATCCCTTGTATCCCTAGCCGGGCCAGTCTTCTGCGGAGGTGCCGCGGACTAATCTTGAAATGATCCCGAATTAAAAGACGTAATGCAATCTCCCTCTGTGTCAACTCCTGATCAATATACTGCCTTATCAGCTGATCGATTATTATTCCAGATATTCTAATGACCAAAAACGCATCTATTCAGAATGAGAAATAGCCCCCAAGTCAGCCTGACTACCAGACAAAAAACCTGGACTAAAACTGGACCAAACCTGGACTAAACCTGGACTAAACCTGGACCAAAACTGGACTAAACCCGAGTCAGCCTGTCACAACGTGGCCGTAGACGTTTCAGTTGTTTTCTAGATATAACGAATTAATGATCTCGTTATCTCGGAATAACAAAGAAGATAAAATATTGCTTATGACTACGGCCTCTGTCGACGTCCGCAGGATTCCATCGTCTAAAGGAAGTGTTTTTATTTTCTAGAAGTCGAGTTTGAAATGTCAGTGTGACTCTCACCTGAGCGCTGGAGCGTTTCCGCAGTAACCACCTGTCCTCCTCAGGTGCGCTGGGGGCGGGGGCGGTGCCGGAATCTGGCGGCTTATTGGCCGGGGTCTTTGGCGGCGCGACCCACAGGTCTGCCTGCAGGGGGCGCTGGAAGGGACAGCCGTCAGAGGTCTCCGTGGAAACAGAGGAGGCGGGGCTAGAGCAGGAGGGGACGGGGCTCGAGGTCAGGGGGTGGAGCCAAGCTTCGAGGATCGCCTGAACCTGGAACGAAAGGTAAAATGTCACGAGGCCGTTTCACAACGGAGGGTCACGAATGCCAATGGACACAAAATCTAATCTAGAACATTCTTCACACACGCGTGAAAAGTCCCGCTCTCGGATGAGCGGCGAAACGTTTAACCAAACAAACTTTGTCCAGTTGACAAATTGAAACTTCTCCTTTGATCATTCTTCACACACGGCAGTCAGAAGACCTGAGGAGTGACCTCGGGGGGGGGGGGGGGGGGGTAACCTGCTGCAGAGACACTGACCTTCTCCTCCCTCTCACTAAAGGAGAGCGGCATCTTCTTCACTGTGGGCGTGTCCTTCTCTTTAGTGGGCGTGTCCTTCTCTTTAGTGGGCGTGTCCTTCTCTTTAGTGGGCGTGTCCTTGACCCCATTCTTGTCCCGCCCCTCTCGCCGCAGTAGCCACACCCTCAGAGCGTCACGTCCACAGTTCTCGTCACAGACGCAGCTCCTCAGAGAAGAACACGGTTCGTTAGCCCGACACACCTTCTGCACCGGCGCCACCTACAGGACACACACAGAACAGTGAGCGCCACCTACAGGACACACACAGAACTGTCAGAGGACAGAAGTCTAAAGCCAAGTGTTCATCTTGTCTGAACTGGGTTAAACTGGGTCACTCCAGACATGCGTCACCGTCAGCCGTGACAGGGACGGTCCGAACTGACCAGTGAAGTGAGGAAGGTAAGAGAAAAGGAGACATGATGCTTCCTTTCCTAGTTCCTTTAGGAACCTCAGGAGGGTGACAGACTGACCTGCTGAAGCCACGCCTCCAGTGCCTCGCTGCGGCGGCTCTGCTCTGTGGGCTCCATCTTCAGGGTCTGGGTCTGGTCTCGGGTCTGGTCTCGGGTCTGGTCTCGGGTCTGGTCCTGGGTCTGGTCCTGGGTCTGGTCCTGGGTCTGGTCCTGGGTTGGACTCTGGAGGTTCTGGTTCTTGAGGCACTTGAGCTTCCCGAGTGCATTCCCCAGGTTCTCAATCTCCAGGGGGCGCTGTGGGCGTTTACAGGAGAAGCAGTCTCGGGGCAGCAGCCAATCAGAGCTGTCCCAGTGCTCTTCAAAGGGACGAAGCACCGCCCCCCAGGACTCGCACGCCTCCGATTGGTCCATCTCCTCTGAGCTGAGCTCCGAGTGGTCGATCTCCTCAAAAGAAGAGGAAGTGCTGCAGCTCACGGTCCGCCCCCTGTTGCTATGGCCGTCGTTGTGGGCGGGATTAGAGGAGGGGGGCGCGGTCTCTTTCACGAGCCACGCCTCCAGGTCGAGCAGCTGCCCCCACGCCGAGAACATGTCGAAGGAAGGCGAAGCCTGGACCCAAGTCTGTCAGGAAGAGGGCGGAGTCAAATTAAACGATTATTACAGTCTGTGCATCGTTTAACAGCGAGTCTGCTGTGGGTCTGAACCACACACTGCACATGTGTCCGGACAGAACCAACCCGCTCGCCACCGCCGTCCACACAGGAAGTGAGCATGGGTGCGAGTCGGCTCCATGGACTCTGGCTCCAGTTCACTGTGTGTAAAAAAAAAAAAACCTCGCTCTAACTGCGGCTGTCAGATCAATAACAGACCCCCCCCCCCCCCCCGGAAAATATTTGAATTTCTGAAATTTGGAATTCTAGATGCTACATGTTTGCAATAAAGTAAAACTGTAAATCAAAGTACAAAAAAACCCCCAACACATTATATTAACAGGTACTAGTAGTATATACAGTATTTAAACATACATTTTGATTTGTTTTTGCTTTGTACTTAGACTTGCTCTTCTAATCAGAGGTATTGATGAGGAGTTTATGCGCTATGAGCAGGAGGAGAGCAAGCGTGAAAAGGCGAGGAGCAGCACGGGCAGGTAGGATGTTTTATAAAGTTTAACTTGCTCTGTGATACACGCTGATACGCAAAGGTACACGCTGTCGCGAAAGAGCTGCGTGCGCTCACTCGGTCCGCGGCTCCAGACGGGCTCACGCAGGCCGCACACCGGTAGTGTTTAATACGAGTTTAATACGAGACACGCACTTTTGTTCTGAATATGGGACGATTCCATTTTTCAAGGGACGGTTGGCGACCCTAAACACAACTCATATATATATATACACCCAAAATCTCCCTCAACGGATTTGCAGATATAAAAAAAATGACCCCACGGCTGAAAAAAAAGTGGAGACCGCTAAAAGGCGGAACTCTTTCATCCCTGAACAGAACAATCACATGTTTGATGGACAGCGTTGCCAAGCGCCTGATGCCTGCGTGTTTTTTCTGAGCGTTCACACACACGACCACGCCCCCTGACCACGCTCCTTCATTGAAAATCATCCTTCACCTGAAGTCACCCAGTCTGATCCTTATCAAAATTAACACTTATGAAGTTCTGACCCGATCTGACCGTCCTTTATGACCACACACACACGCTAAAAACAGGAAACAACAGCCATAAACCCACTGCTATAAAACTATCGATTATGACCCGTAATGACAAACTCCACAAACACAACAACCCACACCCAGAGTGCCCCAGTCTGACGCTGCATTCATGTGATCTCGGGGTCAGAACTTCAGCTGGGGTCAGAACTCCCTGACCTCATGAGCTCAGGTGGACGTCTCACTCACCTGTGGCTGTGAACACGTCGCCAGCCAATCCCGTGTCTCGCTGTTCTGGTCACCCATGGCAACAGTCTGTGGCTCCGCCCCCAGCAGCCACTGGCTCAGAGCGCCCTCTGTCTTCTGTGGACGAAAACACGTTTAGATTTAGTTTAAAGTTTTACGTCTGAAGCCCCAAATCCGTCCAATCACAGCACTCACCTGTCTCTTGGGGGCGGGGCTGTGGGCAGATGATGTCACCGCTCCGAATGATGTAATGGCAGAGCGTAAAGCGCGAGTGTCGCCATGGAAACAGAGGTCAGGGGTCTCCTCCGGGGTCAAGCTCAGTGTCGCCACACTGCACAGAAACAACAGCACTGACCCTCGGTCTAGTCCTGGTCCAGTCCTGGTCCAGTCCTGGTCCAGTCCTGGTCCAGTCCTGGTCCAGTCCTGGTCCAGTCCTGGTGTGAGTCTCACCTGTCTAGGAGCGCTGTCAGCTGACTGGTCAGGTGGTTCCTAAGGTCGTTGCTGATTGGCTGCTTGTGGAGCTGGTCTGAGATCAGGTCGAGCTGAGCTCTGAGCTGTAAAACGTCACAAAACTTAAATATGACACAATCGGAGGGTGAATAGCCGACTGAACTTTTATTTGAGTACGACAGTGTGGATAGTTTATATTTAGTGTATATAATATAAATAATGTAAATGTTCACCCGTGTGATCTGCATGAGCTGCTGCTGAAGAGTTTCGCTCTTCACTTGTTCCAGGATCTCGATCTGTCCGAGGAGCCACAGCTCTCTGCAGCGCAGCGCCTCCTGCTGGCGACTCATCAGGCTCTGCACCTGCCCCCGCACCTGGACACACAGGGACAGGGACGGGAGGACACAGACAGGGTGAGGAAGTCCCATCCACAGAGGAGACACGGGGAGGACAGACACAGAATAAACACTGACGTACTGAACTGTGTGAAGTACAAACCTGAGTAAAAACAAACCAAAAGAAAAGGCGACAAAACCCAGCCTCACCCCTCCGTCCCCACCCCGCCGTCATTAAGAGTTTAAAACCTGAGCTCTTCTGTCTGGAACGAGTTAAAGGATTTCAGGCCAAGATTCTCACCAAAAAAACGGTTTGAGCTGGTCCAGAGTGTTCTCAGTCAGGTCCTCTGTCTCTCTTCTCCTCTCGCTCTGTCCATCCTCTGTGGTCTGAGGTCAGTTATATCTGCTGAGGCTCACATGCCCCTCCTCCACCTCCTCCACTTCTCACTCTCCTCCTCCTGCCTCTCCTCCACCTCCCTCTCTCCTCTCTTTTCCTCTCCTATTCTCCCAACTCCTCCTTTCTCTCTCCTCTCCTCCTCCCCTCTTCCTCTCTCTGTTCTCGTTTCCTCCTCCACTTCTCTCTCCCTCCCTCTCTCCTGGTTGTAGGTCAGTTGTGGGTCTTTCGTTGCTCAGATGTGGTCTCTGTGTGCGTCTCCGTCTGTGTGCGTCTCCGTGTGGGTCTGTGTGCGTCTCCGTCTGTGTGCGTCTCCGTCTGTGTGCGTGTCACTCTGTGTGTGCGTGTCACTCTGTGTGTGCGTGTCACTGTGTGTGCGTGTCACTCTGTGTGTGCGTGTCACTCTGTGTGTGTCACTCTGTGTGTGTGTGTCACTCTGTGTGTGTCTGTTTTTTGGAGATGAGCCACACAGACAAATCTGAGCCACATTTTTATTTTGAGATTCTACAGGAACCGGCTCCTCAAAACTACTCCAACGAGTCTGGAGACGCGCCAACTCCAAACGAGAACGAGCGAAACATGAACCGACCGAAAGTCCAGAAAGATCTGACCACAATCTGTCAGTTTAATGAGCGATCATGACGCGAGAGCAGGACTTTGTGTGTTTGTGGATCTGTGCGTTTCTGACCTCAGTGGCGTTCTGTCTCAGTTCTTTCTCCGTCTTTAAGACTCCGCCCACAGCGTCCTCCAACATCTGTTGCGCCCGGCTGCACTGCCCCCACAGGTCCATGCTGGAACTGCACACAGGGACAAAAAAAAAAAAAAAAAAGACTTTAATCTCCACGCTGAGGGGAACATTGTGACAGTTTTCAGAGGAACATCGTGACAGTTTTCAGATCAGAAGCTGCACATTATCAACAGGAAGAGAACAAACATTAGACCTGAGATAGATCTGATATGATCCAATAAAGACCAGACCAGAGTCCTGATCCTACAGAGACCAGGTAAAGACTAAACCAGACCTAAATCAGAACTAAACCAGAACTAAACCAGGACTAAAACAGAACTAAACAAGGACTAAAACAACTAAACCAGGACTAAACCAGGACTAAAACAACTAAACCAGAACTAAACCAGGACTAAACCAGAACTAAACCAGGACGGGTTGATCCTGAACTGATCCTGAACCAGGTCTAAGTCTGGTCTAAATGTGGTCTAAACAGGGTCCAGATTTAGCTGCGGTTTGGTCTGGACTCTGACTCAGGTCTGAGGCTCACCACATGGATCAGAGAAGGACTAAACCAGGACCAGACCAGGATCAAACCAGGATTAGACCAGGATTAGATCGGATTTATTCTGGATGGAGTCCATTCAGTCCTAGATCCAGGTCTGGTCTGTGACACCAGTCCAGATCTGTTTTTAGTCCTGGATGTGGGTTTAGACCTGGTTTTAGGCCCAGATCCAGTCCTGTGTGTGTGTCAGACAGATAGGACCCAGCTGAGATCTAGTCCTGGTTAAGTTCTGATAAAGACCCAGTTCTGACGTAGGCCGAGTTGAACTGGGTTTATCAGGACTCACAGCTGATCGGGTCCACACCCTGAGTCTGCTCTCTGGTCCTACATTTACAGTAAATCCCAAAAATCTCCTTTAAAACTTGTGAAAACCTGAGAGAGCGGCTGCTAGTATGACTCGCTCTCCCTCAGCCAGATGCCCTCCCAGACACAGCCCCTCAGAACCTTCCAGAACCTTCAGAACCCTTCAGAATAATCTAGAGTCTGGGTCAGAGGTTCATGACGTCACTGCTGCCCCATTACATCAGCATTTGGAGAAGTCAGTAATATTCCATTCTGGAGACACCTCAGAGGTTCAGACCTGGTTTAGTCCTAGTTTAACCCTAGTGTAGACCTGGTTTAGCCCTAGTGTAGACCTGGTTTAGTCCTGGTTTAGCCCTTGTGTAGACCTGGCTTAGTCCTTGTGTAGACCTTGTTAAGCCCTAGTGTAGACCTGGTTTAGCCCTAGTGTAGACCTGGTTTAGCCCTAGGGCCTAAAAAAAATAAATGTTGGTTTCCGATTTGTTGACAGTTCTAGACATGGGTAGGTAGGGAATTTATTTTATTTTTATTTTTTATTTTTTTTCCTGTGGGAATATGGACATTTTGAAATTTTATTTTATTTTATTTCCTTCCGCAGCAGTACTATTTCAATAAAGACTATAATTGAAATTGGCATAATTTCCCAAAGCTATCTCAATGCTAAGGGCATATTCTATACTTAAGTATAGTTGAACGAAGCTCCAACATGCCATGCGAAACCAGGTCGTTGACTGTACCAGAGTACATGTAGAATATATCTTACAATGTTACAAAAATACATGCTGATTTTGTATTGTTTTTTCTGTTCTTCTTTCAAATGGCAGTCATTAAATTTAGAAGCAGTAAACAATTTTGAATACTACATTTATTTAACACGGTGTTGACGTTGGTCAACTTAAAACTGGCACTGCATAATCTTAACAATTCACCGTGACCACGCATATGTCCAGCGATGCCGTCGCCATTGTTTTTATGGGTACAGACAGAGAATTTTACAGATCACAGAAAAACAGAAGCACATTACAGGGGGGTCCTCGGGTTACAATGTTGATTAGGGTGACCATATTGTATTTCACTGAAAAGAGGACACACTTCCAGCTCGCGCGCAAAATATATATTTTTTTTAGAGTTTTTTCCCCCATTTTTAGGGGTTTTATGTGGGTCGGGGGCTTACTGTGCTTCTGAATTCCGAAGAAAAGAACACTTTACCTGGATATACTGAAAAATAGCCCAAAACACTCACAAACAGTTGCTTTATAAATAATATATTTATTAATATAAGCAATCTTAAGGCTGACACTTACACCTTAGTTAAGAAAAAAGAAAAAAACAAAAAGAAAAAGAGTTAGCCTATCCTTCATTGTTCAGTAAGCCCATTCTTCAAAATAATGTGTCTAATGGCTAATGAAAAAAAATATACAAATAATAGAGCACCCTCGCTTGCATTCACCATATCTTCATTTTTTCCAGGTCGCACAAAGTATGTCGTGAGTTTTGAACTCGAGCTCTCACCTGCACAGCTATTTTGTGTTTTGTTGTGGCGATATGAGCTTTCAGATCGTTGGACCCCTTATTCGCCACAGAGACGCAAGTCCCAGCTTTGCACACTGTGCATTCTGCCTCCCACTTGTCACGCCCCGGGCGAAAACAGGGGTACTTTTTTTGCAATTCATCCGTGAAACTGCATTTGCGTTTCGGCATTTTCTGTGTCTTCGCAGTGCGCCTACCTGCCTGTCAGCCTGCGTGTGTGTGTGTGTGTGAGAGCGAGCGAGCGTGCGTGCGTGTGCGTGCGTGTGTGTGTGTGTGTAGCGTGGCGCGCTTGTTTGTGAATGAATGAATACACGTTCCGGGGTTCGACTCGAACTGGAGCGCGTTTCCAACGGAATCAAAAACCCGGACATTTGAAGGATTTTATAAACTCCGCCCGGACAGCCTCTGAAAAGAGGACATGTCCGGGCAAAAGAGGACGTATGGTCACCCTAAGTTGATCCGTTCTTAAGACTTCGCCCTACAACCACAACAAAGCGTATTCTTCCGCCGTGCGCCGTTCGCGTTTGTTTACGTTGCTTACCACGCTAAACCGCGTAAGACGGAATGACGCGTAATTTTTTTTTTTTTTTTACCGTCGTAACCCGAGGACCCCCGTACACATTGCCCCGCGGAAATTGAAAAATACAGTAGGCTATTAGTTTTCTTTCTTTTTTAACCGAAGCTTGTAAAATTAATTTGAGTATCAAATTTATTTTATTTTATTAAGTCCAATAAAATAATTTGGGTCGCATGCAAATCAACAGGGTCGGTCGGCAACCGGAAACTTAGATTTATTTTTTTTAGGCCTAGTGTAGACCTGGTTTAGTCATGGTTTAGCCCTAGTGTAGTCCTGGTTTAGTCCTAGTGTAGACCTAGTTTAGTCCTGGTTTAGGCCTGGTTAAGCCCTAGTGTAGACCTGGTTTAGCCCTGGTTTAGTGGTTTTAGACATGTCTAATAGAAAACTGGTTCACTTGTTTTGTATAAATCTGGAGACTCGGACACAGGCTCCAAACGGTCCGGGTCAAAGGTCAAAGGGCTGCGAGGTGACCCTAGGACGGGGCGGTGCCGGTTCTGTACAGTTTTGGACCACTGAAGTACATATTTAACCCTGTAGTGACGTAATTAAAGTGTGAAATAAACCGGGTCTCCTGCACAAAGGACCAGTGTTGGGTCCACCTTACGTAAACAGCGTGCGTATTGCGTCATAGCTTTTTTTTTTTTCGCTCCCCCTGCAGAATTCCAGTTTGTTTCCCCCCTGCAGAATTCCAGTTTGTTCCCCCCCTGCAGAATTCCAGTTTGTTTTTTCCCTCCCTTGCTCATTTTCTGCAGCTCGAACCAGAACTACCCTGAATTCTCGTCATTTAACAAAACCAAGCACAAAATCCACAGTTTATGTGCACAAACCTCCGGGTGAAAACATGCACCGAACATCAGGAATATTCACATTTTTAAACTCTGTTCAACGAGTTTCGGAAGTGTTTTTTTTAATGAGACGTTGCTGGTGCTGGAGAGTTTCCTGGAAAGAGGTTCCACAGCCTGTTATCTGATCTAAACCGGGACTAAACCAGGTCTAAACCAGGTCTAAACCGGGACTAAACCAGGACTAAACCGGGACTAAACCAGGTCTAAACCAGGACTAAACCGGGATTAAACCAGGTCTACACTAGGGCTAAACCGGGATTAAACCAGGTCTACACTAGGGCTAAACCAGGACTAAACCGGGTCTAAATCGGGACTAAACCGGTTCTACACGGGGACTAAACCAGGTCTAAACCTGGTCTAAACCAGGACTAACCCCATATCCGTAGTGTTCGTGTCAGATTCGTGTTAAATCCGTTTTTACCTCGTGTTTTGGAGCCAGTTCGTGTCTCGTTGCTGCTCCGCCATTTTCCGTGTCTGACTGTGGCACGTACACTGCGCGCTCACGACTCCCTGCACGCTCACGACACCACAGCTGAGCGCACCCACTTGACCCCGCGCTGATCAAGATATGAGCGGTTTTTATTTACGGCCATCGGCGTCATCCAAACGTTTGTATTTCGTCTGTGCTGTTTTGTTGTGTGACAATTTTCATTTTTGCGAGTAAATTATTATTATTATTATTAATTCTTTTTTTGCGGAAATTATGACGTCATTTCCGCTCAGCTGACGGCGGCGACTTTAGCAAAACTAGTGAAGATAAACGATCTCAGGCTGAGGAAAAGTTTGTATCATTATATAAAATATGAATCAAAAGCAAGTTACTAAAGACTGATACTGTACTTTTCCACAGTTTGAGATCGTTTATCTTCACTAGTTTTGCAGTTTTGCTAAAGCCGCCGCTCTCAGGAGCGGAAATGACGTCATATGACGCAAAAAACAACATTATTAATAATATTTTATTAATAGTAATTTTAAAGTTTACTAGCTCAAATGAAAATTGTCACAGAACAAAACAGCATGTGAAATAAAAACGTTTTGTATAATTCTCTGCCTGTTTTGATGCCATTTCACATTTTGAGGGGCTGGATGACGTCGCTGGCTGTAAACAAAACTGCTCATATCTTAAGAATCATAATCACACAAACAAAACTTTTTGCAGCACAAACGAATCACAAACGAGTGACACCATTTTGGACCGATTTAGAGCATTTTTAAGCCTCCTGGGGGCTGGCTGACCCCAATTTGACCTATAAAATAAACATTAATATCTCCAAAACTAAAGCAGCACAAAAACACTTTTTGCAGCACAAACAATTGACACTTTTTTGTAGGTTTGTGTTTGATGGGGCCAACGTCACATAGGCGACGCTTCAGACTCAAACCGGAGCTTAACGTGTTTGACCCTGAGCTGAATGCGATCCGTTTAAACGCTCAGGCTCGTGACACTTTCACTGTGGAGGATAAACATCATAACAATAAAACTTTCTCTTTCCCTCTTCCCTCTCTCACTTCTCCTTTTCTCTCCTTTCTCTTTTCCTCTATCTTTAGCCGTAAAATAAATAACTGGAATAAATCCAAACACGATTTTTGTGTTTTTAATGTTTTTAGTTTTAGTTTGTGAGATTTGAACACATTTCCTATACATTTATCCCATATATATCCCTGTATATGGGTATACAGGGTGTCCATAAAGTCTCTTTACAATTTAAACAATTTATTACAAAGGCAGTTGTTGAGATATATTAACTAGATTTATTTTATTTGAATGAGTGTTTATTAAAGTTTTTTTCACTTCATTTAATAGATCTCTATATGGGCACCATTAGTTGCACGAAGCACATCAAGACGGTACTCAATTGTAGGATAGGCTCATTAATGGTGGCAATGGCTTCACAAATCCTTTGCTTCAAGTCAGCAATGTCCCGTACCTTTGTTTGATACACGATATCCTTTACATAACCCCATGAAAAGAAGTCCAAAGGAGTGATATCAGGCGAACGCGGTGGCCATGGAATTGGCCCATCCCTACCAATCCATCGGTCTGGAAATGTTTGATTGAGGAAGTGACAAACATGCAGTCCCCAATGTGGTGGTGCACCATCTTCAAAGATCAAAGTCAAAGATCAAAGTCAATTTTATTGTCAATTCTGCCATATGTGTTCAACATACAGTGAATCGAAATTTTGTTTCTCTCTGGCCAGGTAGTGCAAAAAAAGACGGTGTACAAAATACAATATAAAGACAAAACACAACAAAAACTTCAGAAGGTCAGAAGGTCGAGGTAAACATCTGCAGATATTGTTGCCTCGTGGAAGAAAAATTGACCAATTATTCGAAATCTTTTATGTGAATAAAAACTTTAATAAACACTGATAAAAATAAAACAAATCTGGTTAAAGGGACTTAGCGAAAAGCGAACTAACGATCGCGTATTGTGTCTGCCGACTCGTATCACTGCGCTCACGTTAGCTGTATTAGGCTGTTCACTTGTAAACTTCCCCTTACGGCGGACCGCATCTGCCGTACACTTCCGCTAAAGGTGAACAGGCTAATACGCTAACGTGAGCGCAGTGATACGAGTCGGCAGACACAATACGCGATCGCTAAGTTTGCTGGTTTGATGTTTCGTTGACAACTGTTTGGGACATAAATATATCACCTTTCGGACAAATGTTTTGTTTTGAGAAGAAAAACAAGCTATATTTAATGTTCCAGAGAAGTTACCGGACCTACTTACGTGGGCTTGAGAAAGCGAGCCGAACCGGGATCAGCTGAGACTGTCAGAGGTAAGCCGGTGTCAACACGCGTAACTTTTAGAAGGAAACCCATACAGATTAACATAAAAAAATGCACTATCCCTTTAAGATATCTCATCAACTGCCTTTTCAATAATTTTTTTAAATTGTAACAGGACTTTATGGACACCCTGTATATTTATCCCATATTCAGTTTGAAGCTCTCCCTTTGTTCTTGAACAGTCTCTAAACTATGACTGCTCCTCACGTTTGTGCAGGTTTGGGGCTGACACAAAGCCACTGGTGGAAGGTGACAACGTAAATGTAGTACATTTTTACATTACATTTTCACTTTTACCTCACTACATTTAAGAGCAGGTATCTGCACTTTCTACTGCACCACATTTTTGGGCAGGACTGAAATTTAAAAGTATTTTTTGTCCTTCTGAAAGGGCTGAGGGTTTATTATTAACGTTCTGATGTTGAACAAACATATACAAAAAAAATAAAAAATAAAAATCAGGATTTCTTTGCTCCCGTTTCTGTAGTTTTACTCCACCACTGCCCAAAGCTCTATCTCCATACTCCACTCCTATCTTCTGACGCGATCACAGCAGCGCTCCCAAGTCCCACTCTCACTCAGGCCCTAAACACATCATAAAAAGCAGGGCCTTGAACGTATCACAAAGTCCATCAGAGTGTAAAGATAAGAGCTGGAAAAACAGACGCGCAGACAAACAAACACAGCTGCAGGAACGTGACCAAAAACATCTGACCTGCCAAACATCTGACCTGCCAACGCTGCACTTTTACACAATAACAACACGAAGAACTTTACAAAGCTGCGAAAACCTGATCCTAAAACTAGTATCAACCCCATTTTGGCAGGTCTGGATCCTAAAAAAGAACAGCTGCACCGATACCGATATTGGCACTGAATATAAAGGGAAATCTGCAGGATTGGGTATCGGTTCCTTGATATTGATTCAGCCGATATCCCGGTTGGGCCTTTAACTGGATGTAATAATAAAACTATAATAATACTGACCGATCTATGGAAGAGAATTTGTTTCAGATTTAGAATTTGGAAGGACCTGGTTTAGTCCTGGTTTAGACCTGATTTGGACCTAGTTTGGAGGTTTGGACCTGGTTTAGACCTGGTTTGGACCTGGTTTGGACCTGGTTTGGACCTGGTTTGGACCTGGTTTGGACCTGGTTTGGACCTGGTTTGGACCAGATTTGGACCTACAGTAGATTGGAGGATTGGACTTTGTTTAGACCTGGTTTGGACCTGGTTTAGACCTAATTTGAACCTAGTTTGGAGGTTTGGATCTGGTTTAGACCTGGTTTAGACCTAATTTGGACCTAGTTTGGAGGTTTGGACCTGGTTGGGACCTGGTTTAGAGCGGATTTGGACCTACAGTAGTTTGGAGGATTGGACTTTGTTTAGACCTGGTTTGGACCTGGTTTAGACCTAATTTGTACCTAGTTTGGAGGTTTGGACCTGGTTGGGACCTGGTTTAGACCGGATTTGTACCTACAGTAGTTTGGAGGATTGGACTTTGTTTAGACCTGGTTTGGACCTGGTTTAGACCTGATTTGGACCTAGTTTGGAGGTTTGGACCTGGTTTAGACCGGATTTGGACCTACAGTAGTTTGGAGGATTGGACTTTGTTTAGACCTGGTTTAGACCTGGTTTAGACCTGGTTTAGACCTGGTTTGGACCTGGTTTGGACCTGGTTTGGACCTGGTTTGGACCTACAGTAGATTGGAGGATTGGACTTTGTTTAGACCTGGTTTGGACCTGGTTTAGACCGGATTTGTACCTACAGTAGTTTGGAGGATTGGACTTTGTTTAGACCTGGTTTGGACCTGGTTTAGACCTGATTTGGACCTAGTTTGGAGGTTTGGACCTGGTTTAGACCGGATTTGGACCTACAGTAGTTTGGAGGATTGGACTTTGTTTAGACCTGGTTTAGACCTGGTTTAGACCTGGTTTAGACCTGGTTTGGACCTGGTTTGGACCTGGTTTGGACCTACAGTAGATTGGAGGATTGGACTTTGTTTAGACCTGGTTTGGACCTGGTTTGGACCTACAGTAGATTGGAGGATTGGACTTTGTTTAGACCTGGTTTGGACCTGGTTTAGACCTGATTTGGACCTAATTTGGAGGTTTGGACCTGGTTGGGACCTGGTTTAGACCTAATTTGGACCTAGTTTGGAGGTTTGGACCTGGTTGGGACCTGGTTTAGACCGGATTTGGACCTACAGTAGTTTGGAGGATTGGACTTTGTTTAGACCTGGTTTGGACCTGGTTTAGACCTAATTTGGACCTAGTTTGGAGGTTTGGACCTGGTTGGGACCTGGTTTAGACCGGATTTGGACCTACAGTAGTTTGGAGGATTGGACTTTGTTTAGCCCTGGTTTGGACCTGGTTTAGACCTGATTTGGACCTAGTTTGGAGGTTTGGACCTGGTTGGGACCTGGTTTAGACCGGATTTGGACCTACAGTAATTTGGAGGATTGGACTTTGTTTAGACCTGGTTTAGACCTAATTTGGACCTAGTTTGGGGGTTTGGATCTGGTTTAGACCTGGTTTAGACCTGATTTGGACCTAGTTTGGAGTTTTGGACCTGGTTTAGACCTGGACCACGGAGGGATTACACAGATATAACAATACATGGGAATAGAAAAGAAAGTTCTGTGATTTAATGTGGAAAATCACAGTATATTGACTAAAGAATGAGGGTTTTTATCATCACTGTGGAATCGGGTATCGAGTCTGTTCCTTGTGAAATATTAGTATCGTGACGTCACTAGTTTAATCACAACCCGCAACGGAAAAAGACATGTTTTTGTGGGAATTACAAAAATCATAAATGGTCCAAATAAAGACTTAAAGCTGCATTATGTAACTTTTCTGGTGGAGGGTCCCTCAAACGCTTTTCTCCATGGAGATGTTATTCCTTTGTCTGGAATGTTCCACAGTATGGCATTAAACCTTTCTGTCTTCATGGAGACCAAACCGGACCAGGTTCCAGGAGAGGAGAGGCGACCCCGCTCAGTTTTTCTAGGAATTTTTGAGCTCTAAAATCACCTGTGATTGAATAAAACGTAAAGTAGAGCTGTTTAATGTCACACTGTGAAACATTCCAGGCAGAGCAATGACGTATCCATAGAATCAAGAAGGTGACGGAGCCCCAACCGAAAAGTTACACTACACTTTTAAATAAATTGTCTTATTTGTGTGTTGTAAACTTTCACTTGGACAAGAGTTTATTGTACTCAGATGAACTTGTGACCTGGTAACTCGTAAAGATACACAAATACGACTGAGCGCGTGCAGAATGAACCTGAACCAGAGTCATGTGACCAGAGCAGAGTCATGTGATCAATAAATCGATGGGTTTCCAGGCTGTGCTCAGGTTCAAAGTTTCTAAAAGTCTCTGTTAAAAACCTCTCTCTTTTACTGTATTTCTTATTCCGTAAAGCACTTTGAATTACTTTGTGTACTTAAGGTGCATTGATAAAAGAAGAAATTCAATTTGTCAACTGGACAAAGTTTGTTTGGTCGAAAACGTTTCGCCGCTCATCCGAGAGGCTTCGTCAGCTCTAATTAGAATGCTGGTAAGACACTTGCTTATATCTTGCTGCAGGGAGGAGCTAACTAGCTAACTACTTTCCGAAACTATCTCATTGGTTTCAGTCTTTTGTTTCTCTGGCTTCTAGATTACCATACCTATTCATCCCTACAACGACTGTTTTTCACACCTCTGGCCCTGACCTGGCTAGCCCTATTGTTCCCCTGTTTCCTTGATCTAGGCTTAAGAATGGAATTATAGATGGGAGACAATAGGGATGAATAGGTATGGTAATCTAGATGCCAGAGAAACAAAAGACTGAAACCAATGAGATAGTTTCGGAAAGTAGTTAGCTAGTTAGCTCCTCCCTGCAGCAAGATATAAGCAAGTGTCTTACCAGCATTCTAATTAGAGCTGACGAAGCCTCTCGGATGAGCAGCGAAACGTTTTCGACCAAACAAACTTTGTCCAGTTGACAAATTGAATTTCTTCTTTTATCATGGATTCTACCTGGACGACTGAGGGACTCTTCACGCATCTTAAGGTGCATTGTGTAACTTTTCGGCTGGGGCTCCGTCACCTTCTTGTTTCTATGGATACGTCATTGCTCTGCCTGGAATGTTCCACAGTGTGACATTAAACAGCTCTACTTTACGTTTATTCAATCACAGGTGGTTTTAGAGCTCAAAAATACCAAGAAAAACAGACATTCTGACTGTGAGCGGGGTCGCCTCTACAGATCCGACCTGTAACTTTGTCCAGTTTGGTCTCCATGAAAATAGAAAGGTTTAAAGCCATACTGTGAAACATTCCAGACAAAGCAATAACATCTCCACAGAGAAAAGCATTTGACGGCCCCTCCACCAGAAAAGTTGCACAGTGCAGCTTTAAACCTCGACCTGTGGGTTTGAGCGTTGCATAAACCAGTTTCCTTCCTCTAAACAAGCAACTGTCACAGAGTTTGGTCAAATAAACAAAAACACATATTGATACAACAACACACGATATCGATACTGTATCATCAAATTAAACAATATATCAATATTTCTATATTTTTGCACACCCCTGCCAAGGCCTGACTCCTGCCACAGACTGCACCGGTCTCACCGCAACTCCTGCAGGGCGTAGACCGGACTTTGGAAAAACATGCACCAGGAGTACCCCAAAAAACCACCGTGAGCCGCCTGAACCGGCCTAAGTCTGCCTGAACCTGCATGAACTCACCTGAACCTGCCTGAACTCGCCTGAACCTGCCTGAACTTGCCTGAACCTGCCTGAACCCGCTTGAACTCGCCTGAACTCGCCTAAACCCGCCTGAACTCGCCTGAACTCGCCTGAACCCGCCTGAACCCGCCTGAACTCACCTGAACCTGCCTGAACCCGCCTGAACTCGCCGGACAGTTGAATGTTTTTGTGTTTTGACCCCATGCAGCCGAAACACCAAGAGTTCCTTTCAAACTGCCATCCAGGGTCTGGATGTGGAGATCATAGACTGCTACAAGTATCTCGGCGTCCATGTGAACAAAAGGCTGGACTGGAGGGACAACTGCAATGATTCTACAAGAAGAGCATGAGCAGACTCTCAGGTCTTTCAGTGTGTGCAGTAAGTTACTGGAGATCTTCTCCCAGTCTGTGGAGGCCAGACCTGGAATTCACTGTGGTTCTGCTGGGGGAGCAGCACCAGTAAAAGAGACATTGGACGGATTGATAAACTGATCGGTACAGCTGGTCACGTGATCGGCTGTGAGCTGGAGACATTTGTCACGGTGAGGGACAGGAGGACACTGGACAAACTGCTCTCCATCATGGACACTCCTGTTCACCCACTGCACCAGACCATAGAGCAGTGCTTCTCAAATAGTGGGGCGGGCCCCCCTGGGGGGGCGCGGTGTCATGCCAGGGGGGGCGCGTGTGACCCTGGGAAACATGCTTTTTGCCGTACTGTACTAGAACTAAGTGTAATTGCACATCAACAACAGTAGTTGGCAGTAGCGCTCTCATTGTCGCTCTGGGGCAGGGGGTGGCAACCTTAAATACGCGATATACAGAACAGACTCACCATCAGCAGAACATCCTCTGTCACAGAAAAAACATGTACATTCCACTGAGTCGTGTCCTTTAGTCCGACAGAAGCTGACGCATCAGCGGCACAAGGACAGAGTGGGTTTTTTTTTCAGCGCTTTTAGTTTATGCAATGTAATTTTAAGTTTTGTTTCTGTGAAACGTAAACAAATGTGCACAAATTTGTATTAAAAACACATTAATATTTGAGTCCTCAGTGCAAAAAGACAGTGCAGTCTTTGTTGGAAGTTTCTTTTTTGTTTTTAATGTTAATAAAAGGATACAATGTTATGCAGAGGTGTACTAATAACAATTTTCTAGACAAATAATACTATTTATAGTCGCACGCAGGGAGGGGGTGTGTGAAATTTTTTCTTCTTCCTAGGGGGGGCGTCACAGAAAATAATTGAGAAGCACTGCCATAGAGGGACAGATAATACTCCCTACAACCGTATACAGCTGGGATTGTACATCTTATTTGACATTGTATTTGATATTTTATTACTACTTTTCGATTTAAATCTGATGATTTGTACATATACATTTATTATCATTATTTGTACTTTTATAATTATGTCTCATTTGACTCCGGTCTCTTGCTCTTTTTTGTCTATTTCCATGTATTTTTTGTTCCCCTCTGTTATATTTTATATTTGATGAGCGACTGGACCCAAATCATTTCCCTTGTGGATCAATAAAATTAGTCTAAGTCCAAGTGTAAACTGGAAATTTAATCTAGAAATACATAAATCCGTGATTCAAGATTATAAAGTAACTCATGAAAAATTGTGAAGGATACAGACACACCCGGGTTAACCCAAAAACCCACCAAGTACCAGATCTAAACCAGGACTAAATCAAGACTCATCCAAGTCTAAACCAGAGAACTATATATGTCCTAAACCAGAGACAAACCCGGGTTAATCCCGGACTAAACCCGGGTTAAAGTGTGATGACCGGACACCGGAGCTAACGGGCCCCGGCTAGCCCTGAGGCCGCCCGAGGAGCTCCTTCAGCGGGGAGCGGACAGACTCACCCCGGGGTCCGAGGTCCGAGGCGGCGGGGCTCTGGGTCCATGGTCCGGTCCGGTCCGGTCTGTATCGATTAAACGTGGAGCGCGCGAGGCTGCCGGTCACTTTCACCCAATGTCACCGTGACGTCACCAGGGGGGTGGCGAAACAACGCGAGACAAAACGAGATCTGGGGCAATAACAGACAACAGCGACTCATAGTGGAGAGAGAGCGATACTGCACCCACAGGAACGGAAGAACAGAGAAGAGGAGCAGAGAGAACAGAGGAACAGAGAGGACAGAACAAAGAAGAGAGGAGCAGAGAGGACAGAAGAACAGAGGAACAGAGAGGACAGAAGAACAGAGAGGACAGAAGAACAAAGAACAGAGGAGCAGCAAGAACAGAAGAACAAAGAGAGGAGCAGAGAGAACAGAGGAGCAAAGAACAGAGGAGCAAAGAACAGAGGACAGAAGAAAAGAGAGGAACAGAGAGAAGAAAGGAGCAGAGAGAACAGAGGAACAAAGAACAGGAGCAGAGAAGAACAGAGAGAACAGAAGCAGAGAGAACAGAAGAACAGAGGAATAGAGAAAAACAGAAGAGCAGAGAAGAACAGAGGAACAGAGAGAAGAGAGGAGCAGAGAGAAGAGAAGAACAAAGAACAGAGGAGCAGAGACAGTTTAATTTGTTTATTGTGTTTCTCCAGTCTTTGAACACAACACGGAGCGTTCACTGTCGAAACGATAAAGGACAAAAGCACCAAAATCTGTTATCAAAACATTAAAACACACAAGTTAAAGACACAAAAATAAAAAAGACACGAAGCAAAACCAGGACAGAACCAGTACTAAACCCGGACTAGACCAGGACTGAACCAGGATAAAAAAACAAAAAAGAAAACCAGAGATTAAGTCCCAGTACTTCCGCAGATCTGAACCATAAACCAGGCAACACGTTCACATAAGTGCTTTAAAATCTCATTGGAAAATTTACGACATGATTTCAAATTTACAAAGAATTAGATTCTGAATCCAAACTCATTTTTACAATTTCACATTTAAAAACTTTAAATAAATTATGACCAAAATGAAAAGACACGGTTCTGTTCTAATGTCGTGTTTTGTTTCCTTCACGTTTCACACACAAACCTGCGGATTTAACACAAGTTCTTCTCTGAAAACGCACTGTTCCACCTTGTGATGTCATCATGTGGTGATACAGGAAGTGCTCCACTGTGTTTTACAACTCCACACACCTTCACTAGAATCATTTCAGTCCTGGTTTAGACCTGGTTCAGTCCTGGTTTAGACCTTGTTCAGTCCTGGTTTAATCGTGGTTTAGACCTTGTTCAGTCCTGGTTTAGACCTAGTTTAGTCCTGGTTTAGACCTTGTTCAGTCCTGGTTTAGTCCTGGTTTAGACCTAGTTTAGTCCTGGTTTAGACCTGATTTAGACCTAGTTTTCTCATTTGGATCATTTCAGTCCTGGAGTCGCCGATCTCGACTAAACTAAAGGTAAAAGTTCACTGTTCACTTGGAAACTCCCACTTGATGACATCACGAGGTGGAACAGAGCGTTTGGAGATGTGACAGACAGAAACAAAATACAACTCCAGGTGTGTTTGAGGAGGAACAGTGTTAGAACACGGTTTAATCCTCAGATATTTTAAAAACACATAAAAGTTTGTGACATTTCAGGTGAGGTACGAGGACCAATCAGAGCACTGCCTCAGCGCCCAGGCGACGTGATTGGTCGGATCCTAAAGCGTGGACAGGAAGTCTTTGACCTGAAACACAAAACACAGTGGAGCGAGTCCAGGGTCAGACCAGATCACACTAGAATAATAATAATAATAATATTCGTAGTAGTATTCGCAGTAGTAGTAGTAGTATTCGTAATAGCAGTATTCTCAGTAGTATTCGTAATAGCAGTATTTGCAGTAGTAGTAGTAGTATTCGCAGTAGCAGTATTTGCAGTAGTATTCGCAGTAGTAGTATTCGCAGTATTTGTAGTAGTATTTGTACCTGGTCCATCAGTCCGTGTTGGAGGATCCGGTCGTTCTTGAAGTCCTGGTTCACATCCAGGACTAAAATGGGGATGTGGTTCAAATACTCAAAGTCCAACCTGAAAACACAGAGTACTACAGTACAGTACGCAGTACAAATACACAATCCACACAAATGCAGTAGTACTGCAGTACCTGAGTGTCCTGTGGTACAGCCAGGCCTCGTGTTTGAGGTGCAGCTGTTGGAGATACTCCAGAGGGATGTCCTGCTCCTCCTCCCGACCTCTGTGCAGTAACCTCTGTATACACCTCTGAAAGTACACAGTACAAGTATTACACCTCTGAAAGTACAAGTACTACACCTCTGAAAGTACACAGTACAAGTACTACACCTCTGAAAGTACACAGTACAAGTACTACACCTCTGAAAGTACAAGTACTTCGGGCATGTACATATACGCAAAAAAAACAAAAAATGTATTTGTGTCTATATATTCTTTCTTTTTTATGTTCTTTTTTTGTTGTTTATTTAAATTGTATGACACTGTACATTTTCTGTGCACTACAAGTATCATATGCTCGAAATAAAAAAATTACTACTACTACTACTACTACACCTCTGAAAGTACACAGTACAAGTACTACACCTCTGAAAGTACACAGTACAAGTACTACACCTCTGAAAGTACAAGTACTACACCTCTGAAAGTACACAGTACAAGTACTACACCTCTGAAAGTACACAGTACAAGTACTACACAAGTGCAGTACAAGTACACACAGGTGCAGTACAAGTACACACAGGTGCAGTACAAGTACACACAGGTGTACACACATACAGCACTGGAAAGTACACAAAGTACATGATTGTTTAAAGACAAATCTGCACTGATTTGCAGTTAGCAGTATTCGTCATAGTAGTAGTATTCGTACCAGTATTCGTAGTAGTATTTATAGTAGTATTCGTAGTATTCCTCACCTCCGGCTGTGCCCTCAGGTACACAATGGCGTCCAGGTTTAAGTCTGGGCTGAACTGGTCCAGGATCCACTGGTGCCAGTCCTGGTACACGGACCACTCGGTCTCCGTGAGGCTCTGGGACTCGAACAGTGTGGAGGCAAACACATACCTGCAGAGACCGGGTACAGACCGGGTACAGACCGGGTTCAGACTAGGGGTGTGCAAAATAATCGTCATGACAATGCATCGCGATACTAACTTTCACAATATACTGCATCGATTCTTGATGCCAAAAATCTATTTTTATTAATTAATAATTTAATATTTAATAATTTAAAATAAATAAATAGTTTTTTTTTTTTTTATAAATCCTATGCACTTTTTTCTTTGTGAAAGGGTATTGTTTGTTATGATGGTAGCTACCTCCAAAATGGCAAATGTTTGAACATCATTTTTTGTTTTAGAAAAAATCCTATGCACTTTTTTTGTTATTGGTTTGGTTTATTTGTTTTTGTTATTCAGTAAATTCAGTTATGTATCAATTGAAGACACTACCCAGATACACAGTCACTGATATTTAAGTTATCCTCTTTTTTTTTGGTACATTTTCACTGAAGTATGTCGAATATATTGCAATGCATCGCAATAATTCAAGTATCGTGATGCATTGTGATAGTATCGCATCGTGGCATATGAATCGTGATTCGAATTGAATCGTGACTTCTTTGCCAATACCCACCCCTAGTTCAGACCGGGGTATAGACTGGGTACAGACCGGGTACAGACCGGGTTTAGACTGCGTACAGACCGGGGTACAGACCGGGTACAGACCGGGGTACAGACTGGGTTCAGACCGGGTTTAGACCGGGTACAGACCGGGTTCAGGACAGTTATGCTACGGTTTGTGACGATTCACATGCTGCCATACGTGATGTGTGTAATGTGCTTCATGGGGAACTATGGTACTGAGTATAATAGCAGTAGTAGTAATGCAGTAGTAATGCAGTAGTAGTACCTGTCAGAGTACACAGATCTCTCGTAGAACTGCACTGGTCGGTCAGACTCTTGTACTTTCAGAGACGGAGGCTGAAGCTGAGAGCGAACTCTGCTCAGACACGCGTACGACTGAAACACACAGGTATACAACTAAATACACAAATATTCAACACAAAAACGACTGATACACAAATATACACACAAGAACAATACATATATGTATGTACCATAGTCACAGTAGTAGTAGTAGTAGCAGTAGTAGTAGCAGTAGTAGCAGTAGTAGTAGTAGCAGTAGCAGCAGTAGTAGTAGTAGCAGTAGCAGCAGTAGTAGTAGTAGTAGCAGTAGTAGTCGTAGTAGTAGCAGTAGTAGTAGTAGCAGTAGTAGTAGCAGTAGTAGTAAGTAGTAGTAGCAGTAGTATTAGTAGCAGTAGTAGTAGTAGTAGCAATAGTAGTAGTAGCAGTAGTAGTAGTAGTTGTAGTAGCAGTAGTAGTAGCAGTAGTAGTAGTAGTAGTAGCAGTAGTAGCAGTAGTAGTAGCAGTAGTAGCAGTAGTAGCAGTAGTAGCAGTAGTAGTAGTAGTAGTAGTAGCAGCAGTAGTAGTAGTAGCAGTACTATAGTAGTACTATAGTAGTAGTACAGACCTGAAAGGTGTAGGACCAGCGTGTGGGTTTGCTGTAGAGCATCTGCAGGAGGTTCCCTCCACTTTTCTGAGAAGAACTCAACTCCTGAAACACACAGAGCATTAAAAACACAACAGCACACAACAACAACAACATAACAACACATACAACAGCAAAAACAACACACAGAGCATTAAGAACACAACAACAAAACACAGCAAAACAATACAACAGACACACAAAAGAGACTTGACAGTAGTAGAAGTAGTAGTAGCAGTAGTAGTACTAGTAGTAGCAGCAGTAGTAGTACTAGTAGTAGTAGCAGTAGTACTAGCAGTAACAGTAGTAGTACTAGCAGTAGTAGCAGTAGTACTAGCAGTAGTAACAGTAGCAGTAGTACTAGCAGTAGTAGTAGTACTAGTAGTAGTAGCAGTAGTACTAGCAGTAGTAACAGTAGCAGTAGTACTAGCAGTAGTAGTAGTACTAGTAGTAGCAGCAGTAGTAGTAGTAGCAGTAGTACTAGCAGTAGTAGTAGTAACAGTAGAAGCAGTAGTACTAGCAGTAGTAGTAGTAGTACTAGCAGTAGTACTAGCAGTAGTAGTAGTAATAACAGTAGTAGCAGTAGTAGTAGTACTAGTAGTAGTAGCAGTAGTAACAGTAGTAGTAGCAGTAGTAGCAGCAGCAGTAGTACTAGTAACAGTAGTAACAGTAGTAGTACTAGTAGTAGCACCAGTAGTAACAGTAGTAGTACTAGTAGTAGCAGCAGTAACAGTAGTAGTAACAGGAGTAACAGGAGTAGTAGTAGCAGTAATAGTAGCAGTAGTAACAGTAGTAGTAGTAGCAGTAGTAGTAGCAGTAGTACTAGCAGTAATAGTAGTAGTAACAGTAGCAGTAGTAGCTGGAGTAACAGTAGTATTAGTAGTAGTAGTAGCAGTAGTAGTAGTAGAAGTACCTCAGATACATCCTCTTTGTCCGTGTGGACGTTGCACCACTTTGCGATGGGCTCTGGGATCACCTCCCACTCGTCACTCGTCTGCTCCAGGAGTCGCACAAACGTCGACTTTCCCGCCGCTAAAAACACAGAGAGGTAAACACATACATTTTATATATATATATATATATATATATATATATATATATATATATATATATATATATATATTTTTTTTTTTTTTTATTTAATCATCTCATTTTAGCCGCGTTTCTGAGGAAAACACCGCGGGTTTGGCGCCTAATTTCTGGATCTCAAACGGGACCAAACAGGGACCAAGAACCAGACCAAAACCCGGATTTCCCCCCGGGTCTGGTGCGGGTCCGGGACTCACCGATGTTTCCTTCGATGGAGACTTTGAGGTGTTTCCTGCGGGACTCAGAGCTCCGCGGTCTCTTCGGGGGAGTCGCCATGTGTGTGCCCGGGCTGGGTGCGCTGAAGGTGGGATGAGTGCTGAGCGTGAGCCGGGGGAGCTGCGGTGGTGCTCCGGAGGATCTTCAGGAGGGTCTTCAGGAGGGTCTTCAGGAGGTTCTTCAGGAGGGTCTTCAGGAGGGTCTTCAGGAGGGTCTTTAGGAGGGTCTTCAGGATAATGATGATGATGATTCGGGACACTGAAACTGAAGTTAAACCGCGCGCGCCTGACGTCACCTCCACCTCCGGCGCGAGGCGAGTCTGCGCAGTACAAACAGGAGGCGCGTGCGCTTCTGAGGCTGGGGAGCGCGTTCAGATCAATGGTTCTGATCAGATCCATGTTCCAGGGTTCTCAAGTTTTGAACGGGGTCGTGCGTGAGACTGCGTAATTTCTGCGGGGGGGCGCTTCAATTGCGTGCGAAATGCCATGTCAATGCGTGAGACTTGAGAGCCCTGTTTCTGACCAGATCAAAGCTCTGACCACATGGACCGGACACAGCGCGTTCTCCAGAATGATCTAGAACTCCACCAAAAGTCACGTTTCACTTTTCCACAGATTTGAGGTTTTGAGAACAGACTCTGTGTGTGTGTTTTATGACAAAGAGTTGTGAAGAATCCCTTAGTCGTCCAGGTAGAATCCATGGTAAAAGGAGTTCAATTTTTGACAAAGTTTATTTGGTTGAAAATGTTTTTCAGCTCATCCGCGCTGCTTCGTCAGTTCTGGTTAGAGTGCTGATGGACACTGCTTATCTCGCTGCAGGGAGGAGCTAACTACACTGAAATTATTCTGAAACTGTCTAGGGGTGTGCAAAATAATCGTCATGACAATGCATCGCGATACTATCTTTCACAATATACTGCATCGATTCTTGATGCCAAAAATCGATTATTATTAATTAATAATTAATTATTAATAAATAAATAAATGAATTATTCGTTTATTTTTTTTTATAAATCCTATGCACTTTTTTCTTTGTGAAAGGGTATTGTTTGTTATGATGGTAGGTACCTCCAAAATGGCAAATGTTTGAACAACATTTTTTGTTTTCTGGGTGGTCTGGGTTCGTGTGGAGTTTGCATGTTCTCCCCGTGTCTGGATGGGTTTCCTCCGGGTACTCCGGTTTCCCCCATCAACCCAAAACAATAAGATCATGGAGATGGGTCCCCAGGTGCCTGAAAGACGAGCTGCCCACTGCTCCTCATGGATGGGTCAAATGCAGAGAAATAATTTCCCTACGGGGATGAATAAAGTCTGTCTTCTTCTTCTTCTTTTAGAAAAAATCCTATGCACTTTTTTTGTTATTGGTTTGGTTTATTTGTTTTTGTTATTCAATAAATTCAGTTATGAATTGAGTTGCTCAGAGTTATGTATCAATTGAAGACACTACCCAGATACACAGTCACTGATATTTAAGTTATCCTCTTTTTTTTTTGGTAAATTTTCACTGAAGTATGTAGAATATATTGCAATGCATCGCAATAATTCAAGTATCGTGATGCATCGTGATAGTATCGCATCGTGGCATATGAATCGTGATTCGAATTGAATCGTGACTTCTTTGCCAATACCCACCCCTAAAACTGTCCCACCTCTTTGTTTTGAGTTTCTGTCTTTTGTTTTTTAGTTTCTCTGGCGTCTCTGAATGGGTATGCTAAACTAGACGCCAGAAAGAAACTAAAAAACAAAAGACAGAAACTCAAAACAAAGAGGTGGGATAGTTTCAGAATAATTTCAGTGTAGTTAGCTCCTCCCTGCAGCGAGATATAAGCAGTGTCCATCAGCACTCTAACCAGAACTGACGAAGCAACTCGGATGAGCTGCGAAACGTTTTCGACCAAATAAACTTATTTATTTCCACCCACACAACCAAACAACCCAAACAGTAACACGCACACAGACACACGCTAAAATTCTAAGATACACACTACTACTACTACTACTACTACTACTACTACTACTGCTACTACTTCTACTGCTACTGCTACTGCTGCTGCTGCTGCTGCTGCTGCTGCTGCTGCTGCTGCTGCTGCTGCTACTGCTACTGCTACTACTACTACTACTACTACTACTACTACTGCTACTGCTGCTTCTGCTACTACTGCTACTACTACTACTACTACTACTACTGCTACTGCTACTACTACTACTACTGCTACTACTACTACTACTACTGCTACTACTACTACTACTACTGCTACTACTACTGCTACTACTACTACTGCTACTACCAGGGCTCAAGTCTCACGCTTTGAGAGTGTGACACACGCAATTCGACGTGTTCACACGCTCACACGCCACACATGGTATTTCTCACGCTGAATTTTTTTAAAGCAATTCAAAACTGTAGCCACTGTTCACAGCGCTTCTGTGCCCAGAAGATCAGTAAGTTAATGCAGGCACCGCGCGTTTTCAGCGAAAAAAAGTCACTCGCACACCAGTACTCGAGTTGAGCGATCAGCTGTGAGGCCGATCGCTCACAGCTGTGAGCGAGCCTTTATGCGGCATTTCCAAGAGAAGAAGAATCCTTAACTTGCTACGTAAGAAGGAACTCTCGTCTCGGGACACGGGATAAGTTCGGGATATGTCCTTTTCTCCGGAGCTCCGGATTATTAAAGACCGTGACACGTGCATACATGGATACGAGTGACCGCGTTTTTATGGGTGAGTCATATCAGATTATTTCTGCATCTATTTCGGCACTAAACCAGAACTAAACCAGGACTAAACCAGGACTAAACCAGGACTAAACCAGAACTAAACCAGGACTAAACCAGGACTAAACCAGAACTAAACCAGGATTAAAACAAGACTAAACCAGGTCTAAACCAGGACTAAACCAGAACTAAACCAGGACCTAGCCAGGACTAAACCAGAACTAAACCAGGACTAAACCGGAACTAAACCAGGACTAAACCAAGACTAAACCAGGTCTAAACCGGGTCTAAACCAGGATTCAAATGGGACTAAACCAGGACTAAACCAGAACTAAACCAGGACTAAACCAAGACTAAACCAGGCCTAAACCGGGTCTAAACCAGGATTCAACTGGGACTAAACCAGGATTAAACCAAGACTAAACCAGGTCTAAACCAGGACTAAACCGGGACTAACTCAGCACTAAACCAGGACTAAACCAGGTCTAAACCAGGACTAAACCAGGACTAAGCCAAGACTAAACCAGATCTAAACCGGGTCTAAACCAGGACTAAACCGGGACTAAACCAGGACTAAACCAGGACTTAACCAAAACTAAACCAGGTCTAAACCAAGACTAAGCCAGGACTAAACCAGGTCTAAACCAGGACTAAGCCAAGACTAAACCAGATCTAAACCGGGTCTAAACCACCACTAAACCAGGACTAAACCAGGTCTAAACTAGGACTAAACCAGGTCTAAACCAGGACTAAGCCAAGACTAAACCAGATCTAAACCGTGTCTAAACCAGGACTAAACCGGGAGTAAACCAGGACTAAACCAGGACTTAACCAAAACTAAACCAGGTCTAAACCAAGACTAAGCCAGGACTAAACCAGGTCTAAACCAGGACTAAGCCAAGACTAAACCAGATCTAAACCGGGTCTAAACCAGCACTAAACCAGGACTAAACCAGGTCTAAACTAGGACTAAACCAGGTCTAAACCAGGACTAAGCCAAGACTAAACCAGATCTAAACCGGGTCTAAACCGGGACTAAACCAAAACTAAACCAGGTCTAAACCAAGACTGAGCCAGGACTAAAACAGGTCTAAAACAGGTCTAAACCAGGACTAAACCAAGACTGTGTGTGATAACATATTATTGTTACTACTACTGCTACTACTGCTACTACTACTACTACTACTGCTACTACTTAGTCTGGTTAACACCTGACCATATCACAAGTGAGATATGGGTCTGGGAGCTCGCTTCGAAAAATCCCGTAGCGGAGGTGTGGTTAGCGATTGCCAACGGCCGTTTATTGGGCGTTATGAATGTCTATCATTGAGCGTATACGTAAGTCCATAGCCAATCATGTCAGTTGTCAGTTCAAACTACAAGCTTCCGTTTGTCATGTAGTACGCGTCACCGTCTTTCCACCCCTCCCCGCTCTCTGATTGGGGCCCTAAATCTGGGACTCTCGCTTGGACGAGCTGCCAGGCCGCCTTCCAGTTAGAAACGAACGGAAGCGGCCTGGGAATTCCCAGGCTAGCTACTACTACTACTACTACTACTGCTACTACTGCTACTACTGCTACTACTACTACTACTACTACTACTGCTACTACTACTACTACTGCTACCACTGATACCACCACTACAGCCAACCCTAAATTTAATACTATCACTGCATCGCAAGTATGACAGCTGTACTGTACTAAATATTTTTATAGCCACAAGTTTCACCATATTAGACATTTGTCACAGTGAGGGACAGATAATACTCCCTACAACTGTATATAGCTGTGATTTGATATTGTATTTTATATTTTATTACTTATTTTTCTGTTTTATTCTGATTTGTACATATACAATTATTATTATTTTATTTTTTATTTTTTTGTTGCTATATTTTATATTTGATGAGTGAGCGACTGGACCCAAATAATTTCCCTTGTGGATCAATAGTTTGTCCAAGTCTAATATTAAGAAGAAGAAGAAGAAGACATCCTTTATTCATCCCCGTAGGGAAATTATTTCTCTGCATTTGACCCATCCCTCAGGAGCAGTGGGCAGCTCGTCTTTCAGGCGCCCGGGGACCATCTCCATGATCTTATTGCTCGGTTTGGTCAGGACCTCAGCTGGAGGATTTTACCTGGAGCATGTTTTGGGTTGATGGGGGAAACCGGAGTGCCACATGCGAACATGCAAACTCTACACAGAAAGGCCCGGGCGACCCAGGGATCGAACCCGGACCATGCATGCAAACTACACACAGAACACACACAGAATGCCGAACCTTCTTGCTGTGAAGCGTGAGTGCTAGCCACTCAGCCACCATGCCGCCAATAAAGACTCGTATGTGAGAATGCTGTTCATAGATTTCAGTTCAGCGTTCAACACCATAATCCCACATTAGCTCATCACCAAACCGGACCACCTGGGGCTTCAGACCTCACTGTGTAATTGGCTGCTGGACTTCCTCAGTGAGAGGCCACAGGCAGTGCGGGTCGGCAGAAACACCTCGAGCTGCATTAGACTGAGCACAGGAGTCCCCCAGGGCTGTGTGCTCAGTCCGATGCTCTTCACTCTGCTGACCCACGACTGCACACCAGCGTTCAGCACCAATCACATTGTGAAGTTTGCATGCGCACTGTCCTCGCCATCTACTCGAAACTATGGCTAAATCTCGGATTAGAGGCCACTTTTGACTCAAACGAAAGTGTAGACTAAGACATTGAGCTTCTGTAATTTGAAAAGTGATAAAGTTTGTGTTATTTGGTGACTGCAATCGCCTGCCCCAAGCACTCACGTTAACGGATATCGCTAAACTACAACATCTACGGAAATGCTCCAAATGACACCAAAGTGCTATGGGTGAGTGAAACAACTGGTTTTATTACCAAAATAAGGTTCAGATTGTAAAAAACGTTAATATTCCTTTCATTTCACACAATGCGTTAACATAAGATCCAGACACCTGTTGACGCACGCTCCGTGGGCCTGTCCCATTTTGGCAACCGCCTTGCGGTCCGCGGAGAGCAGCTCGAGGCAGCCTTTGCAGCCTTCGGAGGGGCCTTAAAAGCACCCTTTGGGGTGTGCAGCCCTTGAATTGGGACACGGCTTAAGTCTAATGGTTGCTAAGTAACAGTAATGGAATTACATAGCATGAAGTCAAACTGGGCATTTTTAGTAAAATCTTGAATATAATTAATTTAACTGTGTTTTAGTAAAATTAGCAGTTTAACTTGTCACAGGCACTTGAAACAGGGCTCTCAAGTTTTGGAAGATTGCTAGGAGTGAGATTTCTGAGGAGCGGGGGGGCATTTTTTCCCTGAGGAGCGGGGGGGGGGGGCAGTAGTCGAGTTATAAAATGAAACCAGGGGGGATGGTGGAAGGGCAGGGCAGAATTAGAAGGTACTTTGTTAATATGGAAATGCTTTTATAACTAAAGGTCCATATTATCATATGTTATCACACACAGTCTTGGTTTAGTCTTGGTTTAGTCCTGGTTTAGTCCTGGTTTAGACCCGGTTTAGATCTGGTTTAGTCTTGGCTTAGTCCTGGTTTAGACCTGGTTTAGACCTGGTTTAGTCCTAGTTTAGACCTGGTTTAGTCCTGGTTTAGTGCTGGTTTAGATCTGGTTTAGTCTTGGCTTAGTCCTGGTTTAGACCTGGTTTAGTCCTGGCTTAGTCTTGGTTTAGACCTGGTTTAGTTTTGGTTAAGTCCTGGTTTAGTCCTGGTTTAGTCCCGGTTTAGTCCTGGTTTAGACCCAGTTTAGATCTGGTTTAGTCTTGGCTTAGTCCTGGTTTAGTCCTGGCTTAGACCTGGTTTAGTCCTGGTTTAGTGCCGGGTTAGTCCCGGTTTAGTCCTGGTTTAGACCTGGTTTAGACCTGGTTTAGTCTTGGTTTAATCATGGTTTAGTCCCAGTTGAATCCTGGTTTAGACCCGGTTTAGACCTGGTTTAGTCTTGGTTTAGTCCTGGTTTAGTTCTGGTTTAGTCCTGGTTTAGTCCCAGTTGAATCCTGGTTTAGACCCGGTTTAGACCTGGTTTAGTCTTGGTTTAGTCCTGGTCTAGTCCTGGTTTAGTTCTGGTTTAGACCCGGTTTAGACCTGGTTTAGTCTTGGTTTAGTCCTGGTCTAGTCCTGGTTTAGTTCTGGTTTAGTCCTGGTTTAGACCTGGTTTAGTCTTGCTTTAGTCCTGGTTTAGTCCTGGTTTAGTTCTGGTTTAGTCCTGGTTTAGTTCTGGTTTAGTCCTGGTTTAGTCCTGGTTTAGTTCTGGTTTAGTCCTGGTTTAGTTCTGGTTTAGTCCTGGTTTAGTCCTGGTTTAGTCCTGGTTTAGTTCTGGTTTAGTGCCGAAATAGATGCAGAAATAATCTGATATGACTCACCCATAAAAACGCGGTCACTCGTATCCATGTATGCACGTGTCACGGTCTTTAATAATCCGGAGCTCCGGAGAAAAGGACATATCCCGAACTTATCCCGTGTCCCGAGACGAGAGTTCCTTCTTACGTAGCAAGTTAAGGATTCTTCTTCTCTTGGAAATGCCGCGTAAACATTCACGCGGCTCGCTCACAGCTGATGGGCGAACAGGCCGATCGGCCTCACAGCTGATCGCTCAACTCGAGTACTGGTGTGCGAGTGACTTTTTTTCGCTGAAAACGCACGGTGCCTGCATTAACTTACCGATTTTCTGGGCACAGAAGCGCTGTGAACAGTGGCTACAGTTTTGAATTGCTTAAAAAAATTTCAGCGTGAGAAATACCATGTGTGGCGTGTGAACGTGACGTGAATAAGGTGCCTTGTTCAGAATCGCCCGTTTCAGCTCTGTTTTTTTCTAACGCAGAAAAGGACCGCAAATGCTCAGTTTAGACATTTCGCAACTTTTAGCCATGGGGGGCCTAAACAGGGTAGGGGAGCTCTTGCCTGGAAGAATCCATGACTCATCGCTGTACCAGCGGATGAGTCTGGTAACGCTTGATCCACAGAATGCGCTGCTGTTGCGCTTAGACAGACAGCTAAGTGAACCAATCAGAGATTGCGCCATCTTGATTCAAAACTGAGGAGGAACTTCCGCTGCCTAAGGCCGTTTCCCAATTCAGTGACGGCACGCTTGTGAGTGTGCCGTCGGTCTGTCGTCGAGACGGCGCATACTCGCTCTGTCCTTAGTGCACTACGTTTCTCACATGGCCGCCTGCGAAATTGAACAGGTCCCGCCTCAGCTCAATGAGCCAGGTGGTCTGCTCCTTGTTCCCTAAAGACAAAAATATTATACTATTGCGACTAGTAATACTTGGAATTGGGACATGGCCAATGTTCCCCCTAATTTTTAATGTGTCTGAGCAAACACACTAACTCCACATCCGAAATGAACCCCCCCCCCCCGCGCGGCTCGCACTTTGCAGATATAAAAAAAATGCCCCCGCGGCTGAATAAAAAGCTCTTTCATCCCTGATTTACAGTGCGCTGCACAAGTTTTCTTGTGCGCTGAGAATGTGCGAACAGTGCGCAGCTTAGAGTAAACGCTGGACATGGCGATACTGTATAATATCCAGCATTACAACAGCAAAGGAAATATAGAAGTGTAAGGGGAAAAGCATGTGAACGGTAATACAGGTGCCGTGATCTATGCGGTTACGGCTACTGTCACACATGTTTAGCGTAGTTTATGAAGAGTTTCATGTAGCATAGTTGTAGGTGAGGTGAACCAGTACGTATATTTTATAGTGACGTCGCAACTCTCACTTGTGGATGTCGCTGGCGAGTCGGTCTTTGTAGTCCCGCGCTGTGCATGCTGGGGCTTTTAAGTGTGCGGAGCGTGCATGTTTGCACACTTGGTCCACGCCCCGATTTCCATGGAAACGACGGCGCCGTTCAGAGCTCGTCTTGACGGTGCAGGGGGAAAAAAACGAATGGAACGGCCCTTGTCGCGCCGGATATGACGCATATCCCGTTCCAAGGACGCTCACAAGTGTGCCGTCGGTGAATTGGGAAACGGCCTAAGAGTGACTTTGCGGGCAAAGGCGGGTGCACTGACGTCACCATCTTTGAACGAATCAGAATCGCGGAGTCCGTTTGTAACCGGAGGAGCGAGCGTGGAGCGAGGGTGTCCATATGGTATCGCGCTGTATAGGAAATACAGAGATATAATTTGGCTGGCCAGGTAAGGGGAGCTCACATTAACGTTCAAAAACCTCAGAAAGTGAACATTTCATGCCATGGGACCTTTAAACCTTTATCACGTTGGTAGACTTTAATTTTTCTTTTGCTTCTGGAACATACCTAGAGCCCTGTAATAATCCGTAACAGCAGCAGGATTAGTGCTTCACTGAGAGACAGTCAGTTTGTAAAGTTTTGAATTGATGTAGTGTTATGTTTAGTTTGACACAGAAAAAGGAACTGAGCGTTTGAAACGTTTCACGGAACTCAAACTGACGTAAAAAGTCGGGTTGACGAGCACGCGGGACGGAGGCGGGGCTAAGGTTTGAATTCAGAGCGCGAGCCCCGCGGAGCCAATCAGCTTCGCCCAGACTTGTATAAAACCCGCAGTCTCCACAAAAACCTCACAACGTGTCAGGTTTTCACCGAATACAGAGCGCAGAAAATGGCCCGAACCAAGCAAACAGCACGTAAATCCACCGGAGGAAAGGCTCCGAGGAAGCAGCTCGCCACCAAAGCCGCCCGCAAGAGCGCCCCGGCCACCGGCGGCGTCAAGAAGCCTCACCGCTACAGACCCGGTACCGTGGCTCTCAGGGAGATCCGCCGCTACCAGAAGTCCACAGAGCTGCTCATCCGCAAACTGCCCTTCCAGCGCCTGGTCAGGGAGATCGCCCAGGACTTTAAGACCGACCTGCGCTTCCAGAGCTCCGCGGTCATGGCTCTGCAGGAGGCCAGCGAGGCTTACCTGGTGGGGTTGTTCGAGGACACCAACCTGTGCGCCATCCACGCCAAGAGGGTCACCATCATGCCCAAAGACATCCAGCTGGCCCGACGCATCCGCGGGGAGAGGGCTTAAGCCTCATGTCAACAAGCACAACGGCTCTTTTAAGAGCCACCGACTCCAGACAAAGAGCCGATTCACTTTGACCACAGAAAATCTCCTTTAATTGTCTCCAAACACAAAATGTACTGCGTAATGAGACCGGCGGGTCATAGGTGCGGTCACCCCCCCTCCCCCACAAGTGTGGCTTCGTACATCTGTTGGCTGATCTCAGTACTTTTCATGTTAAATGGTTTATACAAAATATATCAATGGTATATTTTAGCTCAATGTATGCGCTCATTCCCTGACATCAGCACTGAGATAAAGTATGAAACGCTGAATTATACTATTCATCACATTTATAGTCCTGGGATTTTAATTTGCATAATTAACCATAATATAACATTTGATGTTCTACATGTGACAATATGACGATACTAATATCTGGATGAAAAAGAGATGAGATCTCAGTAGTACTTTAATACTTTTCAGGTTGAATTTAGGCTCATAAAAATATCTCTGTATTATTAAAACTCAGTCGGAGTCCGGAGAAAAAGTCTTTGGCGTAAATTTGGGGTTTTTGGGGTTCGTCTTTTTGAACAGCCAGCGCGGGTGTCTCGTGCTCGCCTCTGATTGGACGCCTGCACTAGCGCTCAGTCCGGCCAATCAGAAGTCAGTACGGCTGCTATATAATCGCCGTTGAGCGGCTCAGAGCCACAGTTTTCCTGATCGTCAAACCTGCTCGAACATCCTGTGAAAAACATGTCTGGACGCGGAAAAGGCGCCGGTAAAGCCAGAGCTAAGGCCAAGAGCCGCTCCTCCAGGGCCGGACTGCAGTTCCCCGTGGGCCGTGTGCACAGGCTGCTCAGGAAAGGGAACTACGCCGAGCGCGTAGGAGCCGGAGCCCCCGTGTACTTGGCCGCGGTGCTCGAGTACCTGACCGCTGAGATCCTGGAGTTGGCCGGGAACGCCGCTCGGGACAACAAGAAGACCCGTATCATCCCCCGACACCTGCAGCTGGCTGTCCGCAACGACGAGGAGCTCAACAAGCTTCTCGGAGGAGTCACCATCGCCCAGGGAGGCGTGCTGCCCAACATCCAGGCCGTGCTCCTGCCCAAGAAGACCGAGAAGGCCAAGTAAAGACAAAGTCCGACTGAAGCCATCACACAACGGCTCTTCTAAGAGCCACCCACTCCTCACAAAGAGCAGCGTCTTCTTAAATCTACAATAAACGCTTGGCACATGACTTTGCTTACACTAAACATTTATTCAAGGACCAAATTTCACTGCTCAGAATCAAAGACGTTTATTGTGTAGTAGGGATGGGCGATACCAGTTATTTTTGTTTCGATACGATACCAAGTAATACCAGGGTTAGAATCGCGATATCGATACCAATACTTTCATACATTTTTTAATACTACAGAAAAACACTAACCTGGCTCTAACTAGATACCTTGGCTTCGCAAAGCTCCACCAGGGGGCTTAGCTCCACACATTCTAACACCAGATATCTGAGAAAAAATCTTTGATGAAATGAAAATGGCAATACCGACATCAAATGTGACCACTAGACTTTTGTCTGAGCTGCTTGTATTGCACGTTGTATTTTTATGTATTTGCCTGTCTAGGGACTGCGGATGAAAACTAGCTTTGTAGCTAAAATTCGGCATATTTACATTTGTTTTATACTTATGTTCATTAATGTGCATTGTCCCTATCAAATAAATAAATAAAATAAAACTATTGTAAGTTGGACACTGGCAGCCTATGAAAAAAGACAACAAATGAAGTATCACTATTCTCACTCTCACATACATACATTCTCCTCTCACATACACTACTCTTTGTCTTCTACATGCTTGATGGTTCCCTGGATTCTCCTTCTCTCAAACGCCTCGGCAGCTGACCTCTGTCGTACTGCTGTTGCTGCTGTGCTGGAGGGAGCTGCCTGACACGCCTCCTGACGTCGTTTGGTCAGTAGCATTTCGTCATGCTGAGGTTTATGATTTATGATCAAGAGTTTATTTAAAATTTGTGGTATTGCCACAATATCGGATCATTTTTTGGCACACACTGCACTTCGCAACATTATCGTCCACGGTGTGGAAGTAACTCCACACCACACTCCACTCCACACCACGTCTCCCATGGCTCCCGCGCCGCTTTGACTGAAATCTCACAGCAGTGAGTCTATCGCGGGATGACGTACTACCCCACGTTTGGTGAGAACGCGGAAGGAAAAGTAGTGCCTGACAAGTGGCAATGGTTGAATAATGAACAAAACACATGAATTTGAACTAAATAAACTGAAAGTTAAGTCAGTAAGAAAACATGACTTGGTATCGATATTTTAATACCAGGATCGATGCATATTCAATACTCCATCAGGATCGATATATCGATACTTTGGTATCGATCCGCCCATCACTATTGTGTAGTGTTCCTGTGCCTTTTAACCTTGCCCTGTTGTGTATTTTAGTTGAGTGTACGTACTTTCTTAATTTTGATTCATGCTCATTTCCTACTGTTTCTGAAACTTGCGTTGTGACACCGCAATTTCCCCACTGTGGGACAAAAGAAGGATCATTTTATCTTATTTAACAAACCGCTCAAATAAACTGTGTGGCGTTAGAACTTTTAACCAGGTTACGTCTGAGGTGAAGGAACGACCCCAGTTCTTAGGTCAGCACGAGGACAAGAAGCGCAAATGAGGAAAAAAAACACAAATGCTGCTTTATTCTTTTAAAGGCTTCTACTGGAGCTTTTTAACGCATCATCCAGGCTGTTCCACACTAATCCCTCTATAAGGCCCTGTCCCCACGGCAACGTTCCTGTTTTTTTTTTTTTACCGGGGTGAAAAAAAGTCTCGTCCACACACGTGTTGGATCAGAAAACCTTCGCCTTCGTCAAGATGAGCACGGAGCGCTGAGTGAAAACGATGTAGTACATATGTCACACCGATAAGTGGCGCTGTAAACCGGAAAGAGCCAGAGCCACCGGTAACGCAAGACTACAAAGAGCACATGCGCAGAAAGTCCTTTCTCTTTCATAAACAAGCAAACACGTGTACTTTAGGGGCCGTCAACACAAGCGAATATATTTTGTCCCCCTGCTCCACCAATGTAGCAGCGACTCACTCCGGTAATGTGAAAATGCTGACCGTCCCTAACATAGACAGACGCCACAGAACAAAGATTTGCGCTGCGTGAGCAGAGTTTTTGCCTATAAATCGATAGTTAGCATTACTTGCTATCGTTTTATTAGATAGACATTAACAAGTAGAACTCTCGTTAACCTTGGTCGTGTTATTTAGGCAAAATGCTTGTTTGGATCTTACTACGGGAATGTTAAACATACTCGGACATTATGTTGGCTTTTCTGCGAGAATATACAACCGGGGACCATCACCAACGGGCAGCTATATATTTTTATGTGTGATACTGCATGTGCCTGTTTGTAAAAGGTAAATATTCATTTAATAAAAAAAGACAAGAAATGGTTGCTCTTTTTCTTTATTTACAGCACACAACACACTCAAATTGGTATGTGCTCCTCATTGTCCACTATCTGCCTTTTCAGCGATGGGATCTTTCCAGTTTTAAAATACGTGTTTAGCTTTGAATTGGCAAACACCCGTGCGTCGTGCGTACTGCCAGGCCACTTCACAGTAACGTCCATAAACCGGTACCTGTAGTCACACACTGCTTGTATGTTGAGGGAATGTTTGCCCTTTCTGTTGATGAAGGCCATGGCGTTGGTGGATGGCTGCTTGATTTCAACATGTGTCCCATCGATCGCTCCCAAACATTGTGGCATGTCATGCACACGGAGGAAGCCCGAAACAAGCTCCTCTGCCTCCGGTTCCGTGAAAGGCGTAATTGTGCAGGGTCCTCTGCTGTTGTCGCAATGCATTGCATATGAACAGAGTTTGATGCAGCAGTGCCAATAAACTGCGGAAGGCGCAGGGTTACACCCTCTGGTCACCGGTCACGTGATGATTACGGCAGGGCCTAACACAAATAGTTTAGGCCCTGTCCCCAGGACAACGTTTTTTGGAGGAAACGGAGAAGTTTGTGTGCGTTTGGGCCTGCCGTCCAGACGGCGCCGGCGTTTTTGGGGGCGAGAACGGAGTTTTTCAAAAACGGGTTCCAGAGTGGAGAAGTCGGAGAACGCCCCCCGTCGCGTTGGCATGTGGGCGGCAAAAAAGCGCGGCAGGTGAGAAAATGATGACGTCGCGCTGCCGTAATCATCACGTGACCGGTGACCAGAAGGTAACCCTGCGCCTTCCGCAGGTAACTACCAGATAACAACAACTGAGTTTGTTATGCAGACATTTCTACGTTTATTTATACTATGCAGTGCAACCTCAGCGGAGACGCATGCACAATTACACACGTTGTGGCCTGGCAGTACGCACGACACACGAGTGTTTGCCAATTCAAAGCTAAACACGTATTTGGAAAGATCCCATCGCTGAAAAGGTAGATAGTGGACAATGAGGAGCCCATACCAATTTGTGTGTGTTGTGTGCTGTAAATAAAGAAAAAAGAGCAACCATTTCTTGTCTTTTTTATTGAATGAAAATTTACCTTTTACAAACAGGCACATGCAGTATCACACACAAAAATATATAGCTGCCCGTTGGTGATGGTCCCCGGTTGTATATTCTCGCCAAAAAGCCAACATAATGTCCGAGTATGTTTAACATTCCCGTAGTAAGATCCAAACAAGCATTTTGCCTAAATAACACGCCCAAGGTTAACGAGAGTTCTACTTGTTAATGTCCATCTAATAAAACGATAGCAAGTAATACTAACTATCGATTTATAGGCAAAAACTCTGCTCACGCAGCGCAAACCTTCGTTCTGTGGCGTCTGTCTATGTTAGGGACAGTCAGCATTTTCACATTACCGGAGGGAGTCGCTGCTACATTGGTGGAGCAGGGGGACAAAATAAATTCGCTTAGTACACGTGTTTGCTTGTTTACGAAAGAGAAAGGACTTTCTGCGCATGTGCTCTTTGTAGTCTTGCGCTTCCAGCGGCTCTGGCTCTTTCCGGTTTACAGCGCCACTTATCGGTGTGACATATGTACTACATCGTTTTCACTCAGCGCTCCGTGCTCATCTTGACACGAATGTTTTCTGATCCAACACGTGTGTGGACGACACTTTTTTTCACCCCGGGTAAAAAAAAAAACAGGAACGTTGTCGTGGGGACTAGGCCTAACACAAATAGTTTATTAATGTGTTCAAATGTTATGTTTACTTCAGTCTCATATGAAAGAGCCCTTCAGATTTATACGAATAATATCGTTGTATTTATACTTTTTGGAAGTGTCTAAAGCGCCCTAAATCTATAATATCCCAACGCCTGATTCACTTCCAGTCTATTTAGGAGACTATTATATTTAAAGGTGAGGAACAGAGCACCTTCTAACGTGTGTCTGCAATAAAATTAAACTAGATTTACTACTGTGTGTTCCCGCATTCCGGACAAAAGAGGATTTGTGTGAGGAAAAAAAAAAGCGCAGAGCGGTATGAGGTTCGACCAATCAGCTGTGAGGAACGGCGCAGCCTCTTTACATGGGGCGGGTATAAATAGATCGGACAGGGAAGCACTCAGACACTCGTTCGTGTGAACTGTGAAAAACGCATCATGCCTGATCCTCAGAAAACTGCGCCCAAGAAGGGCTCCAAGAAAGCCGTGACCAAGACCGCGGGTAAAGGTGGCAAGAAGAAGAGAAAGACCAGGAAGGAGAGCTACGCCATCTACGTGTACAAAGTGCTCAAGCAGGTGCACCCCGACACCGGCATTTCCTCCAAGGCCATGAGCATCATGAACTCCTTCGTCAACGACATCTTCGAGAGGATCGGTGGAGAGGCGTCCCGCCTGGCGCACTACAACAAGCGCTCCACCATCACCTCCAGGGAGATCCAGACCGCCGTGCGCCTCCTGCTGCCCGGAGAGCTGGCCAAGCACGCCGTGTCCGAGGGCACCAAGGCCGTAACCAAGTATACCAGCTCCAAGTAAACTGCGCCTGCGCAAAAGCCCAAATAACGGCCCTTCTCAGGGCCACCCACACCTGCAAAAAGGGCTTTTTCTATTGTCGAATATTATTTCTGTAATTTTGTTCCTTGAAGTGATCACATTTCCTGATCAGTACTTCTGATTTCATTTAGCACACACAGTAGGTGCAGGGAAAAGTCAAAAAGCCCCAAAAGTGTTTATATTAAAGCCTCCACCTTGTAAATGCATTTGATTCAGTCCGGCATTAAAATACATGAAACATCTCACAATTGAATGATTTTCAACCACAATCATGAAATATCGAAACGTTTCCTCAAACTCCTTTTAAATAAGGTTTCTGAAATGCCCTCACTGCCCAGATGAGAAAAGCGGCTCCACAGTTTACAGCCTCTGTATCAGAGGCAAAACTGACCTCTTCATGTGACACATTTTGGAACATGAAAATTACAATTTTGATGAGTATTATGATCGTCATTGGATTTATATATATATATATATATATATATATATATATATATATATATATATATATACAAATTTGATCAATATTAATATCATAAATGTTAAGAATGCTAAGTTTAGTAAATAGATTTGCAGACTATGTTAATGGCTTGGAATGAGTTGCAATACGAACAAAACGTTCTTGCTCCAATAATATTTTGTTCAGAGTAGTTGAGAAGGTGCTTGCCCAGACTATATTACAGTATGACAGATAGGGATCAATTAGACTATAGTATAATGTAAGTATAGATATAGATTTTTTTTTTAATATTAAAAAATAACTTCTTCATTTTGAACCATTTGGCATAAGCAGATAAAGCAGCATTAGTTTGGTTTATAAAAACATTAAAATTTGAATTGGATATGAATAAAGTAGTGTCATCAGCAAACATTATTGGGGTAAGATCTTGAGATATATTACATAAGTCATTAATGTACAATCAAAATAATAAAGGACCTAATATGGAACCCTGGGGGACTCCACACTGTAAAGCAGCTTTATCAGAATTGTAGCCATTGATATAAACAAACTGGGATCGATTAGAAATATAATTCTGTAACCACTTTAAAACTGTTATGAAAACCATATTTATATAATTTAGCAAGTGCAATTGTATGATTGACCATGTCAAAAGCTTTTGACAAGTCCAAAAAAATACTACAAGTAACCTGATTATTGTCTAATGCCGAAGTTATCTCATCTAATAATTGAACTAAAGCCATGTGCTGTGATTTTTACAGAAGCCACATTGATACATAAGAATTGAATTACGGTATTATTTATATGAGAAAATAACCTTTTGTAAACAACTTTTTCAAATACTTTTGAAAAACACGGTAAAACAATAAATGGGTCTATAGTTATTGAAACAGGCTCGATCCTCTGCTTTAAAGGGATATGCCACCCCTAGGTCAAACTTGGGCATCTCCCCACAGTCCACAGCACTGAAAAATAGTTCCCACCCAAAATGACCAAGTCAAGCTCTCCGTGTTGATTTGCACATTTATTTGCACTCGATATGAATGCGCACTACACAGAAAGTAACTGGGAAACGCATCGAGCAAATTAATTCCTTTTGGCCGAAATCTTTCTCTGGCGACGTTAGACTCCAGTCTAACGCGGAGTAGCTGCAGATACCGCGGCGGTCAGTGCTGACAGACCTGGACAATGGCTGGGTCACCAGAAAAACGCTTTCCACCACTTATTTTAGTCTCTGGACTGTGGGGAGATGCCCAAGTTTGACCTGGGGGGTGGCATATCCCTTTAAACAAGGGAATGACCTTGAATGATTAGAGAGCAGCATCTGCTCCTCTGCTCCTCTGCTTCTCCCAGCTCCCTGCTCCCGCTTCTGTCATGTCACAATTGCTCCTATCAATTGCTCCTATCAATTACTCTATCAATTACTCTATCAATATCAATATCCTACTATACTTTTTAAGCCAAAAAAAAAAAAAGACATCTTGTTTCTTCTGTGCCTATTGGGTAACGATTGGTCCCGCCCACAGCCCGTCTTCTCTCACGTCCGCACAGGCTGTATAAAACCAGAGGAGCGGCTCAGCGGCTTCATCAGTTTCATCGACAATAGAAGAAACAGTGAAAATGAGCGGCCGCGGAAAGGGAGGCAAAGGACTCGGAAAAGGAGGCGCTAAGCGTCACCGTAAAGTTCTCCGTGATAACATCCAGGGCATCACCAAGCCCGCGATCCGCCGTCTGGCTCGCCGTGGTGGAGTGAAGCGCATCTCCGGTCTGATCTACGAGGAGACCCGCGGAGTGCTCAAGGTTTTCCTGGAGAACGTGATCCGTGACGCCGTCACCTACACCGAGCACGCCAAGAGGAAGACCGTGACCGCCATGGACGTGGTGTACGCGCTCAAGAGACAGGGCCGCACTCTGTACGGCTTTGGAGGTTAAACTCACACCTCAACCACACAACGGCTCTTTTAAGAGCCACCCACCAGACATGAAGGCAAACTTAATATGCTTTAATCCTTGTATGGTGTTTGGGTTTGTGGCACCCATTTAGTTTATATCAATATAAAGATGAAACGATTTTTTTTTTTTTTCAACCTGAAATTCATTGGCTTTAGCTCATCTGTGAAGAACAAATCAAAACACATTTTCAATGACTGCATAATGTACACCCACCCTACACATTTATATTGCATACAGGGTGACTCCGGGATAATAAAGTGTGTAAAGTATAGGTCCTGTGTAACTTCACTCTGTCTTCCTCCTTTCTGGGGCTACTGACGGTGTTTTCTGCTCCTGTTCCTGCACAAAGCTGCTACATAATTTTATTTTGGTTTATGTATTTTAGAATTACATTTTTACATTCAGCACTCATTTTTAAACCAAAAAAGGAATAGGCTGAAGCGGTGCTTATGTGACGCCTATCCTATTTACACAAAACTAATACAGCTTTACATTACTTTCACATATGAAACATAAAGTACAATACAGTTTTCATAAATGGTTTTGATAATCATTAATCTTTTTTGTTTGAGACAGTTTTTAAATGTGAACAAGGAAGAACAAAATTTACATTCATCATTAAGTTCATTCCATAACTTGACACCAATAACAGACACATCTGGATTTTACATTTGTTCTTACTTTGACCTGTTCAAAGTGATCTAAACCTCGTAAATTATAACAACCAACTTTAAAGAAATCGCTAATACTTTTTGGAATCAGATTATTCTTAACTCTATGAAGAATCTCTAATACTTTACTATCAACAATATCTCTTAACTTTAATGTTTTATTAAGTATAAACAAATCATTAGTTGGTTCATAATATCCGACCTTGTTGACTATTCTCATTGCTCTTTTTTGTAATTTGAACAAAGATTCAATCACGGTTTTTCCTGCATTTCCCCACAGCTCTGCACAGTAAAAGAAATAGGGCAGAACCAAGGAACTATAAATCAAAAACATCCCCTTTTTATTCAATACAGTTCTTATTTTGCACAGTATGCCAATAGTTTTTGAAACTTTACTTTTTATATACTCAATGTGTTATTTCCAAGACAGCTTACTGTCTATGATCACACCTAAAAGTTTTGCCTCATATACTCGTTCAATTTCTTTACCATTCAAATATAATTTTGCATCACCTATATTTCTGTTACCTGAAAATATCATCAATTTAGTTTTGTTTTCATTCAAGGATAGCTTGTTGTAATCAAACCACTCTTTTATCAAAGCAAATTCTTTTTCCACCAATTTCAATAACTCGTCAATATCTTTACCAGTACAAAAAATGTTTGTATCGTCTGCAAACATAATGAATTTCATTTGCGTTGTTACAGAAAAAATTACATTTACATTTACATTTAAATTACATTTACATAGAGGATGAATAATTTAGGTCCAAGGACCGAGCCTTGTGGAACTCCGCATTTAATCTTTTCAATTTCTGAATTTACATTATCTATTGATGCATATTGTACTCTATTGTCTAAATAACTTTGTAACCATTGATTTGTTTTACCTCGAAGGCCATAATATTCACATTTATTTAACAAAAGAGTGTGATCAATGGTATCAAATGCCTTACTTAAATCAACAAAAACACCCACAGAATTTAATTTTTGGTCAACTGCCGTTGCAATGTGCTCAGTAAATTCCATCACAGCCAGTGAAGTTGAGCAATTGCTCCTAAATCCATATTGGTGGTCATTTAATAAATTGTGCTTATTAATAAATGCATCCAATCTTTTTTCAAAAAGTTTTTCTAATATTTTAGAAAACTGCGGTAGTAAAGACACCGGTCTGTAATTTGACAGCAGTTGTTTATTGCCACTTTTGTAAATAGGAATCACCTTCGCTATTTTCATTTGATCTGGAACAATACCAGAAGTAAAAGATTTATTATAAATGTAAGTAAGAGGCTCAATTATAGAGTGAATAACTTCTTTGATTAGAGACATATCAATACCGTGGCAGTCTGTGGATGTCTTGTTTTTCAACTGGTGTACCACTTCTAAAATATCACATTGACATACACCACTTAAAAACATTGTATCACTGTTATAGAAAGTGTTGGATTTGCTGTCCTTAAGATTTGGTATTTTATCAGCTAAATGAGCACCTATATTAACAAAAATAATGATTAAACTCATTGACAGTTTCCTGTTTATTTTCAATGTTTACATTTTTATTTTGAATGCGGGTTGGAAAATATTTTTCTTTATTATTTTGTATTACTTTACGTATTACCTTCCATGTACCCTTAATGTCATTTATATATTTTTGCAATAATTCATCATAATATTGTTTTTTTACATTTTCTTAATATACTTATTAATTTGTTTTTATAATCTTTATACTTTTTTCCCCTTTTCCTTGGTGGGATTTATCATGAATTCCTTGTATAACTTGTTTTTCTTTCTACAGGCATTTCACAGGCCTTTTGTCATCCATGGTTTTGATTTCCTTCTTATTTCCTGAGTAAATTGTTTCAAAGGGCAATAATAATCATACATCTTCATGAAATTATTGTAACATTCATTAATATTGTTGACAGATTTTTTGCCAGTCATAGTGTAAAAGACTATTTTTCATAGCTTCAATAGCTGCTAGTGTTTTTACTCTTCCAACTGTGTGTTTCATAATTTCCTTCTGTAATATTGTTTGTTCAAAATTTTTGGTCCCCATTATTACAAAAACAGGTAAGTGATCTGTAATATCTGTCAGTAGAAGTCCACTCTTTGTTTTTATACCAGCTTGGTTTACAAATATATTATCAATCAATGTAGCACTATCTGATGTTATTCTGCTTGGCTTTGATATTAAAGGGTAGAATGAAAGACTGAACATAATATTAACAAATTCTGTAGTTTGTACTTGCTCATTCATTTTTAACAAATCAATGTTGAAGTCACCACAAATCACAGTCAACTTATTGCTACTCCTCTCAAACAAATTAGAGACTGTCCTATTGAACAGATCAAGACAGCTCCCAGGTGTTCAATAAATACAACTTATCACTATGTTTTTGGAGTTTTTACTCAGAATTTCAATTGTTAGGCATTCCATTAAATTTTCAATGGAGAAGGTCATATTATCAATAACTTTACATTCAAAACCGTCTCTAGCAAACAAGGCTACCCCATCTCCCCTTTTGTTGAGTCTGTTCTGAAAGAACATTTCATTACCATCCATTTTTTCTAATAGCTGTTTCCCCTCGGTCATCCAAGTCTCTGTAATGGCAACAGCACAAATTTTTTCCTTAAAAGTATTCAAATAGCCTTGGATTTTGGAAAAATTACTGTAGAGACTCCGACTATTGAAATGTATTGAAATCCTTTCATTTCCACCTTAAAATCCTCTTCAGAGTAATATTCACAGTCCAACCGAGTGTTGCTGTAAAAATGTATCTCTGGGTCAATGTCATTTCCTAACTCATATTCTTTGTAATCTTCATTATCAAAAGTCTTTAAATGTCCGTTTTGGTTTTCCATGATTAAAGTAAATTTTGGCTATAAGTCAGGAACAAAGAATAATTATTTAAAAAAAAAGAAAAAAGAGGGGAAAAACAATAACAAAAAAAGACATTCATTGTAAAATTTTCATTTAAATTGTTCCAATTCCGCCACTTTTCTAATGGTCATGACTTTTTCCTGTCCTGGTGGTCCCTTGAGCTTTATCATTATTTTGCAGTTCCTTGTCCATGTGTCCTGTATTTTTCTCTCCTTTTTCAAAATCCTTGCTTTCCGGGCAATCTCTGCATTCGACTTTGTTAAATGTTTGTTCACAAACACCCCTGTGCCCTTAATCTTTTTTGCAACATCGTTGCAACCAACACCGTCTGCTCTTACTTTCCCACACATTTTAGCCTCTGTCTTGCGGGAAGCAAACTTTTTTTTTCTCATACCCAATCCCACCTGCAAATTAGGGGCGTGACACTATAAATAAAGGCTTTGCCAGTGTGGTAGCTTATCACAAGTGATCAAGATGGCCAAAAGATTATCTGTTGAGAGGGCCTTACAATTGATCTGGGAAGAGAGAGAAGCTTCTGAAGATGATGTCGAGGAAGAGGTTTCAGAATTTGAAGATCATATTTCTTAAAATTCAGAGTCTGACAGTGACTTTGAAGAAGAAGATGAGGTTGAGCACCAATTACAATCAAAACGAAGACGACCAGCCCATCAGCAGCCGGCTCCGGGACCAGCCCATCAGCAGCCGGCTGCAGGACCAGAAGCCCACCAGATAGCAAGTGAAGCAATGTGGATGTCCAAAAATTGTGAAATTGAATGGTCTTCTTGCCCAAGAAATGAGCCACCCCGCAGAGCTGCTAATGTGATAAAGATGCAACCAGGGCCAACACAGCTGGCAGGTACTCATGTGCAGGACATCAAGTCTTCATTTGAGCTTTTTATCCCATATTCAATCCAGAAAATTATTCTGGATTACACTAATCTTGAAGGCAGGCGTGTTTTTGAAGAAAGGTGGAAGGAGATGGACCAAACTGATTTACAAGCCTTCTTTGAGGTTCTTATCCTTGCTGGAGTTTTCAGGTCCAAAGGGGAATCCACAGAATCCCTGTGGGATGCAGAAACTGGCAGAGAACTTTTACGTGCAACAGTGTCTCTGGAAAACTTCCACAAAATTTCCAGGATTATACGTTTTGATAACTGAGACGACAGACCAGCTCGCCGGCAAAGAGATAAGCTAGCTGCCATCAGGACAGTGTGGGATAAGTGGGTGCACCGCCTCCCCCTGTTTTACAACCCTGGGCCTAATATCACCATTGATGAGCAGCTGATGCCATTTAGAGGCCGCTGCCCTTTTAGGCAGTATACTATCTAAACTTGCAAAATATGGTATAAAGGTCTGGACTGCCTGTGATGCCACTTCCTCATATGCTTGGAACTTACAAGTCTATACAGGGAAACCTGATGGAGGAGCCCCTGAGAAAAATCAAGGGATGAGAGTTGTCCAGGACCTGACTCAGGGACTGAGTGGACACAACATCACATTTTTTTTTACCTCATACAGGCTAGCACAGGAGCTCCTAAAGAGAAAACTGACCATGGTGGGAACAATACGGAAAAACAAATCTGAGCTCCCACCCCAACTGCTGACTATGAAGAACAGGCCTGTCATGTCCTCCAAGTTTGTGTACACAGCTGACACATCCCTGGTCTCCTATGTGCCAAAGAAAGGCAAGAATGTGTTACTCATGAGTACTCTGCACAGGAATGGGAGAATCTGTGACCAGGAGCATCAAAAGCCTGAGATCATCATGGATTACAATGCCACAAAAGGAGGGGTGGACAACATGGACAAGCTGGTGACTGTCTACAGCTGCAAAAGTAGGACCCTACGCTGGCCGCTGGTGATATTCTTTGACATGTTGAACATCTCATCTGGATGGCACTGAACACAGAGTGGAAAAGGGAGAAGCTCCAGAGGAGACGCCTCTTTCTTGAGGAACTGGGAAAGGCTTGCCTGGAAGAATCCATGACTCATCGCTGTACCAGCGAGTGAGTCTGGTAACGCTTGATCCACAGAATGTGCTGCGGTTGCGCGTAGACAGACAGCTAAGTGAACCAATCAGAGATTGCGCCATCTTGATTCAAAACTGAGGCGGAACTTCCGCTGCCTAAGAGTGACAAAGGCGGGGGCACTGACGTCACCATCTTTGAACGAATCAGAATCGCGAAGTCCGTTTGGAACCGGAGGAGCGAGGGTGGATGGAGGGTGTCCAAATGGTATCGCGGTGTATAGGAAATACAGAGAGATATCATTTGGCTGGCCAGGTAAGGGAAAGGCACTGGTGAGACCTCAAATCCTCAAAAGACAACATGTTCCACGAACACCAGCTTCTGCAGCCATTGTGAGGAGAATTCAAGAGGAGAATGCTAGTGCCCCATCCACCCGACCTACAAAACCACCATCTGATGAACCTGAAGTAAGTGTGTGATGCTGTTGCAGTATGTCATGTATGCTTTGCAACAGAGAGAGGTGTTAGTAACATTTCTGATCTTTTCATTATTCTAGGTTGTGGCCAGCAGAAACAAAAAGAAGCGCTGTGAATTCTGTGGACCCAACTTGGACAGGAAAACTCAATATACATGCAGCAATTGTAACAAATACAGATGCAACACACAGACTGTAAAACTCTGCCCCTCATGTTTTGTATAGGCTTGTGTAAACAGATTTCAGTGGGGCTGATGTGATGAGACTGATATTGTTACTGTATATGTTCAACTTGTGTTATGTAAACTAACCTAAATGAATTATATGTCTAATGAAGTTCAAATGAATAAAATCAGTAGTTGTGAAACATCTTGCTTCATTTATAAATGTGTTTTTTTTCCCACTCACTTCACTTGATTATAACTGATTTTCATATTTATATTACATTTTATTAAAAAAACGAGTTGCACATTAATCCATAAATGTGTTCTATAAAAGGTAAAGGGCGAATATTAACCATATTAACCATGATTGCTGTTCATATGGCTTGTAATTGTGATTAAGTAAACATCTGTTGTTGTATTTTCAGATTGTGTTGTTTTGAAAACCCAAAACTCTAGCGCAGGGGTCGGCAACCTGCGGCTCCGGAGCCGCATGCGGCTCTTTGATCCCTCTGATGTGGCTCAGCACAGTGGTCCCTTGTTTATCACAGTGGTCACGTTCTAAAAATAACCCGCTATAGGCGAAATCTGCAAAGATATTACAGAATGAAACCAAAGATCCAAACTGTTTTCAGGCTCTACACATATTGCGTGTATTTCACAGTTCGTCTGATCGAGCCTCTTCGTCCTGGCGCTGCTTCGCTGTTGCGCGTTTTGTTGGGGAGAAAACTTGCAAACAAACAGCACTTCAGAGTCATATTGTTAGTGATCGAACATTTATATAAATTTGGTTGAACGCATTCTGTCCTGTACAGGAGACACGGAGGAAGGACTGACGAATTGGCAAAGGTCTACAGTCCTTTAGCCAATCAGGACGCAGAACACAATGCACGTTGATACACTATAAAAAAAAAAAATCAGCGAAACAGCAAAAGTGAACGATATAGCGAGGGACCACTGTATTTGATTAAAATGTATTTTATTTTAGTTTGTTCGTTTTCAAAATGTAATTCTATGGCACAAAGGCAAAAAAAAAAGCCGTTATATGCAGTGTTATTTCATTTTAAATTTCAAAAGGGTCCCAGTGTTTTCTTTACTGTGTGAAACGGGTCCAAACGGCTCTTTGAGTGGTAAAGGTTGCCGACCCCTGCTCTAGCGGGCCACCAGACCCATGAACACTGGCTAAGTAACAAAAATACGAACACCACACAAGGGTTAAAGGAGAATTAACGTTTTTTACAATCTGAGCCTTTTTTCGGTAATAAAACAAGTTGTTTTACTCACCCATAGCACTTTGGTGTCATTTGGAACACTTCCAGAGATGTAGATTTGCGATATCCGTAACGTGAGTTCTCGGGGCATATGTTTGCGGTCTCCAAATAACACAAACTTTAGCACTTTTCAAATCATAGAAGCTCGATGTCTTAGTCTACACTTTCGTTTGAGTCAAAAGTGTCCTCTAATCCGAGATTTATCCATAGTTTCAAGTAGATGAGGGGGACAGTGCGCATGCTCTCATTCACAGCTGATTTCGCTCTCAGCTCTCGGGACCCAAACATGAAAGGCAAAGCTGTAAGACCTTTGGACCATCGTGTTTGCAGTACCCACTTCAGTCAAGACAATTTTTTACCAGCAAGGGAAAAGAAGGCCAGCGGATTCAGTGCACGTTTCTGAGAAGTAATGTGAAACCAATGACTGTTCTCTGCTGCTCCTAAAACTGTCTCCGCTTCACTCTTTCCGTATCCATTCTGCCTCCTCATCAGTATACTCCTCTTCAGTCCTCAGTCCTCCATAAGTCCTCTTCAGCCTCAAAGTCAGAATCTTCTGCCATGTGTCGCTCGCAATAGAAAAGTTGCGTCTTCTTATCTGCAAAACAGCTGTGACTGCGCACATGCGCACTGTCCTCTATGATGAGGTCATCAAATTAAACTATAGCTGGATATCGGGTTTCAGGCCGCTTTTGACTCCACTTAAATTCCACGCTGACACAGCGATCTTGGCAGCACGGTGGCTGAGTGCTCATGCTTCACAGCAAGAAGGTTCCGGGTTCGACCCCCAGGTCGCCTGGGCCTTTCTGTGTGGAGTTTGCATGTTCTCCCCATGTCTGGGTGGGTTTCCTCCGGGCACTCTGGTTTCCTCCACCAACCCAAAACATGCACCATAGGTAAAATCCTCCAGCTTAGGTCCTGACCAAACTGAAGCAAGAAGATCATGGAGATGGTCCCTGGGCACAGTAATGTGCTGCCCACTGCTCCTAATAACAGGATCGGTTAAATGCAGAGAAGAATTTCTCCTGTGTGAGATCAATAAAGTCACTTCTTCTTCTTCCTCTTCTGTGATTTGAAAAGTGCTAAAGTTTGTGTTATTTGGAGACCGCAAACCTATGCCCCGAGAACTCACGTTACGGATATTGCAAATCTAAAACATCTCCGGAAGTGTTCCAAATGACACCAAAGTGCTATGAGTGAGTAAAACAACTTGTTTTATTACCGAAATAAGGCTCAGATTGTAAAAAACGTTAATTCTCCTTTAAAAAGCCATGACTATAACTGGGTCTGAGTGTATCCTTGGCTCAGCTTTGGCATTTTTATGGCATATTTACTGCTGCTGCTGGTGAGTCCGATGCGATTCTTACGAGCACAGGCTGGGGGCGATTCACATCGGGCTACTTTATTTGTACATTGTGATGATTCTGCCTGGACTCTAAATAATTTCACTTGCACAATGTTTACCTCAGTGTTTACAATAGTAGCTAATTAGAATGACCTGTTACTTGTTCCTTAATGCCAGAAAAATAACTGAAAACATCCTCAGAAACACGCTGTAGTCTAAATGTGCAATTTTTTTCCTATATTCTTATTTACTTATTTTATTATTACTTCAGCTTTATTTTGCACTAAACTGCCTGGAGCTGATGGATCAGGAGTATCAGGTGTAATGTGGCTGCAGTATGAACTCCCGGAGCTCAGTTGGTAGAGCGTTTGTCTACTGCTTCAGGGGGTGGCGGTTCGAACCCCAGTCTCAACGGGTTGGCCGTGTGTGATTCCAGCTCCCACGGATGATTGTGTCCTTGGGCAAGACACTTAACCTCACTGCTGCCCCCGTGACCCAGAAATGGATTAAGTGGAAGATGGATGGATTTACTTTTTCATCCACTTCAAAAAATCTGCTCTGTTAATTGAGGTGAATTTCCACAGTGCTTAATTGGTTCTATTTTAGAACCATTTTAGACATGATTGTACCTTGTTTTTTTTTTATTACATATTTTATTATATTGTTTATTATATTGTTTATTATATTGTTTACCTCTTCCCCTGCACTTTACAACACTTTTTTTACCATGTACTATTATTGCATGTTATTAGTACTTCTGACTATCTTAGCGAGTCAACGGTTCTACTGATCCTAAGCATTTCATTGCATTGTTGACCTTGTGTTGATTCTGCATATGACAAATAAACAATCTTGAATCTTGAATCTTGAAAAAAAATGGATGGGCCAGATATGGGTTTTGGAGGTTGAATGTCAGTGGTTTTACATTCTAATATTGATTAGCTATCCACGCCAAAAATCTCATAAATTCTTTGCCGTGGATATAAATAGTGTCTAACTGTTTTCATTATCCATCCCATCCATTTAAACATAATCAATGAGGAATCCAATCATATTAAGAATGTTGGATTTAGGTGTTTGTGCAGGTGACGGGTGTTGACAGGGAAGGGTTAGGGGGTTGGCGGTGGGTTTGTGGGTCAGCAGTTGGTTTGGGGGTCGATAGTGGATTTGGGGGTTGGGGGAAGTGGGAGGTCCTACGTTGAATTAGTGGACTGGCCTGGACAGGAGATAGGAGTTGAGAGGACCTTTGCGTATTAAGTTGCTCCTAAAGATCTTACTCACTCCTGAACCTGCTCGTGCAGTCTTCGGATCGGCCAAAAAAGTGTGGAGTTGGAAAGTGAGATGTTGCTTCACCGTGGTCTCAATGACATCAGTGCTGCTGTCTGAGAACAGCGCAAACACAGAGCCAGTGTCTTTTAGGAGGCTTTTAGCAGCTGCTTTGCCAATGTTTTTCAGGTCTTTAGCTCTGAGCTCACAGTTCTCAGGGATCACAACCTGCTTCTCCACTTTCTGGAGTCTCTGAACAAGCACCACCTGTTGGTTAGTGTCAGGAAACTTCTTGAGTTTTGGAACCAGTTTCTTCATCATTGCTCTGATCATGCAATGTGTGGCTTCTGCGCAAGAGGTTTTTACATTGGATTCCACACATGCTTCAGATGGCTCCTCTGGTTCACTGGAGACCTTGGTTGTAGGTGTGATGAAGACCTCTTGTTGGGACACTGTGTTGTTGGTGCTTGTGGTTGCTTGTTCAGTCTGTGGTTGGACCTCCAGTTGGACCTTCTCCAGTGCAATTAAATCTGGTTGCACCTCCTCCAGATGGACTTCTTCTGGTTGGACCTCCTCCAGATGAACTTCCTCTGGTTTGACCTCCAGATGAACCTCCTCCGGTGCGATTAAGTCTGGTTGCACCTCCTCCAGATGGACTTCCTCTGGTTGCATCTGCTGGAGTTGGATTTCTTCCACTTTGACCTCTAATTGCACTTCTTCTGGTGCAACAGGAGATAAAGGAGAATCAGAGGTGGAGGCCAGAGGAACCATAATCTCCTCTGGTGGTGCGATTGAGTCGTCTGCTGAATTTACAGACTCACTAGAGATGTCCTGTGAAGCTGGGGGCTGTGTTTGTGCAACCAAAGGTTCAGTGATCTTCTCTGGTGTTACAAGCTCAGTTGGACACATTAGTTCTTCAGGCATAGGGTCCTCTGCTGTATTCTCCTCTGGTAGGACAGAGTCCACTGCTGAAACCACAGGAGGTGTGGACACATCCAGAGGTACATGCTGTTTGGCAGTAGGGGACACTGTTTCGATCATCTCTGGTGCACTCGAGCCTTCTGCTGGACTAGAGATGTCCTGAGGTGCTGGCCTGGGATTTTGTGGGGTATCGAACATTCTGGATCCCTCAGCAGGCCTGATTTGAACTTGGGCTGGCCCGGATTCCTGGTTCAGTTCAGGTACCTGGTTTTGTCGTTGTTCCCGGGCTGCCAGTCTAAGCTCTTTTGCAGCCAACTTCTGTTTCCTCTTGTGTTGTTCTTGCAGCTCGTGAACGTGCTGCTCGAACAGCTGTGCCTCGTATGGCTGCATTTGCGGATTGTGAAGTTCCATCATCTCTTGGAACCCCATCATCTCCAGCATTTTCTGTGCTGCCAGGACCTTTGCCCTCTGTTTGCTGGGACCCTGAGCCTGACACGACATTTGACCCACATTCACCTCCATCGTGTACTGTATCCTGGTACTGGGCAAGGTTCGAGCAGCGACAATGTTAAACTCAGCCGTCTTCTGCCTCCTTGCCATCAGGAGTTCTACCAGGGCAGTGACGGGGCTTTTGTTATAGAAGAAGTATGGACGCTCCAGGGGGTCCATGGGGTCCAGGTGTGGTTTACGCCAGTATGGAATTGTGTTTTCCGGCACCGGGAGCTTCTTCAAGTCCTCCACAACATTTGAGGCCGCGTTTAGCTTAGCCTGTTGTTTTGTGGGACCTGAGCCGTAGTCAATAAAGTCCCCCACTTTGAGTTCCATGTGGAAGGTGGGGCAGTGGGCTGGACCTTCTGTTCCCAGCTCGTCAAATTTGACATGAAGATTGTGCAGCGTTGCTAGCTCGTGCAGCTGCACCAGGGCAGTTTTGCACTTTTCCTCTGGTCTCTGACTGTCCATCGTCTTATATATTTTCACTAAAGTGTGAAAGTATGTCTTTGTAAGTGTCTTTGTTTGTCTGTTAGACAAGTCTGGATCCCTCTCTCTGGAGCGGAAATGTGTTCAGTTTGAGCCAAGAACCTGCACTCATAAACTATCAGGGCTTTGACAATAAAGAACGTTCTTTGAAGTTCAAAGCCTTCTTTGAACTTCAAAGAATTTGATGACCATGGGTTCCATTGGAAGTTACCATGGCAACACAATGCAGTAGTTACCATGGCAACACGCAGCATGTCGCCATGGTAACCCATGGCGACATGCTACGTTATCATTACTCAGCTCACTGTACTACAGTATCATTTTGCATTTTAACAATATTCATTTTAGCCCCCCCCCCCATACACACATTTGTATTATTTAATATTAGCCTTAGAACGCTGTGATGTCATCTGAAAACCAGCAACTGGTCATTTTCACGTAAGATGTAATACTCCCAGAGGATCAAAAGTAACATATCATTAGTTTCACAATGAATAGATGAAAATGGACACATTCCACCATAGGCTAAATTCCTTGCTCCATTCGGTTTCCCCATCACTCCACATGAATATTGTATCGTATATTTGATGCAATACCCACAAGTTATCCAAGTATCCTGCAGGTGACCGAAGTCCAAATAACCAGATGGGATTTTTGGCAATTCTCACAACATAGAAAAGTTTGCCGGTGAGAAGTTTGGAGAAGTTGGTTCAGTTCGAGCGATTAGAGGTGGAATGGTCATCACAGAATGTCAAAGAAGCAAAGACACAAAGCATTAAAAATCGAGATCTATGTGGATGTACTGGTCCGCTGTTTTCCTCTTAGTGGGAATAACAAAAATGGAGTGAATAGTGGTGTGAGGAAGTATGTGAGGAAGGATGTGAGGAAGGATGTGAGTAAGTATGTGAGGAAGGATTTGAGGAAGGATGTGAGGAAGGATGTGCTTCCTCGCTGAATTTATTAACTGGATCCCACAGCAGGTGGTCGGTAAGAATCACTGGGATGTTTCACTTGATTGGAGAATATTTATTTGATGCTGTCTGATTGTGATGGTGAATAAATGTGTGTGTGTGTGTGTGTGTGTGTGTGTGAGAGTGTGTGTGTGTGTGTGAGAGAGAGTGTGTGTGTGTGTGTGTGTGAGTGTGTGTGTGTGTGTGTGTGTGTGTGAGTGAGTGGTTCTGAAACAACAAGAACACAAACAATAAATAAGTGTAAATGTGCACAATATGATCATAAGAAACTATACAAATAATATACAACAATCAAAAAATCCTATTCAACGTGGTCAAACTGACATAAATGACCATAAATGTCTATTTGGCTGTCAGCTTTAACCAGAAGCACGGATAACAAATGTCATTAAAATAAAAGAGTGCAATCTGGAGGTCACAATAAAGAACAGGCATGTCTCCCTCTGTTGGCCACGAAGGTAATTACAAAGGCCTGACCACGTGACAAGGCACGTCCTCCTGGTCACGTGTTACCAGAATACAGAAATTCACTGAACGTGACAAGGTAAAGACAGAACTTTATACATATAATGTGGCACAGGCTGGAGTCGTAGACCCAAGCAAAACCAAAAACACCATAAATTACACATATTAAACAACAAACACTCTCATAAGGCGCGCACAAAGCACACAATCAGAGGACAGCAGATACACAAAGGCAGGTGTTAATAATCTGCGTTATGGCAAAAGGAGAAATTCAATTTGTCAACTGGACAAAGTTTATTTGGTCAAATAGGTTTCGCAGCTCATCCAAACTGCTTCTTCAATTCTGACTAGAGTGCTGGCGGACACTGCTATAAACACCTACTAAACACTGCTTGTTAAAAGTCTGGTGGGCATGGGACTACATTACCTATGATGCACCTGTTGAAAATGTAGTTCCGTGCTGTTGTTGTAGACCCCTTTACCGTTAGTAAACAGACAGGACGTCACCGGCATGTGCGGGCATTGTTGACCCAGAAGCAACCATGGCGGACCATAGCGGAGTATCTGATTATTGCAAGTTATTGAATATGAACGATAGGGAGAGCTACATTCAAAAGCTCACGTTGAGCAATGGGGTTCGACTACCAGATCCTTATGCGATCACGGAGTGGCAGTACGATCGCAGAAAGTGGCCAGATTTACAGTGGCCAGATATCCATTGTTATTTAGTTGAGAAGCCCAGCGTGTATACAAGAGAGAAAGTGCGCGCATACAAATCCATGGATGCCTACCAGTTTGCCGTGTGTGGCCATGTACAGGAGGTTAAATACCACGAGTCTCACAAGTCTCACGCATTGAGAGTGTGACACACGCAATTTCTCATGCTGATTTTTTTTTTGTGCCCAGAAAATCGGTCTGTGTGGCTCAGTTTATGCAGGCACCGTGCGTTTTCAGCGAAAAAAACTCCCGCATGCAATTCAAGCGCCCCCCCCCTTTTGCTTTTGTCAAAAATAATTTTCCGTATGACAGAAAAAGTCAACGATGGCAAAACATAACCAACGCCATCACCAGATTCATAGCCAAAGAGATGTTGCCGATGCAGTCAGACCTGCCAACATGTACGCATTTTGCGTAGCGGGCACGCAATTTTGACCTCCTTGTTCGCTTGTATGCTTTGTTGTTCTAAATTACGCATATGGATCTCACATTTCGTCCGTTTCACTCAAGTTTTCATTGACTTTCACTGACTCTGCGGCTGAGACACAGATCCACAGATTTGCATGTAAACAGAGAACTTTCAGCCAATCAGAGCGCTACATTTCCTCCCCACTCCCCGCCCTGCCTCCCTCCACGCCACAGTTCAGATTCAGGGATGTGAGACAGCGCCAGCTCTCCTCCTCACCCACTGAGCCCGGAAAGTAAGATTAATACGTAGAGTTAGCCCGACACGTGCAATGGTCACCGCCACGTTTCCCCATATTCATTGCAGACAAAACAGTCTAGACCTGGTAGACCTGGTAGACCTGGTAGACCAGGTCTAGAGGAGGTTTGAGCACGGGTCTCATGCGCTCAGACTGCGCATGAACGCTGCTCCCCTCCCTTGCTCCCCTCGCTGCTCCCCTCAGCTGTGACTCGAAATGAAACCAGGAAATAGACCCGCGCGCGGCGCTTTAATCCACCTGGTCTAGTCCTGGTCTAGTCCTGGTTTAGTCCTGGTTTAGTCCAGGTTTAGTCCTGGTTTAGTCCAGGTCTAGACCTGCTGTCAGCCCCGCGCCGGGTCATGTGCGCTATCACACACGTGTCAGAGCGCAGTTTTCTCCCCCCTCCTCCTTCCCCCCACACTTCATTATTAATACATTTTGTTGAAAATCTATGAAAGTTTGAGTGTTTAAACGAGAGACAAATGTGAGAAAAGTTTAAATCCAGTCTGAGAAAAGCGTATAATGTGTGTGGCTGAGCGCGCATTATTTGAATTTTTGGGATTTCGCGTTTCGTAACTTGAATTTTCTTTCGTATCTAGAGACCAAAATTTACCGTGAAGGCGTTTCGTAACTTGAAATTTTCGTTTGTTGGGTCATTCGTAAGGTGAGGTACCACTGTATTACTTAGTCAGATATTCTGAATCCTATTACAGTACTCAGTGATAAAAGGAGAAGTTCAATTTGTCAACTGGACAAAGTTTGTTTGGTTGAAAACGTTTCGCCGCTCATCCGGCGAAACGTTTTCAACCAAACAAACTTTGTCCAGTTGACAAATTGAACTTCTCCTTTTATCATGGATTCTACCTGGACAACTGAGGGACTTTTCACACAGTACTCAGTGGTTTGAGACAGTTCATTCCAATGATGTTGTCAGTCACCTTGATGAGCTCAGAGGTGTCATCACCTCAACATTTGGCAGAATTCTGAAGCTTGACTCCACTAAGAAGGTAAATGTACAACGATATAAGCATTAGTATTTTTTCTTCTTTTTGAGTTGGCTAAGAATACATGTGCTTATGAATGTACTTTGTTATAATGTAGATCACAGCAACATGGATGACCAATGTCGGGAACGAATACGGTCAAGTTCTCAACTCTGTCCTCACAACTGGTGAGGGAGCTGGCCTGGATGACCTGTGCCAAGGCATTGTGAGACGGTACAGGGATGCTGGTGAGCCACAGCCAGACGCCATCTATGTGGACAGACTGTTGCGGCGACAGAGGTGGGTTACCTGTACTTCGTGTTGTGATGTTTTTGCCAGAAAATTAAAGGGGTTTAGGCTGAATTTTTAATAATTATTTTGCCTAACCCTATTAGCATATAGAACAGGATACATGTACACATATACAGACACACCATCCCATACATGTCAATGTTCATATACACACACACACTGATCCATGTACACGTTAGTATTCATACCTATTGGTGCATAAATACACATACACAGACACTTAGGGTTATAGTTAATCTGTAAGATCCATAAGGTAAGATAGAGCATTTGTTGGGGCATGCCCAGAACAAGCAACTGTCGAAAACGTCAATAAGATTTGGGCCAATTATTTCAGCGCATCAGAACAGAAGTTGCTTTTGGAACTCTACAAAACATTTGCAATAGCCAAGGCGAGAGACATGACGTGGCAGAAGATCGCTGAGCGCTTAAATGCCTAAGTTATGTTCTATAACAGTGCTGAATGTTGAGTTGAGCTGAATGTTGAGCTGAATGTGGGGGAGAGGGTATGCTATGGTTTAGCACGTAGGAGACACGAGTTTGATACTCAAGGAGACCAGTTGATGTCATAAAATGTTTATATTCATATTTGTAGAGCAGTCTTGTCAGTTTTTTTACAGTGTAAAAGTATTTGCTCCAACTAATACGATAAATTGTGTTATCTTGTCTTTGAACAGGAATAATGTGAAGAGGACTGTTTTGCAGGTAAAGACAAAGCATAAAAACATTTTGCAGAGTGGTAAGTAGGCCAATATTAATATTATTATTCAGTGAAATTAGTAATACTGTTGAAATGGTACCTTAATTTAATTTAAAATGAACAGTAGCTACCAAGCCACAGGAGGTGGGAGCCCCCCTCAAAATCTTTCACCTGCAGAGGAGCTGGCTCTGGCCCTAAACCGGGGTCACCCACTGGTGGAGGTAATTGAAGGAGGGACCCCATCAAAGATCCTTCCTGCGAGTTGTCGTGAAGAGTATATTCAAGGTATTCTCTAGGCTAATGCTTGCCTCAGCTAACTTGGGAAATCCCAGGCTGCTTTCGTTCGTTCCGATCTGAAATACAGCCTGGCAACTATGGCAAGCGGGCTCTCCCGATACTGGGAGCCAATCAGAGAGCGGGGAGGGGTGGAAAGACGGTGACGCGTACTACGTGACAAACGGAAACTTGTAGTTTGAACTGACAACTGACATGATTAGCTATGTGCTACGTATACGCCAAATGATAGACATTCGTAACGCCCAATAAACGGCCGTTGGTGATTGTAAACCACACCTCCACTACGAGATATTTCGAAGGTGGCTTCCAGACCATATCTCACTTGTGATATGGTCTGGTGTAAACCAGGCAATGCCTCAGCTGTGATCCAAGCATTTGTATATTTTAATAGTATGCTTGTGTTCTAGTTACTGAAGATGGCGTACACTTGGACCCTCCTCAGCAGTCCTCCAGCAGTGCCTTGCCTGACCCTCAGCAGTCCTCCAGCAGTGCCTTGCCTGACCCTCAGAAGTCCTCCAGCAGTGGCCTCACACCAGAATGTCATACCTAATGTCTTTTATTGTGTGAAGAATCCCTCAGTCGTCCAGGTAGAATCCATGATAAAAGGAGAAATTCAATTTGCCAACTGGACAAAGTTTATTTGGTCGAAAACGTTTCGCAGCTCATCCGTGCTGCTTCGTCAGTTCTGGTTAGAGATAGTTTCAGAATAATTTATTCTAAAACTATCTCACTTGAGATAGTTTCAGAATAGTTTCAGTGTAGTTAGCGCCTCCCTGCAGCTAGATATAAGCAGTGTCTAACCAGCACATGAAGCAGCGCAGATGAGCTGCGAAACGTTTTCGACCAAATAAACTTTGTCCAGTTGACAAATTGAATTTCTCCTTTTAACAATGTCTTTTATTGTTTTATGCCTATTGATGGAAATTGATAAATAGGATTTCATTAAAGAGGCTTGCACAGCATCTCTGAAGCAAATTTGTTGAATCATTGAAATGTTGCATCATGGAGTGTGCCTGTTATTTGGCTACATTTTATTTTAAAAGTAAATGTTTACCTGTAACTGTATTCTTTGATAGAGATGTCACATAAAATATAAAGTGTCAATGTCGTCAAGTGAGAGTGATGTTAGGCCCAGCTGATATAAGTTCTATGATGATATGAATAATTGTAGGTTAAATTCATTCACATTTGTGTAACGTGTGGCAAATATAAATTGGTGAAAATATAAGAAATAATTGACTTGAGCATGAATACCGTCAGTAATAGAATCGAACTCACGTCTTCTACATGACAGACACAGTACTTAACCACTAGGCCAAAGGTATTCTCCGTAATAGCTATGGAATTCTTTTATCTGATAATATTGTAAAGACAGCGGTTAAAAATTACTCAAAATTTGTCAAAACTGACCAAGAACATAAGTTCTTTTTTTTTTTTTGCTGATATTGTCACCCTTGTTTTTTAGAAAACACAGATAGTCATGCGTTGTCACGAGTTGATGGAACACCCCTCAGGTACAAACCCCACCCGATGGTGAGCTGAAAGCCCAAAGAACCTACTCACAACAACTCAACAATAAACTTCTACGGTCTGGTAGGGGCTGTTGCAGCCGGTCCACTCCCCACACTGGTCACAACTCACAATTTCTGTAACCAGCAAATGGACTCATCACATGTACATTCTGTTTATAGATTTTGGACATTAAGCCCACATCGCAGTGGTAAAACTATTACTCCTCGTGGGAGCTGAGAACTGTGACATCATTAGTCAAGTGTTTATCCTTTTTGTTTGGGAGTTCGTTTCATTGCTGCTGCTGCTGCTGCTGCTGCTGCTGCTGCTGCTGCTACTATTGTACTGTAATTTACCTTGTACATATTCATAAGTGAATATGTACTGAACTTTCAATTGATTCTGCAGATGTATATATTGTAAATACTGGGTGTACAGGGTTATTTGTTTATTCATATCCTTTTCTATTCAATATATGGCACCAGCCACTAAAACGTATGTGTATTTTTACTGGGCACCCACCTCCCAGAGAGCCATGTCCTATTCTTCTGACCCTAACCCGTGTACCTTCCACCTTCAACCATACTCCATACACCTTACACCTATGCAACTCCCTCCCTTTGTTCCTAGCATACACCATAGAATATGCTACAAGTGCATTTATACTATATATATATATATATATATATATATATATATATACATGTGTGTGTGTGTGTGTGTGTGTGTGTTTGTTTTGTCACAATATCAATATCATAATCAAAAGATTAGGCATTCGTCTACCAATTTGGATAAACTGACATAAATATATATAAACATATATTTCTAACATCATTTTGGATTATTTTTTCCAACCAGAAACGACCTAATGACAAAATAAAAGAATAAAATGTCACAGCAGAATAATGCTGTCGCTTTTTCATTTCAATATTTGAATCTTAAAATGAGCAGTGTTTCAGTGTTGCATTCTCACGTATCTCAGGTACTTCATATACAACACGGACAGCTGCCATCTCCAGAAGTTCTCTGACGACTCGGCCATTGTGGGCTGTGTGTCTGAGGGGAACGAGCTGGAGTACCGCTCGGTCATCAGAGACTTTGTGGACTGGTGTGGGCGAAACCACCTGAGCCTCAACACCAGTAAGACTGGCTGTGAGCTGGAGACATTTGTCACAGTGAGGGACAGGAGGACCCTGGACAAACTGCTCTCCATCATGGACACTCCTTCTCACCCACTGCACCAGACCATAGAGGGACAGAGGAGCTCATTCAGGTTCCTACAGCTCCACTCAAACAGTGAGAGATACAGGACGACATTCATACCATACTCCATACAACTGTACAACAACTCACCTTATGTAACAGATAATACTCCCTACAACTGTACACAGCTGGTACTGAACATCATATTTGATACTGTATTTTGGTATTTGACTACTTTTCTATTTAAATCTGATCTGTGCATATATATTTATTACCATTATCTTATGTATATAATTGTGTCTCATCTGACACAGGTCTATTGCTCTTTGGTTGCTATGCCATCTATTTTTCTTCTTGTTCTTTCACCCTCTGTTTTATATTGTATATTATATTTGATGAGTGAGCTACTGTACCCAAAACAATTTCCATCCATCCATCCATTTTCTTCCGCTTATCCGGGGCCGGGTCACAGGGGCAACAGTCTAAGCAGGGACTCCCGGACTTCCTTCACCCCGGACACTTCCTCCAGCTCCTCCGGGGGGACCCCAAGGCATTCCCAGGCCAGCCGGGAGACATAATCTCTCCAGCGTGTCCTGGGTCTTCCCCGGGGCCTCCTCCCGGTGGGACATGCCCGGAACACCTCCCGAGGGAGGCGTCCAGGAGGCATCCGGAATGGACGCCCGAGCTACCTCAGCTGGCTCTTCTTGACGTGGAGAAGCAGCGGCTCTACTCCGAGCTCCTCCCGTGTGACTGAGCTTGTATCCGCGATCTCGTCCTTTCGGTCATTACCCAGAGCTCATGGCCATAGGTGAGGGGAGAAACGTAGATTGACCGGTAAATTGAGAGCTTCGCCTTTTGGCTCAGCTCCCTCTTCAACACAACGGTCTGGTACAATGACCGCATCACTGCCGACGCTGCACCGATCCGCCTGTCAATCTCACGCTTCATCCTCCCCTCACTCCCCTGAACAAAACCCCGAGATACTCCTTCACTTGAGGCAAGGACTCCCCACCCACCCGGAGAGGGCAAGCCACCTTTTTCCGGTCAAGAACCATGGCCTCGTATTTGGAAGAGCTGATCCTCATCCCAGCCGCTTCACACTCGGCTGCAAACTGCCTCAGTGCACATTGGAGGTCCCGGGTTCGATGACGCCATCAGGACAACATCATCTGCAAACAGCAGAGATGAGATCCTGTGGTTCCCAAACCGGATCCCCTCCGGCCCCTGACTGCACCTAGAAATTCTGTCCATAAATATAATTAACAGAACCGGTGACAAAGGGCAGCCCTGGCGGAGTCCAACATGCATCGGGAACAGGTCCGACTTACTACCGGCAATGCAAACACAGCTCCTGCTCCGGTCATACAGGGACCGAACAGCCCTTAGCAAAGGGCCCCGAACCCGTACTCCCAGAGCACTCTCCACAGGACCCCACGAGGGACACGGTCGAATGCCTTCTCCAGATCCACAAAGCACATGTGGACTGGTTGGGCAAACTCCCATGCACCCTCTAGCACCCAATGGAGAGTATAGAGCTGGTCCAGTGTTCCCCGGCCGGGACGAAAACCACACTGCTCCTCCTGAATTGGAGGTTCGACTATCAGTCAAATTCTCCTCTCCAGCACCCTGGAATAGGCCTTACCGGGAAGGCTGAGGAGTGTGATTCCCCGATAGTTGGAACACACCCTCCTGTCCCCCTTCTTAAACAGAGGGACCACCACCCCAGTCTGCCAGTCCAGACGTACTGTCCCCGACTGCCACACGATGTTGCAGAGACATGTCAGCCAAGACAGCCCTACAACATCCAGAGACTTAAGATACTCAAGAAGGATCTCATCCACCCCCAGGGCCTTGCCACCGAGGAGCTTTCCAACTACCTCAGTAACTTCAGCCAGAGTGATGAGTGAGTCCGCCTCTGAGTCCCCAGCCTCTGCTTCCTCCTTGGAAGACGTGACGGCGGAATTGAGGAGATCCTCAAAGTATTCCTTCCACCGTCTGATAACATCCCCAGTCGAGGTCAACAGCTCCCCACCCACACTGTAAACAGTGTTGGTGAAGCACTGCTCCCCCCTCCTGAGGCGCCGAACGGTTTGCCAGAATTTCTTTGAGGCCGTCCAATAGTCCTCCTCCATGGCCTCTCCGAACTCCTCCCAACACCGAGTTTTTGCCTCTGCGACCGCCCAGGCTCCAGCACGCTTGGCCTGCCGGTACCCGTCGGCTGCCTCCGGAGTCCCACGAGCCAATAAGGCCTGGTAAGACTCCTTCTTCAGCCTTCAGCATCCCTTGTTTCCGGTGTCCACCACCGAGTTCAGGGATTGCCGCCACGACAGGCACCACAGACCTTACGACCACAGCTACGGGCGGCCGCATCGACAATAGAGGCTGAGAACAGAGCCCATTCGGACTCTATGTCCCCAGCCTCCCCTGGAATCCGGGAGAAGCTCTCCCGGAGGTGCAAGTTGAAGGTGGCCCTGACAGAGGGATCTGCCAGACGTTCCCAACAGACCTTCACTACGCGCTTGGGCCTGCCAGGTCTTTCCGGCTTCCTCCCCCAACTCACAACCAGGTGGTGATCGGTTGACAGCTCTGCCCCTCTCTTCACCCAGCCGGAGGTCAGATAACACGACAACAAAGTCGATCATCGACCTCGGCCCTAGGATGTCCTGGTGCCACGTGCACTGATGGACACCCTTGTGCTCGAATATGGTGTTTGTTATGGACAAACTGTGGCTAGCACAGAAGTCCAATAACAGAACACCGCTCGGGTTCAGATCAGGGAGGCCGTTCCTCCCAATCACCCCCCTCCAGGTGTCACTGTCGTTGCCCACGTGGTCATTGAAGTCCCCCAGGAGAACATCGGAGTCCCTGGTTGGTGCACTGTCCAGTACCCCTCCCAGGCACTCCAAGCAGTGCAGAGTACCCGGTACTCTGCACTGCTGTTCGGCCCATAGGTCGACACAACAGTGAGAGACCTGTCCCCGGCCCGAAGGCGCAGGGGACCGGGGTGAACTCCAACACACAGCGGCTGAGCTGTGAGGCAATGAACAGGCACACACCAGCCCACCGCCGCTCCCTGCGGGCAACACCAGAGAAATGGAGAGTCCAGCCCCCTTCAAGGAGTTGGGTTCCAGAGCCCAAGCTGTGAGTGGAGGTGAGACCGACTATATATAGTCGATAGCGCTCAACCTCCCGCAGGAGCTCAGGCTCTTTCCCCTCCAGCGAGGTGACATTCCATGTCCCCAGAGCTAGTCTCCATGTCCGGAGAGCTGGTCGCGGAGGCCCCTGCCTTCGGCTTCTGCCCAGACCTCTCTGCACCGGCCCCTTATGGATCCTAATGCAGGTGGTGGGTCCACGGGAGGACGGCCCCACGTCGCTCCTTCGGGCTGAGCCTGGCCGGGCCCCGTGGGGTAAGGCTCGGCCACCAGGGTGGGGCCCCAGTGACGCCAATCCGGGCGATGTAACTGGCCTCGATCTATTACTCGTCATAATGGGCTTGTGAATGGCTCTTGGTGACCCATCCCCCAGGACCTGTTTGCCTTGGGTGACCCTACCAGGGGCATAAAGCCCCCGACAACATAATTCCCGGGATCATTCGGGCACTCAAACCCCTCCACCATGTTAAGGTGGCGGCTCAAGGACAATTTCCCTTGTGGATCAATAAAGTTTGTCCAAGTCTAAGTCTAAGACAAAGGAGCTGGTGATGGACTTCAGGAGGAGACCACTACCTCACTCACCGGTGAACATCCAGGAGCAGGACATAGAGACTCTGGACAGTTTCAAGTACCTGGGTGTTCACCTCAACAATAAACTGGACTGGTCCCACAACACCGACGTCCTGTACAAGAAGGGCCAGAGTCGCCTCCACCTCCTGAGGAGACTGAGGTCCTTTGGAGTGTGCAGGCCTCTGCTCAAGACTTTTTATGACTCTGTGGTGGCCTCTGCTCTCCTCTACGCTGTCGTCTGCTGGGCCCCGAGCAGCACAGAACGGGACAGGAAGAGATTTAATAAGCTGGTCAGGAGGGCCAGCTGTGCCCTGGGCTGTCCTCTGGACTCTGTAGAGGAGGTGGCTAAGAGGAGGGTGCTGGACAAATTCACGTCCATCATGGAGGACACCTCTCACCCTCTGCACCGGAATGTAGAGGAGCTGAGCAGCTCCTTCAGCAGCCGACTGAGGCATCTTATCTTATCTTAGAGGCGATCTATGTGACTGCTCTCTTTGGCCTGAGGCTGAACAAAGGCGGGTGAGGGGAGGACGGGGGTTCTGGTGGATCGATCACTTTAAAATCGAAATGATTGAATGTTTTATTTTGGACATTATCCTGACCCCTGACCCCAACGATGTCACATCACATCAGACGCTTTGGCCTTTAAAGATGCACCATGGAACTTTTGGTTTGGGTCTGTCACCTGTTTCCATGGATACACCACTGCTCTGTCTGGATTGTTCCACACTATGACATTAAACAGCTCTACGTTATATTTATTCAGTTACGGAGGGTCGCCTCTCCACAGATCTGACCTGTAACGTCTGGTTTGATAAAGATAGAAAGTTTTAATGCCATACTGTGAAACATTCCAGACAAAGCGATAACATCTCCATGGTGAAAAGTGCTTGACAGAAAAGTTCCAGAGTGCAGCTTTATCCTCTTGTGACACTCTCTGCTCAAGTTTGTCATTCTATAATTTTGTCACCAATGACGACAGGACTCACAGCTCTGACCACAACCTTTTTATTCTTTTTTTTTTTTGCTTTAGAACAGAAAAAACACAGATTGGAACAAGAATCACACTTAATAAAAGCCAGTCCGGTAATCAAACCTGGGACCTTCTGGCTGTGAGGCAGGAGTTATGCACACTCAAAGACTGCACAAACTTCACATTTTTCACCCATATATATATATATATATATATATATATATATATATATACACACACAGTGGTACCTCACCTTACGAAATTAATTCGTTCCAGAAGTGGTTTCGTAACGTGAATTTTTCGTAAGTTGAGTAGCTATTTCAATGGAAAAGGCCTGATTCGTTCCAAGGTTGTTGTTTTTTTATAGTGTAACTTTTTTTTATAGTGTAACACGGTGTTCTGCGTCCTGATTGGCTAAGAGACTGTAGACACAGGACTAAACGTGGACTAAACCAGGTCTAGACCAAGGTCTAAACCTGGACTGGACCTGGACTAAAACTGGACTGAACCAGGACTAAAACAGGACTAAAACAGGACTGAACCAGGACTAAAACTGGACTGAACCAGGACTAAAACCGGACTGAACCAGGACTAAAACTGGACTGAACCAGGACTAAAACCGGACTGAACCAGGAACTAAAACAGGACTAAAACAGGCCAAAATAAACATGCCAAATAATATAATACAAGAAATGTCACAACATTTTTGTCCAACTGCCAAACTGTAGAAAAAAAGTCAAAGTTAGTATGTTTAGTTTTTTTTTTCTTGATCAGTGAGAGAAATCTCGCGTCTGTTGAGCTTTAACAAGTGCATCAAAGTCAGGTTCATGTTTGAGGTGTAGATGTGAAGTCCGACAGATGATCATCAGTACAAATGCATCAGTACAAATGCATTGTGGCCATACCTGCTTGTCAAAGCCTGATCTCGTCAGATCTCAGAGTCTCAGCAGGGCCTGGTTAGTACTTGGATGGGAGACACTGGGAATTCCAGGAGCCACAGGGGGGCGCCAGTGGCAAAAACTGTCGTTGTGTCCTCAGGCAAGACACTTCACCCACATTGCCTAGTATGAAAGTGCAGTATGTGGAGGTGGTCGGAGGGGCCGATGGCGCAGATTGGCAGCCTCGCTTCCGTCAGTCTGCCCCAGGGTAGCTTTGGCTACAAAAGTAGCTTACTACTGTGTGGAGTGAATGAACAATGAACTGTAAAGCACTTTGGGTGTCATGAAAGGCGCAGTATAAATGCTATGAATTATTACTAATGCATTATGTACAATTTTGAATGTAGGTTTTATTTTCTTAATTCCAAGCAACTTTTCGCGGGCCGGTCAGAGTTGGCTCACGGGCCGTATTTGGCCCCCGGGCCTTGAAATGTCCGGGTCTGTGCTAGAACAAATGAACAATCGGGAGCACTGGTAAGAACACAGAAATTGTTTCTCCAGTGTAACGCTCGCTGCAGTCCTCTCCACTCTGGATGGAGTACACATATTACACACATGTACATTTTATGGAAATGAAATGCAAATGAGTTCCGTGATGTTGGTGAATTGGGCGCAAATGTCGTTTAAGAAGGACTTTGACTGCTTAAGAATGTTTTCTGAAGTTTTCTCACAGCATCTTTTAAAGTGGAAGTAACAAATAGTTTTAAAGAAAACCTTCATGAATGAGGCCTAATGTTCTAGCATGGCTAATAGGTCACAAAAGTCAATTCCAGGTAATGTAGGAGCTTGAAGAGTGTTTAAGACTCACCTGAGGAGCAGATCAGAGGAGTAGAGTCGTGTCCCTCTCGCTGTGTTGGGACACTCTCCTGGCCTCCTTCTTAAAGCTGCTCTGATGCTGGGGGCACATTTTTTCTGTTACAAAAGCACCTGTTCATCTTGTCTGTTGAGATGCTCCAAAAGAATCCACTCCAGGAACTATTTTAGACATTCCAAATCATCAAACACAAGTCACAACCAAAAAATGAAGAGCTCATAAATAAGATAAGATAATCGTTTATTTGTCCCACAATGAGGAAATTGCAGTGTCAATGCAAGTTTCAGAAACAGTTGGAAAAAGAGCATGCATCAAAATTAAGATAAATAATAATAATAAGTATGTACAATCAACTTAATCTTAACATGAAGGTAAAAGGAGAAATTCAATTTGTCAACTGGACAGAGTTTGGTTGAAAACGTTTCGCCGCTCATCCGAGCGGCTTCGTCAGTTCTGGTTCTGATGCTGGTTAGACCCTGTTTATATCTAGCTGCAAACATGAAGGGTTAGGGTCATCAAGGTCCTGATCTGATGATCTTATGAAAATGTACCCTTTTTTTTGGCGTCACGGTGGCTGAGTGGCTAGCGCTCATGCTTCACAGCAAGAAGGTTCCGGGTTTGATCCCCGGGTTGCCCAAGCCTTTCTGTGTGGAGTTTGCATGTTCTCCCCGTGTCTGGGTGGGTTTCCTCTGGGCACTCCGGTTTCCCCCACCAACCCAAAACATGCTCCAGGTAAAATCCTCCAGCTGAGGTCCTGACCAAACCGAAGCAAGAAGATCATGGAGATGGTCCCTGGGCGCAGTAATGTGCTGCCCACTGCTCCTAATAACAGGACAGGTTAAATGCAGAGAAGAATTTCTCCTGTGTGAGATCAATAAAGTTACTTCTTCTTCTTGTGACCTTTAACCCATGTGTCACCTTTAGCCAATGTTGTCACCTTATCAAAAATATACTGGAGTTGTTGTTCCATTCACATGTAACCCTTTTATTATTAGTCTGTCTACATCTCCAAAGCTCAAAATGCTCTGTTCCACCTGGTGATATGGGCCCTTTAAGGTCCTGATCTGAAACAGGAGAAGAACAAAAGCAGGAAGCACCTTTCCTGTTTGTCTCTGTTTCTCCTCTTCTCTTGGGTCCAAGTCAAACTACGTTTGATTTGTGATGTCACTTTAAACCACCCGACTTAAAGGCCCATTATGGAACTTTCTGGAGGTGGCACATCACCTGCATGATTCCTTGGAAAAAATAAAACCACACTTCACAACACACTTGAACCCACGCCCTTTAACACACTGGAGCCTTAATCCATCATTACAGGGGTACGAGAGCACACTCCAAGGGGTACGCGGCAGTGTCGCTGCCAGGCGCAGGGGGAGATTTTTTTATGTGTGCGCACAGGGAGACTGAGTTTAGCCTATGTGTGCTTCCATTTCGCTGTCTCCGCGCTGCTCTCTGGGTCAGGGGCCAAACCGGGGCACTTCCTGGTCATGCGATAAATATTCTCTAAATATCTCTCAGCACTTCGACTTCAGCTTCATCATTGCCAACTGAAGTTTCACAGTCACAAACACGAGGTAATGTATATGGTATATTGGTTTGTTTTTTTTCTATATAATGATTTAGACAGCTTTTTCTTAGGAAGCAAACTGTAGTGAAGTAAAACTCCCACACCTACATCATTGACAGTAAATGCAACAATCGAAGTACAGAAATACCTGCAGAACCAGACAGGAGGACCCACTGCAGTACTGGAGAAAGCAAAGAAATAATTTTCCACATTTATTCACACTTGCTGTCATGTACCGTTCCACTCCAGCTTCATCTGGGCGACAGGATTTTTTCCAAAGCAGGAAAAATCCTCACAAAGAGGAACCGCCTTAGTCCCGGCTCTTTAGAGAAACCACTAAAAAAAAAATAATAATAATTTTAATTTTTTTTTTAATTAAAAATTTAATTAAAAAAAAAATTAAACCAATGAAAAATATTGGGCTTTAATTCTATTTACAAGCACACGGTGCCGGCTGGTTAGCTCAACTGGTAAGTCATGGACTTTCCCCCTGGGGGTTGTGGGTTCAAATCCCCCCCGGGCAATGAGCTAACCAGTGTGGGTCCTTGGGCAAGACCCTTCACGGTACTGCCCCCCGGGCGCCGAAAAAAGATGGCTGCTCACTGCTCCTGAAAAGGATGGGTCAAATGCAGAAGTCAAATTTCTCCTGTGTGTCACTGTGTGTGAGACCAATAAAGGCTTAAGCCTAAACTTAATCTTAAACATTCCCATTTCTAATGTTTCACTGGACACGTCACTACTGGAGGCAGCGTCCCTGTAACCAGGAAAGTGGATTTGTCCAACAGTATGCTGTACTGCGCATGCGCAATCTGAAGAAACAGACCACGTGTTAGTGCGCGCGCCGCATGCGGGATACTGAGGCATTCAATACATCTATTCAATATAGAAGTTGGTTCTTCATGTCTGGTGGGTGGCTCTTAAAAGAGCCGTTGTGTGGTTGAGGTGTGAGTTTAACCTCCAAAGCCGTACAGAGTGCGGCCCTGTCTCTTGAGCGCGTACACCACGTCCATGGCGGTCACGGTCTTCCTCTTGGCGTGCTCGGTGTAGGTGACGGCGTCACGGATCACGTTCTCCAGGAAAACCTTGAGCACTCCGCGGGTCTCCTCGTAGATCAGACCGGAGATACGCTTCACTCCACCACGGCGAGCCAGACGGCGGATCGCGGGCTTGGTGATGCCCTGGATGTTATCACGGAGAACTTTACGGTGACGCTTAGCGCCTCCTTTTCCGAGTCCTTTGCCTCCCTTTCCGCGGCCGCTCATTTTCACTGTTTCTTCTTTTGTCGATGAAACTGATGAAGCCGCTGAGCCGCTCCTCTGGTTTTATACAGCCTGTGCGGACGTGAGAGAAGACGGGCTGTGGGCGGGACCAATCGTTACCCAATAGACACAGAAGAAACAAGATGTTTTTTTTTGGCTTAGAAAGTATAGTAGGATATTGATATTGATAGAGTAATTGATAGAGTAATTGATAGGAGCAATTGATAGGAGCAATTGTGACATGACAGAAGCGGGAGCAGGGAGCTGGGAGAAGCAGAGGAGCAGATGCTGCTCTCTAATCATTCAAGGTCATTCCCTTGTTTAAAGGGATATGCCATCCCCAGGTCAAACTTGGGCATCTCCCCACAGTCCAGAGACTAAAATAAGTGGTGGAAAGCATTTTTCTGGTGACCCAGCCATTGTCCAGGTCTGTCAGCACTGACCGCCGCGGTATCTGCAGCTACTCCGCGTTAGACTGGAGTCTAACGTCGCCAGAGAAAGATTTCGGCCAAAAGGAATTAATTTGCTCGATGCGTTTCCCAATTACTTTCTGTGTAGTGCGCATTCATATCGAGTGCAAATAAATGTGCAAATCAACACGGAGAGCTTGACTTGGTCATTTTGGGTGGGAACTATTTTTCAGTGCTGTGGACTGTGGGGAGATGCCCAAGTTTGACCTAGGGGTGGCATATCCCTTTAAAGCAGAGGATAGAGCCTGTTTCAATAACTATAGACCCATATATTGTTTTACCGTGTTTTTCAAAAGTATTTGAAAAAGTTGTTTACAAAAGGTTATTTTCTCATATAAATAATAATTCAATTCTTTATAAGTATCAATGTGGCTTCTGTAAAAATCACAGCACATGGCTTTAGTTCAATTATTAGATGAGATAACTTCGGCATTAGACAATAATCAGGTTACTTGTAGTATTTTTTTGGACTTGTCAAAAGCTTTTGACATGGTCAATCATACAATTGCACTTGCTAAATTATATAAATATGGTTTTCATAACAGTTTTAAAGTGGTTACAGAATTATATTTCTAATCGATCCCAGTTTGTTTATATCAATGGCTACAATTCTGATAAAGCTGCTTTACAGTGTGGAGTCCCCCAGGGTTCCATATTAGGTCCTTTATTATTTTGATTGTACATTAATGACTTATGTAATATATCTCCAGATCTTCCCCCAATATTGTTTGCTGATGACACTACTTTATTCATATCCAATTCAAATTTTAATGTTCTTATAAACCAAACTAATGCTGCTTTATCTGCTTATGCCAAATGGTTCAAAATGAACAAGTTGTTTCTTAATATTAAAAAAATCTATATCTATACTTACATTATACTATAGTCTAATTGACCCCTATCTGTCATACTGTAATATAGTCTGGGCAAGCACCTCAACTACTCTGAACAAAATATTATTGGAGCAAAAACGTTTTGTTCGTATTGCAACTCATTCCAAGCCATTAACATCGTCTGCAAATCTATTTACTAAACTTAGCATTCTTAATATTTATATTAATATTTATCAAATTTATATATATATATATATATATATATATATATATATATATATATATATATACACATACATAGATATATAATCCAATGACGATCATAATACTCGTCAAAATTGTAATTTTCATGTTCCAAAATGTGTCACATGAAGAGGTCAGTTTTGCCTCCGATACAGAGGCTGTAAACTGTGGAGCTGCTTTTCTCATCTGGGCAGTGAGGGCATTTCAGAAACGTTATTTAAAAGGAGTTTGAGAAAATGTTTGACATTTCATGATTGTGGTTGAAAATCATTAAATTGTGAGATGTTTCATGTATTTTTAATGCCAGACTGAATCAAATGTATTTAATTTGTGTAGTCATAAGGTTAAGGCTTTAATATAAGCACTTTTGGGGCTTTTTGACTTTTCCCTGCACCTACTTTGTGTGCTAAATGAAATCAAAAGTGCTTACTAGGAAGTGTGATCACTTCAAGGAACAAAATTACAGAAATAATATTTGACAATAGAAAAAGCCCTTTTAGCAGGTGTGGGTGGCCCTGAGAAGGGCCGTTATTTGGGCTTTTGCGCAGGCGCAGTTTACTTGGAGCTGGTGTACTTGGTAACGGCCTTGGTGCCCTCGGACACGGCGTGCTTGGCCAGCTCTCCGGGCAGCAGGAGGCGCACGGCGGTCTGGATCTCCCTGGAGGTGATGGTGGAGCGCTTGTTGTAGTGCGCCAGGCGGGACGCCTCTCCACCGATCCTCTCGAAGATGTCGTTGACGAAGGAGTTCATGATGCTCATGGCCTTGGAGGAGATGCCGGTGTCGGGGTGTACCTGCTTGAGCACTTTGTACACGTAGATGGCGTAGCTCTCCTTCCTGGTCTTTCTCTTCTTCTTGCCACCTTTGCCTGCGGTCTTGGTCACGGCTTTCTTGGAGCCCTTCTTGGGCGCGGTTTTCTGAGGATCAGGCATGATTCGTTCTTCACAGTTCACACGAACGAGTGTCTGAGCGCTTCCCTGCCCGCTCTATTTATATCCGCCCCATGTAAAGAGGCTGCGCCGTTCCTCACAGCTGATTGGTCGAACCTCATACCGCTCTGCGCTTTTTTTTTTCCTCACACAAATCCTGCTTTGTCCCGAATGCGGGAACACACAGTAGTAAATCCATTTTAATTTTATTGCAGACACACGTTAGAAGGTGCTCTGTTCCTCACCTTTAAATATAATAGTCTCCTAAATAGACTGGAAGTGAATCAGGCGTTGGGATATTATAGATTTAGGGCGCTTTAGACACTTCCAAAAAGTATAAATACAACGATATTATTCGTATAAATCTGAAGGGCTCTTTCATATGAGACTGAAGTTAACATAAATGCACGTTTAGGGTGACGTGTTTTAGCCTGAATACATTTCCAGTGTCGTAACAGGAACATTTGAACACATTAATAAACTATTTGTGTTAGAGGGATTAGTGTGGAACAGCCTGGATGATGCGTTAAAAAGCTCCAGTAGAAGCCTTTAAAAGAATAAAGCAGCATTTGTGTGTTTTTTTCCCTCATTTGCGCTTCTTGTCCTCGTGCTGACCTAAGAACTGGGGTCATTCCTTCACCTCAGATGTAACCTGGTTAAAAGTTCTAACGCCACACAGTTTATTTGAGCGCTTTGTTAAATAAGATAATCCTTTATTTGTCCCACAATGGGGAAACTGCGGTGTCACAACGCAAGTTTCAGAAACCGTAGGAAATTATGAGCATGCATCAAAATTAAGATAAGTACGTCCACTCAACACTGTAAGGTTAAAAGGCACAGGAACACTGCACAATAAACGTCTTTGATTCTGAGCAGTGAAATTTGGTCCTTGAATAAATGTTTAGTGTAAGTAAAGTCATGTGACAAGCGTTTATTGTAGATTTAAGAAGACGCTGCTCTTTGTGAGGAGTGGGTGGCTCTTAGAAGAGCCGTTGTGTGGTGGCTTCGGTCGGGCTTTGTCTTTACTTGGCCTTCTCGGTCTTCTTGGGCAGGAGCACGGCCTGGATGTTGGGCAGCACGCCTCCCTGGGCGATGGTGACTCCTCCGAGAAGCTTGTTGAGCTCCTCGTCGTTGCGGACAGCCAGCTGCAGGTGACGGGGGATGATACGGGTCTTCTTGTTGTCCCGAGCGGCGTTCCCGGCCAACTCCAGGATCTCAGCGGTCAGGTACTCGAGCACCGCGGCCAAGTACACGGGGGCTCCGGCTCCGACGCGCTCGGCGTAGTTCCCTTTCCTGAGCAGCCTGTGCACACGGCCCACGGGAAACTGCAGCCCGGCCCTGGAGGAGCGGCTCTTGGCCTTAGCTCTGGCTTTACCGGCGCCTTTTCCGCGTCCAGACATGTTTTTCACAGGATGTAGTAGCAGGTTTCACGATCAAGAAAACTATGGCTCTGAGCCGCGCAACGGCGAATATATAGCAGCCGTACTGACTTCTGATTGGCCGGACTGAGCGCTAGTGCAGGCGTCCAATCAGAGGTGAGCACGAGACACCCGCTCTGGCTGTTCAAAAAGACGAACCTAAATGGGCTGTCAACAAAACCAAGAGAGACAAGGACAATAAACAAGACAACAGAGAATCCGAACCCAGGAGGAAAGGGGTAGCGATTCCGTACTTGGCCGGCGTTTCGGAAAAACTACAGAGGATCTTCAGACAATATGAAATTCCAGTTTATTTCAAACCCACAAACACTTTAAGACAAAAACTGGTCCACCCAAAGGACAGAACACCGAGCCACAAACAAAGCAATGTGGTCTACTCCATTCAGTGTAGTGAGGACTGCAGTGAGCGCTACATTGGGGAAACAAAACAGCCACTTCACAAGAGGATGTACCAACACAGACGGGCGTGCCAGAGTGGACCGGCTTCTGCGGTACATCTTCACCTAGAAGCCATGGGCCATTCTTTTGAGGACAGTGAGGTTCAGATCTTAGCCAGGGAAAAGAACTGGTTTGAGAGGGGAGTTAAAGAGGCTATTTTTGTCAAAAAAGAGAATCCGTCATTAAACAGAAATGGGGGAGTGAGACATAACTTGTCTCCCATTTATAATGCGATTCTTAGACCAGTCAAACAGAGCCAGGGCAGAGGGGTGGAGAGGGTCGTTAGACGTTGAATAGGGGGTCGAAACAGCCGTCAGAGTAATTTGAAAAACAAAGAGACAGATTAGGGGGATCATTTTCAGAGCTTTTGTCATTGTAGGACGCGCCTCCCGGCAGCTAGATATAAGCAGGGTCTAACCAGTTCAATAACCAGAGCTGACGAAGCCTCTCGGATGAGCGGCGAAACGTTTTCAACCAAACAAACTTTGTCCAGTTGACAAATTGAACTTCTCCTTTGATCATGGATTCTACCTGGACGACTGAGGGACTTTTCACGCAAAAAGACGAACCCCAAAAACCCCAAATTTACGCCAAAGACTTTTTCTCCGGACTCCAACTGAGTTTTAATAATACAGAGATATTTTTATGAGCCTAAATTCAACCTGAAAAGTATTAAAGTACTACTGAGATCTCATCTCTTTTTCATCCAGATATTAGTATCGCCATATTGTCACATGTAGAACATCAAATGTTATATTATGGTTAATTATGCAAATTAAATTCCCAGGACTATAAATGTGCTGTGACCCGCCGGCCTCATTACGTCATTATTACCCAGTACATCTTGTGTTTAGAGAAATTTAAAGACAATTCAATTTTCTGTGGTCAAAGTGAATCGGCTCTTTGTCTGGAGTCGGTGGCTCCTAAAAGAGCCGTTGTGCTTGTTGACGTGATGCTTAAACTCATTGAGTGCCGGTGACGAATTTTCTCGTCATGTTGAATCCAAACGTTGAGTGCTGTGACGAATATATTGCTCGAATACGACCTGGAGCAGCTTTGAAGGTGTAATTCACACCTCCCAACCTGTAGGTAGCGATCTTGTATCATTATCTGCCGATCGGAGCCGCGGAAGAGAGGAAGAGTGTAGTGTGTGTAGTGTGTATTGGTGAGAGGAGCAAGATGGTGAGGCGAGGGAACCCGGAAAAGCAGATAACTGTTGATCAGCGCCTACGGAGCGATCTGATCGCTCTTGGGACCCAGGATCCCGGATAAGAGGATCACAGAGACACACCGGATCAAGCTGCGAGGTCGGGCCGAGATCTGCTCTGCCCGAGGCAGACAACATGTCGTGTGTGCGCTGCGCGAAGCAGGGACTCTGGTCAGAACTACGACAGCGCCAAAGAAGTTTACTGACTTGGAGCAGTAGATCCTGGTCTCCAAAGAGGCATGAGATGAGAAGAATTAAGTTTACATGATGCTGCTGTGTGGTAATTGTAATGAATGAAGTTATATGTGTGTGTACGTACGTGTGTGCGCGTGCGTGTGCGTGTGTGTAAAGGTTTATGCATGGGCTTGTGTGTATGTACATATGTGTGTGTGTGTGTGTGTGTGTATTAGTTTTTATTATGGATCTGTACTCTGAGCCTCAATATTGTTGTGAAGTGACAAAGTTCTATTTTATATGAAAAGATATTATTATATCCTGTAAACATTTCTTGCCACTATTGATTTGAAGGAATTTTCAATTCACAGAGCCTTATATTCTCATATTTGTAAATAAAAAATGTACTTTGTCATAAAAAATCTTTCTCTGTTGTTTTAGATGTTTGAGGTGTCACTAAATCAATAAATATTGACGTCAAAATCACCGATCTGCTCGAAATGACTCTTTGTACAAAACTCGTTTTCTCCACTTTGTGGTCAAAAAACTGTGTTTTTGCTGAAACTACCCTATTAATCACTTGAGAACCGAAAAGGTTAGAAACATATTTTTTTTTTCTAGGTGAAAGAAAAGAGTCATCACTTTATTTTGATGTGTGCCATGTTTATATAGTCAAAGAACTCAGTATTCTTTGGGTCTTGGGAAATCAGTGAAAATACACTAAAACCCTCCGGCACTCTGGGGGTTAGAATTCTGAAAACAGGCCGGCACTCAATGAGTTAAGCCCTCTCCCCACGGATGCGTTGGGCATGATGGTGACCCTCTTGGCGTGGATGGCGCACAGGTTGGTGTCCTCGAACAGCCCCACCAGGTAAGCCTCGCTGGCCTCCTGCAGAGCCATGAACGCGGAGCTCTGGAAGCGCAGGTCGGTCTTGAAGTCCTGGGCGATCTCCCTGACCAGGCGCTGGAAGGGCAGTTTGCAGATGAGCAGCTCGGTGGACTTCTGGTAGCGGCGGATCTCCCTGAGAGCCACAGTACCGGGCCCGTAGCGGTGAGGCTTCTTGACGCCGCCGGTGGCCGGGGCGCTCTTGCGGGCGGCCTTGGTGGCGAGCTGCTTCCTCGGAGCCTTTCCTCTGGTGGATTTACGGGCAGTCTGCTTGGTTCGGGCCATGGCTGATGCACCGAGTGTTGAGTTTAGACAATCTATGTCCGCGGGACGGAGGCTGCGGCTTTTCAAGGGCCCGGGTTCCCGTCGCGCCGCCTCCAAACGGAAAGTCGATTCTCTCCGTCCCCCGCCGTGTTCGCGTGTGTCTGAAGCACAAATCCACAGCCAAACTGTCGCACCAACAACCTACACACATCGAGAACAAATCATCTGTTGTTTTAGTTTTTCTTGTTTTTATTTGAATCTGTGTGTGTCACGTGCATATTCTCATGTTCGGATCAAACCCGAAAGCACAAAGAAACTTGCCTAAAGCCACAAAAGTAGAATCTGCCTCTTGTGTAAATAAAGATGTATTTCCCTGTTGTGGGTCAAACAGGTTGTGTGGTGGTGAATGTGAGAAGTTGTTTTGATAAATGTTGACATAAAATGAGATTTGCACATGAGTGATGAATGTTTGGTCGTAAAGAGGGCAGACAAGGCCCTGCACCGCAGCCTGTGAATTGAAGTTGTCTTTTGTAAAGGTGGTGGCTCTTAAAAGAGCCTTTGTCTGGCGGGGTGAGTGCGCCTTTACTTCTTGGCCTTCTTGGGAGCGGCCTTCTTGGCAGGGGCCTTCTTGGGGCTCTTCTTGACGGCCTTGGGCTTCTTGGGAGCCGCTTTCTTGGGGCTCTTGGCAGGCTTCTTAGCCGCCGCTTTCTTGGCCGGGGACTTGGGTTCTTGGCCGGGGGCTTCTTGACGGCGGCCGCCTTCTTCTTGGGGCTGGCCGCTTTCTTTGCCGCGGGCTTCTTGGGTTTGGCTGCGGCCTTCTTCTTGACCGTCTTGGGCTTCTTGGCCTCGGTCTGGGCCAGTTTGAAGGAGCCGGACGCGCCCGTGCCAATGGTCTGGCTCACGGCGCCTGAAGTGACCAGTTTCTTGAGGGCGGTGTTGACGCACTTGTTGGCCTTGGCCACGTCCACGCCCAGAGCCTTCTTGAGCGTGGCCACGGAGACGCCTTTGCGCTCCTTAGATGCAGCGATCTCGCCGGTGATGAGCTTCTGGAGGCTGGGGCCCTCCTTCTTCTTGGCCCGGGGGCCATCGTTCTCAGTTTGAGTCTCGGGGGCGCGCAGCTTTGTGTTTTCTCCTTGCGCTTCAAACAGAAAACCTCGATTATAAATGTTTTTGGTTACATATTTTACATCAACGTGTAGTTCACAACCTTCTCTTCGCAGGGATGCTGTCTTTGTTCGCGGTAAGATGTTTGATATTTTAAACCTCGAAACCATGTCAGTGCCTGCGGGCACTCAACACGGGACGCAGACTTTCCGCTACGTTTTGCTTTTAAATTTGATCAATAGTATTTGAACTTGTGAATGTTGACTGCTTTATGGCAAAAGGGCATGTCTACGAATAGTTCTGAGTTAAAAACTGTGTCCCTGGTCATTGTATTTAGTTGGAATTGAAGTCTTTTTCAGCTACAGTAAACACACGTCCTGCGGGTCACGCTTTCGTCTCACTTCACGTCCTCCTGCGACTATTTGGCAAAAAAACAATTGAATGTTTTTGTCCAGCTGCACATTTTGTTTATATTTTTGCAGTTAAATTTTACTTGTGCAGTGATTTATATAATATTATTTTCAAGATGTTCCAACAGTGATTCACTCTGTTCATTAATGTGCAGCAGCCAAACTGTTTAAAGCACTGAAGGGGAAATACTATATATACTACTACTGCAAGTACTACTACTGCAAGTACTACTACTGCAAATACTACTACTGCAAGTACTACTACTGCAAATACTACTACTGCAAATACTACTACTGCAAGTACTACTACTGCAAATACTACTACTGCAAATACTACTACTGCAAGTACTACTACTGCAAATACTACTACTGCAAGTACAGCTACTGCAAGTACAGTTACTGCAATTACTACTACTGCAATTACTACTACTGCAAGTACTACTACTGCAAGTACTACTACTGCAAGTACAGCTACTGCAAGTACTGCTACTGCAAGTACAGCTACTGCAAGTACTACTACTGCAAGTACTATATATATATATATATATATATATATATATATATATATATATATATATATATATATATTTTTTTTATATATATATATATATATATATATATATATATATATATATATATATATATATATATATATATATATATATATATTTTTTTTTTTTTTTTTCCAGATTCTACAAAACGGAGAAATCATCAGGCCTGGAGTTTTGGATGATTTGTGTCACTGAAGTACATGAAGGTCCTGGATTCACGATAACCGAGGAAACCATGGAACATAAAACAAAGGTAATGTTACAATGACCAAAAACAAAGCGTCAAACAAAGGGATCAGGTTCTACAGTTTGATTATGTGATGATTATTTGATTATTCTCTCATATGTAAATCACTGGGAGATTTACGGTTTTGAAAAGAAGAAATATCCAAAATAGAAATCCACAATCGTTGACTCTTATATTGTTATTGTTTGTTAGAGGTTGCGTCGACAGATCTGCAATATTAATCTTACTAATCAGACTTTTTAGGCTTGAATAATGACCATGTTCTGAGGCTGTTAAAATCTATCTTAAAATAATTTCACTTTTGGTTTAGTTTAGTTTATTTGATTTATTTGACAGGGACAGTGTACAGGAGCATTACTCACACAAAATGAAAAGATGTTTTGTGCCAGACTTTAGCTCTCGGAGATCATTTCCATCTGCAGTCCCTGAGACAAACATCACAAACAATGAACATAAAGCAGAAAAACAATTCACAATATTTACAGTGGCGGTGATACATGTCACCAATTAGTAAAAAATAATAATAATGAAAATGATTTTCCTGATACCTGTTCACCCTTCTCATGTCAAGTCTTTAACGCCGACAAACTGCTCACTTAGAAACTCTTGTTTAATTTCTAGGCTACATTTTTTAAAGCATTTTCATAATTTTACCTCAGTTGGACGTAGGGATGCAAATTATCGATTAATTCATTAATCTATAGTTGATTGACCTTATCGATCGACTTACGATTAACTGATAAGCGGCGTTTTTCACCTGAATTTTAGTGTTTCAATAGGGTCTTTAAGAATATAAGCTATAGTACATAACACTGAGTCAAAAATATATCATAGTATTATTATATTGTATATTCCTCAATTAATTATTCCTTAGTAAAAAGCAGACAAATGTATTGATGCTGAATAACAAAATACATTGTTTATTGAAAATAAATTGAGGACTGGCTCAGTTGTTGCACTTGCAGCACAGAAATCTTGAAATTAAAAGGAACAGAAGAAATTAAATACCAGAATGTTATTTAGTCTACATATTATGATGAAACCAGTGAATCCAGGCTATTTTTAGGACATTCTCAACATTTATTTTGAACTAAGGCATCAACAGTATTTCTCTCTTCTCTCTTCACATTCCAGAGTAGCGCCCTCTAGCGATTAGTTACAATTAATGCATTTTGTTCGGCCAACGTCTTGATCAACAATTAATTGTAAGTCGATTAATTGTCCCTAGTTGGAAGTTTGTTCCGTTCTGAGATTGTTTTAAATGAAAATGCAGATTGTCCTAATGATGTTTTCTGTTTTGGTATTTCACATTGGCCATTGATCGCTGACCTGGTTGTTCTGACCATCTGATCAGATGTTAAATGGATAAACTTTTTCAGTGGTGGTGCCACATTATTGATCATCTTCAATAATAACCTCAGATTGGCCATTTTAATTGTATTGTCAAAGTTGAGCATTTTCTGTTTGTTTAATATCTGACAGTGATGGTATTTCCGTGGTTTCTGATTTAGAATCTTAAGTGTTTATAAAGAGATTCTAAAGGTTTTATTGTGGTTTTTGGCTTGTGACCAGCATGAAACACCAAAGATTAAGTGGGGTAGTATCATTGCATTTAGAGTTTTCCTCCTTGTTTTGTCAGGGAATTTCATCTGGATCTATTATACAGTGGTACCTCACCTTACGAAATTAATTCGTTCCAAAAGTGGTTTCGTAACGTGAATTTTTCGTAAGTTGAGTAGCTATTTCACTGGAAAAGGCCTGATTCGTTCAAAGGTTTTGTTTTTTTATAGTGTAACTTTTTTGATAGTGTAACTTTGTGTTCTGCGTCCTGATTGGCTAAGAGACTAGACCAGGACTAAACGTGGACTAGACCAGGTCTAGACCAGAACTAAACCAGGTCTAGACCAGGTCTAAACCTGGACTGGACCTGGACTAAACCAGGACTGGACCAGGTCTAGACCTGGACTAAACCAGGATTAAACTACCACGTGCCGCTCTTTGCTGGTTTCGTGCGGCTGGTTTGTGGCTCGGACTCCAGAGGACGCGGTCCGGGCGCCGCGGTTCTATCTCGTGCTCGCAGCCCCGGTGCCGGTCGTGCAGACCAGGACTAGGGGTGCTCCTCGGCGCGCGGTGCGTTCATGTCTCTGCGCTGCTTCCGGAGTCGTGTCTCCCCCCACGCTAAGAGGCCGAGAAAGGTGCTCTTTGAGCAGGGATAACAGCGGGCCGCGCATCTGAGCGCGCATTATTCAAATTTTTGAGATTTCGCATTTCATAACTTGAATTTTCTTTCGTATCTAGAGACCAAAATTTAACATGAAGGCGTTTCGTAACTTGGATTTTTCGTATGTAGGGTGAGGTGAGGTGCCACTGTATTTTATTTTATGGCAAACCTTTTTAATGTGTTTTTTAAAACTAAAAATGATATCTGTATTCATCAACATTTTTAATAGTTTCGCCATTTACTGTGGTTAAGGGATATGTTCTTTTGTTTTGTGGAGAAAAACATGGTTGCTGTTTTGGTTATTAATGCTGATGGAGAAGACGGTAATTACGGTACATTGCCTGACCAGCCAGTCTGTTCGAACCCAGAAGAGACCTAAGAGCCAAGTGGCAATTCTATGTGCGTGCGGCGAGCAAATCGCTGCCAGGGCCTTTGAAAGGCAACTTTATTTATAAAAGGAAGAAGAAGAAGAGAAAGTGACTTTATTGATCTTACACAGGAGAAATTCTTCTCTGCATTTAACCCATCCTGTTATTAGGAGCAGTGGGCAGCACATTACTGCGCCCGGTTTGGTCAGGACCTCAGCTGGAGGATTTTACCTGGAGGATTTTACCTTGCAGTAGTTTGGGTTGATGGGGGAAACCAGAGTGCCCAGACGAAACCCACCCAGACACGGGGAGAACATGCAAACTCCACACAGAAAGGCTCGGGCGACCCGGGGATCAAACCCGGAACCTTTTGCTGTGAAGCATGAGCGCTAGCCACTCAGCCACCGTGCCGCCAAGACGGGAGGATCAACAAGAACACCGTGATTTGGAGCTTTTGTTAAAAAGAATTCTCCAATCACTGAAGCTGCTCCAGCCTGATGGATCAATTGAACGATAAACACGTCCGGACAAGTTCCATCGTTACTGGTGATGGAGCGAGTGTGAGCGCACTTCACCAAACCACCAAACCATCAAACCAACAAACCACCAAACAAAACCACAGTCACAAAATTTGGGCAAATTGAGATTAAGCAAAGCGACCGCAGAAAAACTGACAAACTCAATCACAAAGTGGGTTCGCTCACTCACTCACAATATCTCTCTCACACACTCTTAAAATGTGATTAATTAGATTAATTAATTACAAATTCTGTAATTAATTAGATTTTTTTTTATTGCCTGACAGCACTATTAAAAATGATGAAAATATGTTTCGTTTTTTTAGTTGCCGATTAACACGAGGACTTGCCCACCAACCAGATCACCTACTGACCCCCCAGAATGACCAAATGACCCAAAACATGAAAACTAAAGTCGACAGAAGTTTATATTGACTCCTGGCAGTTCATCCTTAGTTCATTTATTTGCTTCCTCGTGTCCTGCTCCTTCCTCCTCGCCCCTCGCCTCCTCACTGCAGTAAAACCGTCTCTCTTTGGTCTGTTGCCATCAGCGGTGATTACTTTGGTAAAACAGTGCTTCGTCGCAGAGATCCAATTTTCCTAATGCACCGCCGTCACACGAACGCACCGGCCGGTTATTGATGGGGCAGAATGGAGGGAGGGACGGAGGGAGGGTAGAGGTGCACAAAGCCTGCTGGGAAATGGGACGAGACAGGGACACGCCAGGACCAGACGGGACAAAGAGACCGGACATGGAGGAATCGCTAAACTCCTCTACGGCAGGACCACTTTTCAAACGATGGAGAAAATGTAATTATTTTTAAACCTTGAACCATCCAACGATAAGGACAATACGCCGGATGTCTCGCGTTACTGGATTTGTTGTTTTATTTTATTTTTGACAATGGGCCTTAAGGTCAACATTTCCAAAAAAGAAATATTTTGATTTCTTGGGCAAACCGGAAAACTACACGCCTTGCTTGGAATACAAATGCGAACTTCCATTCAAGAAATTTTATTAGCATGTTATTGATACAAAAACTGACAAGATTTCTACAAATAATCCCCCCTGTTGGAATTTTGTAAAAGGGGTTTTTACACGGACCATCATCCTTTAATACCAAAGCTGAATTCGGCGTTGCTTTTACATTTCAGGTCATAAGAACCAGACTTATTGATTTTGGCATATAAATTCTGTCAAGGAGACGAAACCAAATGAATTGTAGTTGGCTGATCTTCAAGATTTGGCAGAGGAGAAATTGGCAGGTTTTTACTGGACGTTTTAAGCACAGCAACAAGGATGTGTCTTGGGTTTGAGTTTGTGTTTGCTGATTTAAAGAATGAAACGGCAGTCTTTGCGAAAAAATACCTTGCAATATGTGCTTGTTTTATTCATATTTTAGCATTTCTAGTCTCCAAATAGTTTAAAAGTATCTGTATACATAACATTTAACTGATTTGGTAGCCAATCAAGTAAATTCTACCAATAATTTACACCAGTGGGACAGCGTTTTATAATGTTAGAAAAACGTGAACTCTCAGTGAAGTTCGAAATCGCTGTTATTGATTAAAAATGTCCACGATGATTTAAAAATGCATGTGAGAGAAGATCACTAAACAGTTTTGGTAAATGAACTGAAAAGACAGTCGAAGGCATCATCACGAAGACGGCTGATGTCATGTAGAATCTTCTGGGAAAGTGAGGTGAGTTTACGCTATTTTCTGAGCTACGTTATAATCAAAAATATAACTGGAGTTGTGTTTTGTTTCACTCACACGTTTAACACACACACCCTGCAGATTTAGCCTGAATTCTTCTCTCAAACAGAAAACACTCCGTTCCACTTTGTGACGTCATGCAGTAAGACGAGACCGTGGACTGTGTTTTGTTTTTGTTTTTTTTTTAAATGCCACACACCTTCACTAGAATCATTTTCGGTCATTTCAGCCCTGGAATTGCCAATTTCCGCAGAACTAAAAAGTAAAAGGTAGGTGAAAACTACCGCTTCATGACATCACAAGTTGGAACGGAGTGTTTTCTGTTTGAGAGAAGAACTAAACATGTGTGAATTAAATAAAACACAACTCCATATAAGGAGAATTCATGTTTTTTTTACAATCTGAGCCTTATTTCGGTAATAATAAGTTGTTTTACTCACCCATAGCACTTTGGTGTCATTTGGCGCACTTCCGGAGATGTTTTAGTTTAGCGATATCCGTAACGCGAGTTCTTGGGGCATATGTTTGCGGTCTCCAAATAACACAAACTTTAGCACTTTTCAAATCATAGAAGCTCAATGTCTTAGTCTACACTTTCGTTTGAGTCAAAAGTGGCCTGTAATCCGAGATTTATCCATAGTTTCGAGTAGATGAGGAGGACAGTGCGCATGTGCGGAGTCACAGCTGATTTCGCTCTCAGCTCTCGGGACCCAAACATGAAAGGCAAAGCTGTAAGACGTTTGGACCATCGTGTTTGCAGTACACACTTCAGTCAGGACCATTTTTTTACCAGCAAAGGAAAAGAAAGAAGGCCAGCGGATTCAGCGCACGATTCTGAGAAGTAATGCGATACCGATGGCTGTTCTCTGCTGCTCCTAAAACTGTCTCCACTTCATTCTTTCTGTATCCATTCTGTCTCCTCATCCGTGTACTCCTCTTCAGTCCTCAGTCCTCCATAAGTCCTCTTCAGCCTCAAAGTCCCAATCTTCTGCCCTGTGTCGTTCGCAACAGAAAAGTTCTGAGCGTCTTCTTATCTGCAAATCAGCTGTGACTCCGCACATGCGCACTGTCCTCTTCATCTACTCGAAACTATGGATAAATCTCGGATTACAGGCCACTTTTGACTCAAACGAAAGTGTAGACTAAGACATTGAGCTTCTATGATTTGAAAAGTGATAAAGTTTGTGTTATTTGGAGACCGCAAACATATGCCCCGAGAACTCACGATAACGGATATCGCTAAACTAAAACATCTCCGGAAATGCTCCAAATGAAACCAAAGTGCTATGGGTGAGTATTACCGAAATAAGGCTCAGATTGTAAAAAAACGTTAATTCTCCTTAAAACATGGCCAAAAGCTCAAAAAAAGAGTCCTTTTTGCGTAATTTAGGACCTTAAACCTTAAATAGGATATGAAAGGGCATTACTGAATATTTTAATATACTACGGTCTGCACGTTTCATCCGTTAAGAGCAAATGGGGCTGATTTGACCACTTTATGTAAATCCTGTGCGGACCTGTAGTCCGGCTCATCCATCTCTGAGTGCAATAGGCATTTGGAGCTTTCATCGAGTCCCTATAAAATCACATGCTCCAATAACACAATTACAACGGAGTCCCCACGAGACAGTAGGAAGCTATTTATTTACAAACGTTTTTGATTTATATGATCTATTGCTGTGAGTTAAAAGCACCGTGGACTGAATTAGAAGATTAAAACATTGCCCACATTAGACTTAGGCTTGGGCAAACTTTATTGATTGAAATGACTTGGACACAGCAGCTCACATATCACAATATATTATAATAACAAAGAGCAAAAATGGTAGTTATGCATTCTATATAAGAGAATAGTATAACATGGGCCCTTTTAATGTAAGCAAGACAATTGAGTTTATAAATCAGATTTTATACACAAAACAAAAACTGGAAAACATATTCATCATTAAAAAGTTGGGTGGTTATTACCGTACTTTTTGTACTATAGAGCGCACCTGACTATAAGCCGCACCAACAAATAAAAAAAATAATAAAAAATGATTTGTACATATATAAGCCACAGGTGTCCACATTGTAACTTGAGATATTTACACAGAAAGATGTTACACAAAAGGATTTTTTTTTTTTTTTAATTAACGTAAATACCGGTACGTGCTTTTTTCAATCAGCGCCTACGGCAGAAACATGGCAGTAAAACAATTGTAAAATGGCCAGCCTGTAGCCTCTGGAAGCCTTAAAATATTAAGGGTAAACTCACTTAACTCAATCTCGCGGAACTGTTGATACCTGTAGGAGATTTTAAGTGGCTAAAACAAGGCTTCATTAATTCATGAACTCTCCTCACTTATTTACCGTAGGTATTTTCACCTACCAGAAGTGGAGCTTGGGTTACGCGCTACATTCGCTGTCTTGATAAAGAATTAATCCATACATAAGCCGCACTTGACTATAAGCCGCAGGGTCCCAAGTGTGAGAAAAAAGTAGCGGCTTATAGTCAGAAAAGTACGGTATTAGAAATTGCCTTTTAATTTGTAATTTGGGGGACTCTGGTGGACCCTGGCGGTGGTCATCACTAGGACTTGTGGGTAACTGTGTTTGTGGGTCCAAGGTGTGGCCTCGTGGAGTTTTCTGGCGTAGAGATTGGCAATTCTAGGGCTGAAATTATTCAAATGGTTCCAGTGAAGGTGTGTGGTTAGTTTAAAAACATACTGGAGGACTGCTTGTATTACCACATGTTCAAGTATGTCGGGGTCTTGTTCACAAGTGAGGGGAGGATGGAGCGTGAGATTGACAGGCGGATCGGTGCGGCATCGGCAGTGATGCGGTCGCTGTATCGGACCGTTGTGGTGAAGAGGGAGCTGAGCCGAAAGGCAAAGCTCTCGATTTACTGTCAATCTACGTTCCTCCCCTCACCTATGGTCATGAGCTCTGGGTAATGACCGAAAGGACGAGATCGCGGATACAAGCGGCCGAAATGAGTTTCCTCCGCAGAGTGGCTGGGCGCTCCCTTAGAGATAGGGTGAGGAGCTCAGTCACACGGGAGGAGCTCGGAGTAGAGGCGTCTGTTCTGGACGCCTCCTGGACGCCTCCCTCGGGAGGTGTTCCGGGCACGGAGGAGGCCCCGGGGAAGACCCAGGACACGCTGGAGGGACTATGTCTCCTGGCTGGCCGGGGAACGCCTTGGGGTCCCCCCGGAGGAGCTGGAGGAAGTGTCCAGGGTGAAGGAAGTCTGGGAGTCCTTCCTCAGACTGTTGCCCCTGCGACCCGGCCCCAGATAAGCGGAAGAACCTGGATGGATGGATTTGTGTGCTAAACGTGGGAAAGAAACAAAACACAACTCCAGATGTGTTTGTGATGAGGAAACTACATTAGTAGTTGGATTAGTAGCAAAAAGACAGCAAGAGGCAAGTGTCCATAAGGCATAATTATATAAATGTATTTGTACAAGTCAAAATAAAATAGAAAATAAGGAGTAAAAATCTCTTATCGGTTACACAAGAAAAACAGAAAATCAGAAAATCACAGCCAAAGCCTAATGTTTCTACCTCCATGCTTGACGGTTTGCCTGGTTTACACCATATCACAAGTGAGATATGGTCTGGAAGCCACCTTCGAAATATCTCGTACCGGAGGTGTGGTTTACAATCGCCAACGGCCGTTTATTGGGCGTTACGAATGTCTATCATTTGGCGTATACGTAGCCCATAGCCAATCATGTCAGTTGTCAGTTCAAACTACAAGCTTCCGTTTGTCACGTAGTACGCGTCACCGTCTTTCCACCCCTCCCCGCTCTCTGATTGGCTCCCAGAATCTGGAGAGCTCGCTTTCCGTAGTCGCCAGGCTGTCTTTCAGATCGGAACGAACGAAAGCAGCCTGGGATTTCCCAGGTTACTTGACAGTGGGGATGGTGGCAGCATTTCTCTTCCTCCAAACACAGCGAATTGAGTTGATGCCAAAAAGATTTTGGTTTCATCTGACCACAGCACCTCTAAATCATTCAGGTGTTAATTGGCAAACTTCTGGCTGTCTTCTTCAGCAAGAGGACCTGTCGAACACTGCAGGATTTTAATCCATTGCGGCGTAAAGTGTTACCAATGGTTTTCTTTGTGACTGTGGTCTCGCCTGCCTTGAGATCATTGACCAGCTCCTCTTGTGTTGTTCTAGGCTGATTTCTCACTGTTCTCATGATCATTGAAACCCCACAAGGTGAGATCTTGTGTGGAGCCCTAGACCGAGGTCGATTTATGATCATTTTGTATTTCTTAAATGTTCAAACAATTGCACCGACAGTCATCTCCTTAACACCAGCTTCTTGCTTATGGTTTTTAGCCCATTCCAGCCTTGTGCAGGTCCATAGTCTGGTCCCTGACGTCCTTTGGCAGTTCTTTGGTCTTTCCCATGTTGGACAGTTTGGAATCTGACTGATTCTGTGGACAGGAGTCTTTTATACAGGCAACTCGTTAAAACAGGACTCTAATTCAGGTGACGAGTGGATAAGGAGTGTCTAACTCGGGGTTCCCCAAACTGTTCCACAAAGGGGCTGGTGTGGCTGCAGGTTTTCTTTCCAACCAACCAAGGCCACACCACACTGTCTGAAGACTGAGATCAGTTGATTAAATGAGTCATGTCTGGTGTGCTGCTGCTTGGTTGGAAAGAAAACCTGCAGCCACACCGGCCCTTTGTGGAACAGTTTGGGGAACCCTGGTCTAACTGGTCTGTGGGAGCAGAACTCATAGAAGATCAAATACTTATTTCACTCAATGAAATGCAAATCAGTTTATATATTTACTATAATGTGATTTTCTGGATTTTCTTTTTATTCTACCTCTCAATGTTAAAAATAAACCTGCCATTCAGTGGGCAAACCTACAAAATCAGTATTTCCTCCATTGTACATTACTATATCTCATTCCAACTGTTGTGTTTCTGTGCATGTTTAAAAATGCACAAGTGAAAATTTACGTAATTGTACATCACAAAAATGACCTTTTTTAAATGGGTAATTTCCTCATCACAAACAGACCTGGAGTTTTCATTCACACATGTTTAAAACACAAACCCTGCAGATTTAGGCAGAGTTTTTGTCTCAAACAGAAAACACCCCACACACCTTCACTAGAATCATTTGGAGATTTTCAGCCGCTTAATTAACAATCTGTACTGAACGAAAGGTAAATGGAGCTGTTCACTTAAACTACCACTACATGACATCACAAGGTGGAACAGAGCATTTTGAGCTTTGGAGATGTAGACAGACTAATTAATTAATTAAATCAAACTGAAACGTGTGAATGAAACAAACCACAAATGATTTAAAATATATCATAAAAGTAACCCTAAAGCAGGGGTGCTCAAACTTTTTTTGACCGGGATCTACTTTTGAGGTTGATGGTGAGCCAAGATCTATCGCCTTAGTCCTGGTTCAGACCTGGTTTAGACCTGGTTTAGTCCTGGTTTAGACCTGGTTAATCTTGGTTTAGACCTGGTTTAGTCTTGGTTTAGACCTGGTTTAGTCTTGGTTTAGACCTGGTTTAGTTCTGGTTTAGTCCTGGATTAGCCCCGGTTTAGACCTGGTTTAATCCCGGTTTAGTCCCGGGTCTCTGCTGTCAGATAATCCCTAGCTAGTCCCTTTGATGCAGAAATAACACGATAATATGACTCACCCCATAAGAACACGGTCAGCTCCGTAGTAACAGTTTGCCGTGTTGTCGATAGTTCGCGTATCTACGTGTATCGTGTATGTCCACAGACTTTAATTATCCGGAGCTCAGGAGAAAGGGACATATCCCAAACGTGTCAGCGAATTTTGCCTCAAGGTGAGGGATTTTCATGCCTGCAGTGAAGCGGCGAAGGAAGTACTAGAGCAACTTGACTTGCAGTTACTGCCGTAAACATTGAGCACGCTCGCTGCGTGTGACCTCGTCGTGTCCTCCGGATTTCACAAAAAAATCGGAATTGAGCATTAAGCCCTGATGATCGACTGACACTTGGCCCCCGAGCTACAGGTCGATCGCGATCGACGCATTGAGCACCCCTGCCCTAAAGGGTACTGCATAACTTCTCACTTGCATCACTTGGTTGTCTCCTGCTTTGCCTGGAATTAATGCCATACTGTGGAATATTCCAGGCAAAGCAATAGCATTTCCCTGGAGAACCTTAACCAGAAAAATGCACATGTTTATTGTAATTCCTGGCGGTTACATTTTGAATGATGACAATTGTCGCCTTAACAGTAATAAACTGTTATAAAGTCTGTAAATGTTTGTGTGCAGTTCTGTGTCGATTGGCAGGAGACTCTTTGGATCCAGAGAAGTGCATTATGGGACTTAGCTGCTTCAAGTCCTGGAAACATGACCGGACTCATCATAAAGGTCTCTCTTTCCTTTGTTGGACCTGATACTCACTTTCTGATAGGAAAAAAGTAGTAGTAAAAGTAGTAGGATTATATGAACATTCACATCTGAGTGTCATGGCCATACACTGTAGGCTTATACATAAATAAACAGAGCTAACCTGCTAGCCCAGGGCTCTGATGTGGCTCAGTACAGTGGTCCCTTGTTTATCGCGGTGGTTACATTCTAAAAATAACACACATTCTACAATTTTCTCAGACTGGCATGAACATTTTCTCACATTTCTCTCTTGTTTAAACACTCAAACTTTTGTAGATTTTCAACAAAAAAACACAGTATTGTAGAATGAAACCAAAGATCCAAACTTGTTTTCAAGCCCTAAACATATCGCGTGTATTTCACAGTTCTTCTGACCGAGCCTGTTCATCCTGGCGCCGCTTCGCTGTTGCGGGTTTTGTCGGGGAGAAAACTTGCAAACATACAGCACTTCAGAGTCACACTGCGATCCAACATTTATATAAATCTGGCAAACTGAACACATTCTGTACAGGAGACACGGCACGGAGGAGAATGATCGACGAATCAGCAAAGGTCTACAGTCTACAGTTCAGAGCCAATCTGAACGTAGAAATGCAGGTTGATACACTATAAAGAAAATTGGAATAAAAACAGCAAGGCCGTGAAAGGTGAACCGCGATATAGAGAGGGACCATTGTATTTAATAGAAATTTATTTTATTTTAATACATTAAAATAAAATGTAATTTTATTACATATAATGTAAAATGTAATTCTATGGCACAAAGGCAAAAAAATCCATTATATGCAGTGTTATTTCATTTTAAATTTCAAAAGGGTTTTGTGGCTCCCAGTGTTTTCTTTACTGTGTGAAACGGCTCCAAATGGCTCTTTGAGTGGTAAAGGTTGCCGACCCCTGTGCTAGCCGCTGCTTTCTAATAGGAAGTGAGCATGGGTCTGCTTCCAGCTCCATCGATTTGAGCTCGAATTCACTTTGTATTGAAAAATTGTCACCCCTCTCGCTGTAATTGCTGCCATTAGACTCATCATTGTGTTTCTGAAATGTTTGAATTAACCCTGCTCTACATGATCCTGGTGTTTTTATTTCACTATCTGAACATTAAAAACAGACCAATCAGGTGCCTTCGTTCCCCGAGATCACTCCTGCTAGCGTTAGCAACAGGTTTGATTGACGGCGTTGCTAAGCGCAGGGTGTGAGGGGGTGTTACCTTCAACAGCCTTACTCGCAGCGATTTCAAAATACTTAATAAGTAATTTCATCATGTAGATTTGACTGAAACAAAGCAAAGGATCATGGTCTACGTAGTTCTCTCTGATTTTTAGCTGTTGCTGCATAATGAATTTAAGCAGATAAACCTGTAATTCCATATATTGTGATGATATTATTGTGAGACTTTTGACGAGAGGATATCACGATATTTCGACAGTGTTGGGCAAGTTACTCAAAAACTGTAATGCACTACTTATTACGTGTTACTGTCATTTTAAAGTAATGCCTTATGTTACAATATTACTCTAAATAAAAAGTAAGGCATTACACTACTTTTGCATTACTTTAGTTACTCTCGCCAAAATGACCGGAAATAAGGATTTGGCAATCTACAGTGCAAATCTCTCATGTCATGACTTTCACCTGCCATCCAGGAGCCAACGAGCCTTCTCACCTCTCGTGGCTGGAGAGTCTCTGGTCGGGTCAACATCAGTTTCGGCTGCTTTGTTGGGGTTGTATCGTTCCCTGTCCCATCCCCTCCTTTCCTGACTAATTTCGTGGTGCTATGGCACCTCTGCAAGTGCTTCGTCAAATTGCTTGTACTGCATTTCGACGTGGAAAGAGGTTTGGGATTCACACCCAGTGTGCATTTAACTAAAATGCTCTTGGAGTCCTTATTTTGAACGAAGTGAAAGTAGTGGGCGTATGCCCATCTTGAAAAGGAGCTATTCTTCTGGTTCTGTCATCCTTTGTCAGTCTGCCAGTTCGAGACGAAGTAAAAGGAAATGGAATGGTCTGCACGGACTTTTATATCACTAGCTGATCTCGCGGAACTTTGTATGAAATGTAATGTTCTGCGCGGACTTATCAGATTCAGTAGCTGATCTCGCGGTGATCTGCAAACTTTGTATGAAGAAAACGCAAAACCCACAAAAACAAAGCCAGTTAAAAATGTATTGTAATGTGCATTACTGGCATTGTAACGAGTAATATATTACAGATTTTCTTCCCTGTAATGCGTTACATTACTGCGTTACACCAAAAAGTAATGCATTACAGTAATTAATTACTTTTGTAATGAGTTACTCCCAACACTGTATTTCGATATCACGATATTTCAGTTTTTACTGACTCGCTCATCCCCTGTGATTTCTGAAGGGAACAGAGATGTCTTGGCCAGCCCCGGTTCATACTTCTTCCTCTCAAACAGCGCGGGACAAGGAGACGAGTGGCTCAAGACTCTCAACAAAGGAGTCTGGATCCCATTCACAGGTATTTACAGGTATTTACAGGTACTTACAGGTATTTACAGGTATTTACTGGTATTTACTGGTATTTACTGGTACTTACTGGTATTTACTGGTATTTACTGGTATTTACAGGTATTTGCTGGTACTTATTGGTATTTACTGGTATTTACAGGTATTTACTGGCATTTACTGGTATTTACAGGTATTTACAGGTACTTACAGGTATTTACAGGTACTTACAGGTATTTACAGGTATTTACTGGTATTTACAGGTATTTACTGGTATTTACATGTATTTACTGATATTTACAGGTATTTACTGGTATTTACTGGTATTTACAGGTATTAACAGGTATTATCAGGTATTTACTGGTATTTACTGGCCTTTCTCACGGTTCTGTATCAGATATATGGTAAATCCAAATAGAAACCCACAAATATCAAACAGATCATACTGATAATGATCAGTATGATCTGTAGCTGAAACTACAAAAGATTATTTGTTTTAAAAGTTCAAAACTCCATACACAGCTTCCAGGTGCTGGTAACAGCAGGAACATTGAATAATTCCAGAAAAAAATAAGTTTACTGCACACTTGTTTGACTTTCCGATTATTCGTTTATTAGGTAAGAGCGAACAACGCGTTTCACTTCTACAGCGTCATCAAGTGACGACGCTGTAGAAGCGAAACGCATTGTTCGCTCTTACGCGTTTTGCTTCTACAGTGTCATCAAGTGACGACGCTGTAGAAGCGAAACGCGTTGTTCGCTCTTACCTAATAAACAAATAATCGGAAAGTCAAACAAGTGTGCAGTAAACTTCTTTTTTTCTAGATGATTTGTTTTTTAAACCTGTTCCTCTCAACATTACATTCACACGCGAGCTGTCACTCGCACCCTTTTTTTATAATCACCTAAACAGGACCTTGAACACTCGTATTGATCACAGGCTTCTGAAAATGTGCTGTTTAAATCAATTTTTTCTTTAGTTTTCAGATGATCTTGAAACTTTTTTTGTCAATATTTGCTAATGTGTGCATTGTGTCACCATAGTAAATGCTGAAAATTTCATCCTACACATACTAGTACATGTAAAACACCCCCAGTGTGATGTCACTCCAAAGGATCAATAGTGTGGGCCATTTACCTTACCTTTAGTCTCTCAAAATGTTCATATTAACCAACTTTACATGTTCCTGGTGTTTTTATTTTGATATTTTGTTCATAAATCAAGATATGAACATTAATAACAGACAAATCAGGCTCCTTCTTTCCGAGCAGCACATAATTATTTTCTTGTTTTTGTCGCAGGAGTTTTTGGTCAGCGTTTGGAGGAGACCGTTCTGTACGAGCGTAAATATGGGGTACGCCTGGTGCCCCTAGTGGTGGAGCAGTGTGTGAACTTCATTCGGGACAGGGGTCTTCACGAAGTTGGACTGTTTCGACAACCAGGACAGACCCGGATGGTCCAAGAACTGAGACAGGCCTACGACTCCGGGGAGAGACCCATGTTTGACAGGTAAGACCCACTCACATGAAGTGGGATTATCAGTGTGTACAGGACAAGGTTATTATAGTTAACGAAAACAAACGAAAAAATGAAAACTAAAACTGTAAAAATATTTTAACGTTAACTGAAATAAATAAAAACGACAAGAAAAAAACAATAACTGAAACTTTACAAAACTAACTAAAACTAAATTATAGATAAATTGTTCTTCATTTTTGTCTTTGTCAATTTATTTAGCCTTGGATTGTTATAAAATCAACCCGTTGCTCTGGCAGTTTTACGTGAGCTGGCGGCACCTTACAGCACTTCCTGTTTCCAGTCGGCTCGTGCACACGTGTGTCGACCGCGGGATTTAGCAAAACGGCTAAAGTTGGGAATAAATGTACCTGAATAAGTCTATGTCCACACAACAACGCTCCTGGATTTTTTTTTATTCGGGTTGGAAAAATTACACGTCCACACGTGTCGGATCAGTAAATATTTGCGTCCAGGCGAAAACAGAGCGCTGAGTGAAAACTATGTAATATATATGCCACACCGATATGTGGCGCTGTAAACAGGAAACAGCCAGAGCCACCGGAAACGCAACACTACAAAGAGCGCATGCGCATAAAGTCCTTTCTCTTCTGTAAACAACACAAGTAGAGTTACTTCTGCGGGTTACGCTGGATTAAAAACACAACAGTATCAGCATAACGTCAAATGGGAGTCCTGCCCAAGCAAATACAGTGGTACCTCACCTTACAAAAGACCCTATATACGAAAAATCCAAGTTACGAAACGCCTTCACGTTAAATTTTGGTCTCTAGACCGAAACGCGAAATCTCAAAAATTCGAATAATGCGCGCTCAGATGCACGCCCCGCTGTTATCCCCGCTCAAAGAGCACCTTTCTCGGCCTCTTAGCTCACAGGGTCAGACCCCCGGCTCTGGAATCTGATAGAACCAGAGCCAGTCCCGGGGAAAACCCCAAGGTCGTGCCCGCTCAAAGAGCACCTTTCTCGGCCTATTAGCTCTAGCGCTGAACAGGCAAGGAGTGCGGAGACAAGAGCACCGCGAGCACGAGATAGAACCGAGGCGAACACGCAGCCCGAGCCACAAACCGAACACGCACAAACGAACACAAAAGCCGCACGAATCCAGCAAAGAGCCACACGGGGTGATTTAATTCTGGTCTAGTCCCGGTTTAGTCCAGGTCTAGACCTGGTCCAGTCCTGGTTTAGTCCAGGTCCAGTCCAGGTTTAGACCTGGTCTAGACCTGGTTTAGTTCTGGTCTAGACCTGGTTTATTCCACGTTTAGTCCTGGGTCTACAGTCTCTTAGCCAATCAGAACGCAGAACACAAATGTTACACTATTAAAAAAAAACCTTGGAACGGATCAAGCCTTTTCCATTGAAATAGCTACTCAACTTACGAAAAATTCACGTTACGAATCCACTTCTGGAACAAATTAATTTTGTAAGGTGAGGTACCACTGTACCCGGACATTATGTTGGGTTTTCGAGAATATACAACCAGAAACACGGCTTCAGGGAAAAATTTTCCTCACGACCCCATACCATCACCAAAGGGCAGCTATATAGTTGTGTGAATTTGTGTAAAGAAAACGGAAATGCTTTTATATATTTTTGTGTGTGATACTGCATGTGCCTGTTTGCAAAAGATAAATTTTCATTCAATAAAAAAAGAAATGGTTGCTGTTTTTCTTTATTTACAGCACACAACACACTCAATTTGGTATGGGCTCCTCATTGTCCACTAGTATCTGCCTTTTCAATGATGGGATCTTTCCCGTTTTAAAATATGCGTTTAGCTTTGAATTGGCAAACACTCGTGCGTCGTGCATACTGCCAGGCCACTTCACAATTACGTGCATAAACCGGTACCTGTAGTCACACACCGCTTGTATGTTTAGGGTTCCGTGAAAGGCATCTTGATGTATTTCGGGCTGAGTTGAAGAGTATCGCGACGTCATCATTTTCCCAAAAGCCGTGTTTTGCTCGCCCACACGACAACGCGACCCTCGTCGTTCTCATATTTTTCCACTTTGGAACATGGCTTCAAAAAACACAGTTTTCGGCTCCCCAAAACGCCGGCGCCGTGTGGACGGCAGGCCAAAACGAATACAAACTTCTCCGTTTCCACCAAAAAACATTGTCGTGTGGACGGGCCCTAAATGTTTTAAAACTGTATTTGTTTGTTGTAAGTTTGATAACACAATTCTTTCTTTTTTAATTGACAAATAAAAAAGTATACAGTGAACCCTCGTTTATCGCGGGGGTTAGGTTCCAGAAATAGCCCGCAATAAGTGAAATCCGCGAAGTAGGACAATTTTATATTTTACAATTATTCTACATGTTTTAAGGCTGAAAACGCTTCACCAGACACATTATACACCTTTCTGAGACTGGTATTAACATTTTTCTCTTGTTTAAACACTCAAACTTTTGTAGATTTTCATTAAAATATATTAATAGTGGGGGGGGGCACGTGACACGCGGACACGTGCGCGCGGACACGTGTGCGCGGACACGTGCGCGCGGACACGTGTGTTTGTTTTGGTACCACATATCCATGCCATGTGCGAAAGTCGAGTGGAAAGCGACCTGGATATCATTTTGGGCAAGACTCAAGCCAATGCTAACAGTGCCAAACCGCTAACAGACGCCTCTGAGCACCACAAGACCAGGACAGGTAAGACTAACCTGCGCTCACAAGAGTTGGTTGCATTTCACCCCGGCTCCAAAATCAGACCGCTATCAATGAGTCGCCAATACTCCACAGTTCTCTAGGACGGGGTCGGGTTCGTCCTCTCGTCCTCTCACGGGGAAGAGCCACTGTCTCCTCTGTGCGCGCGAGTGTCCTCTCCCCGCTGCGGCTCCCCCGGACGCCGCGCGGCCAGGCGCCAAGCCCGTCCATGTTGATTCTTGGCTCTTCCATGGTCCGGCTCGCACTCTCTTCCATGGCTCGTGCAAGTAAACAAAGGCCACACCTCCTGTCACCCAGGCACTCTCGTGAACGAAATCAGAGACTCTGTCCCTACCATCCCTGGTCTAGACCTGGTTTAGACCTGCTTTAGACCTGGTTTAGTCCTGGTTTAGACCTGCTTTAGACCTGGTTTAGTCCTGGTCTAGTCTCTTAGCTAATCAGGGCGCAGGACAGAATGTTACACTGTAAAAAAAAGTTACACTATAAAAAAAATTGGAAAAAAAAAAAAAAAAAAAAAATTGGAAAAAAAAATCCGCGAAACAGCGAGGCCGCGAAGACTGAACCGCGATACAGCGAGGGTTCACTGTAACCCATTATTATTATTATTATTAATTACTATGTCTATACCACACTACTGTATGTGTAAGCTTTATGGCCAGACCAATATGCTTGCCCGTAAATTCTCCATGTGCTCCAAAATTGCATTTTTCAAATGTTTCTTGCATACATCTTTGGCACAACTACAAGAAAAAGCCTCTGCAGAGTTTGTGGTGTATAATGTATCTTTGAGAATATTCCTAAAGTCCTGAGGTTCTGTAGTGCCAGTGAAAAGTTTGTAAACTGTGGTGTGAGATCAGTGGTGAAAGTAGTTTTCATTTCTTACAGGTGCTATAATGTCCAGTGCATCACTTTACCGTAAAAAAAAAATAAAAAAAATCACTCGTTTTACCTGTTTTTTGTTTTGTTTTGTTTTTTTTACGTTTTACACCTTTTTCTAGCTGTGAAAGTAGCCTAAACCATTGCGAGGCGGTAGAAGATTTAAGGCCGGCGCGCTGCCTGCACCTGTAAGAGAGGGTTTATGCTGACTAAAAACACATTTTCGCTGTTTAATAAGAAAACTTATCTATGCACAATATGTCTGATGCTCTGATGAAGACAATAGCATGTTTAAAGTAGTCATAGAATCTGTGACATGAGTCAGATAAGTTTTGACAATCCTTGCTTAACAGACTGCATATATCTCTGCACGAGAGTTTCGGGTAGCTTTCAGTTATTCTCAAATGGCATAGTGTGGTTGTTTGTGTTTTCTACTTAAATAGCGCACCTTATTTTATTTTTTTCAAATGTGGGTTTTGGCCACCATTAACCATATTCTCTTAGCGGTTCTGCGTACCGGCTGTGAATTTTATACTGGTGCTGCGTTCCAGTGCGCACCGCTTTACTTTCACCACTGTGTGAGATCCTGTGTGGATTCATTTGTGTAGAGCAGTGACGTGCAGTCAGGAGACTTCTCCACACCCCCTTTCTGCTGCTTCTCCATGTTTCCACGCTCAACACTGAAACTGGCGGGGATCAGTGCAGAGAAAGGGGTGGGACCGCTCTTGTAAGATATTAGACTAGATTAGATTCAACATTATTGTCATTACACATGTATAAATACAGGTAACAAATGTGGTTTAGCATCTGATCAGGAGTGCGATAATATATGGTAAGAGGAGAAATTCAATTTGTCAACTGGACAAAGTTTATTTGGTCGAAAACATTTTGCAGCTCATCCGAGTTGCTTCGTCAGTTCTGGTTAGAGTGCTGATGGACACTGCTTATATCCAGCTGCAGGGAGGAGCTAACTACACTGAAATTATTCTGAAACTATCCCACCTTTTTGTTTTCAGCTTTCTGTCTTTTGTTTTTCAGTTTCTGTGGCACGGTGGCTGAGTGGCTAGCACTCATGCTTCACAGCTAGAAGGTTCCGGGTTCGATCCCCGGGTCGCCCAGGCCTTTCTGTCTGTGTTCTGTGTGGAGTTTGCATGCATGGTCTGGGTTCGATCCCCGGGTCGCCTGAGCCTTTCTGTGTGGAGTTTGCATGTTCTCCCCGTGTCTGGGTGGGTTTCCTCCGCGCACTCCGGTTTCCCCCATCAACCCAAAACATGCTCCAGGTAAATCCTCCAGCTTAGGTCCTGACCAAACCGAGCAATAAGACCATGGAGATGGGTCCCCGGGCGCCTGAAAGACGAGCTGCCCACTGCTCCTGAAGGATGGGCCAAATGCAGAGAAATAATTTTCCTACGGGGATGAATAAAGTCTTTCTTCTTCTTCTCCTTCTCCTTCTCCTTCTCCTCCTCCTCCTCCTCTCTGGCGTCTAGTTTAGCATACCCATTCAAACCCTAATGGCTGTTTTCACACCTCTGGACCTGACCTGACTGCCCCCTTGTTTCCTTTGTTTGTTTTGACTTCGGTTGGAGAATGGAATTATATATGGGAGACACATTATGTCTGACTCCCCCATTCCTGTTTAAAGAAGGATTGTCTTTTTTGACAAAAATTGCCTCTTTAACTCCCCTCTCAAACCAGTTCTCTTCCCTGGCTAAGATCTGAACCTCACTGTCCTCAAAGGAGTGACCCGTGGCTTCTAGGTGAAGATGTACGGCAGATGACGGTCCACTCTGGCACGTCCGTCTATGTTGGTACATCCTCTTGTGAAGTGGCTGTTTTATATACAGTGGTACCTCACCTTACGAAAGACTCTACAAATGAAAAATCCAAGTTACGAAACACCTTCACGTTAAATTTTGGTCTCTAGATACGAAAGAAAATTCAAGTTACAAAACGCGAAATCTCAAAAATTCAATTAATGCGCGTTCAGATGTGTGCTCAGATGCACGCCCCGAAACGTAAATACAGTTTATCAACACACACGGGGTTAGGTTCCAGAGGTGGCCTGCGGTGGGAGAGGTCCACGAGGTAGGACAACTTTGTATTTTGCAATTGTTCTACATGTTTTAGGGCTGTAAATGCCTCACCACACACATTCTACGCTTTTCTCAGACTGGAGTTGGGCTTTCCTCGCATTTCTCTCTCGTTTGAACACTCGAACTTTCATAGATTTTCAACGGAATGTGTTGAAGCGTGGGGGGGACACGGCTCGCCGAACGCGCGAGGGAAGCGGAGACACAACAACACATGATCAGTAGGGTAAAACTAATCTGTCTCACGACGGTCTAAACCCTGCTCACGTTCCCTTAGTGAGTGAACAATCCAACGCTTGGTGAATTCTGCTTCACAATGGCATCTCTTCAGTTGTCACATTGTCCACACACCATGACCATCGTGTCTCTCCCCCACACAGAGAACTGACCACTGTGGCCACCTATGGTAGCTATGCTGAACCATGCAGTGTCTAAATTTACTGCCCATAGTTCCCCATCCTTGTAAGGAGATCTGTAGAGTAGCTCCCAACCGTTAACCAATAATAGACGAGTTAGCCAATAGTTGAAGTTAGCCAATAACAGGAGGGGAGTTTACCAATAGTTGATAGATGGGAGCAGGTGATGTAGTCAACATAGCCTATGTAAACGTATTGAGTTACACTTACACTGCCTACAGAACACTAGGTTGAAAAACATACAGGAAAACTAGGAACGCAAACTCATATGTCACCTTCAAAACAAACTTAAAAGAATGGCTTATGGACAATCAGATCTGTGAGCACTAACTCATGTGCTCTCGCTGCCCCCTGCTAGCCTCTTGCCTCCTCCCTTGGTGTGCGTGACTGTGTGACTGTGTGACTGCGTGACTGTGTGATGGTGTAACTGTGTGCCTGGTCAGTGCGATATATGTGTCATATTTATGTAGTGGTTTTATGATGAAGTATGTCTCTGTTGTGCCTGGGTGAAAACATATGTATTTGTTAACTGTCTCAATCGTTGAATTGATCTGTTGTCAGTTGTTGTCATGTCAGTGTCTTGTCCCTGTAAATAGTGATAATTTTATATTCTATATTTTATATCTATATTCTTTATATTTTATGTAACCATTGTTCCCTGTTTTTAGAATGACAATTACATCTGTCACAGGACTACAGATGAAAAATAGCCTCCTGGCTAATTCTGGCATATTGACAGAAATGTTTATGAATATGCACTGTCCTGAAATAAATAAATAAATAAATAAACTAGACAAAAGGTCACCTATATACTTGTACATAGAGAGATTACAGTTTACATTAGGGATGTCAACAATTAATCGACTTATGATTAATTGTCGATCAAGACGTTGGTCGAACAAAATGCATTAATTGCAATTAATAGCTAATCGCGGACACGCGCACCCGCACACCCGCGTGGTCACGAAACAAGGCAACCGCGCACCGCGCTGCGCCAAGCTCAACTCACAGCCGGCCGCAGGCGCCAATGGCACTGCTCAGCGGTCTGCGCGTACACCGGGGCTGCTGAGCACGAGATCGAACCGCGGCGCCCGGAATGCGTAGTCTCAGCCCGAGCCACAAACCAACCGCACAAAACCAGCTTCGGCACATGGTGGTTTAATCCTGGTTTAGACCTGGTTTAGTTCTGGTCTAGACCTGGTTTAGTCCACGTTTAGTCCTGGTCTAGTCTCTTAGCCAATCAGGATGCAGAACACAATGTTACACTATAAAAAAATGTTACACTATAAAAAAAAAATTGAAAAAAAAAAAAAATTCAGCGAACCGCGATAGTGAGGGATTACTGTATTTTGTTTTTCAGCATCAGTACATTTGTCTGCTTTTTACTAAGGAATAATTAATTGAGAAATATACAAAATAATAATACTATGATATATTTATGACTCAGTGTTATGTATACTATAGCTTATATTCTTAAAGACCCTATTGAAACACTAAAATTCAGGTGAAAAATGCTGCTTATCAATTAATCGTAAGTCGATCGATAAGGTCAATCAACTATAGATTAATGAATTCATTGATAATTTGCATCCCTAGTTTACATATGTAAATATACATGTATCAATTAATGAAATCCCACAGTCCCTGGGACTGTCGGCTCACCAGGAAAATGCTCGGTCTGCCCAATTACCAGTCCAGGCCTGGAAAGGACCTTCTTTAAAGGGATAGTGCGTTTTTTTTAATGTTAATCTGTATGGGTTTCCTTCTAAAAGTTACGTGTGTTGACACCAGCTTACCTCTGACAGTCTCAGCTGATCCCGGTTCGGCTCGCTTTCTGGAGCCCACGTAAGTAGGTCCGGTAACTTCCCTGGAACATGAAATAAAGCTTGTTTTTCTTCTCAAAACAAAACATTTGTTAGAAAGGTGAGATATTTGCGTCCCAAACAGTTGTCCACGAAACATCCAGCAGCGAACTTGGCGATCGCGTATTGTGTCTGCCGACTCCTATCACGGTGCTCACGTTAGCGTATCAGCCTGTTCACCTTTAGCGGAAGTGTACGGCAGATGCGGTCCACCGCAAGGGGAAGTTTACAAGTGAACAGGCTAATATGCTAACGTGAGCGCCGTGATACGAGTCAGCAGACACAATACGCAATCGCTAAGTTCGCTGCTGGATGTTTCATTGACAACTGTTTGGGACACAAATATATCACCTTTCGGACAAATGTTTTGTTTTGAGAAGAAAAACAAGCTTTATTTCATGTTCCAGAGAAGCTACCGGACCTCCCTACGTGGGCTCCAGAAAGCGAGCCAAACCGGGATCAGCTGAGAGTGTCAGAGGTAAGCCGGTGTCAACACACGGAACTTTTAGAAGGAAACCCATACAGATTAACATAAAAAAAACACACTATCCCTTTAACGTGTCTGTCTCTCCTGCAGTAGCACAGATGTCCACACGGTGGCGTCATTGCTGAAACTCTACCTCCGTCAGCTGCCTGAACCTCTGGTGCCCTACAGCCACTACCAGCACTTTCTGCAGTGTGGGAGGAAACTGTCCACTGACCGCACACGGGTAAATGTTCACTTCAGGGTTTCTGATGTTCTAATGTCGTTTCCTCGTCACAAACACCTGGAGTTGTGTTTTGTTTCATTCACATTTAGGCCGAGTTGTTCTCTCAAACAGAAAATACATTGTTCCACTGTGTGTCACTCTTTTCAGCCCTGGGATTTCCAATCTCTACTAAACAAGAGCTAAAAAAGTAGCTGTTTACTTAAGCTGCCACCACACAACTGAACAACTGGAACTGAGCAGTTTTGAGTTCTGAAGATCTAGACAGACTAATAATAAAGAGTTAATCAAACATGTGTGAAAGAAACAAAACACAAATCCAGGTTTTGATGAGGAAACATTAGAACATGACTTAAAGCTCACAAGTGTCAATTTTGCGTAATATCCTCCTGGGACCTGAAGAAAAAAAGTGTATCTAAATTATTATTATTCAGACCCTCCAGGAATTCGCGATGTTGCGATTTGCAACTTCAACGCAACTTCAGCCAATCCCCGTGAATTCAGGGCGGTGTTGCAATTTTGACCAATCACCGCAACTTTCCCGCAATTTTTACCAATTTTGACGAATCATCGGCGACGTATTGAACTCACGTCGACCAACTTCCTTCTGCCTTACTTCCGTGTGACGAAACGAAACTGCGGCCGTGTCCTCAGTTCGGAGCGTGGTTTGAAGGGGGCTCAGACTGCAGTCAAGGCGGTGCACACTTGCTCAGCCCTGAGTGCACTCCGCGGACCGCATGGCCGTCTGCGAAATGCGACAGGTGCGACAGCGATTTCCCTTGTGGATCAATAAAGTTTGTCTAAGTCTAACTATGGGAAGCAGCCGCCGACTCCATTTTCTCACGTAGAAGTAGCGCGCGGTGCATGCTGGGAGTGTGCGAAGCGTGCTTTTTCACGCGCTTGGTCCATGCCCCGATTTCCATGGAAACGACTGCGGTCTTCGGACCGTGTGTTAACTGCACATGGGACAAAAAAGAAATGACGCACATGCCCTTCAAACCACGCTCCGAACTGCGCACTCTGGGAATTGGGACACGGCTTCTAATGGCAAAGAAACATGTCTGCGGCGCCATTTGCCCACAAAAATAACAGCAAAAGACTGCGCGAAACAGTTCCCCTCCTAGTAGTAATTTATTTTCGATGTTGGTAAGGTTGTTTTAGGACCATATCTGTGATCTCCGTGTCTTTGTATTATTCTTTGTCAGTAATAACTCAGTATTCAAAATATTACTCAATTTTAATTACAAAAAGGGAAAATCGCAACTATTTATCGCAACTTTCACTTCCTCCCGCAACAAAAACCTTAAAAGCACCGCAACTTTCATCGCAACTTTTTGGAAAAGTTCACGCAAATTCAGGCATTTTAGGCCGCAACAATCACAAAAAATGCCAGTGAAATCCTGGTGGGTCTGATTATTATTATCTTAAGTTTCTATTTGGAGGTAAATGAACACCTTAGCATTTACATTTAGTTAATTTTATTTTTATTCATAATGTTTTATTCATAACATGTCCTCTGTAATGGACGTCGGGGACATTTTGGTGTTAAATCTAAGTTAACAAGCTAACAAAAACATTTTTTTTTTGATGACCAACATCTCTGACAAGCTTCTACAGTTCCCTCAAAAAGTTGTTAGACTCCCTTTTAATTTCTTATTTATGTATTATGTATTATTTCATTTTTTATTTATTTATTTGAGTATTTATTTACATATTTATTTTAATTTTTTTATGTATGTATGTATTTATTTATTTTATTTTATTTTTTTTCCTTTTTAAATTTTTTTTTTTTAAATCATAGTATGGAGCCCTGGAAGTGACATAGGTGAATAAATAAAATAACAAGGCGTGGGAACGGGTTATAAGGTGTGGGAACAAGTTATAAGGTGTGGGAACAAGTTATAAGGCGTGGAAACAACTTATAAGGTGTGGGAACAAGTTATAAGGTGTGGGAATAAGTTATAAGGTGTGGGAACAAGTTATAAGGTATAATACCTTATAAGGTATAACTTGTTCCCACACCTTATAACTTGTTCCCACACCTTATAACTCGTTCCCACACCTTGTTAACTCGTTCCCACACCTTATTTTATTTATTCACTTATGTCACTTCCAGGGCTCCGTATTCATAGTGCAGCCACAAACTAGAATCTCAAAACAATTAACTCGATGTCCACTATATGGACACAAATGAATGGACTGGGTCTCAGGAGGATATAGGACCTTCTGATGACCTTTATTTTCTGTGTTGTCTTTTTTCTCAGGGTTTGCTCGAGTTAAGATACCTGCTTCACGAGCTTCCTGTCGCAAACTTCAACCTCCTCAACTTCATTTGCCAGTATGTTTTAAGTGTTACAAATGACGGGCAGAATTACAAATGGACTGGATTCAGTTTTGTTGTGTGTTTCTGACAGATTTCTGAATGAAGTCCAGAGTTACTCCAGCAGCAACAAAATGAGCTGTCAGAACTTGGCCACTGTTTTTGGGCCGAACATCCTTCGCTCCAAAGCCGAGGACCCGCAAAGCATCGTGGGAGGTAAGAAAATCACAACGAACGTGTCAAAAGCTTCAGCAAAGAAGATCCTGACCCACAGATGGGAGGTTTGATGATGATGTAGTAGTAGTAGTAGTAGTAGTAGTAGTAGTAGTAGTAGTAGTAGTAGTAGTAGTAGTACCTAACTATGATGTAGTAGTATTGGTAGTACCCGAGTATGATGATGTAGTATTGGTAGTACCCGAGTATGATGATGTAGTAGTATTGGTGGTAGTAGTAGTAGTGGTGGTGGTAGTACCTGACTATGATGATGTGGTAGTACCTGACTATGATGATGTAGTAGTAGTAGTATTGGTAGTACCTGACTATGATGATGTAGGAGTAGTAGTAGAAGTATTGGTAGTACCCGAGTATGATGATGTAGTAGTAGTAGTAGTAGTAGTAGTAGTAGTAGTAGTATTGGTAGTACCAGAGTATGATGATGTAGCAGTAGTAGTAGTATTGGTAGTACCCGAGTATGATGATGTAGCAGTAGTAGTAGTATTGGTAGTACCTGACTATGATGATGTAGTAGTAGTAGTAGTAGTAGTATTGGTAGTACCCGAGTATGATGATGTAGTAGTAGCAGTAGTAGTAGTAGTATTGGTAGTACCCGAGTATGATGATGTAGCAGTAGTAGTAGTAGTAGTATTGGTAGTACCCGAGTATGATGATGTAGCAGTAGTAGTAGTAGTAGTATTGGTAGTACCCGAGTATGATGATGTAGCAGTAGTAGTAGTAGTAGTATTGGTAGTACCAGAGTATGATGATGTAGCAGTAGTAGTAGTATTGGTAGTACCTGAGTATGATGATGTAGTAGAAGTACTAGTGCCTGACTATGATGATGATGTAGTAGTAGTACCTGACTATGATGATGTAGTAGTAGTACTAGTACCTGACTATGATGATGTAGTAGTAGTAGTAGTACTGGTAGTAGTAGTAGTAGTAGTAGTAGTAGTAGTAGTAGTAGTAGTAGTAGTAGTAGTAGTAGTACCACCTGAGTATGATGACGTAGTAGTAGTTCCTGACTATGATGGTGTAGTAGTAGTAGTGGTAGTAGTAGTGGTAGTGGTAGTACCTGAGTATGATGTAGTAGTAGTAGTAGTAGTAGTAGTAGTGGTAGTGGTAGTACCTGAGTATGATGATGTAGTAGTAGTAGTAGTAGTAGTAGTAGTAGTAGTTCTGATCTGTTTTGATGTTGTTTCCTCATCACAAACAGACCTGCAGTTGTGTTTTGTTTCATTCCTGCAGAGTTCTTTTTCTCCGTTCCACCTTGTGATGTCATCATGTGTTAATAGAGGAAGTGTTCCACTGTGTTTCTAAACTCCACACACCTTCATTAGAATCATTTGGATCATTTCAGTCCTGGAATTGCCGATTTGTACTAAATAAAAGGCTAAATGGAGCTGTTCACTTGAAAACTACCACCTCATGACATCACGAGGTGGAGCGTTTGGAGCGTTGGAGATGTTACAGACGAATAATAAAGAGTTCCTCAAACATGAGAATGAAACAAACACAACTCCAGGTGTTTTTGAGGAGGAAACGACATTAGAACTTGGCTTAAAGGGACAGTGTTTAAGATTTTTACCCGTTAATTACCGAAATTGAAGATACCCATTCAAAAATACATTGTTTTCCAAGCCTTTTCACTTCCATCATGAAATCAAAGTATTCTTTTGGACTTAGATATAGTCACATAAAGGGGGATCTTCTCCATATAGAGGCAGCCATTTTGATTATGCGCTGTGCGAGCCCTCGCCGACAACTACTGTATAAATAAAACGCGGCCCCGTTCACAGTTTTTTTTTTTTTCTTTTCGCATGAGAGCACACATTCCCGATCGTGTACCATGACAATCTACACATCAAATGAAACCTTACAGTCTCCTCTTTTTGACTATGCAATTCATTTCCCGGCACAACAATCACTCCCCGAGCACATGGGGCTTTTATACGGAAAAGCACAAAACGAGGTTGTTACTTAGCTTACCTTTGAATGCTCTGGACAGGTCAAACAATGTATTTCACCATAAACTTGGTCTCAATCTGTCCGTAAGCATCCAGCGAATAAAATCCAGTAAAACAATTTAGTCCAAAACACGCGTTAGATCCATTACGACGTGTGATCCGGGACATGCTTGTCGTTGTTTACCCAAAACCACGAGCCTTGCCGAAGGCGGAGCCCAAATGTCCTTCTGCGGCTCTCGTAATCAAAATGGCTGCCTCTGCATGGGGAAGATCCCCCTTTTATGCAGGTATATCTACAGAATCCAGGTCCAACAGAATACTTTGATTTCATGATGGAAGTGAAAAAGCTTGGAAAACACTGTATTTTTGAATGGGTATCTTCAATTTCGGTAATTAACAGGTAAAAATCTTACACACTGTCCCTTTGAGTGTCTTGAAAAGCGCTTTATAAATAAAATGTATTATTATTATTATTAAAGCGGCATTGTGTAACTTTTCTGGTGGAGAGTTCATCTTTGCTTTGCTTCATGGAGATGTTATTGCTTTGTCTGGAATATTCCACATCATGGCATTAAATATTTCTATCATCATCAAGTTCCAGGTCAGATCTGTGGAGAGGCGACCCCGCTCACAGTCAGAATATCTGTTTTTCTTGGTATTTTTGAGCTCTAAAACCACCTGTGATTGAATAAATGTAAGGTACAGCTGTTTAAAGTCACACTGTGGAACATTCCAGGCAGAGCAATGACGTATCCATAGAAACAAGGAGGTGACGGACCCCTAAACAATAGGCAGTTAAACTGTTGTGATGCTGCTCAGGGGCGGCGCTGGTTCAGGTCTTGATGCTGGAGTTCATCAGAGAGTACCACGGCCTCTTCTCTAAAGTGCCTCCTCCAGCTCTGAGACCCTCGGCGTCTCCGTACGGCGCCCCCTGCCTGCGACAGATGTCCCTGCCGCTCATCACGGAGAAAGACAGCGAGGCAGGACAAAGGTAATGACTGTCTCATCATTTTCTATACAAACCGGAGGAAGTTATCAGGAAAAATAAAAACTTTATGATAATACTAACTGTACTTCTTATTCATGTAACTGTGGGTACAGGGTAGGGAAAAATATAAAATTAAATAAATGATAAATACATGTATTGATAATTTAAAAAAGGCAATTTAACCCATCAAATATAGCAGATGAGTAATGAAACCATAGTAAAACCAATATATTTCTTGTCCATATGAGAAAAAAGGTTGGAGACTGCTGGTTTACGTTAAAATTACAGTGGTACCTCACCTTACGAAATTAATTCATTCCAGAAGTGGTTTCGTAACGTGAATTTTTTGTAAGTTGAGTAGCTATTTCAATGGAAAAAGCCTGATTCGTTCCAAGGCCCCGTTCCAAGTTTTTTTTTTTTATAGTGTAACTTTTTTTTATAGTGTAACACTGTGTTCTGCGTCCTGATTGGCTAAGAGACTGTAGACCCAGGACTAAACGTGGACTAAACCAGGTCTAAACAAGGTCTATACCTGGACTGGACCAGGACTAAACCTGGACTAAACCAGGACTAGACCAGGTGGATTAAAGCGCCACGTGCGGGTCTATTTCCTGGTTTCTCACGAGTCACAGCTGAGACGAGCAGCGATGAGGGGACCGCACGCAGTCCGAGCGCATGAACGAACGCAGGTAAGAGCCGCGGTGGTTTAATCCTGGTTTAGACCTGGTTCAGACATGGTTTAGACCTGGTTTAGACCTGGTTCAGACCTGGTTTAATCCTGTTTTAGAGGAGGCACGGTTTGAGCACGGGTCTCGTGCTCGCGCCCCGCGCCGGGTCACGCTGCGCTATCACACGTGTCCGCGCACACACTTCTCCCCCCCTCCCCCTTCCCCCCACGCTTCACTATTAATACATTTTGTTGAAAATCTATGAAAGTTTGAGTGTTTAAACTAGAGACAAATGTGAGAAAAGTTTAAATCCAGTCTGAGAAAAGCGTATAATGTGTGTGGCTGAGTGCACATTATTTGAATTTTTGATATTTCGCGTTTCGTAACTTGAATTTTCTTTCGTATCTAGAGACCAAAATTTAACGTGAAGGCGTTTCGTAACTTGAAATTTTCGTTTGTTAGGTCTTTCGTAAGGTGAGGTACCACTGTACCTATTTAAAGATCCAATATTAAGCAAAATTGACTCGTGTGTACTTTTAAGTCATGTTATAATGTTGTAACCCCCTCAGAAACAGACCTGGAGTTGTGTTTTGTTTAATTCACCCATGTTTAAGTAATCCTGCATTATTAGTCTGTTTACGTATCCAAAACTCTAAATTAGGGATGCACCGATGTGAAAATTTTAAACGATACCGATATCCGATATTAATGTTGCTGTTATCGGCCAATACCGATATTTATTTATTTATTTTTAAAATTCTGAGATAACATTTTACAGTCATGCCTCACCTTACGAAATTAATTCGTTCCAGAAATGGTTTCGTAACATGATTTTTTTTTTTTTCGTAAGTTGATTCGCAATGAGAGATTCAGGCGGCTGCTAAGCCGAGCGCGCATTATTTGAATTTTTGAGATTTTGTAACTTGAATTTTCTTTCGTATTTAGAGACGAAAATTTTACATAAAGGCGTTTCGTAACTTGGATTATTCGTTAGTTGGGTCTTTCGTAAGGTGAGGTATGACTGTATACAGACTGAAAATCATGCAAAATTAATTTTTGAATGTCTTATTTTAAACGTGTTTTGACTCCTGATTGTTTTTTTTATTTTATTTTTTATAGTGTAACATTGTGTTCTGCGTCCTGATTGGCTAAGAGACCTTTGCCGATTGATGTTATAGATGGGGGACGCGGGGGGGGGGGGGGGCAGACTGGAACTAGACCAGGACTAAACGTGGACTAAACCAGGTCTAGACCAGGTCTAAACCTGGACTGGGCCAAGTCTAAACCAGGATTAAACCACAGCGTGCCTCTTTGCCTGGTTTCGTGCGGCTTTGCGTTCGTTCATGTCGAGGTTTGATGTGCTCGGACTGCGTGCCTCCTCCTCAGGACCGTGGACACCGTCCCGAGGAGGAGGCATGGTTTGGACACGGGTCTCGTGCTCGCAGCCCCGGGTGGGATGAGCGGTCTTGCGCCGGTCATGCTGCGCTATCACCCCCCCACCACGCTTCACTATTAATACATTTTGTTGAAAATCTACAAAAGTTTGAGTGTTTAAACGAGAGAGAAATGTGACGAAACGTTAATTTGAGGGATTACTGTACTGACAAATATCGGTCGTTAATATCGGGCCATTTTTACACATCGGGCCGATACTGATGTGTTAAAAATTTTGCATACCGATGTTAATGCCGATATATTGTGCATCCCTCAGTTGCTCAGTTGGTAGAACGCTTGCCTGGTGATCCAGGGGTTGGCCGTTTGAATCCCGCTCTCGACGGGTGGACCGCGTGTGATCCCAGCTCCCACAGATGAGCACTGCCGTTGTGTCCTTGGGCAAGACACTTAACCCCACCTCGCCCCCAGTGTCTGCGGACACTGGTAGCCCCCATGGCAGAAGATACATCAAGGCCCGTTGTGACGTGAGCCACCTGTGGGAGGATTCTCCAGCTGAGGTCTTGACCAAGCCGAAGCAAGAAGATCATGGAGATGGTCCCCGGGCGCAGTAAATGTGCAGCCCACTGCTCCTGACAACAGGATGGGTTGAATGCAGAGGACAAATTTCTCCCAAGGGAGACAATAAAGGCTAATCTTATCTTATCTTATAAAATGCTCTGTTAACCCAGACAGGCACAAAGAGGCAGTTTTTAAGTTCACAGCTCCTTTAACTTTTGTTCAGTCGAGATCGACAAGTCCAGGGCTGAAAACATCCAAATGATTCTAGTGAAGGTGTGTGGAGTTTAAAAACACAGTGGAGCACTTCCTGTATTACACATGACATCACAATGTTGAACAGAGTGTTTTCAGTTTGAAAGAAGAAACAAAGAGCCTAAATCTGCGGGGTTTGTGAGTTAAACATGTGAATGAAACAAAACACAACTCCAGGAGTGTTTGTTATAGTTTCCTCATCACAAAGATAAAAAAAAAAAAATAAAGGCGTAAAATAAAGAAATAAAATTCAAAATAAAATTCTACATATTGGTAGTTCTCTAGTTACTGAATTCAGAAGGTTATGTCACACTTAACCATGTCTTCCTGTCTTTTGTTCAGCTCTGTGCCCAAATCTGAGTTTGATCAGAAGAAGCTCTTAGGTCACCGTCACACGTCGTCCCACCCTGACACCTGCCTGTTCCTCGCCCCGGGCTCTTCTCCATACAACAACATGAACCTGCATCACCACGGCGACCATCAGGAGCATTCTGCACCTTTACCCCTCCTCAAACCAGACGGCCTGAGCTGGACTGAGGCCTGGCCGGATCTACGGGACCCCAATGTGGACTACTGGACCCCTGACGTCCCAAACGAGGGACTGGCGTCTCTCAGCGGCGGTAGTAGTATTTCAAACGGAATTAGTACTCCCTCCGCTTATGACAACATCGAAAAAGAGAGTTCCAACAGTGGATCGTTTGAAAATGTCCAAGTTGAAAACGCTGAGCAACCACGACATTTAGAAGAACAAAATGAGGAATCTTCCACTTCCTGGTCATCCTGTGAGATCATCCCATTGGAGGAAAGCATAAGCCCCACCCCTTCTGCAAAACGACACACGAGTTTACCTGCGATGGAGCTGGCCGGGGTTAAAGACGTCGACGAGAGCGAAGAGCCGTTCGAATCGCTGCATTACACCACCCCCACGTCGCGTTCAGATCCCAGCATCAGTCCCCTGAGCACGGGCAGCTCGGAGGTGTTTCTGCCCTCAGGACCTCCGGAGCTCCAGGACCAGGAGGGGCAGGCGGGGACGAGCGAGCCCAGAGACACACACTCTCTGCTGGTCGAGCTGCAGCGGCAGATGGCCCGGCAGAGAGCGGAGTACCAGGCCAGGATTCAGAGGTGACAAAAATACTATGACGACATAAAATATATGATGACAAAAAATACTATGCCAAAAAATACTGATGACAAAAAATACTATGATGACAAAAAATACTATGATTACAAAAGAGTACCAGGCCAGGATTCAGAGGTGACAAAAATACTATGACGACATAAAATATATGATGACAAAAAATACTATGCCAAAAAATACTGATGACAAAAAATACTATGATGACAAAAAATACTATGATTACAAAAAATACTATGATGACAAAAAATACTAAGACGACAAAAATACTGATGACAAAAAAATACTACGATGACAAAAAATACTACAATGACAAAAAATACTATGACGACAAAAATACTACGATGACAAAAAGTACTACAATGACAAAAAATACTGATGACAAATACTATGACAAAAATACTATGTCACAAAAATACTGATGACAAAAAAATACGATGACAAAAAATACTATGACAAAAATACTATGATGACAAAAAATACTATGATGACAAAAAATACTATGACGAAAATACTGATAACAAAAAATATTATGACGACAAAAAATACGATAACAAAAAATACTGATGACAAAAAATACTGACAAAAATACTGATAACAAAAATAATGATAACAAAAAATACTATGACGACAAAAAATACGATAACAAAAAATACTGATGACAAAAAATACTATGACAATTTAAATACTGATGACAAAAAATACTATGATGACCATAAATACTATGATGACAAAAAATACTATGACAAAAATACTGACAAAAAATACTGATGACAAAAAAATACTATGATGACAAAAAAATACTATGACGACAAAAAATACTATGATGACAAAAAATACTATGATGACAAAAAATACTGATGACAAAAAATACTATGATGACGAAAAATACTACAATGACAAAAAATACTGATGACAAAAAATACTATGATGACAAAAAATACTACGATGACAAAAAATACTACGATGACAAAAATACTATGATTACAAAAAATACTATGATGACAAAAAATACTAAGACGACAAAAATACTGATGACAAAAAAATACTACGATGACAAAAAATACTACGATGACAAAAAATACTACAATGACAAAAATACTACGATGACAAAAAGTACTACAATGACAAAAAATACTGATGACAAATACTATGACAAAAATACTATGTCACAAAAATACTGATGACAAAAAAATACGATGATAAAAAATAGTATGACAAAAAATACTACGATGACAAAAAATACTATGATGACAAAAAATACTATGACAAAAATACTATGGCGAGAATACTGATAACAAAAAATACTATGACGACAAAAAATACTGATGACAAAAAAATACTATGACAAAAAATACTCACAAAAATACTGATAGCAAAAATACTATGATGACAAAAAATACTATGACAATTTAAATACTGATGAAAAAAAATACTATGACGACCATAAATACTATGATGACAAAAAATACTATGACAAAAATACTGACAAAAAATACTGATGACAAAAAATACTATGATGACAAAAAATACTGATGACAAAAAATACTATGATGACGAAAAATACTACAATGACAAAAAATACTGATGACAAAAAATACTATGATGACAAAAAATACTACGATGACAAAAAATACTACGATGACAAAAAATACTACGATGACAAAAAATACTGATGGCAAAAAATACTATGACAAAAAATACTGATAACAAAAATACTATGACGACAAAAAATACTGATGACAAAAAATACTATGACGACAAAAAATACTATGACAAAAAAATACTGATGACAAAAAATACTATGATGACCATAAATACTATGATGACAAAAAATACTATGACAAAAATACTGACAAAAAATACTGATGACAAAAAAATACTATGACGACAAAAATACTATGACAAAAAATGCTGACAAAAATACTGATGACAAAAAAATACTATGATGACAAATACTATGACAAAAAATACTGTGACAAAAAATACTATGACGACAAAAAACAGCATTCATTTTTTTAGACTTGGATCAGGAGCTCAGTGCAGTGTGTTGTTGGACATGGAAAAGAGTGTGTGTGTGTGTGTGTGTGTGTGTGTTTCTGTCTTTTTGTGTTTGCCTTTCTGTGTGTGTATCTTTGTATCATTGTGTGTGTTTGTGTGTGTTTTTTTCCATTTCAAGACAAAAATCTTCAAAAGTTCTAATCAGAAACAGTTCCTGCCTCCTTCAGGTGTCCTTCGGTTATTTCAATTTCCACAGAAGTGAGAATTAGGAGCAGGTCCGTCAGCAGAACTTTGGGGGCCCAGGGCAGAAGACTCACATGGGCCCCCCTAATATTAATTAACCTGAGCCTGGCGCTCGGGACAACAGACTACAGCACTACTATAGATTCATTATGGTGTGTTAAACATTACATTGTTTAAAGGTCCCATGGCATGAAATTTTCACTTTCTGAGGTTTTTGAACGTTAATGTGAGCTCCCCTACCCTGTTTAGGCACCTCCCCATGGTTAAAAGTTGCGAAATGTCTAAACTGAGCATTTGCGATCCTTTTCTGCATTACAAAAAATCGGAGCTCAAACGGGCGATTTTGAACAAGGCACCTTGTTGACAGATTGACAGATTGACAGTTGACAGTTGTCAGATCGAAAAAAGAAATGCAAATGCAGTTCCACCCCCGTCTGTCTGTACTCAGCGTCTCTGTAAATCACGCCCAGAGAGTTTGGACTGCGAATGCGCTAGGCAATGCAAAATGCGTTTTTTTATTTGCCTGGAGGCACATCCGAGTGTTTCTAGGCTCGGAAGTCCTTTATCTGAGCCTCTGGACCTTTGAACAGCAGTGGTTTAATTTTATTTTCTGTGGAAATGTGTTTATTTTTCAATGGAATGCTTCAAATCTCTCCCCCGTGCAAAAACAAGGAAATGGATCAGCTGAGCGCTCAGAGCCCAGAGCGGAGAGTTTGGCCACGCCCCCACCCTCTACTATTGGCCAGCTCTTTTCTCCTCATTTGCATTCAAGCAACAACGCCCATTATAGAGTGTTCAGAGAGAGAAAAATTACTCTTATCATCTTATCTTATCTCTGTTTCTCAGTGTTGATTTTGAAGAAGGATTTATTTACAGTATTAGGGAACCATTAAGGAGCCATATAAAAGCAAGAAGTCAATCAAGTCAATCAAGAAGTACCATGTCATGGGATCTTTAAAAAAAAAAAAAAAAAAAAAAGGTGCATTGTGTAACTTTTTTTGGTGGAGGGTCTGTCACCTGCTTGTCTCTGTGGAGATATTGCCTGGAATGTTCCACAGTATGACATTAAACAGCTCTACCTTACATGTGATTACAAGTGGGTTTAAAGGGAAAGTAACGTTTTTACAATCTGGACCTTATTTCGGTGATAAAACATCATTTACTCACCCATTGTACTTTCGTGTCATTTGGAGAATTTCCGGAGATTTTGGAGTTAAGCGATATCCGTTTAACGCGAGTGGTCGGGGCACGATGTTGCGGTCAGCAAATAACACAAACTTTAGCACTTTTCAAATTACAAAAGTTCAATATGTTAGTTTACACGTTCGTTTGAGTCAAAAGTGGCCTGTAACCAGAGATCCAGTCATGGTTCTGATTGGATGACGTCATTATCGAGGACAGTGCACATTCACAGATGATTTGCAGATAAGATGACGCTCTCAGCTCTCGGTTACAGTCATAAAGAAGCCAAGAAGAAGAAAACATCTCCACTTGAGAAAACCCGAAATGGTGGGAACATGCATTTATCCCGGTTAAGAAAATGACAGCTTGGACGAAGTTGAGTTTTCACAGGATTCCTCGTCACAATCCGGAGTTATTGAAGCTGTGGCTTGTTGCCTTGAGAATGGACCCAAACATGAAAGGCAAAGCTGTAAGACGTTTGGACCATTGTGTTTGCAGTACCCACTTCAGTCCGGACGATTTTTACCAGCAAAGGACAAGAAAGAAGGCCAGCGGATTCAGCGCACGATGCTGAGAAGTAATGCGATACCGATGGCTGTTCTCTGGTGCTCCTCAAATTGTCTCCGCTTCCTTCTTTCTAATACCTCCTTATCCGTATGCTCAAAACGATCGGGACGGCCATCGTACTCAAATAAGTCCTCTTCAGTCTCCAAGTCCCAATCTTCAGCCATGTCTCGCTCGCAACAGAAAGGTTCTGAGCGTCTTCTAAGCAAAGTAGTCCCCAAAGTAGTCAAAGTAGCCCTGTCCTCGATGACGTCATCCAGTCGGAACCATGACTGGACCTCTGGTTACAGGCAGTACTCGAGTTGAGGGGGGATGGGCTAAAAAATAGTCAAAATAATCCCTCTTCTACAACGGTCATCCCTTCTTCCATCCCCTGTGGGATTTTATCAATCAGGCATGAAAATCCCTCACCTTTTGGCAAAATTCGCCATTTTTGAAGTAAAAATAGCCAGTGCCAAGAGCCAGCCATAGGCCGAACTGTGCTCCAGGTTCCAATCATGTTGCAGCAACACCGATCGCACTCCCGCCAATCATGACGATTAGCGCTGTTGTGTTTGCGCCTGTTTGCTGATCAGCTGTGAGCGAGCCGCGTGATATTTACGCAGCATTTCCAAGAGAAGAAGAATGCTACGTTAATGCTTCGTAAGAAGAAACTCGCCTGGGGACACGGGATACGTTCGGAATATCTCCGGAGGTCCGAATTATTAAAGACCATGGATATACCCGACGCGCGCATACACGTGGATACGCAAACTATCGGGAGTGACTGCGTTGTTATGGGTGAGTCATATTATCAGAGTATTTCTGCATCAAAGAGACAGATTAGCTGTGTCCCTTTGATGCAGGGGGCTCGTGTCAGCGTGTGTGTACAGGGCTAAACCGGGACTAATCCAAGACTAAACCGGGACTAAACCGGGACTAAACCGGGACTAAACCAGGTCTAAACCAGGACTAAACCAAGACTATACCGGGTCTAAACCAGGTCTAAACCAAGACTATATCGGGTCTAAACCGGGACTAAACCAGGACTAAACCGTGTCTAAACCAAGACTAAACCGGGTCTAAACCAAGACTAAACCAGGACTAAACCAAGACTATACTGGGTCTAAACCAGGTCTAAGTGTACAGGGCTAAACTGGGACTAAACCAAGACTAAACCGGGACTAAACCAAGACTAAACCGGGACTAAACCAGGACTAAACCAAGACTATACCGGGTCTAAACCAGGTCTAAACCAAGACTATATCGGGTCTAAACCGGGACTAAGCCAGGACTAAATCGGGTCTAAACCAAGACTAAACCGGGTCTAAACCAGGACTAAACCAGGTTTAGACCAGGACTAAACCAAGACTATACCGGGTCTAAACCAGGACTAAACAAGGTCTAAACCAGGACTAAACCAAGACTATACCGGGTCTAAACCGGGACTAAACCAGGACTAAACCAAGACTAAACCAGGTCTAAACCAGGACTAAACCCGGACTAAACCAGGTCTAAACTAAGTCTAAGCCAGGACTAAACCAGAACTATACCGGGTCTAAACCGGGACTAAACCAGGACTAAACCAAGACTATACCAGGTCTAAACCAGGTCTAAACCAGGTCTAAACCAGGACTAAACCAAGACTATACCGGGTCTAAACCAGGTCTAAACCAGGTCTAAACCAGGACTAAACCAACACTAAACCAGGTCTAAACCAACACTAAACCAGGTCTAAACCAGGACTAAACCAAGACTATACCGGGTCTAAACCGGGACTAAACCGGAACTAAACCAAGACTAAACCAGGTCTAAACCAGGACTAAACCAGGACTAAACCAAGACTATACCGGGTCTAAACCAGGTCTAAACCAGGTCTAAACCAAGACTATATCGGGTCTACACCGGGACTAAGCCAGGACTAAACCGGGTCTAAACCAAGACTAAAATGGGTCTAAACCAAGACTAAACCAGGACTAAACCAAGACTATACTGGGTCTAAACCAGGACTAAACCAAGACTATACCGGGTCTAAACCAGGTCTAAACCAGGTCTAAACCAAGACTATATCGGGTCTAAACCGGGACTAAGCCAGGACTAAACCGGGTCTAAACCAAGACTAAACCGGTTCTAAACCAAGACTAAACCAGGACTAAACCAAGACTATACCGGGTCTAAACCAGATCTAAACCAGGTCTAAGTGTACAGGGCTAAACCGGGACTAAACCAAGACTAAACCGGGACTAAACCAAGACTAAACCGAGACTAAACCAAGACTAAACCAGGTCTAAACCAGGACTAAACCAGGTCTAAACCAAGACTATATCGGGTCTAAACCGGGACTAAGCCAGGACTAAACCGGGTCTAAACCAAGACTAAACCGGGTCTAAACCAAGACTAAACCAGGACTAAACCAGGTCTAAACCAGGACTAAACCAAGACTATACCGGGTCTAAACCAGGTCTAAACCAGGACTAAACCAGGTCTAAACCAGGACTAAACCAAGACTATACCGGGTCTAAATCGGGACTAAACCAGGACTAAACCAAGACTAAACCAGGTCTAAACCAGGACTAAACCCGGACTAAACCAGGTCTAAACTAAGTCTAAGCCAGGACTAAACCAAGACTATACCGGGTCTAAACCAGGTCTAAACCAGGACTAAACCAAGACTATACCGGATCTAAACCGGGACTAAACCAGGTGTAAACCAGGTCTAAACCAGGACTAAACCAGGTCTAAACCAGGACTAAACCAGGACTAAACCAAGTCTAAACCAGGACTAAACCAAGACTATACCGGGTCTAAACCGGAACTAAACCTAGACTAAACCAGGTCTAAACCAGGTCTAAACCAGGACTAAACCAAGACTAAACCAGGACTAAACCAAGTCTAAACCAGGTCTAAACCAGGACTAAACCAAGACTATACCGGGTCTAAACCAGGTCTAAACTGGGACTAAGGTGTGTGTACCTGTGTGATAACATTATCCTGTGCATTATTGAATTATTGAATGATTATATGGACTTTTTGTTATAAAAGCATTTCCATTTTAACAAAGTACCTTCTAACTCTGACCTGCCCTGAAACACCACAGTGATGTCAGTGATGGGGGAGGGCTTAGCTTAATGTCAGGCAAATGAGTTTCTTTCTGTTCCACAAGCAGATCTTTAACAGGGAATTTCTCAGATTGTTGCCTTCAGAATGTGCCGCTTTCACCAGGGGGGTTGTTTTTTTTTTTTCCGATAAATAGTATTGTCTTGTGCAGGCCATGCAACTGAGAATGCAAGCTATGAATCAGATAGGATTTAGGATTTGCCATATCTAGCAAGTCACCCTAAAACGGACTAGAATGCAGGAAATTGCATCTAAGAAATACAAAATTTTCTGGGGGAGGACCCTCAGAACCCCCGCTGGAAAATATGTCACATAAATGAAAAATTTCACCATCCCCCCGGTTTCATTTTACAACTCGACTACTGGTTACAGGCCACTTTTGACTCAAACGAACGTGTAGACTAACACATTGAACTTTTTTCATTTGAAAAGCGCTAAAGTTTGTGTTATTTGGTGACTGAAACAGCGTGCCCCGACCACTCACGTTAAACGGATATCGCCAAACTCCAAAATCTCCGGAAATGCTCCAAATGACACCAAAGTACAATGGGTGAGTAAATGACGTTGTTTTATCACCGAAATAAGGTAAGATTGTAAAAAACATTACTTTTCCTTTAAATCTCTGAAATATCTTTAAAAAACCTGTCATTCTGACCATAGACTGTAGTAGGAAATTCACAGGGGCAAACTTCCGGCTCCTGATTCCGGCTCCCATTGGCTTGCGTTGGAATATTGGCCCCACCTCCTCCCCCATCTCTGTGACTGCCGCTGTGGCCTCGTCATTTTGGTCTTAAAATGTTTGTATTAACCCACTCTACATGATCCAGTTTTTTTGTTTTGTTTTCCTCACTATTTTGTCTTTTTTAAAATATCCTATTCCGAATATGGAACCTGGCTCCACCGTGAGCATCGATGAGCTTCATTTGCCTGGAGCCAAATGCTGTGGGTGACGTCACACTCGGTTCACTTCTTGATACATCTATGATTCTGACTGTGAGCAGGGTTGTCTCTGCACAGATCTGAGCTGTAACTTGACAGACCCTCCAGGAATTCGCGATGTTGCGATTTGCAACTTCAGCCAATCCCCGTGAATTCAGGGCGGTGTTGCAACTTCACCAATCACCGCAACTTTCCCTCAATTTTTACCAATTTTGACCAATCATCGGCGATGTATTGAACTCACGTCGACCAACTTCCTTCTGCCTGTGTGACGAAACGAATCGTCACACAGCCGTGTCCCCAGTTCAGAGCGTGGTTTGAAGGGGGCTCAGCCGTGTGCATACGCGGTGCATGCTGGGATATACGAGTGTGCGAAGCATGCTTTTTCACGCGCTTGGTCCACGCCCCGATTTCCATGGAAACGACTGCGGTCTGCGAACGCGTGTCAACTGTGCATGGGACAAAAAAGAAATGACGCACATGCCCTTCAAACCACACTCCGAACTGTGCACTCTGGGAATTGGGACACGGTTTCTAATGGCAAAGAAACATGTCTGCGGCGCCATTTGCCCACAAAAATAACAGCAAAAGACCGCGCGAAACAGTTCCCCTCCTAGTAGTAATTTATTTTCGATGTTGGTAAGGTTGTTTTAGGACCATATCTGTGATCTCTGTGTCTTTGTATTATTCTTTGTCAGTAATAACTCAGTATTCAAAATATTACTCAATTTTAATTACAAAAAGGGAAAATCACAACGATTTATCGCAACTTTCACTTCCTCCCGCAACAAAATCGCAACAAAAACCTTAAAAGCACTGCAACTTTCATTGCAACTTTTTGGAAAAGTTCACGCAAATTCAGGCATTTTAGCCCGCAACAATCACAAAAAATGCCCGTGAAATCCTGGGGGGTCTGACTTGAGTCTGGTAGAAGATAGATGGATCCTTCGCTGGAAAAGTTAGGGTTTAGGGTTCCAAAAGCCACGCCTCTTGCACAATGCTCCTTTAATTATCCTTTTAGATATCAGAATTAGTCTTACTTTTTTCTATTGAAGTCTATCAAAAGTGTTGAATTTTAGACTCATGACGCTCATTATTCCTGCGTGTCTGTCTCTTTTCTTGGATTGAATAGGGGAGGTTAATCTTTGGTCATGACTAGTGCTGTCAGGTGATTAAAAAAATAATTAATTACAGGATTTGTAATTAATGAATCTAATTAATCGCATTTTAAGAGTGTGAGAGAGGGAGTGAGTGAGCGAATGAACAAACCCACTTTGCGATTGAGTTTGTCAGTTTTTCTGCGGTCGTTTTGCTCATTCGTTTCCCAAATTCTGCAAGCGTGGTTTGTTGGTTTATTGGTTTGATGGTTTGTTGGTTTGGTGAAGTGCGCTCACGCTCGCTCTATCACCGGTAACGATGGAACTTGTCCAGACGTGTTTATCGTTCAATTGATCCGTCAGGCTGGAGCAGCTTCGGTGATCGAAAAATTATTTTTTGAAAAGCTCCAAATCACGGTGTTCTTGTTGATCGTCCATTTTCGTTCTTTTTATAAATAAACTCGCCGTTCAAAGGCCCTGGCAGCGATTCGCTCACCACACACCAAATTTAAAATGCACATTAAATTGCAGCTCTTAATTAATTGCGTTAATTTTTATAACACGTTAATTTACAGTGTAATTAATTAATCTAATGAACACGTTAAACTGACTACTGCCGTAGTCATGACCTCTCCCTGTCTCCTTCAGACTGGAGCGCTGTAATGACGTCTTGGAGCGGCAGATCACTATCTTGAGGCTGACCCTGGAACAGCAGAAGCGCAGCCAGAGCGTGGCAGAAACTCAGATCAAACACATGGAGGGCGCCAAAGCCGACGCCGACCAGCGCAACCACAAACTGCAGCGAGAGATGGACCGGTTCTGTGAAATGTGCGGAGAGATCAGGAACTCCGAAGATGAAGAGACAAAGGAGGAGAAACCGTGGACAAGAGTTTTACAAAGTCTATAGGGACAAAAATACTTAGAATATGTCGAGCATTCTTTAAATATATTTAACAGTAAATTACACCAAAATGTCCCATTCCAGTCTTAAATGAGTGTAACTGCTAGAGCCTTCACTGGATTGAACCATGTCAAAGTTTTTAAAAAATCCTGATCAAAATGTTATTAAACATTATTAAACACATTTTCTTACCAAATAAAGAGTATTTTTCATTTATGCTTCTACAATAGAGGTAAGATCTTAAGCCCGAGCCCGACCCGCTTAAAATGTCAATCATTGCTTCGGGTCAGGTCGGGCCGGGCTTCTCTCTCGCTGCCTTTTTTAAAAATAAATATATGTTTATAAAAATGTATACTAAAACGATGTGTGGATACTAAACTAAGGAATACTTGTTTTAAAATAAATAATTTGGATAAAACAGAGAAGGCGCTGTAATGTAATTGCTATTTAACTACTAAACAGGAGCCGCAGAGCCAGAGCAGGCTCTTAAGGACGTACTGCTGCTGTGGTTTATGGCCAAATTTTCAACCCGTCAAAATGACGGACGGCCTTAAATTTTTCCCGTCAACTCTTAAAAAAATCCGTCAATGATGGAAAATTGTCCGTTAATGTACCCTCTGCAGAAAAAAATATAAAAGATGTAAATGTTTATACAGTCTTGTTTAACTTAGACAGGCTTTAATTTGTTATCATAAATCACCCCTCCTCCTCCCGAGTCCTCACAAATAAAATATGAAATTTCGGGTTTGCTTCGGGCTCGGGCCTGCAAATCAAGTTAATTGGTCGGGTTCGGGCCGGGTCGGGTCGGGCTGGATTTTTTAGGCCCTATCTTACCTCTATTCTACAGTGTCTTACAGAAGTTGTGCAAAGTCCATCCATCCATGTTCTTCCTCTTATCCGGGGCCGGGTCGCCGGGGCAACAGTCTAAGCAGGGACGCCCAGACTTCCTTCACCCCGGACACTTCCTCCAGCTCCTCCGGGGGGACCCCAAGGTGTTCCCAGGCCAATCGAGAGACATCGTACAAAATACTTTAGGGCAGTGCTTCTCAAATAGTGGGGTGGGCCCCCCTGGGGGGAGCGCGTGTGACCCTGGGAAACATGCTTTTTGCCGTACTGTACTAGAACTAAGTGTAATTGCACGTCAACAACAGTAGGTGGCAGTGACGCTCTCATTGTCGCTCTGGGGCAGGGGTCGGCAACCTTAAATACTCGATATACAGAACACACCATCAGCAGAACATCCTGTCACAGAAAAAACACGTATATTCCACTGAGTCGTGTCCTTTAGTCTGACAGAAGCTGACGCATCAGCGGCACAAGGACAGAGCGTTTTTTTTCCAGCGCTTTTAAAACCACATGGCTTATTTGCATAAACTAAGTTTCGTTTCTGTAAAACAAACAAATGTGCGCAAAGCTGCATTAAAAGCACATTAATATTTGAGTCCTCAGTGCAAAAAGAGAGTGCAGTCTTTGTTATGAGTTTTTTTTGTTTGTTTTTAATGTTAAAGGATAAAATGTTATGCAGAGGTGCACTAATAATTTTCTAGACAAATAATGCCATTGATAGTCGCGCACAGGGAGGGGGGCGTGACATTTTTTCTACTTCCTGGGGGAGAAATAATTGAGAAGCACTGATTTAGGATTACCCCTGTGTGGAAACATTAAATTAACAGAAACAAAAGCAGTTTGGAGTTGTTCTTCGTAACATTTTATTTCAGATTTGGCAGAAAATGGTTTTCTTTGAGACACACTCAAACTTAACTCAAACTTATCAACAGTCTTTTCTTGAACTTTTTGCCATTTCTGAATTTGTTCAAATTGGACAAAAAGGACAAAACTTCAGCACAAACACGTTCAGATGGTGAATGCACCTTCATGTTTTAACAGTTTGAGGAGAACACATTAAATGCCATTTTTCAAGTTGTATGAAAACAATGTTTTTCAGTATTATTTGACCTCTTTTTAAAACATCACATCAAAACAAGATTAATTTTCTTTAGTCGTTTTTTTTTTTATTAGTATCATTGGCCTCCATATCCAGATTTCAACTGAAACAAGTGCAAAATCAGTCAGTGGTATAAATACAACATTAAAGGTGCATTGTGTAACTTTTCGGGTGAAGGGTGCGTCAAACCAAGTTACAGGTCAGATCTCTGGAGAGGCGACCCCGCTCACAGTCCGAATATCTGTTTTTCTTGGGTTTTTTGAGCTCTAAAACCACCTGTGATTGAATAAATGTAAAGTAGAACTGTTTAATGTCACACTGTGGAACATTCCAGGCACAGCAAATGACATTTCCATAGAAACAAGCAGGTGACAGACCCCCAACCAAAAAGTTACACAGTGCACTTTTAAGTCACACACGTTTTAAAACTTAACACATTTAACTTAATAACAAATAAGCAACTGTCAACATACACCATTTATCCAGCGTAACAGCTCGATTATCATCAGGGTTCAAATTCAAAACAATAAAAACAACATTAAAACGAGAAATTCTATTAAGAAACAAAATATGAAAACATGAAACAAAGATGTGCCCATTAACCAGATAAACAACGGATCATTTTCTAATAAATGTCCATCATTCAAGTCACATTTTTGTCAAAACCAAAAGATTACGTCGAGTCCCTCTTACTCCCATTTGATGCTCTAAACAGTATTTCAGCTGCAACTTCAAGATCCTATGAAAAGTTCTACATTTGAAAGCCTAAAAGCGATAATATATGCGAGAATATTAGGCAAACTACGTCTTAAACCAAGGTTAGTAAGAGAAAATAGAGCTGTAAATGTGTAAGGAATGGCCCAGTATTTAACTACACGAACCACACCGTTTACCGCTCGATACTTCGTCTTACTGAAAATCTTACAACTTTTTAAAGGCTCCATGTTACGTAAATTTCTCATCTGTTCTAATGTGGTTTCCTCGTCACAAACACGCCTGGAGTTGTTTTGTTTCATTCACACGTGTTTAACGCACAAACCCTGAGTTTTCCCTCTCAGAAAACGACAGAAAACACTCCATCGTTTGGATCATCTCTGGAATTGCCGATCTCTACTAAACGAAAGGTAAAAGGAGCTGTAAACTTGAAAATGACCACTACATGACATCACAAGGTGGAACAGAGCGTTTAAAAGCTCATAAGAGTCAGTTTTGCACAATATAGGACCTTAAAATTGTTTTTTCCCCTCATCTCTTCCATTTTATTCTTACCGTTAAGTTTTACTATAATGATAAACCAAATTAAAATGTTCCAGCAACTTTCCTGAGAACATACAGTATTTTGGCTTTGTAAATGAAATTACAAAGCCAAGAATGTACCGATGTTAAAAACGTTTAAAAATTAACTGTAACATGGAACTAGTGCAAAGTGCATTTTACAACAAACAGAATTTATATTAAGATGTTTAAATGCTTTTTCCATAAACCTTTCCATGAAAACAAATATATCCTGACCTCTTTCTGTACAGATGCAGCTCATTTTTCCCAAAGACTTTTGAAAAAAACTTCAAATATTATGAGTTCGTTTTTCGGTTGGAGGGTCTGCCAAACGCTTTTCTTCACGGAGATGTTATTACTTTGTCTGGAACATTCCACAGTATGGCATTAAACCTTTTCATCTTCACGGAGACCAAACCGGAGCGGATTACAGGTCAGATCTGTGGAGAGGCGACCCCGCTCACAGTCAGAACGTCTGTTTTTCACGGGATTTTTGAGCTCTAAAAGGCGGCAGTAGCTCAGTTGGCGGATCGAATCCCTCTCTCGATATCAACGTCATCGGTTGAGCGGTCGGGCTGGCCTCCCACAGGTGAACGCTGTCGTCGTGTCCTTGGGCAAGACACTTAACCCCCCTCGCCCCAGTGTTTGCGTACTGTGGTTCCTTAAAAGGATAGTGCGTTTATTTTATTTTATTTTTTTTATGTGAATCTGTATGGCGTCCCCTTCAACACTGTCGTGAGATCAACACTGACTTACCCATGACAGTGTGGTGTGATCTGATCCCGGTTCTCCTCCGGTAACGTAGCTTGTAAACGTAGTTCCGGTAAGTTAGCCAGGACAGTTAATAAAGCTTGTTTTTCTTCTCAAAACAAAACATGTGTCCGAAAGATGATTTTTGATATTTGCGTCCCAAACAGTTGTCCACGAAACACTCAGCAGCGTACTTGGTGTTCGCATATTGTCTCTCGATTCGTATCACTGCGCCCACGTTAGCTCTATTAGCCTGTTCACTTGTAAACTTCGGACCGCATCCGCCGTACACTTCCGCTAAAGGTGAACAGGCTGATAGTGGCCATACCTGCTTGTCAAAGCCTGATCTCGTCAGATCTCAGAAGCTCAGCAGGGCCTGGTTAGTACTCGGGTGGGAGACACTGGGAATTCCAGGAGCCACAGGGGGGCGCCAGTCGCAAAAAAACTGTCGTTGTGTCCTTAGGCAAGACACTTCACCCACATTGCCTAATGTGAAAGTGGAGTGTGCGTGAGTGTTGGAGGTGGTCGGAGGGGCCGATGGTGCAGATTGGCAGCCTTGCTTTCGTCAGTATGCCCCAGGGCAGCTGTGGCTACAGAAAGTATCTTACCACCACCAAGTGTGGAGTGAACGAACAATGAACTGTAAAGCGCTTTGGGTGTCATGAAAGGCGCTGTATAAATGCTATGAATTATTATTAAATTATTATTATTATAGACATAACGTGGGCGCATTGATACGAATCGAGACGAGATATGCGAACGCAAACTACGCTGCTGGATGTTTCGTGGACAACTGTTTGGGACGCAAATATATCACCTTTCGGACAAATGTTTTGTTTTGAGAAGAAAAACAAGCTTTATTTCATGTTCCAGGGAAGTTACCGGACCTACTTACGTGGGCTCCAGAAAGCGAGCCGAACCGGGATCAGCTGAGACTGTCAGAGGTAAGCCGGTGTCAACACACGTAACTTTTAGAAGGAAACCCATACAGATTAACATAAAAAAAACCTGCACTATCCCTTTAATGTAAAGCGCTTTGAGCCCTGAAGGTAGAAAAGCTCTATAAAAATGTGACCAAATGTGACCTTTTTAAACCTGTGATTGAATAAATATAAAGTAGAGCCGTTTAAAGTCACACTGTGGAACATTCCAAGCAGAACAATGACGCATCCATAGAAACAAGCTGGTGACAAACCTCCATCGTGCACCTTTTTAAAACAAGATTCAGCGAAATGCTTCAATAACTTAAACTGATTTTAAATAAAATTACAAGTCCTTTGGCCATGAGAGCTGATCCGCCCTGAGGTCCAAACTTTTCATATTTTTATTTTTCCGATCGTCTGTGGGAAAAATAAACGGGGAAATCATTTCCAGAAGGGGGCGTGCTGTGACCGTCTCCATATCTCCATTATTACGTCCCTTATTCTATCAGTCCTTGTAACTTAATTTAAAGCTGCACTGCGCAACTTTTCTGGCGAAGGGTCCGTCACCTGCTTGTCTCCATGGAGATGTTACTGCTTTGAAATGTTCCATGGTATGACATTAAACACATCTGTCTCGCTTTTATCCATTAAGGGGCGTTTCTGTTGCTCAAAAATCCATGAATTCTCTGAACAGGGGCGACTCTCCACAGGCCTGACCTGTAATGTAGCCTGCAGTTGTCCATTGTGAGACAGAAAAACAGGTTTAATCTCTCCCGTGGAACATTCTAGCCAAAGCAGTAATATCTCCATGACGACCAGCAGGTGGCGGAACCTCCACTAGAAATGTTCCGCAGCGCACCTTTAAAAAAAAAAAACATAAGTCAAACTATAGAAACATCGGCCGCGTCAAAACACCAGAGACGCTGCAGGAACGACGAAGACGACACTTCGATGGACCGATCACAATATTGACATTTGGCAAAGCTTTTTCTTTTTATTAACCGAACAACAAAATAAAATTCTTCAGGAAATCGGCAGAGGCCCAGAAATCTGCAGGTTGACGGTTTGAATGCCACAGCTGGGAATGTGTTTCGTCGCCGTCTTCGGGCAACACACTATGGCTACGTTCACACTGCAGCCTGAAATGACCCAAATCCGATTTTTTCGCCTCTATGCGACCTGTGTTTGATCTTCTAATGACAGTCTGAACGAAACAGATCCAATTTTTTCAAATGCGACCCAGGACACTTGAATATGTGATCCCAAATCCAATACATATCCGATCTTTTGACATGTGACTTCAGTCTGAACGGCCAGGTCGCGTTCATCCGACCTGGGCGTGTTTCCTCCAGCGAGAGTGGTACAAGAAAATGTACACAAAACGTAATTCTCGTCATGCGAAAATGGTATATGAACTCCGTGTCAGTGAAGTGGCGAAGCACGTAGCAATCCCACCACTCTTGTCTGCGACTCCGCACCAACATGTTCATTTCTACGGACGTTGCTGCCACTGCCCCACAAAACGCCGTGGCCAAAAACCTCGTCCTTCTCCTTCGCCGTCTCCTCCTTAAAACAAATAAGCTGTACATGTTCTGGCTCCGGTACAACAGCAACTTTAGGCGACTTCCGTAAACATTGAGCACGCTCGCTGCATGTGACCTCGTCGTGTCCTCCAAGGCACATGCGGGACACTTTTGGGGCGTTTAACGTTCACACTGGAGATCACACACAAGTCGCATTTAATTGGAAATGTGAACGACCTCGCAAAAAAAAAAAATCGGATTTCACAAAAAAATCGGAATTGAGCACTAAGCCCTGCAGTGTGAACGTAGTCTAACTTATTTGGTGGACAGAATTCTTTTTATGTCGAGTTCAGTTTCTAATTTATGCATTTTCCATTGTTTTTAGGTTTTAGAGGGTGCTTTTTTTGTGTTCCTTTCTCAGATGAGGCAGGAGGAAGAATTCTTCTAATGATTATGTTTTATACGAGGGGCATTCAAAAAGTTCTAAGACAAATCGAACTAGTTCAACAAAATGACCTTGAATCGTACCACTGTTGACTTATAAACACACTTGACAAGTTTCGGCGTTCTAGATTTGTTATTCATTACGTTACATATTGCACAACCCACTTTTTTGACCCTCAAAATGAGCAAATCTGAAGTCCGAGCAAACATTAAATTTCTAACAAAACTTCAGTGGAAACCTAAAGAAATTATTGAAGCTTTGCACAATGTTTATGGATGTTTTTTTTTTTAAAGGAACAAGATTTCAGTCCATACTTGAAGCGAAGAGGCTTCGGTTGACTAGACAAGCTCCAGAATTCTATCGAGAAGGAATTTTTCGGTGGAAACGTCGCTTGCAGGAGTGTATTGACTTAGGTGGATGTTATGTAGAAAAATAATTTTGTTACTTTCAAAAATAAAGTTGTTTTTTAACTTCTTAGAACTTTTTGAATGACCCTTGTATGGCATTTTAGATCAGAAATATCTCCAGGTGTTTGTGAAAAGGTCCATTATCCAGCTGTATTTTTCAGTCTACAACACAAAAACTGCATTTGAACAACTTTTACCTGCGTCCGTCTCAAACATTAAAGGGCCGATATTACGCCGTTTTCTGATCTGTTCTAATGCCGTTTCCTCGTCACAAACACGCCTGGAGTTGTGTTTTTCTTCATTCACATGTTTAAACGCACAAACCTGCAGATTCAGGCTGAGTTCTCTCAAACGTAAAAATAAACTCTGTTCCACCTTGTGCGGTTGTGGAAATACAGAAAAAACTCTACTGAACAAAAGTTTAAGGGTAACTGTTCACTTAAACTACCACTTCATGACATCACAAGTTGGAGCATTTTGAGCTTTGCAAATGCAGACAGCCCGATAACGTAGGATTACTCAAACATGTGACCGAAACAAAACTCCAGGTCTGTTTTTATCGAGGTAACAGCTCAATTTTGCGTAATATCAGCCGGTAGAACGCCGTGATGTCATCGAAGAGATCTGATTGGAGCGCGGCGTGTCGTGCGACGTTCCGGATGACCTCAGAACCCGGACGGCGTGAGGATGTTCATGTCTCGGTGCTTGAGCTTGTGGGGCCTCGATCCCTGCTTGCGGCCTTCCACGGTCGGGATTTCCAGTTTGGGCGGGTTGACCTGCTGAGGGGTGGGGTCCGCGAGCCGAGCGGCCTGGGACTTCATCACCTCCATTGGCGTCGGCTTCTGGGCGCCGCGGTACGCCTGCAGAGCAAAGCCTGCTGGGAAAGTGAAGAGGAGATTTGATTAGCTTGTTCTATCAGTGTATTAAAGGTAGATGATGATCCAAAAAGACTTCCTGTTTGAATAAAAGGATTCGGTTCACATTTTAAACCCAACCCTGAATACAGCGGTCCCTCACTATATCGCGGTTCACCTTTCGCGGCCTCGTTGTTTCGCAGATTTTTTTATTCCAATTTTTTTTATAGTGTATCAATGCGCATTGTGTTCTGCGTCCTGATTGGCTAAGGGACTGTCGACCTTTACTGATTTGTCCGTCATTCTCCTCCCTGTCTCCTGTACAGAATGTGTTCAGTTTGCCAAATTTATATAAATGTTGGATCACATGACAAATTGAACTTCTCCTTTTATCGTTGGATCGCAGTGCGACTCTGAAGTGCTGTATGTTTGCAAGTTTTCTCCCCGACAAAACCCGTGACAGCGACGCGGCGCCAGGACGAAGAGGCTCCGTCAGAAGAACTGTGAAATACACGCGATATGTTTAGGGCCTGAAAACAAGTTTGGATCTTTGGTTTCATTCTATAATACTGTGTTTTTTGTTGTTGAAAATCTACAAAAGTTTGAAGTTTTCTCCCCGACAAAACCCACGATGTCGACGAAACGTTCTCAAATATAATCGAAGGTGGCATGTCGGTTTATAAGAATCTTCTCGCCCAAAAAAAAAGAAAAGAAGCGCCAACAACTCCCCATAACCGTGTTCTTCACTCGGAAAAAGACGCCTGCACCAAGGCGGAGCGATGCCAGGACGAAGAGGCGCGGTCAGAGGAACTGTGAAATACACGCGTCACTATTAATTACCCACCCGGAGCTGCAAGCACGAGACCGTGTCCGGACCGTGCCTCCCTCTCGAGACCGCATCCAGCAACGCAGTCCGAGCCACGAAGCGAAAACGCACAAGAGCCGCACGAAACAAGGCAAAGAGCCACATGCAGTGGTTTAATCCTGGTTTAGACCTGGTCTAGTCCCAACCTGGGAAATCCCAGGCTGCTTTCATTCGTTCCGATCTGAAAGACAGCCTGGTGACTATGGCAAGCGAGCTCTCCCGATTCTGGGAGCCAATCAGAGAGCGGGGAGGGGTGGAAAGACGGTGACGAGTACTACGTGACAAACGGAAACTTGTAGTTTGAACTGACAACTGACATGATTGGCTATGGGCTACGTATACACCAAATGATAGACATTCGTAACGCCCAATAAACGGCCGTTGGCGATCGTAAACCACACCTCCACTACGAGATATTTCGAAGGTGGCTCCCAGACCATATATCACTTGTGATATGGCCAGGTGTACACCAGGCAAGTCTAGTCCTGGTTTAGTCCAGGTTTAGACCTGGTTTAGTCCACGTTTAGTCCTGGTCTAGGCCTGGTCTAGTCCCGGTCTAGTCCCGGTCTGGGTCCCGGTCTGGTCCTCATGTCTTAGTCCCGGTCTAGTCCCGGTCTAGGTCCCGGTCTGGTCCTCATGGGTTAGTCCTGGTCTAATCCTGGTCTAGTCCCGGTCTAGTCCCAGTCTAGTCCCGGTCTGGTCCTCATGGGTTAAGTCCTGGTCTAATCCCGGTCTAGTCCCGGTCTAGTCCCGGTCTGGTCCCAGTCTGGTCCTCATGTCTTAGTCCCGGTCTGGACTTCCTACAGATCCAGTGACTCATGTCTCGGCTCCCCGTGCATCCAGCGGGACTCCCGGAGCCCTCCCCCCGGGTCCCCCCTCTATAACATGTATATAAATGTGTCAAACTGAACACATTCTGTACTGTACAGGAGACACGAGGAGAAGGAGGAGGAGAAGGAGGAGAAGACAACCAGGACGCACAACACAATGTTCATACACTAGAAAAAAAATTGTAATAAAAATAAATAAAATAAAATCCGCGAGACAGCGAGGCCGTGAAAAGTGAACTGTGATAGAGCGAGGGACCAGTGTCCTGGATATTTGGTCCATTGCAAAGAAAATTAAATTGTAATTTAGACTTTATCCTATCTTGGAGCTCTGTAAGAACAGTGTAAATCTGGAGATTATTCTTAGTTCAGGAGATTTTTGAATATTCCATCTCACTGGAGTGGTGCAGTAATTAACTGTATAACTAAATATATACTGTACATTTTCTTTTTGAACTAACAAGTTCTAGGTCTTCCAGATAATTCAAGGTAGCTCAAAATAAACAAAGCCAAGTTACATTTTACACCTGGATTAGCCCTGGTTACTTATTGTTAGAAATGGGTCAAACGGCGTCTTTTTAACATCTGAAGTTGATTTTGTTCGGACAGTTTTACAGTTATTCGTATTTTGACTAGTAGTTTTTTACTGTAGTACAATGGTACCTCACCTTACGAAATTAATTCGTTCCAGAAGTGGTTTCGTAACGTGAAAAAATCGTAAGTTGAGTTTACCTGGCCAGCCAAATGATATCTCTCTGTATTTCCTATACACCGCGATACCATTTGGACACTCTCCATCCACTCTCGCTCCTCCGGTTCCAAAGCGACTCCGCGATTCTGATTCGTTCAAAGATGGTGACGTCAGTGCACCCGCCTTTGCCCGCAAAGTCACTCTTAGGCAGCGGAAGTTCCGCCTCAGTTTTGAATCAAGATGGCGCAATCTCTGATTGGTTCACTTAGCTGTCTGTCTACGCGCAACCGCAGCGCATTCTGTGGATCAAACGTTACCAGACTCACTCGCTGGTACAGCGATGAGTCATGGATTCTTCCAGGCAAAAGTTGAGTAGCTATTTCAATGGAAAAAGCCTGATTCGTTCCAAGGCCCCGATCCAAGTTTTTTTTTTTATAGTGTAACTTTTTTTATGGTGTAACATTGTGTTCTGCGTGTTTCTCAGATTTGTCTCTCGTTTAAACACTCAAACTTTCATAGATTTTCAACAAAATGTATTAACAGTGAAGTGCGGAAGGGGGAGGGGGGAGAAAACCTAAACACAGCTCAAAGCTGTCTGTCTCTTCCGGGGGCGCTCCACAGCGTGCGACCCGGGTAGCTCCTCGAGCAGTTTGGTGCGTTTAAGCAAAGTTTATCCGTGTGTTTGGTGTGTCATCTCTTATTTTTGATCAACAATGTGGTTACTCAACCTGGACTACTTGTTGCTGTTGTGCGGACTCTCTCTCGCGTACTGTTTGAGTCATGAGACAATTGAACCAAGTGCGCTCCGGGGAGGAGCCCTCCCGCAGATTACCTTTAGCCGGGAGTCTTTACTTCAACTCCGGTTCTCCACGAATGTCGTGCCTCCTCCAAACATTCCACCGGAGCTCCGCAAGACGACTGCCAGACCGGGGCGCCGCAAACGGGGAAAACGAAGCGGAATACACCGGAGACTCAAACACTTGTCTCTACAGGACCGCCGCAGGCTACCTGACCTGCCTTCCCTCCTGCTGGGGAACGCACAGTCCATCCGCAACAAGCTCGATGAGCTGGAAGCTTGGGTCACGGTCAGGCAGGAGATTAAGAATGCCTGTTTACTCGTCTTCACGGAATCCTGGCTCAACGAATCGGACCAAGATGAGGATTTGTCTCTGAGCGGCTTTGGGACTCCGCTCAGACTGGACCGCGACAGGGAAGTAACCAGCAAGACTCGCGGTGGTGGAGCTACATCAATGAAAGGTACTGTAAAACTGTTGTTGTGCGGGAGAGGATCTGTACTCCAGACATTGAACTTTTATCAGTCTCTCTTCGGCCCTTTTACCTGCCACGTGAGTTCCAGCAGCTTTTCACTATTGTGTACGTGCACCCCCGGGCTGCCGCTGCACAGCTGATTGGTGACGTCACGCACCGGCTCGACACAATCTGCCCCGACGCCCCAAAGTTTATTCTGGGGGACTTCAATCCCACGAACGCATGCTAGAGCAGGTCTAGACCTGGTCTAGACCTGCTCTAGACCTGACACACGTGTCAGAGCGCAGTTTTCTCCCCCTTCCCCCCACACTTCACTATTAATAATTTTATTGAAAATCTATGAAAGTTTGAGTGTTTAAACGAGAGACAAATGTGAGAAAAGTTTAAATTCAGTCTGAGAAAAGCGTATAATGTGTGTGGCTGAGCGCGCATTATTTGAATTTTTGAGATTTCGCGTTTCGCAACTTGAATTTTCTTTCATATCTAGAGACCAAAATTTACCGTGAAGGTGTTTCGTAACTTGAAATTTTCGTTTGTTGGGTCATTCGTAAGGTGAGGTACCACTGTATTTTCATGGACCCATACTTTATACTTCTACTTGGTCAATACTATTTTGAAGTTCTTGCTTAAAGATTCAGTATCCTCCTGAGAAAAATACTGAGAAAAATACACAAATAAATGAACCAGGACTAAACTAGGACTAAACCAGAACTGAGCCAGGTTTAAACTAGGACTAAACCAGAACTGAACCAGGTCTAAATTAGGACTAAACCAGGACTAAACCAGAACTGAACCAGGTCTAAACTAGGACAAAACCAGAACTGAACCAGGACTAAACCAGAACTAAACCAGGTCTAAACTAGGACTAAACCAGAAATGAACCAGGTCTAAACTAGGACTAAACCAGAACTGACCCAGGTCTAAACTAGGACTAAACCAGAACTAAACCAGGTCTAAACTAGGACTAAACCAGAACTGAACCAGGTCTAAACCATGACCAAAAGAGGTCTAAATTAGGGCTAAGCAAGGTCTAAACCAGGATTAAACCAGATCAATAAGTCAATCATTAACTTCACATGGATTTAACACTATTACAGAGGACATGTTACAACATTATGAATACAAATAAAATTAACAAAATGTAAATTCTAAGGCGTTCATTTACCTACAAATAGAAAATCATCAAAAATTTGAAATACACTTTTTCTTTCGGGTCCCAGGAGGATATTACACAAAATGGACTCTTGTGAGCTTTAAGTCGTGTTCTAATGTCGTTTCCTCCTCAAAAACACACCTGCAGTTGTGTTTTATTATCATTAGTCTTATTAATCACTTAGTAGTTAAAAACAGTAAAAAGTTTGCAATATTTACTTACATAAGCCTTAAAAACGGTTAAATACAGTTAAAAGTATTTTATTTTTCAGTATTTTTCTGTTATTTTTCAGTCATTTCCTTCAGTACATTATTGCACTGCCGTACTTGTCTCCTTATAGCTGTGATTTTATATTTGATTTTATTACTTATTTTTCCATTTTATTTTGACGTGTACATATACATTTATTTTTATAATTATGTCTCATTTCACACCGGTCTCTTGCCAGCTTTTTTGCTATACCAGCTATTTTTTGTTACTCTATTTATTTAAATGGTACTGAACGGTTTTAAAACAGATGACCACTGTATAGACTGTTGAAATAGTCAATTGTTTTCTAATATACTTATAACACAAAAGAACATTTGACAGTGTTATGAGGACAGACCCCACCTGTCAGTGTAAAAGGCGTTCAAACTGCACAGCGGTTCCTCTGTAAACACTTTAGTCACACAGATGTGCGTCACCTACCTAAAGTCATGCTGGAACGTCGACGTTTAACAGTGTCCAGAAGCTCCCGGGTCGCCTAATGTGCTCGTTCACACGTCTGACCCACAGTGCTCGCGCTCTCATGTTGGAGACTTAATATTCTCAAAAAAACTCGAGTCTAAAGGTCGACTCCAGCAGGTAAACAGAACGCAGACCGGCCTTGACCAAATTTATCAGGTAAAACTCAGTTACACACAACAACATGACACTTGTGTGCACCTGTGACGTACGAACTGTAAATCCTGCTTTTAATTCAAATTTAAAGCTGAAGTTCTTAAAAGATTATCATTTAAAGCAGTGATGCCATGGTAACGGCCCGCGGGCCGGATACGGCCCGATTGGACATCACATCCGGCCCGGTCACAACTGGTGGTTCATGTCTTTTTTTTTTTTTTTTTTTAAATAATAAGATGATCAGATACCAACAAATTTAGATCTAATGTATAACTAATGTGTAATAAGCATAATATTATTTTGTATTCAATGTCCATGGAATCCAACAATTCCGCTACCTGCGTGCTCCCGCTCCTACCTGTCTCCGTTGCAGGCAGGAGCGGGAGCGCATGCTGAGCGCACTGAGCGCTGAGCGCGGGCAGGGACGAGCCTCTTGCTATCAGTCAGGATGCTATCTAAAAAGCGAAAGGTTGATTTTGAATGTCGCGTCTTTAAGAAGAGATGGAAGGAGAAGTATTTATTTTGGGAAGTATGGGGCAAACCAGTATGTTTAATTTGTTCGCAACAAGTGGCTGTGCCAAAAGAGTACAACATCAAACGACATTACGAGACCCACCAGGAGAAGTACAATGAATACACTGGGCAACGTCGAACACAAAAGCTAAATGAGCTAGCCTCATCCCTCCAAAAACAGCAAGTAGCTTTCTCGAAATGCCGATACACATATGAAGGTTCGTTTTAATTTTTATATCTTTTCCAGTTCTTCTTTTTATTTTAACTGCAGCTGCTTTCGAAGGGGGTAGTCTCGATTTCTGTATAACTTAACATTTTATTTCATGTTTAGGGGCAGTGAAGGCAAGCCATGTCATCGCATGGGAGATAGCAAAAGCATCCAAGCCTTTCTCTGAGGAGGAATTCGTGAAGACGTGCCTGATCAAGGCAGCTGAGCTAGTGTGTCCAGAAAAGCGACAAGCTCTAGCGAACATCAGCTTATCCCGACCTACAGTGACCGAGAGAGTGGAAGAACTCTCCAGCGACTTGAACAGCCAACTGAAAGAGAAGATTAAAGGGACAGACAGTGTGTAGATAGAAGATTTTTACCCGTTAATTACCGAAATTGAAGAAACCCATTCAAAAATACATTGTTTTCCAAGACTTTTCACTTCCATCATGAAATCAAAGTATTCTTTTGAACTTAGATATAGTCACATAAAAGGGGGATCCTGCCCATATAGAGGCAGCCATTTTGAATACGAGAGCCGCAGAAGGACATTTGGGCTCCGCCTTCGCCTTCGGCAAGGCTCGTGGTTTTGGGTAAACAACACAATCATGCTGCGGGATCACACGTCGTAATGGATCTAACAGGTGTTTTGGACTAAATTGTTTTACTGGATTTTATTTGCTGGATCCTTACGGACAGATTGAGACCACGCTTTTGGTGAAATACTGAGTTTGACCTGTGCAGAGCCTTCAAAGGTAAGCTAAGTAACAAACCTCGTTTTGTGCTTTTCCGTATAAAAGCCCCATGTGCTCGGGGAGTGATTGTTGTGCTGGGAAATGAATTCCATAGTCAAAAAGAGGAGACTGTAAGGTTTCATTTGATATGTAGATTGTCATGGTACATGATCGGGAATGTGTGTTTTCATGCGAAAAGAAAAAAAAAAACAGTGAACGGGACCGAGTTTTGTCGGCGAGGGCTCGCACAGCCCGGGTGTGCGCTGATACGCGAGCTGTCCGCGATACGGCGCGCCCGGGTGACCCTCGACGTCTGCCGTAGCCAAAACAGGAAGTGGAATAGCTACCATCCACCTATGCGCCACGAATCCTACACACTGGACCTTTAAAGGGATATGCCACCCCCAGGGCAAATTTGGGCATCTCCCCACAGTCCAGAGACTAAAATAAGTGGTGGAAAGCGTTTTCCTGCTCACCCAGCCATTGTCCGAGTCTGTCGCCACTGACCGCCGCAGTATCTGCAGCTCCTCCGCCTTAGACTGGAGTCTAACGTCGCCAGAGAAAGATTTCGGCCAAAAGGAATTAATTTGCTCGATGCGTTTCCCAATTACTTTATGTGTAGTGCGCATTCATATCGAGTGCAAATAAATGTACAAATCAACACGGAGAGCTTGACTTGGTCATTTTGGGTGGGAACTATTTTCCAGTGCGGAAGAATACAGTCGAATCACGCAGCACGCTGCCAGGGGAATCCCAGTTACGCACCGGGAAGGGAGTTCCCCTGTTGCACAACGTGGTGCATGATTCGACTGTATTCTTCCGCACTGGAAAATAGTTCCCACCCAAAATGACCAAGGCAAGCTCTCCGTGTTGATTTGCACATTTATTTGCACTCGATATGAATGCGCACTACACATAAAGTAATTGGGAAACGCACCGAGCAAATTAATTCCTTTTGGCCGAAATCTTTCTCTGGCGACGTTAGACTCCAGTCTAAGGCGGAGTAGCTGCAGATACCGCGGCGGTCAGTGGCGACAGGCTCGGACAATGGCTGGGTGAGCAGGAAAACGCTTTCCACCACTTATTTTAGTCTCTGGACTGTGGGGAGATGCCCAAATTTGACCTGGGGGTGGCATATCCCTTTAAGTTCTTCATCGCGTTCTCCATTGCTCTCGACGAGAGCACTGATGTGACTGACACGGCCCAGTTAGCGATATTTATATTTATGCTTCCTTAAATGTCACGGAGGAGTTTGTTTCCGTTGTGCCTATGACAGATACGACTATGGCTAATGATGTGTTTACTAGCCTTGTCGGGGCCCTTGACAACCTGGAAGTGGACTGGAGTCGCGCTGTCAGTGTGGCTACGGATGGTGCACCTTCCATGGTAGGAAGAAAGGCCGGAGTGGTTATGTTGAGAGAAAAGGTACGAGAAGCTAACCCAGACCAGGCATTCTGGAACTTTCACTGTATATTACACCAAGAGGCTTTGTGCTGCAAGAGTCTGAAAATGGAGCATGTTATTGCATTGTTGTTGCCACTGTGAATTTTATCAGAGCAAGACGGCTTAACCATCGGCAATTCAATGCTTTTTTGTTTGAAAATGACATTCATCACGGCCTTCCCTATCACACCGATGTGCGTTGGTTGAGCCGAGGCACAGTGCTCAAACAGTTCTACAAACTGCGCAAAGAGATAGCCGAATTCATGCAGGCTAAAGGGAAGTGGAGGAATTGGACGACCCTGACTGGACCAGAGACCTTGGACATCTTGGACCTTAGTGGACATTACGGAACACCTAAATGTCTTGAATGTTACTATGCAAGGTTGCAACAAACTTGTTACCGAGTATTACGACAGTGTCCGTGCGTTTCAAAGTAAACTTGCGTTGTGGAAGACGCAGCTCTGCCAGCGCCATGCAGCCCACTTCCCCTGTTTGAAATCTCTGCCTGTCAATCATCAGAGCATGGACAAGTATGCAAGCTTGCTTTCCGGGCTCATGCGTGAGTTTGCCAATCGATTCACAGTCACTGAACTGGAAAAGGACTTTGCGCTTTTTCGCTCTCCATTCACGACGGATGCATCCGAGGTCCCAGAAGCGATGCAAATGGAACTGATAGACTTGCAGTGTTGCGCACGGTTGAAGGATACGTACACATCTGTTGGACTTGAATCATTCTACCAATCGTTGCCACCAGAGTACCCAATTATCACGGCCTTTGCAGGTAAAATACTCTGTATGTTTGGGACAACATATTTATGTGAGCAGGCATTTTCAGTTATGAATATTAATAAATCGAAAGTGCGCAATCGTCTGACACATGGACATCTCAATCATGTCATGAAAATAGCCACGGCCCAGAGCTTAGCCCCCAATGTGGACAAGCTGGTGAAAACTAAAAGGCTTCTGGCTTCGACATGTAAAATGTAGCTGGCTTGTCTCCCCCTGTAAACATAGTGCTGTGTAATGATGATGGGGAGGGAATAAAGGGGATGGGTGTTTGGAAATGTCTGTAGGAGCTGACTGACAAAGTTAATGTGCCATTTGCTGTATTGTTAAGTTATTTTTTAAAAACTTAATTTCTACTGGATATATTTAGTTACTTGGTGGTTGGTGGAGTACTTAACCTTGGCACTTTCTTTTGACTTATTTAGGCCTACTTAGGCTGGCCATCTTTTTTATTGGCCTAATTAGGCCTATGCATTGACATGGATTTATGTGCAAGTTGTCAAATCTAATCAAAGTAATTAACAGTTTACTTGCGTTATTTATGTTACCTAGTCCATTTTGTTGTTTTTTAATCATTTATAGATGTAGGTTACTTGCACGCAGAGGTTGATACAACATTTAGGGTAAATTTCTTTTGGCTGCCATGTAATTGTATGCCTCATTGTGAGGCTATTGTATTGCAATTCATTTTTCATAAATATCATTCATAAATGATATCAAATAGCATGTCTATTTGTTTAGTATTTGGTCCTGTCGGGCCAAAAGTGCACCGGTAATTTGGCCCCCTGAGGTCCCACTTGAAAACCATGCGGCCCCCTGACCAATTTCACCCTGGCACCCCTGATTTAAAGGGATAAAGTGTTGTTTTTTTATGTTGATCTGTATGGGTGTCGTGCTTTAACACTGGCTTACCGCTCATCGCGTCGCGTGAGCCCGGTTCTGGAGCTCAGGAACGTAGGTCCGGTAAGTTAGCCGGGACAGTTAATAAAGCTTGTTTTTCCATTTGTCCAAAAAGTGATACATTTGCGTCACAAACAGTTGCACACGAAAAAATCAACAGCCTAATTCGCATTGGTGCCATTTTCTCTCGAGTCATATCACTGCGCACAGATTAGCTGTATTAGCCTGTTCACTTCTAAGCGGATGTTTACAAGTGAACAGGCTAATAATAAGTAATTGGCGCGCAGTGATACGACTCGAGAGAAAATAGCACCAATGCAAATTAAGACCGTTTTTCGTTTGTGACGCAAATATATAACTTTTTGGACAAATGTTGTTTTGAGAAGGAAAACAAGCTTTATTAACCGTCCCCGGTAACTTGCCGGAACTACGTTCACGAGCTACGTTACCGGAGCAGAACTGGGCCCAGATCACACTGTCATGGGTAAGTCAGTGTTAATCTCAGGACAGATTCACAGGATTCACAGGACAGATTGACGTAAAAAAAAAAAACACACACAAAACAAAAAAACGCACTATCCCTCTAATGCTGCTTTAATCTTTTTTTTTTTTTTTTACACATATTATTAGGTCTGTTTGGTTCACCGCACTGTTCGCCCAGGAGCCCCGAGAGAGTCCGTCAGCTGATCACGTATTTCCATAACGACGCGCTTCAAGCTCCATCTTCGAGCTCTGTGCTGTGGTCTTTTCTTTCAGGATAAATACACTGAGAACTAAGCCCTGGTGACAGCAGAAAAAAAGTGCGCAGAGGCAGGAGGAGACAAATCGCTGATGTCAAGTCGACCCGAATTTCCCTGTCAAACGAATATGTCAAACACCCTAACCCTGACCCTGCAGCGTCTGTTCATACAAATACACGTCTGTACTATGCGAGTGGAGCTGGAGACCTCCTGTTGGAAGCTCTCGAGATTTTACTGTGGTCCAGAATGAGTCACACTGATACAAGCAACACTCTGGAGCAAACAGTGACGGACTGGACGGTCTGGCATTTGGGCACATGCCAGAAGGGCCGCGGCCCCGACGATGCCCACCGCGGCCTGGAAACCACATAGCCTCGGCCCACCCGCTAGGTATTCGGTCATTCCGTGCTTCCACCGTCTTAAAAATTTCTATTGCTGTAATTGAAAGGACCCGTTCAGTATTTATACCACTTACAACTAGATATACTCAACAAAAATATAAACGCAACACTTTTGTTTTTGCTCCCATTTTTCCTGAGATAGACCCAAAGATCCAAAATTCACTCCAGATACACAACACTACCATTTCTCTCAAACATTGTTCACAAATCTGTCCAAATATGTGACAGCGAGCACCTCTGCCCCGCCAAGACAATCCACCCCACCTCACAGGTGCGCCACATCAAGATGCCGATCCGACATCATGACCAGTGCACAGGTGCGCCCCAGACTGCCCACAATAAAAGGCCACCCCGAAATGTGCATTTTTTTTTTTTGCTTTATTGGGGGTCTGGGGACTCAGAACCAGTCAGTATCTGGTGTGACCACCATTTGCCTCATGCAGTGCAACACATCTTCTTCGCATAGAGTTTATCAGATTGTCAATTGTGGCCTGTGGAATGTTGGTCCACTCCTCTTCAATGGCTGTGGGAAGTTGCTGGATATTAGTGGGAGCTGGTACACGCTGTCGTATACGCCGGTCATATGTCCGGTGAGTATGCTGGCCATGCAAGAACTGGGACATTTTCAGCTTCCAAGAATTGTGTACAGATCCTTGCAACATGGGGCCGTGCATTATCTTGCTGAAACATGAGGTGATGTTCATGGATGTATGGCACAACAATGGGCCTCAGGATCTCATCACGGTATCTCTGTGCATTCAAAATGCCATCAATAAAATGCACCTGTGTTCTTCATCCATAACAGCCTTTGAAGAGGAGTGGACCAACATTCCACAGGCCACAATTGACAATCTGATAAACTCTATGCGAAGAAGATGTGTTGCACTGCATGAGGCAAATGGTGGTCACACCAGATACTGACTGGTTCTGAGTCCCCAGACCCCCAATAAAGCAAAAAAAAAAAAAATGCACATTTCGGGGTGGCCTTTTATTGTGGGCAGTCTGGGGCGCACCTGTGCACTGGTCATGATGTCGGATCGGCATCTTGATGTGGCGCACCTGTGAGGTGGGGTGGATTGTCTCGGCGGGGCAGAGGTGCTTGCTGTCACACATTTGGACAGATTTGTGAACAATGTTTGAGAGAAATGGTAGTGTTGTGTATCTGGAGTGAATTTTGAATCTTTGGGTCCATCTCAGGAAAAATGGGAGCAAAAACAAAAGTGTTGCGTTTATATTTTTGTTAAGTGTATATATGACAGTGACGTGGCACCGTGATGATGTGATTTTATTTTGCCGGGATATTTCTTCCTACCATGTAAAAATGTGCACAGTTTGAAATAAAACAAATATACTGTATCTGTATTTTGTATTTGTTTGCAACAACTGAAGTAAAGCACTGCCTTATGGGAAATTTCCCACGGCTGGCCGCAACTCGAGCTCGCGCTACCACGATTTGACCAATGTCTGTCCGAGTTGCTACCAAGAATTGACCAATCACGGCACTAGTTGCTACCAAGAATTGGTAGCGCTCGCGTATGAAGTGGAAAACACTTTATACGGAAGACAATAGTAAACCTTTTGGAGGAAGTTAGTACAACACAACATTGAATCACTTTCATGAGAAATAGAACAGTGAAGATTGTGGTGGTGCGGTCAAGTTAGTCAAAGTAGAAGAGGAGATAGACAGACGGTCGGCTACTTAGCATTATAGTTTAGTAAAATGGTAAAAGAAGAAATACAATTTGTCAATTGGACAAAGTTTGTTTGGTCGAAAACGTTTCGCTGCTCATCCGAGAGGCTTCGTCAGTTCTGGTCAGAGTACTGGTAAGACACTGCTTATATCTCGCTGGAGGGAGGAGCCAACTATACTGCAGTTTTTCCGAAACGTTTGGTCCGTTTCGACCAAACAAACTTTGTTTCAGTTGTCTTTTGAATTTCTCTGGCGTCTAGTTTAGCATACCTATTCATCCCTACACGACTGAGGGACTCTTCACGCATCTTTAGTAAAATGAATCGAGGCGGAGGCACTAAACGACACAAGGGTGGGCGATCGGGTTGTGGAGAAGAGCATTTATTAACGGCATTTAAATTATGGCTGGGTTGAGTATTGATTTCCATGATTTTAATGCAGTTGTTTAATGCATGGGGCTGACGTCTGCCGCTGTTACCTGATGTGCTTTGTGGGTGTAGCCCACTGTTTTGGTATTTTATTCTGCGCGGTTCTGTGCTGGCATGTTGTGGTTGTGGACTAAAGTCACGATTGATGGGTTAAACAGAGCGTAATGTATTTAGTATTATGGTATAACGTGTGAAGTTGGCTAATCATTTTATGTAAATTATAAGGATTTATATTGGACAATCGCAGACAGGAGTGAGTTGCCTGAAGATTTTGTATTTTTTGGTATTTATATGTAAAAGCGCAGATGATTCACAAGTTTAATCCATCTTCATTTCCTAGTAAAAGCATTAAAGTACCTGTTTAAAAGTGTAAAAAGAGTATTTCGTGCAGTTTGAGGTCTAATGAAGCTTCAGTTTAGTGATTTTGATACAGATTTCTGCTGAATTTTCAGTTTAGTGATTTTGATACAGATTTCTGCTGAATTTTCAAAACAAACACTCAGAAAACTCTTGTGAATCAAATTTGGCCATTTCAGTCCTTGTTGTCCCCTCCCAATAATTCACTCTGATACTTTAGCAGGAATCATCTAGAAACGTCTTCTTAACCCATTTTCTTGGTGTTTACCTGCAGTGGCCTCAGATCCCACATCAGAGGTGGACTTTTGTACGACTGGCCGTGGACCAAACACGCCCCAGCGCTCGACGACGCCCCCTGCAGATTCCGCCGTGCCAAGGTCCATGCTGGAGTTTGAGGTGATACTGGCCTCAGAGCCGGTGTTTTGGAACCAGCCTCTGCAGAAGCACAATTTTAAAGTCCTATTATGCCACATGTATTCTTGTGAGTTGTAAAACATGTTATAATTTGTGTGTAAAACGTGTGAATGAAACAAAACCCAACTCCAGGTCTGTCTGTGATGAGGAAACGACATTAGAACAGATGTGAGAATGGTGTAACACGGGCCCTTCACGTTTTATCTAGGGATGCACAATATATCGGCATTAACATCGGCCGATATCGCTTAAATTTTAACATATCGGTATCGGCCCGATATCATCGGCCGATATTTGTCAGTACTATAAATACCAGATTAAAGGAAAAGTAACATTTTTTACAATCTGAGCCTTATTTTGGTAATAAAACAAGTTGTTTTACTCACCCATAGCACTTTGGTGCCATATGGAGCACTTCTGGAGATGTTTTGCGATAGATTTGCAATCTCCATAATGTGAGTTCTCGGGGCAAATGTTTGCGGTCTCCAAATAACACAAACTTTAGCACTTTTCAAGTCATAGAAGCTCGATGTCTTAGTCTACACTTTCGTTTGGTCAAAAGTGGCCTGTAATCCGAGATTTAGCCATCGTTTCGAGTAGATGAGGACGCCAGTGCGCATGTGCGGAGTGTGCTCTCAGCTCCCGGGACCCAAACATGAAACGCAAAGCTGTAAACTATGGCTAAATCTCGGATTACAGGCCACTTTTGACTCAAACGAAATCATAGACTAAGACATCGAGCTTCTATGATTTGAAAAGTGCTAAAGTTTGTGTTATTTGGAGCCTGCACGGGGCATATTACATGCTCGGGGAATATATTATATGCCCCGAGCTATGGCTAGAAGTCGCGCTAGGCTAACGCAAATCTAAAACATCTCTGGAAGTGCTCCATGTGACACCAAAGTGCTATGGGTGAGTAAAACAACTGTGTCTGCGTACAGTGGTGTGTGAAGGGGTGAGTGGTTCCTTGTTGTAAAGCGCTTGAAGGTGGAAAAGCGCTGTATAAAGATGTGACCATTTACCATTAAGAGTGACAAGGTGTGTCATGTCTTTGTAAATTTCATATTTGTAAATTGTTAAAAAGAGTTCGGAGAAATCTTCACCTTTAAGGATCGTTCTATTGTGAGTAAAGAGTGAGCGTTCCTGTGTTAAAGTCCGCTCTGTTTTATACGAATGAAGCATGAAGACGGCTCGTGTTCACGCTCAATATGTTTTATACGTTTGAACCTCGATAAACTTTTGCCTTTGTGAGTATTTTATGTTAACGAGCACTTTGATTAAGGTGATGTATATTTTGCATTTGAACAAGTAAGACCTGAACTTGTGGTTTCACGGAGCTAACTGTATAAGCTAGCTACCCGTATTTTGTTCATCACATGTTTACGAAATTAGTAATGTGCCTTCTTTGTTCTATGTTTCAGTTGCTACATAAATATATAAGAAACCTCCATAAAACAAGAAAAGTACGCCTTGTGTACGGAGTTTTTCTTTATTAGTTCGCTGGCTGTCGAGCCTCACGTAGTTTTTTTTAATCTAAACTTTCTCACAGGGGTTTTGTGAATAAAATAAGTTAAAGGAGAAGTAACGTTTTTTTATAGTCTGAGCCTTATTTCGGTAATAAAACAAGTTGTTTTACTCACCCATAGCACTTTGGTGTCATATGGAGCACTTCCGGAGATGTTTTAGATTTGCGTTAGCCTAGCATGACTTCTAGCCGTAGCCCGGGACATACAATATATTCCCCGAGCATGTAATATATGCCCCGAGCGGTCTCCAAATAACACAAACTTTAGCACTTTTCAAATCATAGAAGCTCGATGTCTTAGTCTACGATTTCGTTTGGTCAAAAGTGGCCTGTAATCCGAGATTTATCCATAATTTACAGCTTTGCGTTTCATGTTTGGGTCCCGGGAGCTGAGAGCGAAATAAACTGTGACTCCGCACATGTGCACTGTCCTCCTCATCTACTCGAAACTATGGATAAATCTCGGATTACAGGCCACTTTTGACCAAACAAAATCGTAGACTAAGACACTGAGCTTCTACGATTTGAAAAGTGCTAAAGTTTGTGTTATTTGGAGACCACACGGGGCATATATTACATGCTTGGGGAATATATTATATGTCCCGAGCTACGGCTAGAACTTGCGCTAGGCTAACGCAAATCTAAAACATCTCTGGAAGTGCTCCATATGACATCAAAGTGCTATGGGCGAGTATGGGTTACCACCATAAACAAGCTCCTCAAACCACCAGACAATATCTCTCAATCATTCACCACCGAGAAATGCAACAAATTCCTTCACTTCTTCAAATCCAAAATTGATAGCATTCACGAACAACTCTCTACCCCAACACCCTGTCCTGACACACCAGACCCCTCCCCCATAACTGAAATCACTCTCTCTTCCTTGTCACCCATAACAGAATCTGGTCTCACCAACTACTTTGTCAAAGTAAAACTCTCCACCTCCCCTTTGGACCCCATTCCATCCACTCTAGTCAAATCATGCTTACCCTGTCTCAGCCCACTTATTCTGGACATCATAAACTCATCACTCATCACCAGCACTGTTCCCTCTGCTCTAAAAGTTGCAGCTGTCACACCAATACTCAAGAAACCTGGTCTGAACCCTGAAAACCCCAATAACTTCCAGCCCATCTCCAATCTTCCATTTCTGTCTAAAATTCTTGAACGGTCTGTCGCAACTCAACTTAAACAACACCTTCACTCCAACTCACTGTATGAAAAATTTCAATCTGGATTCCGCACCCACCATAGCACTGAGACCGCACTAACGACCTCCTCCTTGCCTCTGACTCCGGTTCTCTCTCCATCCTCCTCCTCCTCGACCTATCTGCCGCCTTTGACACCATCGATCACTCCATTCTTCTCCAACGTCTGCAGTCCACCATTGGCATCACTAGCTCCGCCCTATCATGGTTTTCATCCTACCTCTCGGACAGATCCCACTACATCTCCATAAACAACTGTCAATCACAAACCATCCCAGTCACTCGCGGAGTCCCTCAAGGCTCGGTGCTTGGTCCCCTACTTTTCATTCTATACATGCTTCATCAGCACGGACTCAAATTCCACAGCTACGCCGACGACACTCAGCTTTATCTCTCCGCCAAATCCATTACTCCTGCCGTTATCTCGTCCATCACCAACTGCCTCTCTGCAATAAAATCATGGATGTCCATCAACTTCCTCAAACTCAACTGCAATAAATCCGAAATCATCATTACTGGTCCCAAATCTCTCCTCCCCTCCATCCAGAATTTCACTCTCTCCATCGACAGTCACACAGTCACTCCTTCCCCTCAGATCAGAAATCTTGGATTTATCTTCGACCCCACCCTCTCATTCAAGCCACACATCCGCCACATCACCAAGACCGCTTTCTTTCACCTAAAAAATATTGCCTCCCTGACCCCATCCGCTGCTTAAACCCTGGTCCACGCATTTATCACATCTAGACTTGATTACTGCAATAGCCTCCTCTACGGACTTCCCTCCTCAGATCTCCAAAAACTGCAATGTTCAAAACTCCTCACCAACACCCGCACCAGAGACCACATTACCCCAGTCCTCCAAAAACTCCACTAGCTCCCTATCCCACAGCGCATCCACTTCAAGATCCTCCTCATTACATACAAAGCTCTTCATAACCAGGCCCCCCCATGCCTCACTGAACTTCTCCAGCCCCACCGTCCCTCCCGCAGTCTCCGATCAGCTGATTATAACCTCCTCACTGCCACTGTTAAATCCAAGCACCGGACCTTGGGGGACCAAGCCTTTGCCACTGCTGCCCCCACCCTCTGGAACTCCCTGCCCTTCCATATCAGAAACTCGGACTCAGTAAACAATTTCAAGTCACAGCTCAAAACTCATCTTTTCTAGTCTGGTTAACACCTGACCATATCACAAGTGAGATATGGGTCTGGAAACTCGCTTCGAAAAATCCCGTAGCGGAGGTGTGGTTAGCGATTGCCAACGGCCGTTTATTGGGCGTTATGAATGTCTATCATTGAGCGTATACGCAAGTCCATAGCCAATCATGTCAGTTGTCAGTTCAAACTACAAGCTTCCGTTTGTCATGTAGTACGCGTCACCGTCTTGCCACACCTCCCCCGCTCTCTGATTGGGGCCCTAAATCTGGGACTCTCGCTTGGACGAGTTTCCAGGCCGCCTTCCAGTTCGAAATGAACGGAAGCGGCCTGGGAATTCCCAGGCTACATCTTTTCACCATTGCCTTTGACCCACATTAATTTTATTTGTTTTGTTTATTTTATTTTATTTTTTTATTCCTTTCTGTAAAGCGTCTTTGAGTTGTTTTGAAAAGCGCTATATAAATCTTATGTATTATTATTATTAAAACAACTTGTTTTATTACCGAAATAAGGCTCAGATTGTAAAAAACGTTAATTCTCCTTTAAGCTTTATGGAGTCAAAACACGCTTTGAAAATAAAAGAAGACATTCAAAACTTCATTTTGCATAATTTTCAGTCTGTATAAAATAGAATTAAAAAAAAAAAAAAAAATGCATATACAGTGGTACCTCACCTTACGAAATTAATTCGTTCCAGAAGTGGTTTCGTAACGTGAATTTTTCGTAAGTTGAGTAGCTATTTCAATGGAAAAAGCCTGATTTGTTCCAAGGCCCCGTTCCAAGGTTTTTTTTATAGTGTAACTTTTTTTTATAGTGTAAAAAAAAATTGGCTAAGAGACTGTAGACCCAGGACTAAACGTGGACTAAACCAGGTCTAAACAAGGTCTATACCTGGACTGGACCAGGACTAAACCTGGACTAAACCAGGACTGGACACCAGGATTAAAGCGCCGCGTGCGGGTCCATTTCCTGGTTTTCCAGAGCTATTCCTGCTAATAGCTCTGCTATTAGCAGCAGCACCGGTGTACCTCACGAGTCACGGCTGAGGCGAGCAGCGAGGAGGGGATGAATGTGCCTCCCCTCGGGCCCGCATGCAGTCCGAGAGCATGAACAAACGCAGGCAAGAGCAGCGGTGGTTTAATGCTGGTTTAATCCTGGTTTAGATCTGGTTTAGACCTGCTTGTAGCTTTGTGCTACAATTTTGTATGAAAAGCGCTTTATAAATATTGTTTGATTTGATTTGATTTGGTCTAGAGGAGGCACGGTTTGAGCACGGGTCTTGTGCTCGCAGCCCAGCGCCAGGTCATGCTGCGCTATCACACACGTGTCCGCGCGCAGTCTTCTCCCCCCTCCCCCTTCCCCCCACACTTCACTATTAATACATTTTGTTGAAAATCTATGAAAGTTTGAGTGTTTAAACGAGAGACAAATGTGAGAAAAGTTTAAATCCAGTCTGAGAAAAGCGTATAATGTGTGTGACTGAGCGCGCATTATTTGAATTTTTGAGATTTCGCGTTTCGTAACTTGAATTTTCTTTCGTATCTAGAGACCAAAATTTAACGTGAAGGCGTTTCGTAACTTGGAATTTTCGTTTGTTGGGTCTTTCGTAAGGTGAGGTACCACTGTATATAAAATCGGTATCGGTTAATATCGGTTATCGGCCATAACAGTAACATTAATACTGGATATCGGTATCAGCTAAAATTTTCACATGGGTGCATCCGTAGTTTTCTCAGTCCAAAGTGTTGTTTCCAGCCGGTTTACCTGCGCTGGTGTCTGGGGGAGCTGTGTGGAGTGGTGGATGGAGTGGACTGAGCTGAAGACGTCGGTTTGTCGTCTCTGTGCTCCAGGCTTTGAATCTGCAGCTTCTACAAAAGGAAGAGAACAGCGTTGTTAGATTTTCAAAGAGAAATATTCATCAAATGGCCAACAATAATATAGTAGCGTCCTGGTGTGAGGAAACGCGCCAAAGTTCTCCTGGTTGTTTGTTTTCTGAGCAAAAGGGCTACTTTAGGCTGTAACGTGTGCCAAAACAGGCACAAAACCGCAGAGTCTCCAAACCGACCAGTACCTGACCAACTTCAGCTGCACCAACTTCAGCTGCACTTATTTCATTAGTGTGTGTAATTTGTGTCCACGTTCATGAGCTGCAGGTTGTGTTGTCATTATGGAACATTTTTTAACTTAATTACAGTACAAAGGAAAAACTAAACATTTTTTTTAAACTATTGTCGCTTTAAGCTTCTCCGTATTATCTTATTTCTAACGATCAAATGCAACATACAGTCATATAAACATTAATTCCTGCCCAGTCTCATTTAAGATGAGGCTTAAAATGTTTCTTTGAAATACTTTATGACCAGTCAGGAGCAGACATAAAACCCAGTGTTCTGCTGCCCCAGGAGCCGCTCTGCTGCCCCAGGAGCCGCCCTGCTGCCCCAGGAGCCGCCCTGCTGGGGGCAGTACATTAATTATTCAGCTCATCTGTTCACCCCTCTCAGAAGACGTGCAGTTATTTCAGTATTTATTTTCAGATGCCCTACCGCTGGCTGCCCAGTGATGACTTGACCCTAGATCCCCCTGACGCAGTCCCGTCCTGTGACCCCTGGATGAGCCTCATCTTCTCTTTTCTAACCTTCTGTTGGTTAAAATGACAATCTTGTTCAGCCCTCACACAACTGCTGTTCTGATTTTAAACTGAACAGAATCACAGTGATATCAGTGTTTAAACGGTACGGCACCTTCTTGTTTATCTGAACACCTTCAGCTTCTGTGGTTGGACCACAGCTGTGGAAGAACAAACTTTTACACACCTGAGGCCCTGCAGAACTTTAAATCTCTACAAACCTTTTCTCACTGGCGTTTAATGAGTTCCAGAGAGTGACATCTTGGTTTTATACAATACTGTGTTTTTATTTATTTTTATTACATATTCCATTTTTGTATTACAGTAATCCCTCGTTTATCGCAGGGGTTAGGTTCCAGAAATAACCCGCAATAAGAGAAATCCGCGAAGTAGGACAACTTTATATTTTACAATTATTCTACATGTTTTAAGGCTGTAAATGCCTCACCACACACATTATACACTTTTCTCAGGCTGGAATGAACATTTTCTCACATTTGTCTCTAGATTAAACACTCAAACTTTCATAGATTTTCAACAAAATGTATTAATAGTGATGCGTGGGGGGGAGACACGGCTCCGGGAGCCCCGCGGGACGCGCGAGGAGCACTGCCACGCCCCGGGACGCGACGCGCACCAACCCCTTGGAGAAGTGCGCGACACGTGCTGCTCTGATTTGTCCACGATGAGGGATTTATCGTGGACAAATCCGTGACAGAGCAGCACGTGTCGCGCGTACACCGGGGCTGCGAGCACGAGATAGAACCGCGGCGCCTGGACCGTGTCGTCTCAGCCCGAGCCACGAACCGAACATGCACAAACGAACGCAAGAGCCGCACGGAGTGATTTAATCCTGGTTTAGACCCGGTTTAGTCCAGGTCTAGACCTGGTCCAGTCCTGGTGTAGTCCAGGGCCAGTCCAGGTTTAGACCTGGTTTAGTTCTGGTCTAGACCTGGTTTAGTCCACGTTTAGTCCTGGTCTAGACTCTTAGCCAATCAGGACGCAGAACACATTGTTACACTATAAAAAAAAAAAGTTACACTTAAAAAAAAAAAAATCCGCAAAACAGCGAGGCCGCGAACAGTGAACCGCGATAGAGCGAGGGATTACTGTATTGTTGTTCTGCATTTTGTTTTGGTCGTTTTAAATGTTCTCTAGAAACTGATTTGATATTTTACCACATGGTGTTATACTGCTGATCCAAAACCCTGAAACAAATCGAGAATTCATCTTTTTTAACAATTCTTTTCATTGCTAAAACAAGTGTCTAGTTTAAAGAAAAGCTTGTTAAACATTATCTGCACTATTACAGTGGTACCTCACCTTACGAAAGACGAAAATTCCAAGTTACGAAACGCCTTCACGTTAAATTTTGGTCTCTAGATATGAAAGAAAATTCAAGTTACGAAACGTGAAATCTCAAAAATTCAAACAATGCGCGCTCAGATGCACGCAAATACGTAAATACACTTTATCAACACACGGGGTTAAGTTCCAGAAATAACCCGCAACAAGAGAAATCCCCGAAGTAGGACAACTTTATATTTTACATGATAACAGGAGAAGTTCAATTTGTCAACTGGACAAAGTTTGTTTGGTTGAAAACGTTTCGCCGCTCATCCGAGAGGCTTCGTCAGCTCTAATAAGAATACTGGTAAGACACTTGCTTATATCTTGCTGTAGGGAGGAGCTACCTAGCTAACTACTTTCCGGAACTATCTCATTGGTTTCCGTCTTTTGTTTCTCTGGCGTCTAGCTAACGATCCCCATTCATCCCTACACGCCTGTTTTTCACACCTCTGGCCCTGACCTGGCTAGACCTATTGTTTCCCTGTTTGCTTGATCTACGCTTAAGAATGGAATTGTAGATGGGATGCAAATTATGTCTGACTCCACCATTTCTGTTCAGAGAAGGATTCTCTTTTTTGACAAAAATAGCCTCTTTAACTCCCCTCTCAAACCAATTCTTTTCCCTGGCTAAGATCTGAACCTCACTGTCCTCAAATGAATGACCCGTGGCTTCTAGGTGAAGATATACGGCAGAAGACGGTCCACTCTGGCACGCCCGTCTGTGTTGGTACATCCTCTTGTGAAGTGGCTGCTTGGTTTCTCCAATATAGCGCTCACTGCAGTCTTCACTACACTGAATGGAGTAGACCACATTGCTTTGTTTGTGGCTCGGTGTTTTGTCCTTTGGGTGGACGAGTTTTTGTCTTAAAGTGTTTGTGGGTTTGAAATAAACTGGGATTTCATATTGTCTGTTGTTTATATTTTACAATTATTCTACATGTTTTAAGGCTCTAAATGCCTCACCACACACATTATACACTTTTCTCAGACTGGAATTAAACTTTTCTCACATTTCTCTCTCGTTTAAAACACTCAAACTTTCATAGATTTTCAACAAAATGTATTAATAGTGACGCGTGGGGGAGACACGGCTCCGGAAGCCCCGTGCCGCACGAGGAGCACCTCACCGCACCGCGCGAGGAGCACCGCTAGTCCTGGTCTGCACGACCGGCACCTGGTCTGCACGACCGGCACCGGGTCTGCGAGCACGAGATAGAACCGCGACGCCCGGACCGCGCCCTCTGGAGCCCGAGCCACAAACCAGCCGCACGAAACCAGCAAAGAGCGGCACGTGGTAGTTTAATCCTGGTTTAGTCCAGGTCTAGTCCAGGTTTAGACCTGGTCTAGACCTGGTTTAGTTCTGGTCTAGACCTGGTTTAGTCCACGTTTAGTCCTGGGTCTACAGTCTCTTAGCCAATCAGGACGCAGAACACAAAGTTACACTATTAAAAAAAGTTGCACTATAAAAAAAAAACGGATCAGGTCTTTTCCATCGAAATAGCTACTCAACTTATGAAAAATTCACATTACGAAACCACTTCTGGAACGAATTAATTTCGTAAGGTGAGGTACCACTGTATTATACATTTTTAAACCCGTGTGTGCAGATGTTGGTGCTGCGCTGACCTGGAGGGCCTCGGGCATGCGGTGGTGGTGTTTGGTCTCCTCCGCGGTCAGGCCTTTGTGTGGAGTGTAGCCCGTGTCACTCAGCCCTGCCCTCTGCTCGAACTTGGACATGCTGTCATGAGTGTGTTCTGAAAAAACACAATAATGCATCAGATTTCAAAATAAAACATAGAAGTACACTTAAACCCTCTCATTGAATTGTTTTTTCTTTATTTTTACTAATTTCTACATTTTATATACACACAGAAGACAACAAATATATGAAGCAAGATATATGGAATTAAGTAGCAAAGAAGGGGAATTTAAATAACCAAATTTTTATTTATTTTTTTAATGTTGAAAGTAGTAAAAATAAAGAAAGGTGAGATGGTGAGATGATGTCCAAACTTATGAATGGTAGTATAAATGTTCACAAATGTTGTTATCGAATAGATCTGCGTCTTACTCGTGATGATGGAGTTCACGATTAAAGTGGAGGCTTTGGTTTTCACTATCACCGGGGGCCTGGAGGGGGCGCTGTCTGCTGCAGAACGAATAGCTGCCCCGGCTTCATCCTCCTGGAGACAAAACAGTTTCAGTTTTCTTTCAGTGTATTGACACAAAATACATAATTTGGCTTTACATCCAACTTTGACAGATGAATAAACTAAAGACAACAAAGTAAATTAAAAATGGCAAATAAAATATAAAAATAAACTTTCAGAATCAGAAAGGTTTTAGTGCCATACGAGTGAACATGTTCACAACATTAGGAAATTGCTTCGGTGCTCGGAGCGGAATGTAAACAGACACTTAACATGCAGCAAATAAAATAGAAAATAAAGTAGAAAACCAATAAGCTATAATACAACACAAAATTTACAAATTTACAAGAATACAACAGTGCAGGTGATGATCAGTGCAAACAGAGAGGTGCAAAAAATACAGCACAGGGTCATGTGACTGACACAGAGCAGGGGATGGGGTCATGTGACTGACAGAGTGGGGGGTGGGGTCATGTGACTGACAAAGCGGGGGGTGGGGTCATGTGACTGACACAGAGCGGGGGGTGGGAACAGTCCAACAGCAGAGGGGAAGAAGCTGTTTTTATGGCGAGAGGTTCTGGACCGTAGCCTCCTGCCTGAGGGGAGCAGGTCAAAAAGTCCATGACCAGGGTGAGACACGTGTCCGTGTCCTGGAGGTGTACAGGTCCTGAAGAGATGGAAGGCTGCAACTAGGGATGTCCCGATCAGGTTTTTTGGCCCTCCGATCCGATTCCGATCATTTGATTTTGAGTGTCTGCTGATACCGAGTCCTGATCCGATACTTGCATAATACATAAAAAGTACACTTATATTTATTATTATCATTATTATTATTATAAGTTCACTTACTACTACTACTACTACTACGACTAATAATAATAATAATAATAATTAAAGCCGCAAGCGGCGTTGGTCGGGACCTCGCACCTGCGTTTGTTCGTCTTACTGAGACGCACAGCCATACCAAATTTCGTGTGCCTGGCACAATTATCTCACTTCCTGTTGGGCGTGGCCATGACATTGTAGATACCCTGTCAGAACAGACCCTGTCAGACCCTGTCAGACCCTGTCAGACTCTGTTAGACCCTGTCAGACCCTGCATGTGGCCTCCATGCTGAGGCCTACATGAACCTTCGATGCTTGTCCCCACATTGCTGCTTGCAGCTATATCAGATCAAAGGTACAAAGATCAAAGACCTTTGATCAGGGCGTTGCCTAGCAACAAATACCTCCCATTCATAACTCATCACTCCCATTCAATAAATACCTAACTTTATCGATCCGCCGTATCGTCATATTACCGCCTATTTGAAAATCCTTCGCAATTTAACATCTCCAACGTCTTAAGATTATGTTCACCAAAATTTAAGCCCATCTGAGGTACGGTGTAGGAGAAGTGTTTCAAATTCCATTCTATGTCCAATACCCAAAAATCACACAAAAGCCCAATTATCTCACTTCCTGTTGGGCGTGGCCATGACATTGCAGTGAGGCGTTTGTTCGTCTTATTGAGATACAGGTCCCTACCGAATTTCGTGCGCCTATCTTAAACGGTATGCCAGCCCCGAAAGACAACGCGCTAGGGGGCGCTATCGAGCTCCTGGGGGTCACTGGGGGACGGGACTTTGTGTGGTCGTACTGGCAGCACTTTGTGATGCCCGTGCAAAGTTTCGTTCGTTTTGAAGCATGGGAACATGCTCAAAATTGCCCCAGCGTGTATGAACAAGAATAATAATAATACGGAAACAAAGCAACAACAATAGGGACCTTCGTCCCCCTTCGGGCTCGGTCCCTAATAATAATAATAATAATAATAATAAAGTACACTTATTACTTATTATTTATCTTTCTGGGTGTCACAGATGAACTCCAGATGTCTGTGGTGAACGAAACATGGGGTACATCTGATAACAGGACATGTAGTTTGTCAGAAATCTTCTTATAAACGAGCTGCAGAGCTTTCTCAGTGAAATAGTGGCGAAATGGCACTTCAAATCGAGGTTGGACGTGCTCCATAAGCAGAAGAAATCCAGGGTTCTCTACAAAGGCGAATGGTAGGTCACTCATTGCGATAATTTGTGCGATCACGTGATCGGATCGGGACATCGCTAGCTGCAACCAATCACCTTCTCAGCAGAGTGCACAACACGCCGCAGTCTCTGTTTGTCCCTGGTTGTGGCTCCAGCAGACCACATGGTGAGGGAGGAGGTGATGGAGGAGGTGAGGATGGACTCGATGATGGCCGTGTAGAACTGCACCATTGTCTGTGCTGGCAGGTTGAATCTCTTCAGTTGCCTCAGGAAGTACATCCTCTGCTGGGCCTTCTTTATGACGGAGGTGATGGTGGGCTCCCATGTGAGGTCCTGGGTGATGGTGGTCCCCAGGAAGCGGAACGAGTCCACTGTGGTGATGGGGGTGTCGGTCAGGATGGGGGGGGCTTTGTGCTTTCTAAAGTCCACAATGATCTCCAGTTGTCCAGTTGGCAAACTGAATTTCTCCTTTTGCCACAAAATATAAAAATGTATCTTGCTTGCACACTTTTACACATTGGAAAGGTCCTATATTACACAAAATAAATCATTTTGAGCTTTTAGTCTTGTTATAATGTTGTTACCTCCTCAAAAACAGACCTGGAGTTGTTTTTATTTGTTTCATTGACATATTTGATCCTAAAGCTCAAAACGCTCTGTTCCACCTTGTGATGTCATGAAGCTGCAGTTTTATCAGCTGCTTTTACCTTTAGTTCAGTCGAGATCGGCACTTCCACGGCTGAAATCATCCAAATGATTCTAGTGAAGATATGTGGAGTTTAAAAACACAGTGGAACTCGCATGACATCACAAGGTGGAACAGAGTGTTTTCTGTGTGTGTTAAACATGTGAATGAAACAAAACAACAACGCACTACGTTTGTGATGAGAAAACAAACACGGCGTAATATCGGTGCTTTAAAAGTGAAGTTCTCTGCTGAAATCAATCAAGTTCCAGTTTATAATCAATACCAGAATGTTGAGCCCATCTAAGAGAGGCATCAGCACATTTAATCTTGTTTTCACAATCAAAATCAAAATCAAAATCAAAATCCATCCCGTGGGTTAGCTCCTGACCTCTGCCAGGTGAGTGAACTTCCTCTCGGGGATGATGGGCCTCCTCCACAGGTTGTTGATGCTGATGTCGTGCGGCGGCGTGGACATGGGCGCCTCCAGGTTGTCGTCGTAGCTCAGGGCGCGTCTGGTCATCCCGATGGGCAGCTTCATGCCGCCCATGCCGGTGCCTTCGATCGCTATGGAAACAACACGTAATAAAAACACTTTATAGACCAACGTGTACAAATGTTTAAAGTAGACAGAGGTTCATATTTTTCTAATCGTTACACGTAGCGGTCCCAGGAGGATATAAAGGCAGTATTTTCAGTATTTACCACAGATGTCCTGGTACGGTCTTGGGTGACCAGGTACATTTACTGGTATTGCACATAAAAATAAATGGTGATATTTTAAGTATTTCTTTACCAACTCACCAGGAAAATCACTAGAGCCCGCCATTGTTTGGGGGTGGGAGGAGTCTGACGAACGTGGATGTGGTTGGACAGTCTGTGGACACAATGGGACAGGTTAAACACAGCAAAAATGAACGAACGTGTGAGTTTATGGTCTTATTTAGTGAAGCTGGTACCTTATTGTTGTGAAGGGTGTTGAAGAATTGGGTTGAAGAGGACAGCGGCTGAGGTTACGTCTGTCGGTCAGAACGAGAACACAAAGCCCTCTGGTGATGCATTGTGGGTAATGGGCCAGGCCAGATGCGACTAAAAGCACAAGCAAAAGAGAAAGAAGGAATGACGGAGTTTTTACTGGGCCACGACTTCAACATATTTTAGACGGAACAATAATTTTTTGGGGTCAATATTTATCATGGGGAGTTTTTCGTCATACTAATGAAAAACTATTTGCTATTTTTCTGTTCTATGATGAGATTTGAGCTGTAGAAAGTTGAATTATGGAACTTTTTTACTACTTAAATTTGCACTGTGTAACTTTTTGGTGGAGGGACTGTTATCGTCAGCTTCTCTTCAACTTCTGTTCCTGCATATTTGTTATTTGCAAACATGTTTTTCTGTATTTTGGCTAAACAAATGACAATTTATGCTCCTCTTTACGTTAACCAGGATCAGATTAGACAAAAATTGTGATAGTCCTGTTTTAGTCTTAGTTTAGACCTAGTTTTGATCAAATTGGTGTACATTTATTTTTATCTTTACTTTCAATGCACATTCTATTGCACATTGCCATTTCACTGCTGCATCTTCCACTGCACATTTTTGTCGCACACTGCACATTTTTGGACATCTGTAAATAGGCATTTATATATTCCGCTGCACTGCTTTCAGATTTTAAACTCTAGATTTTTGTCTTAGTTTTTTGCTTTGTTTCGTCTTTATATTGTATTTTCTACACTTTCTTTTTGCACTACCTGCCCAGAGATTTTATATTTCATAATGTATATTCGGTAAAGATTGTTTCTATTTGATTATACTTTTTTACATGCTTCTCTTTGTCTTATTTATCTATTTTTATTTTTTGCCTGCTCTTGGCATCCAGGGTGGGCAGCAAAGTAAGAATTTCATTGTACAGGGAAGCGTGTTTTTTAAAGCTTTGAATCTTTTAACCTTGAGAGAAACGAAATATGGCAGAATGACAATAAAGCTGACTTTGAACATTGATGTTTGATCTTGAAATTGGTCAAAAATAGGGACACCTGGGTCATTTTTTTGTATAAAACTGGGACAAGTCACTGGTTTTGTATAAATTTACTCAGACAGGGGGACACAAGGCTCAAAACTGGGACAGTCCTGTGTAAACGGGGACATCTGGTCACCCTAAACTGCATGCAAGTATTCAGAATTAAATATATTTTCCAAAATATGCTTCCCATCACTGGTCTTGCATTTGAGATCACCACAGCTCTTTTTTCCCCTTCTAAAATCTACCAAAGATTATATTTGTGATCGCATTTGTTCTGGCTTTGTGATAGAGGTAGAAAAACATGACAATATGGGCTAAAGCGCAATAAAAATACACTTTAAATGGTATCAGCAGCGGGTCTAAACCGGCTTAAACCAGAGGATGAGGGGGGAGCTCTTGGTCATTACGTAATCCGCCGCCGCTGCTGCTGCTGCAGTGGGGGCTGTGCTGATGGATGACAACAAACAACCAGCGTGTCAATAAAACAGACAATGTTCATTACACAAGTACACGAAAAACCTAAATATCTTTGTATTTTTCAATTATACCACTGAAATTAAATGACAAATAATATTTTAGAGATTCACAGACTCAAAACATGACTTTATTGGACTAGTTTGACCATCATCCAAACATCCTCTATATAACCTCATTGAATTAATTTAGTATTATTATTAATAAGCCCCAAATTACAGTAGTTTATTACCATTTTATTAAGGCACACACATTCAACCACCACCCTCGAATATTCTAAACAAAGTTCCATATATATGTGAGTAGATCAGTACTTTTAAGATGCAGAATAATGCGATTTAACCGTTCTGTGTTACCTGTGAGCTCTTTTACGTTATGGTTGCAAATTGAGTTAGAAAAACGTGACGTAATGTGCGTGTTTGTCACTTCCAGGAACCGTTAGCGTGAAACAAACCGACGTTCCAAATCACAGAAAAAGCCCAAAATAAAAGTGAAATTCAAATAAGTGTTCAAGCTGAATTCAAACACGCACATGAGGCTGTCGTAATGTGTTAAAATTACGTAGGTGTGGTTTTGATTAAGAGTAGCAAAGCGTTGTAACGTTGTAAAATCGTCGTTTTCTCTCACGCGGTTTGGTGCGACGCTAGAGACGCTCGACGTAACGGGATTTGAGAGCCACGTCCTTTCCAAATGATGAGCTAAAATGGAGAAGAAATGTCTCACCTGCGGGAAAGACGAATCTATATCGACTTTTCAGACGTTTTTCGCCCGCCAATGTCGACTTTATTCGACGGTGAAGAGGGGCAGGTTTGAAGGGAAGCAGCCATTATTGTGGTGATAAACAATAAAACCGCTTCCTCGAATGACCGAACTGGAGCTCTCGTTTTGTATCGCGAGACTTGAACGCGACTGTGGGGACGTTCATCGATTTTAACTTTTTCATTTTTTATTCAAACTAATTAATATTACTAATTAATTTATATATATATATATATATATATATATATATATATATATATATATATATATATATATATATATATATATATATATATATATATATATATATATATATATATATATATAAAACATTTGTTGTCACGCCCAATCTCGATGTTCGCGTAAAAAAAAAAAAAGCCCTTCCGGTGTTGTTGTCATTGGTTGCTAGGTAACCATAGACAACCTCATAGACTGTGTAAACAAGTTTATACGTTTGTTTTTAAATGGATCCACAACTTAAAGGTGCACTGTGTAACTTTTTTAATGCTTTTATCTGTGGACACAACAAACACATAACAAACATACAACAAACACACAACTGAGACACAACAAACATACAACAAACATACAGCAAATACAACAAACACACAACAAACACACAACAAGACACAACAAACACACAACAAACATACAACAAACACACAACCGAGACACAACAAACACACAACAAACATACAACAAACACACAACTGAGACACAACAAACACACAACAAACACAACAAACACACGACACAACAAACACACAACTGAGACACAACAAACACAGAACAAACATACAACAAACACAACAAACACACAACAAACACACAACCGAGACACAACAAACACACAACATACAACAAACATACAATACAACAAACACACAACAAACACACAACAAACATACAGCAAACACAACAAACACAACAAACATACAACAAACACACAACCGAGACACAACAAACATACAACAAACACAACAAACACACAACCGAGACACAACAAACACAACAAACACACAACAAACACACAACTGAGACACAACAAACATACAAAAAACACAACAAACACACAACAAACACAAAACCGAGACACAACAAACACAACAAACACACAACAAACATACAACTGAGACACAACCGAGACACAACAAACACACAACAAACATACAACAAACACACAACAAACACACAGCCGAGACACAACAAACACAACAAACACACAACAAACATACAACAAACATACAATACAACAAACACACAACAAACATACAACAAACACAACAAACACACAACCGAGACACAACAAACACAACAAACACACAACAAACATACAACAAACATACAATACAACAAACATACAACTAACACACAACAAACATACAACAAACATACAATACAACAAACATACAACTAACACACAACAAACATACAGCAAACACAACAAACACACAACAAACATACAACAAACACACAACAAACACACAACCGAGACACAACAAACACACAACAAACATACAACAAACACACAACAAACATACAGCAAACACAACAAACACACAACAAACACAACAAACATACAACAAACACACAACACACAACCGAGACACAACAAACACACAACAAACACACAACAAACACACAACCGAGACACAACAAACATACAACAAACACACAACTGAGACACAACAAACACACAACTGAGACACAACAAACACACAACAAACATACAACAAACACAACAAACACAAAACCGAGACACAACAAACACAACAAACACACAACAAACATACAACAAACATACGATACTGTACAACAAACACAAAACCGAGACACAACAAACACAACAAACACACAACAAACATACAACAAACATACAATACAACAAACACACAACTGAGACACAACAAACACAACAAACACACAACAAACATACAACAAACATACAATACAACAAACACACAACTGAGACACAACAAACACACAACAAACACAACAAACACACAACTGAGACACAACAAACACACAACAAACATACAACAAACACACAACTGAGACACAACAAACACACAACAAACACAACAAACACAAAACCGAGACACAACAAACACAACAAACACACAACAAACATACAACAAACATACAATACAACAAACACAAAACCGAGACACAACAAACACAACAAACACACAACAAACATACAACAAACATACAATACAACAAACACACAACTGAGACACAACAAACACACAACAAACACAACAAACACACAACTGAGACACAACAAACACACAACAAACATACAACAAACACACAACTGAGACACAACAAACCCACAACAAACATACAACAAACACAACAAACACACAACCGAAACACAACAAACACACAACAAACATACAACACAACAAACACAACAAACACACAACAAACACACAACAAACACACAACAAATACAACAAACACACAACAAACACATCAAATACAAAAACACACAACACAACAAACACACAACACACAACAAACATACAACAAATACAACAAACACACAACAAACACAAAACAAACACACAACAAATACAACAAACACACAAAAACACACAACAAACACACAACAAACACACAAAAACACACAACAAACACACAACAAACAAGACCTTTAAAATGGATCCACAACTTAAAGGTGCACTGTGTAACTTTTTAAATGCTTTTTTCTCTGTGGAGGTGTCATTGCTTTGTCTGGAATGTTTCACAGTGTGGCATTAAAACTAAACTACACCAAGTAAAAGGTCAGATCTGTTTTGTTTTTTGTTTTTTTGTTGTTGTTGTTTTTTTTTTTTTGTATTTTTGAGCTGTAAAAACACCTGTAATTGATTAGATGTAAGATAGAGCTGCTTAAAGTCACACTGCGGAACATTCCAGGCAGAGCAATGGCGTATCCATAGAAATAAGCAGCTGACGGACCCCCAATCACAAAGTTACACTGTGCACCTTATCTCAGGTTTAGAAAAACGACTGAGGTTTACCAAAAAAACACACACACAAAAAAACAGGGACGACTCTCCACAGATCTGAACAGTATCCTGCTTGTCTCTGGTGACACATGGGTTTAGTCTATACTGTGGAACATTCTAGACAAAGCAGTAACATTTCCATGGAGACAAGCGGGTGGCGGACCCTCCACTAGAAATGTTACACAGTGTATCTTTACGTCTTTGTAGGCGACCATTCAAAACATCATTAACAAACATTTCACTGTGAAACAAACATAAAATCAGTGCACAAGCCAGGTGTTTGACTATTCACAGAAATGTTAATTACATGAATTGATTAACAGATATCAACTGTAACTTCTACACTTCTACACTTCTACACTGTACTTCTGTGTCTTTGTGAAAAAAGGTTTCCCCCGGCCCAGATAAAACTATATCCTCCTGGGACCCGAAGAAAAAAAAGTGTATCTAAATTATTATTATTATTTTAATTTTCTATTTGGAGGTAAATTAACACCTCAGCATTTACATTTTGTTAATTTTGTTTTTATTCATAATGTTGTAACATGTCCTCTGTAATGGACTGTAATCGTGTTAAATCCATGTCAAGTTAACCTAACAAAAACATTTTTTTTTTTTTTTGATGACCAACATCTCTGGCAAGCTTCTACAAACACCTCAAAAAGTTTTTAGATTCCCTTTTAATTTCTTATTTATTTATTTACTTATTTATGTATTTTATGTATTTTTAATTGTATTTATATTTTTATTTACTTATTTATTTATGTATTTTTTATTGTATTTATATTTATTTACTTATTTATTATTTATGTATTTTTTATGTATTTTTAAATTTTATTTATATTTTTTATTTACTTATGTATTTATTTATGTATTTTTATGTATTTTTATTTTATTTATATTTTTATTTATTTACTTATTTATGTATTTATATATATATTTTTATTTTATTTATATTTTTATTTACTTATTTATGCATGTTTATTTATTATTTTATTTATATTTTTAATGTATTTTTTTATTTATTATTTTTTGTTTACTTATTTATGCATGTTTATTTATTATTATTTATTTATTTATTTATTTATTTTTATGTATTTATTATTTTAATATATTTTTATTATTTTTTGTTTACTTATTTATGCATGTTTATTTATTATTTTTTTTATTTAGGCTATATATTTATTTACTTATTTATGTATTTTTATGCATTATTTTTTATTTTATTTGTTTATTTATAATTATTTATTTTATATTATTATTATTATTTTAATCATAGTGCAGCCACAAACTAGTCTATCTGAAAACTTAAAAGATGTCCACTATAAAGGACACCGATGAGTGGGCGACTCTCAGGAGTATATCATTATTCACACACATATGATTTTAGTGCACTGCACAAACTCGTATCCTCCTGAAGTGGATAAAACAGAATTTGCTGTTTGAAAACACAAATAAACGCGTCTCGTTGATTATTATTTCTTCGCTCTTGGGCCCCCCCTGGTGGCCTCAGACTCTCGGACCTGTAGAGCTTCAGTCGGGGCCCCTCCCAGTCCAAACTCTTCCCTGTGCGCACACCTCAGAGTCCCGCAGAGTCTCGCAGAGTCCTGCAGGCGCCTCCTCCAGGACTTCTTCCTTCTCCAGGGTCCGTGGGTCGGACTTCTTCTTTTTTATTGGGGAAACTTTTCAAACTTTTCTGCTTCGTGTTGGACCTGAGCGGATCTAAAATGTCGGTGACGACTCACAAGAGGACAACCACCATGTACCGGAGCTCCAACGTGGCGTCCCCGGAGCCGAGTCCTTCTGCCACCACGTACCGCACTCTGTCCCTGTCGTCCCCGGAGCCCACGACGACCACGTACCGGACCCTGAGAGTCTCGACGCCGGAACCTGCAGCCAGCGCGGTGATCTCCGCGGCCCCCGTGTCCCCGCTGCCGTACGCGGTGAACGGCTCCTACGATGTCCGCTACCTGGTCCCGGTGCAGACCGCCATGCAGCAGCCGTCCTACGTGTTCATGCAGCAGCCCATGCTCCAGCAGCCCATGCTCCAGCAGCCCGTCATGCAGCCGATGTACGTGCAGAGCGTCCCGCAGCTCAGCGTCAGCAGCGAGGCGGATCTGTACCAGAGGCAGACCCTGGAGGTGAGGAGCCCCAACACACACAACAAACACACAACAGACACACAACAGACACACAACAGACACACAACAAACACACAACAGACACAACAAACACACAACAGACACAACAAACACACAACCGAGACACAACAAACACACAACAGACACAACAAACACACAACCGAGACACAACAGCGTCAGCAGCGAGGCGGATCTGTACCAGAGGCAGACCCTGGAGGTGAGGGGCCCCAAGACACACAACAGACACACAACAGACACACAACAGACACAACAAACACACAACCGAGACACAACAAACACACAACCAAGACACAACAAACACACAACCGAGACACAACAAACACACAACCGAGACACAACAGCGCCAACAGCGAGGCAGATCTGTACCAGAGGCAGACCCTGGAGGTGAGGGGCCCCAAGACACACAACAGACACACAACAAATACAACAAACAAACAACAAACATACAAGAAATACAAGAAACACACAACCGAGACACAACAAACACACAACAGACACTACAAACACACAACAAACACACAACCGAGACACAACAGACACAACAGACACAACAAACACACAACAGACACAACAAACACACAACAGACACAACAAACACACAACAAACACACAACAAATACAACAAACACACAACCGAGACACAACAAACACACAACAGACACAACAAACACACAACAAACACACAACCAACACACAAGCGAGACACAACAGCGTCAGCAGAGAGGCAGACCTGTACCAGTGGCAGACCCTGGAGGTGAGAGGCCCCAAGACACACAACAGACACACAACAGACACACAACAGACACACAACAGACACACAACAGACAACCGAGACACAACAGCATCAGCAGCAAGGCAGATCTGTACCAGAGGCAGACCCTGGAGGTCTTATTGATTATTCTTATTATTGATTGATTGTGCCCCTGTGTAAACTTCTTCCACCTGCACAAAAGCACCATCACTACTGTGCCTGAGTCAAAACCAGACCGGCTGCAGTTCATTTGTCTCACTTCAGCCATTGTCCATAAATCAGGTATTTGACTTTCATTATTTGGAGTATTTGACTTTCATTATTTGGAGTATTTGACTTTCATTATTTCACGAGTTGAGACAGATTCCTGCTCTGGGCTCATATTGTTGCCTCGAATGTTGCCTGAAATCCCTCCGAGAACTCGATCCGCTGCTTTTGAAGTGAGACGTGATGATCTTTTATACCCGTGCAGGTTCCTGAGGGAGAAATGATAAACCCGGATGTGTTGGTTCTTCTTTGGAAGGCGGTTGTTGTGACTGTTTGAACCGCGGAAGTCGTATAACAATAAAGTTTAGTTATAAAGAAGAGCTTTAATCACAGCGTGGGCAGGGCTCTTTGTCATTTCACGCACGATGACTGTTGCATTTGTAATAATCATGTTTTTGTACGATCTCATGAATATATTTAATTTATTAGACCAAATTATATCATAAAAGTAGGTTAGAGATTTGCACATGAGATCCATTAAGTGTTGGTGGGGAAATCAATGGTGAAGTAACTAATTTATTTTATTTTATTTTATTTTGTTTTGTTTTGTTTTATTTTGTTTAATTTAAAGATGCACTATGTAACTTTTTCAGTTGTGGGTTTGTCCCCTGCTTGTTTCTATGGATATGCCTGAAATGTTCCACAGTGTGACTTTAAACAGTTCTACTTTACATTTATTCAATTACAGCTGGTTTTATTGCGCAAAAAGTTAGAAAAACTAGAAAAACAGGCGTTCTGACTGCGGTCGGGGTCGCCTCTCCACAGATCAGACCTGTAACTTGGCCTCATTCGTTCTCCATGATGATAGAAAGGTTTAATGCCACACTGCGGAACATTCCAGACAAAGCAACATCTCCATGGAGAAAAGCATTTGACAGTCTCTCCACCAGAAGTTACACGATGCACATTTTATTTTTATTTTATTTTATTTTATTTTTTAAGGCAATATTTATCTTACATAACTAATAGGTTTTCAGAAATGATTTACTTATTTCCATCTGAGCCTCTTGATTGTTTTTCTAAGCTCTTCTGGCTCTTCTTCTGTGGACATTTCTCCAAACCAGTTTATTTTAAATGCGCCAGAGTAAATATGTTGTTGTTGCAGGACTTGAGCGGTTCGTTTTTTCCTCCCGCTGCTGCCGCTTGACCCTGACCTTTTAAAAACACTTTTACGTCGAGTGTCCGATGCGATAAATTTCAGTGAGACGACCTGCCCATTCCAGCTCCACTGTAAGAAACATAAATATAAGATTTTTATTTGTCCTGGTTTACTCCTGGTTTAGTCCTGGTTTACTCCTGGTTTACTCCTGGTTTAGTCCTGGTTTAGTTCCGGTGTAGACCCACTGACTTCTGCATTTGATCCCTGTTTAGTCCTGGTTTAGTCCTGGTTTAGTCCTGGTTTAGTCCTGGTTTAGTCCTGGTTTAGTCCTGGTTTATTCTAGGGGTGTGCAAAATAATCGTCATGACAATGCATCGCGACACTAACTTTCACTGCATCGATTCTTGATGCCAATTATTATTAATTAATTATTCATATTATTAAATTTAATATTAATTAATTAATTAATTATGAGTTTATTTTTTTTTATAAATCCTATGCACTTTTTCTTTGTGAAAGGGTATTTTTTGTTATGATGGTAGCTACCTCCAAAATGGCAAATATTTGAACATCATTTTTTGTTTTAGAAAAAATCCTATGGACGTTTTTTGTTATTGGTTTGGTTTATTTGTTTTTGTTATTCAATAAATTCAGTTATGAATTGAGTTACTCAGAGTTATGCATCAATTGAAGACACTACCCAGATACACAGCCACTGATATTTAAGTTATCCTCTTTTTTTGGTACATTTTCACTGAAGTATGTCGAATATATTGCAATGCATTGCAATAATTCAAGTATCGTGATGCATCATGATAGTATCGCATCGTGGCATATGAATCGTGATTCAAATTGAATCGTGACTTCTTTGCCAATACCCACCCCTAGTTCAGTCCTGGTTTAGTCCTGGTTTACTCCTGGTTTAATCCTGGTTTAGACCTGGTTTAGTCCTGGTTTAGTCCTGGTTTACTCCTGGTTTAGTCGTGGTTTAGTCGTGGTTTAGTCCTGGTTTAGTCCTGGTGTAGTCCTGGTGTAGTCCTGGTGTAGTCCTGGTGTAGTCCTGGTTTACTCCTGGTTTAGTCCTGGTTTAGTCGTGGTTTAGTCGTGGTTTAGTCGTGGTTTAGTCGTGGTTTAATCCTGGTTTAGACCTGGTTTAGACCTGGTTTAGTCCTGGTTTACTCCTGGTTTAGTCCTGGTTTAGTCCTGGTTTAGTCCTGGTTTAGTCGTGGTTTAGTCCTGGTTTAGTCCTGGTTTAGTCGTGGTGTAGTCCTGGTGTAGTCCTGGTGTAGTCCTGGTGTAGTCCTGGTTTAGTCCTGCTTTAGTCGTGGTTTAGTCGTGGTTTAGTTGTGGTTTAGTCCTGGTTTAATCCTGGTTTAGTCCTGGTTTAGACCTGGTTTAGACCTGGTTTAGACCTGGTTTAGTCCTGGTTTACTCCTGGTTTAGTCCTGGTTTAGTCCTGGTTTAGTCGTGGTTTAGTCCTGGTTTAATCCTGGTGTAGTCCTGGTTTAGTCGTGGTTTAGTCCTGGTTTAGTCCTGGTTTAATCCTGGTGTAGACCTGGTTTAGACCTGGTTTAGTCCTGGTTTAGTCCTGGTTTAATCCCGGGGTAGACCTGATTGAGTTCTGTGTTTGATCCTTGTGTTTCTCTTCGATTTGGTGTATTCAAATGCCAAATCGGCCTGTGTAACCTCCAAAAGCTCCAAAAGCTCTGGTCGGTGTTCCTCGTTTTCTTTGGTCAGTTTCAAAAGCGTTTCAAGGAAGGAAAACGTTTTCGCCGTTTGACTCCGTTTTACTGGAGCTTTGTGATTTGATCCGCTGGAAATAAGGCGAATATTTGATTTGGTAAGGACATTTTCTCTAAGATTGAACCGACGCCAGTGAACATGACTTCACAAAGAGCTCAGTGAAACCAGTTGTGCAGGTTAATTACAAAATGTGTTTATAGAAGTTTGTGGGAAAGTGTGTATCTTTTTTTATTATTTTGACCATGTTTTGTGATCTACAGTGGGTCCAGAAAGTATTCAGACCCTTAAATGTTTTCACTCTTTGTTATACTCTCTTTGCCATTTGCGAAAATCAATTAAGTTATTTTTTTCTCATTAGCGTTCACACAGCGCCCCCTACTGACAGAAAAACACAGAATTGTTGACATTTTTGCAGATTTCTTAAAACAGAAAAAGTTAAATCTCACATGTCAGAAGTATTCAGACCCTTTACATGTCAGAAGTATTCAGACCCTTTGCTCAGTATTTAGTAGAAGCTCCTTTTGAGTCTTTTTGTGAATGATGAAGTTTTCCAGCCCTGGATTTGGGGATCCTCTGCCGTTCCTCCTGGAGATCCTCTCCAGTTCTGTCAGGTTGGATGGTGAACATTGGTGGAGACATTTTCAGGTCTCTCCAGAGATGCTCAGTTGGGTTTAAGTCAGGAATAGGAAAATGTGACTCTTGACTTCCCCCATCTGAGAGTATGATCACATTCTAGAATCTGAAAACCACCAATCGGTATCGGCATCGACCATGAAAAACAAAACAAAAAAACATATCGACCGATCTCTTTTCAAACTGATTCACAACGAAACGGGAAACAGATTTAATTTCAGTCACATTTGAGATTCCAACTGGGGCTTAGAGGGGTTTAGACCCGGGTTAGACCGGGTTTAGACCAGGGTTAGGCAGGGTTTAGACTGGGTTTAAACTGGGTTTAGACCGGGGTTAGGCAGGGTTTAGACTGGGTTTAGACCCGGGTTTAGACCCGGGTTAGACTGGGTTTAGACCCGGGTTTAGACCCGGGTTAGACCGGGGTTAGACCAGGGCTAGACCAGGGTTAGGCAGGGTTTAGACCCGGGTTTAGACCGAGGTTAGACCGGGTTTAGACTGGGTTTAGACCGGGTTTAGACTGGGTTAGACTGGGTTCAGACCCGGGTTTAGACCGAGGTTAGACCGAGCTTAGACCGGGTTTAGACTGGGTTTAGACTGGGTTTAGACCGGGGTTAGACTGGGTTTAGACCGGGTTTAGACTGGGTTTAGACCGGGTTTAGACTGGGTTTAGACCCGGGTTTAGACCGAGGTTAGACTGGGTTCAGACCCGGGTTTAGACCGAGGTTAGACCGAGCTTAGACCGAGCTTAGACCGGGTTTAGACTGGGTTTAGACTGGGTTTAGACCGGGGTTAGACTGGGTTTAGACCGGGTTTAGACTGGGTTTAGACCGGGGTTAAACTGGGTTTAAACCGGGGTTAGACCGGGGTTAAACAAGGGTTAGATTGGGTTTAGACCAGGGTTAGACTGGGTTTAGACCGGGTTTAGGCCGGGTTTAATCCGGGTTTAAACCGGGTCTGTTGCTTAATGTTGCTTCATAAAATTGTACAACTGTAACTAACGATTTTAGTTCAATATTTCTTCCTCCCTCTTTATAATCCAGGACTAGGGCTGTGGAAATGTCCAAACTTTTCACCTGTTTTTACTCTGCCTGGAAAGTTCCACTGTACTGCTTTAACCCTGTACATCTTGCATTATTCAGCTGGTGTTTTCATGTTCATAAACACCTCTTCACTGTCGGCATGTTCTCCATAGATCAAACCTGTAATTTGGCTCTTTGGCATCACCTGTTTACTCCATAGAGACACGTTTAATCTCACACTGCGGAACACTCCGGGCAAAGCAATACCATGTCCATGGAGACGAGCAGGTGGACAAGAAAAGTTGCATAAAAGCCTGCGTCATTTATGTTTGGTAAATGTAGATTGAAAAGTTAAAATTGTTGCATTTCTTTCTCTTTTTTAGTTTAAGTCCAAATAAAGCGGAACAAATCAATATAATACTGTATAATCAATCAATATAAATAACAACTATTCTACTATGAAATGTGTTAATGATCATTTTAAAAGCTCCAGTTAAAGGAGTTGTTGTTTTCTAGCAAAGGTAGAAAAGCAATAGACAAAAACTGAACTCTGAACTGTGATTCTGGACCAGGTCTTGGTCTGGACCCGGTCCTGGTCTGGTCCCGTGGTGTGAAGGGGCCAGTGGCGGTGCAGTCTCACTTCTAACACGTAGCTCTGAGATTTCACAGACTGAGTTTCTGGATAAACACTCGATCTGATGGACAGGGCTCTAATGTCCTCATGTACCTGCCGGCCAGAAGCATCTGGAACCCGAGCCAAAACCAGGTCACTGAAATCTGGGTTTCAGACGATGTTGCAACTTCTACAGGCCGATAATGACAAGGGAAGGTAAAATCCACGATGTAACTTCGGTTGGGGGGTCCGTCACCTCCTTGTTTCTATGGATACGTCATTGCTCCGCCTGGAATGTTCCACAGTGTGGCATTAAACAGCTCGACTTTACATTTATTCGATCACAGGAGGTCTTAGAGCTCAAAAATACCCAGAAAAACAGACGTTCTGACGCCTCTCCACAGATCTGACCTGTAACTTAATCTGGTTTAGTCAGAACTGAATCAGGACTAAACCAGGACTGAACAAGACCAGGACTAGAACAGGACTGAATCAGGACTAGACCAGAATTAAACCAAAAGTATACCAAAACTAAATCACCACTGACCAAGGACTGAACGAACACTGAACCAGGACTAAACCAGGACTAAACCAGGACTAAACAAGGACTAAACCAGGACTAGAACAGGACTAGAACAGGACTAGAACAGGACTGAATCAGGACTAGACCAGAATTAAACCAAAAGTATACCAAAACTATATCACCACTGAACGAGGACTGAACAAAGACTGAACCAGGACTAAACCAGGACTAGACCAGGACTAGACCAGGACTAGACCAAGACCAGTTCCACAGTGTGACTTTAAACAGCTCTACTTAACATTTATTCAATCACAGGTGGTTTTAGAGCTCAGAAATCCCTAGAAAAACAAACATTCCAACTGTGAGCGGGGTCGCCTCTCCACAGATCTGACCTGATTTAGTCCTGGTAGAGTCCTGGTTTACTCTTGTTTTAGTCCTGGTTTAATCTTGGTTTAGTCTTGATTTAGTCCTGGTTTAGACCCGGTTTAGTCCCAGTTGACTCCCGGTTTAGTCCCGGTTTAGTCCCGGTTTAGTCTTGGTTTTAATCCTGGTTTAATCCCAGTTTACTCTTGGTTTAATCCCAGTTTAGTCCCGGTTTAATCCCAGTTTAGTCCCGGTTTAGTCCTAGTATATAGTCCTGGTTTAATCCCAGTTTAGTCTTGGTTTAGTCCTGGTTAAAACCTGGTTTAGTCCCAGTTTAGTCCTGGTTTAGTCTTGGTTTTAATCCTGGTTTAATCCCAGTTTACTTTTGTCTTAGTCCCAGTTTAGACCCGGTTTAATCCCAGTTTAGTCCCTGTTTAGTCCCTGTTTAGTCCCGGTTTAGTCCTGGTTTAGTCTTGGTTTAGTCTTGGTTTTAATCCTGGTTTAATCCCAGTTTAGCCTTGGTTTAGTCCCGGTTAAGACCTGGTTTAGTCCTGGTTTAGTCTTGGGTTTAATCCTGGTTTAGTCCCGGTTTAGTCCTGGTTTAGTCCTGGTTTAGACCCGGTTTAGTCCCGGTTTAGTCCCGGTTTAGTCCTGGTTTAGAAAAAGAAAAGAGGAGCCGTGTCAGTCGTGTGGAAGAACTTCGGCTTTAAAAAAATCTGATGCCGTATTCTGTAAATGTCGTCGGGCTAAAGTCGTAGCCGCAGGAGGCGACACGAGCGATCTGCTTCACCACCTCCGTCACAAACACATCCTGGAATATGAAGAACGCACGAAACTAAGATCTGCGTCCTCTTCCACGTCTGCGGGGAACCTTCAAGTCGGCGCCGCGACACAAAACGCCGCTCAGATGTCACTCAAAGACGTGTTTGCTAAGGGGACCGCCTACGACAAGAAATGCAAACGGTGGAACGATATTACCGACGCTGTTACTGTCCACTTCGCCAAAGACATGGAACCACTTAGTACATGAAAAAAAATACTGTCAAATACCATGACACTTATATAATTTTTGAAAAATACGGTGATATCGATTTTTGGTCATACCGCCCAGTTTGTTTTCTGTTTCTGAGAAGTTTCCTCAGGGTCATGTCGGCTTTTGAACCGCGCCATATCCGACAACAACTGTACCTGTGAGGCGGATGAGTTTTGTCTGTAATACACTTCCTTTGTTTGTTTGTTTTTTATTTAACTACAGCACGTAGCAGCAGGACCGACAAACAGGAGCAGGGCTGTGGTCGACTAAACAAATTCTGTTTGGATTAAAGACAAAAACTGCTGCAAACTGATTGGTCGACGTATTGGTTGTGTATCTCTGTATCTGACCCAAACTTCCCTCACAAGACTACACCTGCAGGGAGAGTTCAAGAGCAGCTAAAAACAACTATTTATGCAGAAAAACAACGTGTAAGGCAGGTTTTATGAGTGAATTTTGAGTTTAATTTGCCTTTTTAAATCTTCAGCTAACTCATTACCATAGAATAACGCTCTAGCTGCTGCTTTCCAAAAAAGGAAGTGAGCGCATTTTGGCTCCATCAGCTCTGGCTCCAATTCACTTTCTATTGAAAAAACTCTCTATAATTGCTGCTCATATTGATCTTCATTTTGGTCTTAAATTGTTTATATTAACTCGTATCATTTAGCAATTTTGTCCCTTATTCGAGAACATTAATAACAGACCAATCAGGCGCTTTCTTTCGCCGAGGTCAGTTTGTCCGGTTTGACCGACACCATCCCAAACTCTGAGTGGAGCTTTCACATGTGAGATAATCCAATGGCCACATCAGAATTCAATGAAGAAGAAAGTTGTAGAAGAAATAAATAAATACATACATACACACATACAGTATATACATACATACATACATACATACATACATACATACAGTACATACATACATACATACATACATACATACATACATACATACATACACACATATAGTACATACATGCCTGCATACATACATGCATACATACATGCATGCATGCATGCATACATGCATACATGCATGCATGCATGCATGCATGCATGCATGCATGCATGCATACATACATACATGCATACATACATACATACATACATACATACATACATACATACATACATACATACATACATACATACATACATGGAACTACTGTGGACCCATGACTGTCAACACCAAGGAACACAATCTACCAGGTCTGCTTAATTTAATTTAATTAATTTTATTTTCATTTTATTTCATTTTATTAAATTATATAAAAATGTATTATAATTGCTTAATTTTTTTTTTTTATTCGTGTCTGCAAATGTGTTATTTGAATCAGTCTTGGTGTTAATGTTTTGGACCAATAAATAAAATATTTAAAATGTATACATGCTGTAAATAATAATAATAATAATAATTATTATTATTATAAAAAAATTATAATAAATAAATAAATAAATAAATAAATAAGCTAGAGTTGTGGTCAGGAGTTGGTTTGCGGGCTCTTGAATCAGTCAGAAAGAGGCCGGTGTGTCCTCCACATCGTTGGCTCAGCTTCAGTTCATTTTTTTGATTGAAGTTCTCTTTCAGAACGTTCAGGCGTGTGTTGGCTTCAGTCCAGAACCTTCTCTTTGCAGAGATTAGACGGCCGACTTTATGTTAGGGCGGGAGCTCTGATGTTCACCGGCATCGACCTCTGTACGTGTGCGGGACGCTCGAGGGGCATTTGCCAGCTTTACGTTTCTGATCCAGGGTTGGGGACGGGGGATATTGACAACTGAAAGTTGCACTGTGTAACTTTTCTGGTGGAGCGTCCATTAAACGCTTTTCTCCATGGAGATGTTAGTGCTTTGCTTAAGCTTTTCACTGTCTGGTATTAAACCTTTCTATCTTCATGGAGACCAAACCAGACCAAGTTACAGGTCAGATCTGTTGCGAGGCGACCCTGCTTTAAGTCAGAATGTTCTCCTAGGTATTTGTGAGCTTTAAAACCGCCTGTGATTGAATAAATGTCATACTGTGGAACATTCCAGGCAGAGCATTGACATATCCGTAGAAACAACCAACCAAAAGTTGCATTGTGCACCTTTAACAAAACGCAGTTGATTTTAAAAGTCTTATTGAAAATGACTCTATTTACTGTTAGTATCAATTGAGCAAAAAAAGGAAAATTAACTTAAGCTTCCAAAGAGGTGATATTTTTACATGTTTGTGGTTTAAAAAAAGAAATTGCGATTCATTTGCATATTGTGAGACACTACACTCTTAACCAGGACAACTACAGACCTGTTTAAGCACATTTCTGATTTACAGCCGTTATTGTAACTCGTCACATTTGTATACGGCGTTTTTCCACCTTTGAGTCACTGAAAGCATCAAGGAACCGCTCCCTCATTCACACATTCATTCATACGCAAAGAAAACGCAAAGAAAATCCAGCGATGCAACAAATGGAAGTGTTTGATTTTCCACGACATGAACAAAATTCTGTTCGTTATTGTAAAAGTGTGTGATATTAACACAGACGGTGCATTTTCGCCCACCCAAAGGTAAGGTGATGTTCTGAAAAAGACAGCTCCATGAAATGATCCTGAAAATAAAAACATATGTATTCTCCTTCATGCTCAAAAAGCTCCAGAAGCGTAGAGTAATTTTAAATGATAGAGACACACCCAGCGCATACTTCCACCTGGACCCAAACACGGCCAGCTCTGCTCTTAAAGTGTTTATATAAACTCAATTATTTCGCAATTTTGTCCCTTAATCGAGAACATTAATAACAGACCAATCAGGCGCTTTCTGAGGTCGGTGAGGTCGGTTTGACCGGTTTGACCGACACCTTCCCAAACTCTGAGTGGAGCTTTCACACATTTTTCCTCTTTAGTAACACCTGTGCACATGACAGGGCTCGTATATAAAGTGTGCACATGCAGATTGACACTGATGTTTTTAAGGTCAATTCAAGCAGTTGAGATAATGACATAATCCTATAGCCACATCAGAATTCAATGAAGAAGAAAGTTGTAGAAGAAAATAATAGTAGTAATAATAATAATAATAATAATAATAATAATAATAATAATAATAATAATAATAATAATAATAATAATAATTAATAACAATAAATAAATAAATAAATATCTGGGATTACTGTGGACCCATGACTGTCAACACAATCTACCAGGTCTGCTTAATTTAATTTATTTTTATTATTATTATTATTATTTTTAATTTTATTTTTAATTATTTATTTTAATTTATTATTAATGTTATTTTTATTTTATTATTAATTTATTTTTATTTTATTTTTAATTTATTATTTATTTTATTTTTAATTTAATTTTATTTTTAATTTTATTTAAAATTGTATTTGATATTATATTATATTAATTTTATTACTCCCACTCGCTTTCTCTCTTCCTTTCAACTTCAACATGCTTTACACACACACACACACACACACACACACACCTACACCCATGCACACACACACACATACACACACATATGCACACACTACATATACACACTCACTCTTGGTTTATTTTTACCTTACTATTTTTATTTATTTTTATTTATTTATTTATTTTTATGATAATAACACAAACATTGCATTTTCGCTCCATCAGATGATCCTGAAATTAAAATATAAAATATGTCTTCTCCTTCTGCTCCAGTACTTTTACAGTCATTTTAAATAATAACAGATTGAGGCAGAGCTGGACTTGTTTGGGTCCAGGTGGAAGTATGCGCTGGGTGTGTCTCATCAAAAGTCGAGGGTGTGTTTTCGCCGCACATGTCAGAAGCTCAAAGACGCCTCGTAAAAGTGTAAAATATGATACTACGCCCAGCGAGAGTACACACAGACGCTCACATTTATTTGCCTTGGTATTTCTTTCTCGTACAGGAAACGTGCGTATTCTTTAAAAGCGTAACCTGGGTTTGAACCTGCCCACAGCTAACTTTTCAAATCGGTGCTGATCATCATTTAAAAGAGTCTCGTATGGGGCGATGTCAGGATGATTTACTCCACGTCTTCACTTTCAGGGTTAGTCCCGGCGCTGTCACTTATGATTTAAGTGGAATCCTTCGCTCACGCCGAAAATTCTACTAGAACGCGAGCAGTTTTCAAATTTCTTCTTTTTTTCGTCCATTTATTTTAATTTATTTTCATGAACGATCCAGTTTTTTGTCAGCCGATATCACTGCAGATGTTTATTTTCATTTAAACAAAAATAAATAAAGAACTGATCCGAATGTGTTCTGTAGCTGTTATTTTTCTCTTAAAGGTGCACGCTGTAACTTTTCTGATGCAGGGTCCACCACCTGCTTTACTCCATGTAGATGTTAGTGTTTAATGGTGTTTAATTTAACTATCTCCATGGAGACAAGCAAGTTGCCAGGTTACAGGTCAGATCTGTGGAGAAGTGGGCCCGCTCACAGTTGGAATGTGTGATTTTTTTGGCTTGTGTTCTGTTTGGTTTACACAATCAAACGGCAGCACAACCTAATTCACCGCTCACAGCTAACCGCAAAAACACAACCTGACACACAACCTGACACACCGCAAAAACACAATCTGACACACAACCTGACACACCGCAAAAACACAACCTGACACACCGCAAAAACACAACCTGACACACAACCTGACACACCGCCCCAAACACAACCTGACACACCGCCCCAAACACAACCTGACACACCGCAAAAACACAACCTGACACACCGCAAAAACACAACCTGACGCACAACCTGACACACCGCAAAAACACAACCCGACGCACAACCTGACACACCGCAAAAACACAACCTGACACACAACCTGACACACCGCCCCAAACACAACCTGACACACCGCAAAAACACAACCTGACACACAATCTGACACACAACCTGACACACCGCAAAACACAACCTGACAGACAACCTGACACACCGCAAAAACACAACCTGACACACAACCTGACACACCGCGAAAACACAACCTGACACACAACCTGACACACCGCGAAAACACAACCTGACACACAACCTGACACACCGCGAAAACACAACCTGACACACAACCTGACACACCACAAAAACACAACCTGACACACAACCTGACACACAACCTGACACACCGCAAAAACACAACCTGACACACAACCTGACACACCGCCCCAAACACAACCTGACACACCGCGCCAAACACAACCTGACACACCGCGCCAAACACACAACCTGACACACCGCCCCAAACACACAACCTGACACACCGCAAAAACACAACCTGACACACCGCCCCAAACACACAACCTGACACACAACCTGACACCGCAAAACACACAACCTGACACACCGCCCCAAACACACAACCTGACACCGCAAAACACACAACCTGACACACCGCCGCAAAAACACAACCTGACACACCGCCCCAAACATACAACCTGACACACCGCCCCAAACATACAACCTGACACACAACCTGACACACAACCTGACACACAACCTGACACACCACAAAAACACAACCTGACACACAACCTGACACACCGCCCCAAACACAACCTGACACACCGCACACAAACAACCCCAACAATATCAGCAAATGGCATCAGCGGCGTTCCTTCATTGCACACGGCGATTTCCCTGGTTAAATAAAGTTATAATAATAATTAAAAAAAAAAAAACTACTATGTCCAACTATCGACTGAGCCAGTATCTGGAAGCCGATATCTTATCCAGAAAATGTTTCACTTTGGGCGCTGATGTCTGACACCAGAGTCCAGGGGTGGTACAAGATCTCATATTTCACAACATCTTGTGAAATAAAATTCCTACAGGATTGTGCACGCATGAGGATTATGATCTTGTGAGATTTTATTTTTCCATTTAGTCTGCAAAAAAGACTTACCGGCTGGGAAGTTAAATCTCTGGTTTCAAAAAGTAGGTCTATACTTACAAAAAAAAGTGAAATAAAAAAATGTTAGGTCAAAACAGCAAATGGGATCACACATTTTTTAAATGATTACATCAAAATCTCGTTTTGTCTCAAATTTGTGGACCTAATCTTGTATCTGGTCTCGTTTTGTCGAAATTGGTGCATTCCTAATTCTGCCTTTTATATAAAACACTAAACCGCAGATCGATTAGCCAACTAAAAAAGGGGCGTGGCAAAAAAAATTATATATCTGTATTATATACTCTGTATCTGACCCAAACTGCACTCAGAAAACAAAAAACACTATGCAAAAACAAAGTATAGTATAGTATCTAGAACTTTTTTGTTTCAGTTTCTGTTGGCATTAAGTTAATTAACATTTACATTGCCAATCTATCAACATACTTTAGCTGTTTAAGAGTGAAATATAAGAGAATGTCTCTTAATATGTTCCTGTCTTTTTATTGTGTGTTCTGGACTCATGTGATCTGCTTCGTCCTTTCAGAGCGTCAGTGGGAAGTCGTCTGTCTTCAGTCAGTCGTCGAGCCCCATGAAGAGCCCCGCCCCCAGCATGGAGGAAGAGGAGGAGGAAGAGGTAAAGAAATAATCCGGATTACTGCGATTACTGCGACTACTAACTGGCAACTTTAGCAGTACTTTATCCTGAACTGCATCTCGTAAGACCCATGATGCCTAACACAATGATTATTATACTGACTTAACGTTTGCCTCGTGTTTCCCTCGTGTTTCCCTCGTGTTTCCCTCGTGTTTCCCTCGTGTTTCATTCGTGTTTCCCTCGTGTTTCCCTCGTGTTTCCCTCATGTTTCCCTCATGTATATCTCGTGTTTCCCTCATGTTTCCCTCATGTATATCTCTTGTTTCCCTTGTGTTTCCCTCATGTTTCCCTCGTGTATATCTCATGTTTCCCTCATGTATATCTCGTGTTTCCCTCGTTTCCCTCGTGTTTCCCTCATGTATATCTCGTGTTTCCCTCATGTATATCTTGTTTCCCTCATGTTTCCCTCATGTATATCTCGTGTTTCCCTCATACATGTACATCTCGTGTTTCCCTCGTGTTTCCCTCATGTATATCTCGTGTTTCCCTCATGTATATCTCGTGTTTCCCTCGTGTTTCCCTCATGTATATCTCGTGTTTCCCTCATGTTTCCCTCATGTATATCTCATGTTTCCCTCATGTATATCTAGTGTTTTCCCTCATGTTTCCCTCATGTATATCTCGTGTTTCCCTCGTGTTTCCCTCATGTTTCCCTCATGTTTCCCTCATGTATCTCGTGTTTCCCTCGTGTTTCCCTCGTGTTTCCCTCATGTTTCCCTCGTGTTTCCCTCATGTACATCACGTGTTTCCCTCATGTTTCCCTCATGTATATCTCGTGTTTCCCTCATGTACATCTAGTGTTTCCCTTGTGTTTGCCTCATGTATATCTCGTGTTTCCCTCATGTTTCCCTTGTGTTTCTCTCATGTTTCCCTCGTGTTTCCCTCATGTTTCCCTCATATTTCCCTCGTGTTTCCCTCATGTATATCTCGTGTTTCCCTCATGTATATCTCGTGTTTCCCTTGTGTTTCCCTCATGTATATCTCGTGTTTCCCTCATGTATATCTCGTGTTTCCCTCATGTATATCTCATGTTTATCTCGTGTTTCCCTCATGTATATCTTATGTTTCCCTCATGTATATCTCATGTTTCCCACATGTATATCTCATGTTTCCCACATGTTTCCCTCATGTATATCTCGTGTTTCCCTCATGTTTCCCTCATGTATCTCATGTTTCCCTCGTGTTTCCCTCATGTTTCCCTCGTGTATATCTCATGTTTCCCTCATGTTTCCCTCATGTTTCCCTCGTGTATATGTCATGTTTCCCTCATATTTCCCTCATGTTTCCCTCATGTTTCCCTCGTGTATATCTCATGTTTCCCTCGTGTTTCCCTCGTGTTTCCCTCATGTATATCTCATGTTTCCCTCGTGTTTCCCTCGTGTTTCCCTCATGTATATCTCATGTTTCCCTCATGTTTCCCTCGTGTTTCCCTCGTGTTTCCCTCGTGTTTCCCTCATGTATATCTCATATTTCCCTCGTGTTTCCCTCATGTATATCTCATATTTCCCTCATGTTTCCTTCGTGTTTCCCTCATGTATATCTCTTGTTTCCCTTGTGTTTCCCTCATGTTTCCCTCGTGTATATCTCGTGTTTCCCTCATGTATATCTCGTGTTTCCCTCGTTTCCCTCGTGTTTCCCTCATGTATATCTCGTGTTTCCCTCATGTATATCTTGTGTTTCCCTCATGTTTCCCTCATGTATATCTCGTGTTTCCCTCATGTACATCTTGTGTTTCCCTCGTGTTTCCCTCATGTATATCTCGTGTTTCCCTCATGTATATCTCGTGTTTCCCTCGTGTTTCCCTCATGTATATCTCGTGTTTCCCTCATGTTTCCCTCATGTATATCTCGTGTTTCCCTCATGTATATCTAGTGTTTTCCCTCATGTTTCCCTCATGTATATCTTGTGTTTCCCTCGTGTTTCCCTCATGTTTCCCTCATGTTTCCCTCATGTATCCCTCGTGTTTCCCTCGTGTTTCCCTCGTGTTTCCCTCATGTTTCCCTCGTGTTTCCCTCATGTACATCACGTGTTTCCCTCATGTTTCCCTCATGTATATCTCGTGTTTCCCCTCATGTATATCTCGTGTTTCCCTTGTGTTTGCTTCATGTATATCTCGTGTTTCCCTCATGTTTCCCTTGTGTTTCTCTCATGTTTCCCTCATATTTCCCTCGTGTTTCCCTCATGTTTCCCTCATGTTTCCCTCATGTATATCTCGTGTTTCCCTCATGTATATCTCGTGTTTCCCTCATGTTTCCCTTGTGTTTCCCTCATGTATATCTCGTGTTTCCCTCATGTTTCCCTCATGTATATCTCGTGTTTCCCTCGTGTTTCCCTCATGTTTCCCTCATGTTTCCCTCATGTATCTCGTGTTTCCCTCGTGTTTCCCTCGTGTTTCCCTCGTGTTTCCCTCATGTTTCCCTCGTGTTTCCCTCATGTACATCACGTGTTTCCCTCATGTTTCCCTCATGTATATCTCGTGTTTCCCTCATGTACATCTAGTGTTTCCCTTGTGTTTGCCTCATGTATATCTCGTGTTTCCCTCATGTTTCCCTTGTGTTTCTCTCATGTTTCCCTCATATTTCCCTTGTGTTTCCCTCATGTTTCCCTCATGTTTCCCTCATGTATATCTCGTGTTTCCCTCATGTATATCTCGTGTTTCCCTCATGTTTCCCTTGTGTTTCCCTCATGTATATCTCGTGTTTCCCTCATGTTTCCCTCATGTATATCTCGTGTTTCCCTCATGTATATCTCATGTTTATCTCGTGTTTCCCTCATGTATATCTCATGTTTCCCTCATGTATATCTCATGTTTCCCTCATGTATATCTCGTGTTTCCCACATGTTTCCCTCATGTATATCTCGTGTTTCCCTCATGTTTCCCTCATGTATCTCATGTTTCCCTCGTGTTTCCCTCATGTTTCCCTCGTGTATATCTCATGTTTCCCTCATGTTTCCCTCATGTTTCCCTCGTGTATATGTCATGTTTCCCTCATATTTCCCTCATGTTTCCCTCATGTTTCCCTCGTGTATATCTCATGTTTCCCTCGTGTTTCCCTCGTGTTTCCCTCATGTATATCTCATGTTTCCCTCGTGTTTCCCTCGTGTTTCCCTCATGTATATCTCATGTTTCCCTCATGTTTCCCTCGTGTTTCCCTCGTGTTTCCCTCGTGTTTCCCTCATGTATATCTCATATTTCCCTCGTGTTTCCCTCATGTATATCTCATATTTCCCTCATGTTTCCTTCGTGTTTCCCTCATGTATATCTCTTGTTTCCCTTGTGTTTCCCTCATGTTTCCCTCGTGTATATCTCGTGTTTCCCTCATGTATATCTCGTGTTTCCCTCGTTTCCCTCGTGTTTCCCTCATGTATATCTCGTGTTTCCCTCATGTATATCTTGTGTTTCCCTCATGTTTCCCTCATGTATATCTCGTGTTTCCCTCATGTACATCTTGTGTTTCCCTCGTGTTTCCCTCATGTATATCTCGTGTTTCCCTCATGTATATCTCGTGTTTCCCTCGTGTTTCCCTCATGTATATCTCGTGTTTCCCTCATGTTTCCCTCATGTATATCTCGTGTTTCCCTCATGTATATCTAGTGTTTTCCCTCATGTTTCCCTCATGTATATCTTGTGTTTCCCTCGTGTTTCCCTCATGTTTCCCTCATGTTTCCCTCATGTATCTCGTGTTTCCCTCGTGTTTCCCTCGTGTTTCCCTCGTGTTTCCCTCATGTTTCCCTCGTGTTTCCCTCATGTACATCACGTGTTTCCCTCATGTTTCCCTCATGTATATCTCGTGTTTCCCCTCATGTATATCTCGTGTTTCCCTTGTGTTTGCTTCATGTATATCTCGTGTTTCCCTCATGTTTCCCTTGTGTTTCTCTCATGTTTCCCTCATATTTCCCTCGTGTTTCCCTCATGTTTCCCTCATGTTTCCCTCATGTATATCTCGTGTTTCCCTCATGTATATCTCGTGTTTCCCTCATGTTTCCCTTGTGTTTCCCTCATGTATATCTCGTGTTTCCCTCATGTTTCCCTCATGTATATCTCGTGTTTCCCTCATGTATATCTCATGTTTATCTCGTGTTTCCCTCATGTATATCTCATGTTTCCCTCATGTATATCTCGTGTTTCCCACATGTTTCCCTCATGTATATCTCGTGTTTCCCTCATGTTTCCCTCATGTATCTCATGTTTCCCTCGTGTTTCCCTCATGTTTCCCTCGTGTATATCTCATGTTTCCCTCATGTTTCCCTCATGTTTCCCTCGTGTATATGTCATGTTTCCCTCATATTTCCCTCATGTTTCCCTCATGTTTCCCTCGTGTATATCTCATGTTTCCCTCGTGTTTCCCTCGTGTTTCCCTCATGTATATCTCATGTTTCCCTCATGTTTCCCTCGTGTTTCCCTCGTGTTTCCCTTGTGTTTCCCTCATGTATATCTCATGTTTCCCTCATGTTTCCCTCGTGTTTCCCTCGTGTTTCCCTCGTGTTTCCCTCATGTATATCTCATATTTCCCTCGTGTTTCCCTCATGTATATCTCATATTTCCCTCATGTTTCCTTCGTGTTTCCCTCATGTATATCTCATGTTTCCAAAGCTGGAACATTATTTTTTGATTGATTTTCTTAAAGATTTGGTGTATTTTTGATGTTATCTCCTAAGATTTGAGATGCACAGAGTTGAATTAAGTCACTAAAAGTACACATTTCTTGCTCATTGTCTTATCGTAAACATTTAAAGTAACTGAACTGCGCAAAAAGGACAGCATTAAGATTAAACTTCAGCAATAAATGTTGTTTGTGATCCACCAATTGTATAAAAATGAAACAATTAAAATCTATATTATTTGTGCCACTATAGTCTCCCTAGAATAAACTAAGTCGAGACGAGACAGGAGACCTTCAAGAACGAGATGAGATGAAATTTTGACATTATTTAGGCAGTAATAAATACATTGTGCATTTCAGTTCCCAATTTTAGCCTCACCTACAGCTTCTCAAAAAATGTAACTCGTCAGTACTCTGTTTTTTTCAATCCAACCTGAGGATTTCACAAGAGAACCTTTAGTATCTGTGTGTAATCTTGTGTGAGTTTTGTCTCGAGATGTTGTGGTTTGAGATCTTGTCCCAGATCTTGTAGTTGGAGGTGTTGGGAAACAGATGAAGAGTGAAGATGAGCGTGTGGAGTGAGGTATTTAGAAGGAGAACGTCTATTCCCTGTGTCATGGTAAAGAAAGAAAGAGTAGGGATCCACCGATGTGAAAATTTTAGCCGATACCAATATCCAATATTAATGTTGCTGTTATTGGTCGATACCGATATTAACCAATACACATCTCTGTATATTTGAAGCTTTCTATATTATTTATTGACATTGCATGAAAGCTACTGTACGTGCTCACCTTTTGGCACCAGAAATATTCGCCATTTAATAGTGGAATGGTGTAAATGAGCTTTCGAATGAATGTTCTGTAATGTGGGAGGGGGAATGGGGGTATACAGGTGCACTCTGCAGGTCTGCCAGCAGTCTTGTCTTGGTTACAGTGGAGGTAACGTGCACGGAGAAAAAGAGAGCGAAAGACTTAAAGGGGAAGTCTGCCGTCTTTTCACTGTACCACTGTAAATATTTTTTCACGTATGTTTGACACCTTTTTTGCACTGTGGGAGAGCACAATAAACCACCTAAAAATGTATTAAAATGTGATTAATCAGATTAATTAATTACAAATTAGTGCGTGACAGCACTAATTAAAACTAACTGAATTAGAGGGAAAAAAGTCAAAACTAACTAAACTAAAACTAAATTATAATGAAAAAACTATTATAACCTTGATCTAAAAACATTAAACGGTGAAATAAAACAAATAGAACAGATGTGTTTTGAGCCTGGATTTAAACAGGCCAAAGTCGGTGATGGTGCGGATATCGGGGGGCAGTTTGTTGCGGTTTGTTTCAGAGTTTGGGAGAAAGTCGTCGTCGTTTCGTCATCGTTCATTTCAAACTCCTGTTAGAGCGGACTCGTGTCTCCAACTGAAGAGAGTGCAGCGTGTCCCGACAGGTCGGCGTCATGATTCATTTGACTGGAGCTTTGAAACCGAGTCCAGCCGCGTCGTATTACACGCAAAACGCCGCCAAACGCTGCCAAACATGACTGTCAAAAGCGACGTCACAGTTTGAGGCTCATCCAAGGCCACAGAACACTATTATCTGTTCTGTTAGAGCTGCAGCAGTAACGTGTGGTCAGGGGAGTCATCAGAGAAAAAAACAAAAGTAAAATGAAAAAATTAATGCTTATATTTATCCAATGATTTGTACTATAAAGTTATTTTCTATTTAACGTCGTCAATTTTATTTTTAAATTAAAAAATCACTTAACTTTTACCGTTCAAATCGTGGTCTTCGGCGTGCAGCTCTGCACCAGCCGTTGGTGCCTCACATGGACTGACTGTGCTGTAGCTCAGCAGTGACAGATTCTGCGCTAAAGCGGCGGTGACATGGTACTTTTTGATGCTTTTATATGGTGCCTTAATGGTTCCCTAATACTGTAAATCAGGGATGTCCAACCTTTTGCATCTGTTGGGCTACCTTTACAAAATGAATATGCCGGAAAGCTACTCATTTTAGCAGTTGCAACAAATTGAGTCGATATAAGAGGGCAAGCCTTAAATGTTGTACAGTTGGATGCCTATATAAACATAAAACCATTATCCATTTATTAGTGCACATAGTTCAAAATAACACTTTTACAATGGTAATTAATCAAATTTAAGTTATTCAGTGCCATACGTATAATTCAGAAATTCTTTGGCGAGCTACCTGTAAAGGGTTGGAGAGCTACTGGTAGCTCCGGAGCTACAGGTTGGAGACCCCTGCTGTAAATGAATCCTTCTTCAAAATCAAGACTCGGTGCATGAGAGAATGCTCTGAAGAATGTCAGAGTCATAAATATGTCTCTGAAACACTTTATTCTGGGCGTTGTTGCTTGAATGCAAATGAGGAGGACAGAGACAGGCCAGTGCAGCGGGTGGGGGTGTGGCCAAATACACCGCTGTTTCCTGGATTAGCGATGCGCTGTGCGCTGGTCCCACTTCTGTGTTTTAAGAGCGGAGGAAGATATGAGACGCGTTGCATTAAAAAAAAACACATTTCCACAGAAAATAAAATTAAACCACTGCTGTTTCAGAGGTTCGGAGGCTCGGATAAAGGACATCCGAGCCTGGAAACACTCTCACGTGCCTCCAGGCAAATAAAGAAACACATCTCGCATTGCGTAGCTGGTTTGCGGTCCAAATTCTCTGGGCGTGATTTCCAGAGACGGTGGGTAGACATCCAGACGAGGGGTGGAAACCTTTCCCCGAGTGTGACGTCAGAAAGTTTCCTTGTTCAGAATCACCCGTTTGGGCTGTCTTTTTTTCAAATCACAGATCAAAAATGCTCAGTTTACACATTTCACAACTTTTAGCCATGGGGGGGCCCTAAACAGGGTAGGGGAGCTCACATTAACGTTCAAAAACCTCAGAAAGTGAAAATTTCATGCCATTTTTTACTTTTTTTTTTTAATTCAAAATCACTGTACTGAGGTTGTATTTTGTTTCATTCACACTTTATTATTAGTCTGTCTACATCGCCAACACTCGTTTGTGAGGTCATGAAGTGGTAGTTTTAAGTTAACAACTACTTTTTACCTTTTTATTGAGTGGAAATTGGCAATTCCAGCGCTGAAATCAACTAAATGATTCGAGTGAAGGTGAGTGGAGTTCAAAAACACAATGGAGCACTTCCTGTATTACCACATGATGACATCACGAGGTGGAACAGAGTGTTAAACATGCGAATGAAACAAAACACAACTCCAGGTCTGTTTATGACGAGGAAACGACATTAGAACAGATCAGAAAATAGCGAAATATGGGCCCTTTAACGTAACATAATTCCAGCTGAAAAAAATCAAATTATATTCTTATTATATTAAAAAAAAAACTCTACAAACCTGTCCTGAAAAGTCCACATTTCACATTGCTCATTCAGCCATACTTACGACACTTCTATAAATGAGCGTTCTTATGTGGCTGTGAGTGTTCCAGTGCCAGTCCCAAGCCTGTACAAATGTGCAGGGCTGTGAATGGAGACTGGGAATCTCTTAACCTGTTTCCAGCCTTAACTCTCATTAACATTCACTTAACACGATGTGCGGTCATAAATCAGGCATAATTCCCATGGCTCCAGACTTCGCCCGCACCTGTCGCTCCAGTTCCTCCTCATTTTCGGAGCTCGGGAGGGTCTGTTTGTCGTGATTCAGCTCACTGGAACTGAGGCTTCCCAGTGCCAAACCAGAACCGACTGTTGCGCAAGATAAGCAGAAGTTTATGAAGACGTCTTTGTGCACTCCCATATTTTAATAGTACCATTACTTAAAGTGCCTCTGACAGGTTGAACTAGTCGTGCTGCTAAAACACAGTTAAGTTTGTTATATTTAAGGTTTTACTAAGTTGAAAATGTAAAAAAACTGCCCACTTTGACAATTTTTTAAGGTTTAAAATGTCACTTCCTGGTTGGAAATTGGGGGAATTCCATATCCTTTTACAAAGGAACCATTAGATGAATAAAAATACAATATAACATAGGGCCGGGCGGTACGGCTGAAATCTGTATCACGATATAAGTGTTTCATATTGGTCGATATCAATAATTATTGAAACATTGTATGACCGATTTAAAGGAAAAGTAACATTTTTTTACAATCTGAGCCTTATTTCAGTAATAAAACAAGTTGTTTTACTCACCCATAGCACTTTGGTGTCATATGGAGCAGTTCCGGAGATGTTTTAGATTTGCGATCTCCATAATGTGAGTTCTCGGGGCACATGTTTGCGGTCTCCAAATAACACAAACTTTAGCACTTTTCAAATCATAGAAGCTCAATGTCTTAGTCTACGCTTTCATTTGAGTCAAAAGTGGCCTGTAATCCGAGATTTATCCATAGTTTCGAGTAGATAAGGAGGCCAGTGCGCATGTGCGGAGTGTGCTCTCAGCTCCCGGACCCAAACCTGAAACGCAAAGCTGTAAACTATGGATAAATCTCGGATTACAGGCCACTTTTGACTCAAATGAAAGCGTAGACTAAGACATTGAGCTTCTATGAGCTTCTATCGGCGGCACGGTAGCTGAGTGGTTAGCGCTCTTGCTTCACAGCAAGAAGGTTCTGGGTTCGATCCCCGGGTCGCCCAGGCCTTTCCGTGTGTGTTCTGTGTGGAGTTTGCATGCATGGTCTGGGTTCGATCCCCGGGTCGCCGGAGCCTTTCTGGGTGGAGTTTGCATGTTCTCCCCGTGTCTGGGTGGGTTTCCTCCGGGCACTCCTGTTTCTCCCACCAACCCAAAACATGCACCATAGGTACCTCCAGCATAGGTCCTGACCAAGCCGAAGCAAGAAGATCATGGAGATGGTCCCCGGGCGCCCTAATGGGTGTGCTGCCCACTGCTCCTAATATATATACAGTATATATAGGATGGGTTAAAATTAAAATGCAGAGAAGAATTTCTCCAGTGTGAGATCAATAAAGTTCACTTCTTCTTCTTCTTCTATGATTTGAAAAGTGCTAAAGTTTGTGTTATTTGGAGCCCGCACGGGGCATATTACATGCTCGGGGAATATATTATATGCCCCGAGCTATGACTAGAATTCGCGCTAACGCTAATCTAAAACATCTCCGGAAGTGCTCCATATGACACTAAAGTGCTATAAGGCTCAAATTGTAAAAAACGTTACTTTTCCTTTAAAATAAGGACCAGGAGGGAAAAACACCAAATTTAAACATTTTTTTATTTTAAACTTAACCTTCCTTTGACAGTAAGCAACTCACATGTTCAACGTTCTGATCAATTAAAACTAGGACTGTCAGTTTAACGCGTTAATTAGATTAATTAATTACACTGCAAATTAACGTGTTATAAAAATGAACGCAATTAATTATGAGCGGCAATTCAATGTGCACGCATTTTAAATTTGGCGTGCGGGGCCTTTGAACGGCGAGTTTATTGATAAAAGCGTGACGGAGCAGGTCCGTCTTGTCCCTGGACGCGATTTCATTGGACGAGACAGCGATGACGCGATGGGAAATGCCGTGCTCCCATTGGTCGGCATACAGAGACGAATGCAGTTCTAATAGGGGAGAGCACGTTTCTGTATCCGTTGTGCTGGGCGCCAAATCCTTTTCAATTCCCATAACCTCTCCAGAGTGTTCTGCCGTGACTAAGGGTGCACACTTAGAAGTTTTGACTTAATCAGTTTTGCCCATCCGAATCACGCTAAATCCGATCATTACTCACCGCTGCCGCCTCCTCCCTCCTCCCGTGGTGCGATGGTCCGGACACATCCACACCGGGAGTTTAAATCCTCCTCGCGGATTCCGGGGGTGATGTGATGAGTAATTTACACGGGCAATTATTTGTATTCTCTGTATATTTGAAGACTTGTATATTATTTACTGACGTTGCATGAAAGCGACTGTACGTGCTCACCTTTTGGCACCAGAAATATTCGCCATGTAATAGTGGAATGGTGTAAATGAGCTTTCGAATGAATGTTCTGTAATGTGGGAGGGGGAATGGGGGTATACAGGTGCACTCTGCAGGTCTGCCAGCAGTCTTGTCTTGTGTGCACGGAGAAAAAGAGAGCGAGCCAAAGACTGAAAGACTTAAAGGGGAAGTCTGCAGTCTTTTCACTGTACCACTATAAATCACACGTTTTGACATCTTTTTTGCACTGTGGGAGAGCACAAGAAACCACCTGAAAATTTTATTTTTAAAAATGCGATTAATTAGATTAAGTAATTACAAGTCCTGTAATTAATTATATTATTTTTTTAATCGCATGACAGCACTAATTAAAACTGAATAAAGCAGGTCTAAACCAGGACTAAACCAGGATTAAAACAGGACTAAACAAGGACTAAACCAGGTTTAAACCAGGTCTAAAACAGGACTAAAACAGGACTAAACAGGTCTAAAACAGGACTAAACCAGGTCTAAAACAGGACTAAACCAGGTCTAAACCAGAACTATAACAGGACTACACCAGGTCTAAACCAAGTCTAAACCAGGATTAAACCAGGACTAACCAGGACTAAACAAGGACTAAACCAGGTTTAAACCAGGTCTAAAACAGGACTAAACCAGGACTAAACAGGTCTAAAACAGGACTAAAACAGGACTAAACCAGGTCTAAACCAGGATTAAACCAGGTCTAAACCAGGTCTAAAAACAAGGTCTAAACCAGGTCTAAACCAGGACTAAACCAGGTCTAAACCAGGACTAAACCAGGACTAAACAGGACTAAACCAGTTCTAAACCAGGTCTAAAACAGGACTAAACCAGGACCTAAGCATTCAGGGAAAAGGAACATCAGCACACATGTTCAACGTTCTGATCACAATGAAAACTGAACAATTATCAATAATAAAGTGCTTAACAAAACTAAAGTGTTATAAAAACATGTGCAGAGTGTTAAATGTGAACAAAACCTGATATCTGAGAAGAACTATCATATATTTTATAAGTTAAGTGCAAAAAAAAGTGTGAGGCCTTTGCTCGTGCACCAAACTTCAACAAAGATTTAAAGTGGAGCTAAACCAGAAACTTGTGCTTGTTTCTTTAAAAAAAAAACAAAAAAAAACATTCATTCATTCATTGAAATGTTCTATCGAGCCCATTTTGTTTTGATATCGAGTACGTGTCTACCAAGACGCATATCGTTTTATCGCCCAGCCCTAATATAACATCTTTATTTTGTGTACTAATTCTTAAGGTATCCGAAAAATGTGTTTCTTGTGTAAATGGGCTCTATTCCCGCTTGCGGATAACCGGAAAACATTTGTGGATGACGACTTCTGTTGGCGGTCGTAAATCTGGGAAAACTGAGAAAATGGTCTTATTTTCTCGTGAAAGGTCGTGAAGATGCTGCTGTTTTTATGAATTTGCTGTTTTTATTGCTTATTTTTTTTAAAGCCAAAGTTCTTCCACACGACTGACACGGCTCCTCTTTTCTTTTTCTAAACCAGGACTAAACCAGGACTAAACCAGGACTTAATTGGGACTAAACTGGGATTAAATAAGGACTAAACTGGGGCTAAACCAAGACTAACCTGGGATTAAACCAGGATTAAAACCAAGACTAAACCAGGACTATACAAGGACTAAACTAAGACTAAACCAGGACTAAACTGGGATTAAACCAGGACTAAACTGGGACTCAACCGAGTCTAAACCGGGACTAAACTGGGATTAAACCAGGACTAAACCGGGACTAAACCGAGTCTAAATCGGGACTAAACCGAGTCTAAATCGGGACTAAACTGGGATTAAACCGGGACTAAACCGAGTCTAAATCGGGACTAAACCGGGACTAAACCGGGACTAAATCAGGACTAAATCGGGACTAAACTGAGTCTAAACCGGGACTAAACCGGGACTAAACCGGGACTAAACCGGGACTAAATCGGGACTAAACTGAGTCTAAATCGGGACTAAACTGGGATTAAACCAGAGGGGTATTCCACGAAAGCCCGGCTTTATTCGACAGTTGGCGCTAGTTTTAGTGAGAGTTCGGTTCCATGACTCTCTCTAAACTTAGTCCCAGCTGAGTTACTGCGGCAACATGGTTTTAGCGGATAGTCTGGTACTGGGCAGGTTGTGAAGATGCTGCTGTTTTTATGGTTTTATCACAAGTCCAGCGTCGGGAACTCCACCGGAAGTCGTCATCCGCATGTTTCTAAACCAGGGGGCAGCAACCTTTTTGAGGCTGAGGGCTACTTCATGGGCACTGAGTGGTATGAAGAGAACGCTCCTGAACTCATTCCGCTGGATAACTGGGATGTTTGGAATGCTTAAGGTCAGTGAGGATCTTTGGACCTCTGCAAAACATTTACAATTAACTAGTTCTGTTATTTTATTTTATTTTAAAGACATTTTAAAGCCCCAGTGTGTAGGATTCGTGGCGCATAGGTGGATAGTCGCTATTGCACTTCCTGTTTTAGCTACGGCAGACCTTGAGGGTCACCCGGGCGCGCCGTAGCAGACAGCTCGTGTACCCGCGCAAGAACCGTGCGCCACTACTGTATACATCAAACGCGGTCCCGTTCCCTTTTTTTTTTTCCGCATGAAAACACACATTCCCGATCATGTACCATGACAATCTACACATCAAATGAAACCTTACAGTCTCCTCTTTTTGACTATGCAATTCATTTCCCGGCACAACAATCTCTCCCCGAGCACAATGGGCTTTTATACGGAAAAGCACAAAACGGAAAAGCACAAAGCTTACCTTTGAATGCTCTGCCCAGGTCAAACTCAGCATTTCACCATAAGCTTGGTCTGAAATCTGTCCGTAAGGATCCAGCGAATAAAATCCAGTAAAACAATTTAGTCCAAAACACGTGTTAGATCCATTACGACGTGTGATCCGGCAACATGATTGTCGTTGTTTACCCAAAACCACAAGCCTTGCTGAAGGCGAAGGCGGAGCCCAAATGTCCTTCTGCGGCTCTCGTATTCAAAATGGCTGCTTCTGTATGGGGAAGATCCCCCTTTTATGTCTAAGTCCAAAAGAATATTTTGATTTCATGATGGAAGTGAAAAGGCTTGGAAAACAATGTATTTTTGAATGGGTATCTTCAATTTCGGTAATTAACGGGTAAAAATCTTACACACTGTCCCTTTAAGTAAAAAAAAAAAAAGAAAAAAAAGGTGCTTATTCCACAGTTCATCATTAAACAGATATTGTATTTATTTAATTTAAAGGTACAGTGTGTAGGATTCATGGCACATAGATGGATGGTGGCTATTGCACTTCCTGTTCTAGCTACGGCAGACCTCGAGGGTCACCCGGGCGCGCCGTAACGCGGACAGCTCACGTACCCACGCACGAACCACGCGCACGCGTGAAGCGCACCTGGCGCTGTGCGAGCCCTCGCCGACAACTACGGTATAAATAAAACACGGTCCCGTTCACTGTTTTGTTTTGTTTTTTCGCATGAGAGGACACATTCCCGATCGTGTACCATGACAATCTACACATCAAATGAAACCTTAGTCTCCTCTTTTTGACTATGCAATTCATTTCCCGGCACAACAATCTCTCCCCGAGCACATGGGGCTTTTATACGGAAAAGCACAAAACGAGGTTTGTTACTTAGCTTACCTTTGAAGGCTCTGGACAGGTCAAACTCAGTATTTCACCATAAACTTGGTCTCAATCTGTCCGTAAGGATCCAGCGAATAAAATCCAGTAAAACAATTTAGTCCAAAACACGTGTTAGATCCATTACGGAATGTGATCCGGGACATGCTTGTCGTTGTTTACCGAAAACCACGAGCTCTTGCCGAAGGCGAAGGCGGAGCCCAAATGTCCTTCTGCGGCTCTCGTAATCAAAATAGCTGCCTCTATATGGGGGCGATCCCCCTTTTATGCAGGTATATCTAAGTCCAACAGAATACTTTGATTTCATGATGGAAGTGAAAAGGCTTGGAAAACACTGTATTTTTGAATGTTTTTTATTTTTTATTTTTGAATCTTCAATTTCTGTAATTAACGGGTAAAAATCTTACACACTGTCCCTGGTTTTATTTCTCAAAGCTACAGTAAAAACATGTATTATTACTGCGAATATTATTACTGCGAACAGGCCCACATCTCCGCAGATCTGACTTGTAAATTGGCCTTGTCAAACATTAACCTCTGCATGGAATCAAGGACCCTAATCACAACCCTAATCACAAAACAAACAAATCAGAACGTAAATAATCATCGTAAAATTCCACAAGTTCACTTGTGCACCTTTAATCTGCGCTGTGTCAAAGCTTGTGGGACCTGTTTGTGAAAATACGATGATTTTTTTTTTCACCTTTGTCTTTGAGTTCCTGTGAAAATCAAGGAACTTCTCACGAGCTTAAGTCAACACGGCCACTCCTTCGGCGACTGAACTCGAGATTGCACTAAATACACTTTCCATTCTTACAATTCTGCAGTAGATTTATATTTATATTTAGAATTCTAAATATGTCGACATATTTCTGTGACTGTCATTGTTCAAATTAGGAAACAAAACAAACGTCCTGTGTTACGCAGCGTTGACTCTTGTGCAGCTTTAAGTCGAGCTCTAATGTTTCCTCCTCAAGAACACCTGGGGTCGTGTTTGTTTCATTCTCATGTTTGAGGAACTCTTTATTATTCGTCTGTAACATCTCCAAACCTCCAAACGCTCTGTTCCACCTCGTGATGCCATCAAGTGGGAGTTTTCAAGTGAACAGTGAACTTTTCAGTTGAGATTGGCAATTCCAGATGAATCCTCTCTCTGTCTTTGTCTCTTTGTCTCTCTCTCTCTCTCTCTCTCTCTGTCTCTCTCTCTTTCTCTCTGTCTCACTCTCTGTCTCTCTCTCTCCTGTCTCTGTCTCTCTGTCTCTGTCTCTCTCTCTTTGTCTCTCTCTTTCTCTCACTCTGTCTGTCTCTCTTTCTCTCTGTCTCTCTCTCTCTCTGTCTCTCTCTCTGTCTCTCTCTGTCTCTCTCTGTCTCTCTCTGTGTCTCTCTGTGTCTCTCTGTCTCTACTGAACTTTTCAGTAGAGATTGGCAATTCCAGATGAATCCTCTCTCTGTCTTTGTCTCTTTGTCTCTCTCTCTCTCTCTCTCTCTCTGTCTCTCTCTTTCTCTCTGTCTCGCTCTGTCTGTCTCTCTTTCTCTCTGTCTCTTTCTCTCTCTCTCTCTCTGTCTCTCTCTCTGTCTCTCTTTCTCTGTCTCTTTGTCTCTCTCTGTGTCTCTCTCTTTCTCTCTGTCTCTCTCTGTCTCTTTGTCTCTCTCTTTCTCTCGCTCTGTCTGTCTCTCTTTCTCTCTGTCTCTGTGGCTCTCTCTGTCTCTCTCTCTCTTTCTCTCTGTCTCGCTCTGTCTGTCTCTCTTTCTCTCTGTCTCTTTCTCTCTCTCTCTCTCTGTCTCTCTCTCTGTCTCTCTCTCTGTCTCTCTGTCTCTCTCTGTGTCTCTCTCTTTCTCTCTGTCTCTCTCTGTCTCTTTGTCTCTCTCTTTCTCTCGCTCGGTCTGTCTCTCTTTCTCTGTGTCTCTGTGGCTCTCTCTGTCTCTCTCTCTCTTTCTCTCTGTCTCTGTCTCTCTCTCTGTCTCTCTTCCTCTGTCTCCTTGTCTCTCTCTCTCTCACTCTGTCTCTTTGTCTGTCTCTGTCTCTCACTTTCAGTCTCTCTCTGTCTCTGTCTGTCTCTTTGTCTCTGTCTCTCTGTCTCTCTCTCTCTGTCTCTCTCTGTCTTTCTCTCTCTGTCTCTTTCTCTCTGTCTCTCTCTCTTTGTCTCTCTCTCTGTGTCTCTCTCTCTTTCTCTGTCTCTCTCTGTCTCTTTCTCTCTGTCTCTCTCTCTCTCTTTGTCTCTTTGTCTCTTTGTCTCTCTTTGTCTCTCTCTCTGTCTCTCTCTCTCTGTCTCTCTCTGTCTCTCTCTCTCTGTCTGTCACACTCTCTGTCTCTCTCTCTGTCTCTCTCTCTCTGTCTCTCTCTCTCTGTCTCTCTCTCTCTTTCACTCTCTCTCTGTCTATCTCTCTCAGTGTCTCTCTCTATATGAGTCTCTGTTTATCTCTCTCTATCTCTCTCTCTCTCTCTGTCTCTCTCTCTCTGTCTGTCTCTCTCTGTCTCTCTCTCTGTCTCTCTCTCTCTCTGTCTCTCTCTCTGTCTCTCTCTCTAAAGATGTTTAATGACCAGAAAAGTTACACCAGGCTCCTTTAAAGGTCCTGTATCACACAAAACTGACTCTTGTGAGCTTTAATCCGTGTTCTAATGTCGTTTCCTCCTCAAAAACATAACTGGAGTCGTGTTTGTTTCATTCACATGTTTGAGGAACTCTTTTTTTATTCGTCCGTCTACATCTCCAAAACTCCAAACGCTGTTCCACCTTGTGATGTCATGAAGCGATTAATTTACAAGTGAACAGCTCCTTTTACCTTTAGTTCAGTCGAGATCTGCAATTCTAGGGCTGAAAATATCTAAATTGTTCTAGAGAAATTTTACGTGGAGCACTTCCTGTATCACCACATATCACAGTATTTTTCAAAAATTATATCGGTGTCACGGTATTTGGCGGGATTTTTTTTCATGGTCCGATGTCTTTGGCGAAGTGGACAGTAACAGCGTTGGTAATATCGTTTCACCGTTTGCTTTTCTTGTCGTAGGCAGCCCCCTTAGCAAACGCGTCTTTGAGTGACGTCTGAGCGGCGTTTTGTGTCGCGGCGCCGACTTGAACGTTCCCTGCAGACGTGGAAGAGGACGCAGATCTTAGTTTTGTGCGTTCTTCATATTCCAGGACGTGTTTGTGAGGGAGGTGATGAAGCAGATCGCTTGTGTCGCCTCCTGCGGCTACGACTTTAGCCCGACGACATTTACAGAATACGGTTGTTTGATCGGTGCCAGATTTTTTAAAGCCAAAGTTCTTCCACACGACTGACACGGCTCCTCTTTTCTTTTCTAAACCAGGACTAAACCAGGACTAAACCAGGTCTAAACTGGGAGTAAACCAAGACTAAACCGGGTCTAAACAGAGTCTAAATCTTGACTAAACTGGGATTAAACCAGGACTAAACTAAAACTAAACTAAGACTAAACCAGGACTAAATCGGGACTAAACTGGGATTAAACCGAGTCTAAATCGGGACTAAACTGGGATTAAACCAGGACTAAACCGGGACTAAACCGAGTTTAACATTTTCTCCGTCCATGTTGTTTACCGCTCAACACACACTGAGCTTCCACCGCTCTCACGCCAAAACAGTCCCCCTCTGAAACAATGTCCTGCGGCGCCACGCTCAAAACAGTCCCCCTCTCAAACAATGTCCTGCGGTGCCACGTTCCGCCGCTCTGTGTTCCCCACGGTTTGTACGCACAAACTCACCGGGATTGGGATAGTTGTATTTTTCTATGCTGAGTCACTGATACAGGTATAATCCCTTTTTAGAGTCTCCCATGTTGGAGCCTGTGACCTTCTGTCCTTTCTTTTTGCTAAAACGAGTCACGTCAAAGGTTTAAAAATGATCTCACTGCGCTGGTTGATCCCAGCTTAGCCTCCAGTCGCGAGGGAAAGTCCTGACAGGTTAGTGCGTCGTGGGTGTTCCCTCGTAGATGATGAACAATTACAGTTTCTCTGAGTCTGCGATTTCGGTGTGGCGTTTGGTTCGCTGTAGTCGTGTTTAATCGGCTCGCCTCACCCTGGAGCAGTTACGACACGTTTAAGATCGCATCCTTCCCATCATCCTTCTCGCTGACTCAGCGTAAACCGCTCCTGAAACGACAGGCTTTTAGTTCTGTTTCAGCAGGACACTTCGCCCCCCTTGTGTGTATATTTAAATTACCGTTATTGATACGTTGCACTGGGCGTTCTGCGTGGATGTCTATGAGAGAATGTTGGGTAGTTACCGCGGTGATGTCATGCACACATTAGTATTCGATGCCTGATCAGTTTTAAGACGTGAAAAGACACAAAATTGATTAAACAAAACATTTTCAGGAGCCTGGGGTCAGTCTGAGCATTCAAGTTGTTTATCTAACTAAATCATTTTTTATTATTATCATTATTATTATTATTATTAATATTTTTTATATTTATTATTTTTTATTTTAGGCATTTATTTATTGAATTATTCATTTAATTGTGTTATTATTATTATTATTATTATTATTATTATTATTATTATTATTATTATTATTATTATTATTATTAATAATTATTATTATTAATTATTTTTAATTTATTATTATTTTTATTTTAGGTATTTATTTATTGAATTATTCATTGAATTATTATTAATATTAATATTATTATTATTATTATTACATCAAGCTGTGTTAAAACAAACCTCAGATTAAAGTGTAATTTGAGTAACAGAACATCAGACAGAGTAGAGCCTACAGTTAGCATTGCACCCCAGACAGTTTTGATGACATCAGCTGCAACAGATCAATTAATTAATTTACTGTTGATCGCCGCCGAGAGGAACAAAGTGCCAAATCATAGTGTTCCTGGTTCTTTGTGGAGTCAAAGTTTACACACTGTTTCATTTCTGTTTTGTTTATATTTACATGAATATTTACAGTCGATTCTCCCTGAAGGCTTTAAAACTAACAGAAAAGAAACTCAGAATAACGCCACACTTGTTCTGGTTTTTGATTTTCAAAAATAGCCAGTCTTTGCTTTGCACTTTAAGCATTTCTCGACCCTGAATTCCCATTTCACGTGAAGAAGCTCGGCCAAGGGTTTGAATAGAAAATATAAAAAATATATTTAGTATCTATATATTTTTTCTTTGCTGCATAATCCCATGTGTCTTACTACTTATGTTTGACGTCTTCCATTTGTATCTAAACAGAAAGTTGTAAATTTAAAGCTGCATTGTGTAACTTTTCTGGTGGAGGGTCCGTCAAATGCTTTTCTCCATGGAAATGTTATTCCTTTGTCTGGAATGTTCCACAGTATGGCATTAAACCTTTCTATCTTCACGGAGACCAAACCGGACCGAGTTCCAGGTCAGATCTGTGGAGAGGCGACACTCACTGTCAGAATGTTTGTTTTTCTAGATATTTTTGAGCTCTAAAACCACCTGTGATTGAATAAAAGTAAAGTAGAGCTGTTTAATGTCACACTGTGGAACATTCTGACATCTCCATAGAAACAAGCAGACGGACCTCCAACCGAAACGTGACACACTGCACATTTAACAAAAAAAAACTTGAAAAAGGCGGGAAGGTGTGTCCAGTGAGCGTGAGTGTGTGTTATGTAAGACTTTCTTTGTGTTTGTAGTGGTTTTCTGTCAGTGCTCGAGGAGCTGTCAGTGTCATGGAGGATTATAGATGACGGCGAAATAAACCCTTAGGACATAACGAAGTGACACTCTGACATGCAGCCTGTGCTAATGGAGCCTGTCACTGCCTACAGAGACCGCACATACCGCCTTTGTGATGTGCTCATTTCAGCGTTTCAAACTGCAAATTGGTATTCTGTGATCTTTCAACATTCTTTGGTTGTTATAATGCCATCCATCCATGTTCTTCCTCTTACCCGGGGCCAGGTCCCGGGGGCAACAGTCTAAGCAGGGACTCACAGACTTCCCTCACCCGGACACTTCCTCCAGCTCCACACGGGAGGGGCTCGGAGTAGAGCTGCTGCTCCTCCACGTTGAGAGGAGCAGCTGATGTGGCTCGGGCATCTGTTCCGGACGCCTCCTGGATGCCTCCCTCGGGAGGTGTTCCTGGCACGTCCCACCAGGAGAAGGCCCCAGGGAAGACCCAGGACACGCTGGAGGGACTATGTCTCCCGGCTGGCCCGGGAACGCCTTGGGATCCCCCCGGAGGAGCTGGAGGAAGTGTCCGGGGTGAAGGAAGTGTGGGAGTCCCTGTTTAGACTGTTGCCCCCACGACCCGACCCCGGATAAGAGGAAGAACATGGATGGATGGATTCTAGTATCTGTTCTAGCTGTCGTGGAGAGTGAACGTGTTTCTTCCTCCTCCCTTATCTTGCTCTGTCTGGTGTTTTTTCTCTCGTCTCGTCTCTCTTTCTCCTGTTTGGAACAGATTTTAAAAATCCTAAATTATGGGCTTGATAAAGCTAGTCCCTCAACGCTATTGGCACTTTTTTCACGGAGGAGCGCTGGTCCAGAGAGCCGGACAGTCCCGATGGAAACTCGCTACCGGATACCCAAGGGACGCTTGGGACGTTGTGGGCCTGGCACTGCTGTTCCTAGAGGATGGGGAACGATTTACTATTGGATTTTTAATGGCCGGACATCTGGATTGGCCTGAGGGATGTTTTCTGACCCATCGGATCGAATTGGAATGCTGGCAGCGAACAAAGAGCCCCCGAGCTGTCGACTGTCATTTTACACCACAGTGGAGCTGCTGCAGACCAGGGAGGACTACATCAGAAGGAGACTCAGATTGAGGACTGTACCATCTCCAATCTGTAAAAACCCCCCTGGCACTAGATAACATCACGGATAATGTTTGTGGAACTCTGTGGAACAGCGGCTCAGTCCGCATTCATACGTGCCAGGAGGGAGGACTGGGAGTTGCACAGTCCTGCTTGGTGGCATGAAGTTGGGGGCCTGGCAGACACCAGGGTTCTCGCTAATTGTCCATTCGCCTGGGTTCCAAAAAATGTTTCGATTATGTTAAATTATCCCCCCCCTTGGTGTAATTAATTCTCAGTGAAAATCTGAATCAACTGAACTTTGTTTTGACTCTGCTCCTCCTGCACAAACACTTCCAAAGTCACAGCTACGGTTTTATCACAGCACACTATAAACAATGGACATATCAATTCGGCTGAAACACTCTGAACATGTATTGTGTAAACACTCTCTCCTGTCTATTTAGTTATGTTCGCCTCAGCTTCAGTTTTCAATCAATTTCATCAATATTCTGCTCCCCCTCCCTACCCTACCGTTTGTTTACCAAACAAAAAGACGCCGTGTGTTTACCTGTCCCATTGTTTTTGTCGTAATATGTTTGTGAATATTGTCGTACTGCATCTTTTTTCCCCACTCTGTTATCTCCACGTTGGCAGCACTGGAGATCAGAAAATAGGAGAGCCCATTAATGCCACATCATGGAACATTCCAAGAACAGAAATAACCGCTCATCTGGCTTAACATTTAATTTATGTTGAGGTAATGGGTACGCTCGGTTTCACCTTTGCTCTCTCTCGGCCTCGTGCTAAAGACGACGTCACACAAATATGCGGCTCAAACGTGGCGTCTGATTTACGGCGCGCGGGGCAGAGGGGCGTGGTCTCCCGGCGTTTAACACCCACACGCCGATGTTCTTCCAGTCCGACCTGAGCGGCATATGTGCCCCTTTTATTGCTCCGGCTCATTCGGGCAGAAGTCACAACGAGTTACGTGGACATGAGAACAGAAGCGCCGTGGTGGTCTGACGGCGTATGGACACTCGTTCAAACACGTGTGATGATGGTTTTGCTTTCGCTCGTCGACTTCACTGCCGGAAAAGTTAAAATAATAAAAACTCATGAGGGCATTTTCTGTTTGTGATTTGGTGTTTGGTTTGTGTCGACTCTGCGCTCGCTCAGAGGTAAATATCCCCTCTTTAATACCCCTCAGAGGTAACTATCCCCTCTTTAATACCCCTCAAAGGTAAATATTCCCTCTTTAATACCCCTCATAGGTAATTAACTCCTCTTTAATACCCCTCAAAGGTAAATACCCCCTCTTTAATACCCCTCAAAGGTAAATATTCCCTCTTTAATACCCCTCATAGGTAATTAACTCCTCTTTAATACCCCTCAAAGGTAAATACTCCCTCTTTAATACCCCTCATAGGTAATTAACTCCTCTTTAATACCCCTCAAAGGTAAATACCCCCTCTTTAATACCCCTCAAAGGTAAATATTCCCTCTTTAATACCCCTCATAGGTAATTAACTCCTCTTTAATACCCCTCAAAGGTAAATACTCCCTCTTTAATACCCCTCAAAGGTAAATATTCCCTTTAATACCCCGTTGAGGTAAATACCCCCTCTTTAATACCCCGTTGAGGTAAATACCCCCTCTTTAATACCGCATTGAGGTAAATATCCCCTCTTTAATACCCCTCATAGGTAATTAACTCCTCTTTAATACCCCTCAAAGGTAAATACCCCCTCTTTAATACCCCTCAAAGGTAAATACCCCCTCTTTAATACCCCTCAAAGATAAATACCCCCTCTTTAATACCCCTCATAGGTAAATTAACCCCTCTTTAATACCCCTCAGAGGTAAATATCCCCTCTTTATTATGTTTTTATTTAACCTTTATTTAACCAGGAAAGTCCCATTGACATTTCTAATCTCTTTTTCAAGGGAGTCCTGGCCAAGAGCAGCACAGTTACATTTGCGCAGACATTTGAACACATCACCACTTTACCAGTCTGTGTGCGGACACTTGGGACAGAAAGAAGCAGTTTTGTGATGACAGAGTATAATGTCCATCTGTTTTATGTTGAATATGTACATAGATATGGAGGGAGCAGACCCATAATCCCTTTGTAAATGAACATGTACCAGTGACTTAACCTGCGAGTGTCCAGTGCTGCCCAACCAACACGAGTGAACAGTTCAGTGTCCGAGGCTCAGTTTGTGATCAGTCGCAGAGAGGCAAGAAAAGATTCACCTGTGCGTAGCCCACATTTTTTTATTTGAAGTTATTTTAATTATTTGATGGTTATTTTTCAAAATATTGTACTGTTCAATGTTTCACTGACTACAGCAGGACTCACACTGACATACAACATGTACAAATCTCATGAACAGATTTTCTCTTTGTCATTCTAAGTGGACCAAAAAAATCAGTGAAGTTAAAAATAATCTAACGGAAACCTTTTGCAGCACAAAACAGCACAAACAAAGCACAAACGATTGACACCATTTTAGGCCATTTTAGAGCATTTTTAAGATTCGTGGGGGGGGCTGGCTGACCCCAATTTGACCTATAAAAGAATCGTTAATATCTCAAAAACTAAAGCAGCACAAACAAAACTTTTTGCAGCACAAACGAAGCACAAACGATTGACAGTTTTTGTGTAGGTGTGCGTTTGATGGGGGCCCAACTTCACGCAGCTGTTACCGCAGCTCAACTATTCATTTAAAGCTGCACTGTGTAACTTTTCAGGTGGAGCGTCCGTCACCTGCTTTTGTCCATGGAAATCTTATTGTTTTGTCTGGAATGTTCCACAGTATGGCTCTAAACTTATCTATCTCCATGGAGACCAAACCAGCTATAGTTCCATGTCAGATCTGTGGAGAGGCGACCCCACTCACAGTCAGAATGTTTGTTTTTCGAGGTATCTTTGAGCTCTAAAACCACCTGTGATTGAATAAATGTAAAGTAGAGCTGTTTAATTTCATATTGATTGATTATTGATTGTCATTTAATGAAGGAAACAAAGAATGAAATTACAATTTGTGGAACGTTTGAGGCAAAGCAACAACAAATCCATAAAAACAAGACGGCGAAAAGTCACATGGTGCAGTTTTATAGCTGGGAACCAAAGCGTATATGGGAAAAATGACATCGTTGGACACAATAATGACATTTTTTCCTCGTCTGCTCTGAAGTAATCGGTGAGCGTTTCACTTCCCTCAGCAGTATGTCACACCGTGCAGCAGAGTGGAGCATTCCAAAACCATTATGAAGCTTCTTATCGTGTTTGTAGGAGACACCCCCGCCCCCTCGTGACCCTGTCTGAACTTCACTTAATGTTCATTTGAATACTGACTCCAGCTGTGGTTCTATGGACTCTACAGTAATTACGAAAATGAGGAACTAATCCGGGACTAAAACAGGACAAAAACGGGTCTAAAACATGACAAAAACGGGACCAAAACGGGACTAAAACAGGACTAAAACGGGTCTAAAACGGGACAAAAACAGACTAAAACGGGACTAAAATGGCACTAAACCAGGAATAAGCCAGGAATAAACCAGGACTATTGTGCACAGTGTATTGACTAAATTATCTGCAACAACCAGGATTAAACCAGTACTAAAATTGGACAAAAACTGGACTAAAACCAGGACTAAACCAGTTCTAAAACTGGATTAAACCAGGACTAAAATTGGACTAAAACTGGACTAAAACCAGGACTAAACCAGGACTAAACCAGGACTAAACATGGACTTTTGTGCACAGAGCCTCATGACTAAATTATCTGCCCCATCTCTCAACCACCTCTATAAAACCAGTTTATTTCTTCAGTTGTCCTCAGTCCTGCTCGAGTCCACAGAGCTGTGATTGAATAAATGTAGACCTGTTTAATGTCACAATGTGGAACATTCCAGGCAGAGCAGTGATGTATCCATAGAAACAAGCAGGTGACAGACCCTGTAAGTCTATAAATAAGTGATTAAAGATCGCTCAAACATGCACAATTCACCCCAAATACAACTCTGAGAGGCTACATGAGAAGAGGAAACGGCTATGTTCTCAAAAGTTTAGAAACATTGATTTTGCGTAACTTTAATTAAAAAAAAAGTTGTGTTTGATTTCATTCATTTGTTCATTTGTGAAATTACCTTTTGGATGTTTTATGGTAAAGTACAAAGTGATGGGGAAAACTGCCTAAAACTGCCTAAAATGGGATAAAAACGGAACTAAAACGGGACAAAAACGGGACAAAAACGGGACTAAAAGGGGACAAAAGCGGGACTAAAGCAGGACTAAAGCAGGACAAAAACGGGACTAAAGCGGGACTAAAGCTGGACAAAAACGAGACAAAAACGAGACAAAAACTGGACTAAAGCGGGACTAAAGCGGGACTAAAGCGGGACTAAAGCGGGACAAAAACAAGACAAAAACGGGACTAAAACGGGACAAAAGCGGGACTAAAACGGGACAAAAACCGGGACTAAATCAGGACTAAACCAGATCTACATTCTAGAACCTGAAAACTATCAATACAAGACTCGTTTTCACTTTTTTTTTTAAATTAAACTTCCAAAACGTAAAATAAAAAAAACAATTTAAATGAATCAGAATAAAGACAATCCAATTATTTTTATATGTAGAAGGCTTCTGTTTGTGGCGTTGTGATCTTTATGCCTCAACGTTAGCATTAGCATTAGCATTGAGACACAACCATCAACTGTCCTCCGCTTTGCATTCATTTTATTTTTGTACTTTTACACATTTTTCTTAGTGACATCCGCCCACTGCTACCTGCTTGTCTCCATGGAGATGTCATTGCTTTGCCTGGAATGTTCCCTGGTATGACTTTAAGCATTTCCATGTAGCATTTATTCACTACAGGTGTTTCTCTTGTTCCAAATATGCAGTAATTCCTTCTGTGAATCTGTACTGTGGAACATTCTGGACAAAGCAATAACGTTTCCTTGGAGATAAGCAGGTGGCGGGCCCTCCATTAGAAATGTTACGCACTGCAGCTTTAAATATTTAGTTATTTTAGCAACACTCGGAAAAAAAACTCAGAGATACAATTGGACAGGAAGTAGTGACGCGAACAGTGAGGCAGCCGGACGCTATTGTGCTATTGTGTGACTAAACCAGGACTAAACCAGGACTAAACCAGGTCTAAACCAGGACTAAACCAGGTCTAAACCAGGTCTAAACCAGGACTAAACCAGGACTAAACCAGGACTAAACCAGGACTAAACCAGGTCTAAACCAGGACGAAACCAGGACGAAACCAGGACGAAACCAGGTCTAAACCAGGTCTAAACCAGGTCTAAACCAGGTTTAAATCAGGTCTAAACCAGGACTAAACCAGGACTAAACCAGGTTTAAACCAGGACAAAACCAGGACTAAACCAGCTCTAAACCAGAACTAAACCAGGTCTAAACCAGGAATAAACCAGGTCTAAACCAGGACTAAAACAGGATTTAGCCAGGACTAAACCGGGACAAAAACAGGACTAAACCAGGTTTAAATCAGGTCTAAACCAGTACAAAACCAGGACAAAAATGGGACTAAACCAGGACTAAACCTGGACTTTTGTGGACAGAGCCTACTGACTATATTATCTGCATCAACCAGGACAAAACCAAGACTAAAACCAGGACTAAAACCAGGACTAAAACCAGGACTAAAACCAGGACTAAAACCAGGACTAAAACCAGGATTAAAACCAGGACTAAAACCAGGACTAAAACCGGGACTAAAACCGGGACTAAACCGGGACAAAAACAGGACAAAACCAGATCTACATATAAACTACGACTGATCCATTTTTTAGACCGCACTAAAACAGGTTTCTATCATGACTAAACCAGGTCTAAACCAGGACTAAACTAGGACAAAACCCAGACATTTGTGCACAGAGCCTCTTGACTAAATTATCCGCACCATCTCCGTCAACCACCTCTATAAAACCAGTTTATTTCTTCAGTTGTCCTCAGTCCTCGGAGCCTTGTTTGACCCAAAACCCCAGACGGTCGAAAACTCTGGTCTGGATCTTGGACCACCGTGTGAGACAGACCTGGGAGCGAGTCCAGCTGAAACAAACTGAAATCCAGCCAAGTCTGGACTGGGGAGAAGCTACTGCTGCTACTGTCGGAGTGACTCAGACATTCTTGTCGTCTACGGAAGGAAACTAGCCTGTGTTCATGCTGCTAAAACACTTTATAAACTGAAACAATAACAGAAAAGCTGTGAGTATCGTCTTAAGTCTCACAGTAACGTCGTTCGCCCTCACAGTACAGCGGTCCCTCGCCATATCGAGGTTCACTTTTCACAGCCTCGCTGTTTCATGGATTTTTAAGCCAGGACTAAACTAGAACTAAACCAGAACTAAGCCAGAACTGAACCAGAACTAAACTGGAACTAAACCAGGACTAAACCAGGACTAAATCAGGACTAAACCAGAACTAAACCAGGACTAAACTAGAACTAAACCAGGACTAAACCAGAACTAAACCAGAACTGAACCAGGAATAAACCAGGACTAAACTAGAACTAAACCAGAACTAAACTAGAACTAAACCAGAACTAAATCAGGACTAAACTAGAACTAAACCAGGACTAAACCAGAACTAAACCAGAACTGAACCAGGACTAAATCAGGACTAAACTTGAACTAAACTAGAAATAAACTAGAAATAAACCAGGACTAATTCAGGACTAAACTAGAACTACACCAGAAGTAAACCAGAACTAAACTAGAACTAAACCAGTTCTGGTTTAGTCCTGAACCAGGACTAAACCAGGACTAAACCAGGACTAAACCAGAACTAAACTAGAACTAAACCAGGACTAAACAGGACTAAACAAGAACTAAACCAGGACTAAACTAGAACTAAAACAGGACTAAACCAGGACTAAACAAGAACTAAACCAGGACTAAACCAGAACTAAACTAGAACTAAACCAGGACTAAACAGGACTAAACAAGAACTAAACCAGGACTAAACTAGAACTAAAACAGGAATAAACTAGAACTAAACCAGGACAGAACCAGGTCTAAAATAAGAACAGTAAAGCCGGTTTCTGTTCAGTTCTACACAATTTGAGCTACAACGGTTTGTTTTGATGACGTTCCTGTTTGAGAGTTTGAGCTGTTCGTGTTTGAGAGTTTGAGCTGTTCCTGTTTGAGAGTTTGGACATGTTGTCGTGTGTGGGATGTTTTCTGTGTGTAGTGTGTAGTGTTATAAACTCGGTGTTCCTTCTGCGGCAGTAAAAATGTTTCCTGATGTCACCGTTTTGGCTCTGAACTAAAGGAGCTTTTCACCGATGAACAAAGAAGTGAAGGAAACCCGAGCCTGAGCAGGAGGAGAAGAAGCCTCTAGTGTTACACCTGACCTACATCACACCAAAACCAGGACTAAAACACGACTGAACGAGGACTAAAACAGGACTAAACCAGGACTGAAACAGGACTGAACGGGGACTAAACCAGGACTGAACTAGGACTGAAACAGGACTAAAACAGGACTGAAACAGGACTGAACGGGGACTAAACCAGGACTAAATGAGAACTAAAACAGGACTAAAACAGGACTGAACCAGGACTAAAACAGGACTAAAACAAGACTAAACCAGGACTGAACGGGACTAAACCAGGACTGAACGGGACTAAACCAGGACTGAAACAGGACTGAACGAGGACTAAAACAGGACTAAAACAGGACTAAACCAGGACTGAAACAGGACTGAAAGAGGACTGAAACAGGACTGAACGGGGACTAAACCAGGACTGAACTAGGACTGAAACAGGACTAAAACAGGACTGAACGGGGACTAAACCAGGACTAAATGAGAACTAAAACAGGACTAAAACAGGACTGAACCAGGACTAAAACAGGACTAAAACAAGACTAAACCAGGACTGAACGGGGACTAAACCAGGACTAAACAAGGAGTGAACCAGGACTAAAACAGGGCTAAAACAGGACTGAACCAGGACTGAACCAGGACTGAACCAGGACTAAAACAGGACTAAAACAGGACTAAAATGACTAAAACAGGACTAAACCAGGACTGAACCAGGACTGAACTAGGACTAAACAAGAACTAAACATGGAGTAAAATAGAACTGAACCAGGACTAAACCAGGACTGAACCAGGACTAAACAAGAACTGAACAAGGAATAAAATAGAACTGAACCAGGACTAAAACAGGACTGAACCAGAACTGAACCAGGACTGAACCAGGACTGAACCAGGACTAAAATAGAACTGAATCAGGCCTTAAACAGAAATAAAATAGGACTAAAAGAAGACCAAACCAGGACTGGATAAACCAAGACTGAACCAGGTCTAAGATTGCACGAAAGCAGGTTTCTATCAGGACTAAACCAGGTCTGAATAAGGGACTAAACCAGTGCTCATATAGGACTCAAACAGGACTAAACCAAGACTAAAAAAAGGACTAAAACAGAAAGAAACCTGGTCTGGGTAAACGAACACTGAACCAGGTCTAAGATGGCACTAAAGCAGGTTTCTATTAGGACTAAACCAGAACTAAACCAGGACTAAACCAGGACTGAACCAGGACTAAACCTGCTGCACACAGGGGACTAATCCAGTTCTGAAGCGTTTACAAAACTTTCTGAACAACAAAAAGCAACATGTTTATGACCTTTTATTCGAATTGTATAAAACATTGTGAATGGTTTCTTCATTTTCACGGCGTATGAGCGTTAACTTTCTCTTTCTTTGTAAAATGTTAGGTATGCGTCCGCCCCCGGCCGCCGCCCGCCGCCGCCGCCCGCCGCAGACACTCCCTCCACAATCCGAGCTCGGCTTTGTGCCTAAATCCACTTCTGCGACATTCCTGGTGCCATTAGTGTAACCGAACGCTTCCCACAGACATCCATCATCAGAAACACGCTCCTAAACTAGAACTAAACTAGAACTAAACTAGAACTAAACTAGGACTAAACTAGGACTAAACTAGGACTAAACCAGGACTAAACTAGAACTAAACCAGAACTAAACCAGGATTAAACTAGAACTAAACCAGAACTAAACTAGAACTAAACCAGAACTAAACCAGGACTAAACTAGAACTAAACCAGGACTAAACCAGGACTAAACCAGGACTAAACCAGGACTAAACTAGAACTAAACCAGGACTAAACCAGGACTAAACCAGAACTAAACCAGGACTAAACTAGAACTAAACTAGAACTAAACTGGGACTAAACCAGAACTAAACCAGAACTAAACCAGGACTAAACCAGGACTAAACCAGGACTAAACTAGAACTAAACCAGTACTAAACCAGGACTAAACCAGAACTAAACCAGAACTAAACCAGGACTAAACCAGGACTAAACTAGGACTAAACCAGAACTAAACCAGAACTAAACCAGAACTAAACCAGGACTAAACCAGGACTAAACCAGAACTAAACTAGGACTAAACTAGGACTAAACCAGAACTAAACCAGAACTAAACCGGGACTAAACCAGAACTAAAGCAGGACTAAACTAGAACTAAACCAGGACTAAACCAGGACTAAACTAGAACTGATCCAGGGCTTAAACAGAAATAAAATGGGAGTAAAAGGAGTAAAAAGAAGTAAAACCACAAACCCTGCGTTCACCGCGAGTTTCGGCGTGGCTTTAAATGTCGTCAGCGTTCCCTGGGGGTGTGATGCTAACTGTAAGCACTTCTCTGTCTGAACTCCATTTAACCATAAAGTGACTGATCTGGAAGTACGACAGGCGATTTGTGCGGTTAAAAAGTCAGTTTCAGCGGGATCGATAATAAAAACGGGATAAAGCATTCCCCCTCTGCCGCGACTAGTGGACGCTCCCGGTACTGCAGCTCCCGGAGAGATTCTCCCGTACACCGCGATGCATTCTGGGAATTCAAACTGCCCATGTTCTGACAGGGCATCCGGCTTTCACGAAGGTCGGATTCCGTTATTTTCTATTTTCACAACATAAACCCACTCTGAAAATGTGTTTTTTATATACATTTTGTATTTATAAATTTGTATTTTTTTGTTTCAGGTTATTTTAAACCTTTTTTGGCAGTGCTTTTGCAAACATGTGCCCTGGTAACTTGAGACATGTAGAACAAAGTATCAATACTTTTCCTTATTGCAGTGCGCAGTACCTTTCAGGGTCATGGAGTAAAGTCCACAATGCAGTAAATGCTTTCCCTTTATTGATTTATTGGTCACTCTGTTATGTGTGAAAGCAGATAGTCGTTGCTAACTTGTATTTTTATTGTTTACGGTCTGATGAGGTGGTACTTTTAGGCTGGAAGTATCGGCTCCTGGAAAACTTTTGAATTTTGTATCTATAGCAGTATTTCCTTTGTTTATTTTATTTTATTGAATTTATTTCAATAACTATAATGAACACAATCAGGTGCACAGTTAGCGCTTAGCTATGGGAAAAACATGGGGAAAAAAGCATTGGAATATATGAGAGAATATATGATATGCAATTAGGGATGCACGATATATCGGCATTAACATATCAGTATCGGCCCGATGTGTAAAAGTGCGACCGATATTTGTCAGTACAGTAATCCCTCGAATTAACATTTTCTCACATTTCTCTCTTGTTTAAATTAGGGATGCAAATTATCAATTAATTCATTAATTGATAGTTGATTGACCTTATCGATCGATTAGCGATTAACTGATAAGCGGCGTTTTTCACCTGAATTTTAGTGTTTCAATACGGTCTTTAAAGGGACAGTGTGTAAGATTTTTACCCGTTAATTACCTAAATTGAAGATACCCATTCAAAAATACATTGTTTTTCAAGCCTTTTCACTTCCATCATGAAATCAAACTATTCTGTTGGACTTAGATATAGTCACATAAAAGGGGGATCTTCCCCATATAGAGGCAGCCATTTTGAATACGAGAGCCGCAGAAGGACATTTGGGCTCCGCCTTCGCCTTCGGCAAGGCTCGTGGTAGCACCGGAGGCAAAGCAGGTGGCTCCGGCGCGCTGCGCAAGAGAGAGGGAGAGAGGGAGAGAGGGACAGAGGGACAGAGGTGCGGGTGGGGTGGGGGGAGGCTCGTGGTTTTGGGTAAACAACAAGCATGCTGCTGTATCACACGTAATGGATCTAACACGTGTTTTGGACTAAATTGTTTTACTGGATTTTATTCGCTGGATCCTTACGGACATATTGATACCAAGCTTGTGGTGAAATACAGAGTTTGACCTGTGCAGAGCCTTCAAAGGTAAGCTAAGTAACAAACCTCGTTTTGTGCTTTTCTGTATAAAAGCCCCATGTGCTCAGGGAGTGATTGTTGTGCTGGGAAATGAATTGCATAGTCAAAAAGAGGAGACTGTAAGGTTTCAATTGATATGTAGATTATCATGGTGCACGATCGGGAATGTGTGCTTTCATGCGGAAAGAAAAAAAATGGGCACGTGTGCTCATCGTGCTCAAATCCGTGATAGTGCAGCATGACCGGCGACCGCGCGTCCCACCCGGGGCTGCGAGCACAAGACCCGTGTCCAAACCGTGCCTCCTCTAGACCAGGTCTGAACCAGGATTAAACCACCGCGGGCTCTTGCGTTCGTTCATGTGGAGGTTTGATGTGCTCGGACAGCGTCGCTGCTAGCCTCAGCCATGACTCAAAAACATGACTAAGAGCAAATCAGGCAGGAAAAGAACAAGTAGAGATCGTTTACAGAGGGATCCATATGCCGGCTGCATTTCCACAAACTCACTCGCCTCTGTTCGGTTGTAAAGGCTCAGGATACACCGGTGAAGCTGCTGCTGCTAATAGCAGAGCTAGCACCAAACCAGGCCCGCACGTGGTGGTTTAATCCTGGTCTAGACCTGGTCTAGTCCTGGTTTAGTCCATGTCTAGACCTGGTCCAGTCCTGGTTTAGTCCCCCCGGCGTCCCCCATCTATAACATCCCTTAGCCAATCAGGAAGCAGAACACAATGTTACACTATTAAAAAAAAATTGAAATTGAAAAAAAATAAAAATAAAATCAGGAGTCAAAACACGTTTTGAAAATAAAAGAAGACAAAAATTCATTTTGCATGATTTTCAGTCTGTATAAAATGTTATCTCAGAATTAAAAATTAATAAATATCGGTATCGGCTGACATCGGCAACATTAATATCGGCATCGGCCAAAAAATTTCACATCGGTGCATCCCTAAATGCAATATATATTAAAAGGATTCTGTTCCAATTTCAGATTTTTTTAAATGAAAAACTGACAAAAAGACTGAAATATAAACTGACAAACTAATAGTTTCTTGTGCGTTTGTTGTGCATTTGTGGTGTGTTTTTAGAGAGTTTGTTGAGCGTTTGGTGAGAGCAGTTTTATTTTGTTTGTTGAGGAAATTATTTTTAGAAAAATGCGGCTTTTGTGATTTTGTTTAGATTATGATCAATTTTGCAGCTGCTGCAGTCTCTGAAGAGGAAACAGCGAGTGTGTGTGTTCTGAAATGGTCTTGATACTGATACTGGGGTGTGTGTTTTGTCGTGTCAGTGTGGTGTGTGCGTTTGTGTATTTGTGGCACAGGTGAGAGTGAAGCCGGTTAGACACACACACACACATTACATAAGAGATAAGGTTCAGGTGTGGCCTTTTTCAGACCTTCTGGAATGTGCAGCAGGTGGACTGACGCTGGGAGGGGCTCGTCTCTATGGCAACGCAGGTTCGGTTTGCAGCGTTTCCCACAGATTCAGCAAAAACAGCTCTGCCTGGAATGTTCCACAGTGTGACTTTAAACAGCTCTACTTTACTTTTATTCAATCACAGGTGGTTTTAGAGCTCAAAAATACCCAGAAAAACAGACATTCTCCACAGATCTGAGCTGGAACTTATTCCAGTTTGGTCTCCATGAAGATAGAAAGGTTTAATGCCATACTGTGGAACATTCCAGACAAAGAAATGACATCTCCATGGAGAAAAGTTACACAAAGCAGCTTTTAATGCAGGTTTGCAATAAACATGTGTTGTTTATTTATAGATTATAGTTTTAATCCAGTTTTTCTTTTGTTTGAATGAATATAATGTTTTTTAATTGTATTTTCTTGAACATAAACAGACCCTTAAAGGTCCTGTATTACACAAAATTGACTCTTGTGAGCTTTAAATCGTGTTCAAATGTTGTTCCTCCTCAAAAACACACCTGGAGTTGTGTTTTGTTGTGTGTTTCATTCACACATGCCACAAAGTGATAGTTTTCAAGTTAACAGCAACACTTTAGCTTTTGTTGAGAAGAGATTGGAAGTTCCAGAGGCTGAAATGGTCCAAAAATGATTCTGGTGAAGGTGTGTGGAGTTTAAAAACACAGTGGAGCACTTCCTGAATTACCATGTGACATCACAAGGTGGAACAGGGTGCAGAGTTTGTGCGTTTAAACATGTGAATGAAACAAAACACACCTCCAGGTCTGTCTGTGACGAGGAAGCAATATTTTATTGCCATAAAAAAATGTAAAAAGTTTTCCTCCAAACCACGCGCTGAGTTAAGATCATTTTAAAACAGGTGTAAAGAATCGTTTTCAAAAACACAAGCAGCCTCCAGGTTTGAGTTCTGGCAGCTCAGACTTCCTGTTTAATTCTAATCGATATGTCGACACTACGATGAAAAACGTTTACGCTGGCGACACAAATATGGGCCTGTGACATTTAACCCGAAATACAAAATGAAACATGAAGATTACAGGAAACCAAATCTCGGCGTCATGGCCAGAGGGAGGAAATGTGTGTCGGCTTCTTAGATTGTAAAGTTTGAAATCCATGACACAGAATGTAGAACTGTAGAACTTATTTTGACTTCTGGAGCTGTTTATGAAATATGAAATCAGATATAAATAATATGTTGTATAATATAGTACAGTCATAGCTCACCTTACGAAATTAATTCGTTCCAGAAGTGGTTTCTTAACGTGATTTTTTTGGGGGGATTCGAAGCCGAGCGTGCATTATTTATGTTATTATTTATATTTGAGATTTTGCGTTTCGTAACTTGAATTTTCTTTCGTATTCAGAGACGAAAATTTTACGTAAACGCGTTTTGTAACTGGGATTATTCGTTAGTTTGGTCTTTCGTAAGGTGAAGTATGACTGCAATATTATACAAGAAACAGTGTGTCTGTCCAGTTTCGGGTCAAAGGGGGGGGATTCTGTCAACAAACCTTAAAACGTGTAAAACTGGTTGTGTGGCTGGAAAACTTGTTGTGAATCATTTAAGGTTGTTTTTAGTCCGAGCTCCGCTGGTCTCCAGCAGCTGCTCCACATCTGTTCAGCTCATGGTGGAGCACGAGATAAAGTTTAATGCAGCAAGAGTCTGGTCCTGACCTGTAGGACCAGAGAAGCACATGAGAGATCCGGACTTCTGCCTGTCCAATGTTGTGTGACTGTTTTAGGCTACGTTCACACTGCAGCCTGAAATAACCCAAATCCGTTTTTTTCACCTCTGCGACCTGTGTCTGATCTTCTAATGACAGTCTGAACGACACAGATCCGATTTTTTTTCAAATGTGATCCAGGCCACTTGGATATGTGGTCCTAAATCCGATACATATCCGATCTTTTGACATGTGACTTCAGTCTGAACGGTCAGGTCGCGTTCATCCGACCTGGGCGTGTTTCCTCCGGCGAGGGTGGTACAAGTCGGCGCTCACAAACGTACACAAACGTTCTTCTCGTCATGCGAAAATAGTATATGAACTCCGTGTCAGTGAACCGGCGAAGCACGTAGCAATCCCACCACTCTTGTCTGCGACTCCGCACAAACACGTTCATTTGTACGGACGTTGCTGTCACTGCCCCACAAAACGCCGTGGCCAAAAACCTCGTCCTTCTCCTTCTCCATTTCCTCCTTAAAACAAATAAGCTGTACATGTTCTGGCGCCAGTACGACAGCAACTTTAGGCGACTTCCGTAAACATTGAGCACGCTCACTGCACGTGACCTCGTCGTGTCCTCCAAGGCGCATGCGGGACACTTTTGGGGCGTTTAAAGTTCACACTGGAGATCACGTACAAGTCGCATTTAATTGGAAATGTGAACGACCTCGCAAAAAAAATCGGATTTCACCAAAAAATCTGAATTGAGCATTAAGCCCTGCAGTGTGAATGTAGTCTTAGAACAAAAATGAAATATCTTGGAAATATCAATGCGGACATGGAAGATGATGGTGATGATGATGTACAGACAGTGTAGGATGCTCTCTGCTCAGGCAAATCTTCTGCGTACGTTTGGCTCTTGTACAAATGATGTAAAGTCATTATTTTTAAATCGTATTGTTCACTGCACACAGCCCACCTCTCAGGTTACAAAGTCTGCAGGTGTTTACACTGAGGCTCTGCGGGGCTTTTGAGGAGGCCACGATGGACGAGTGCGACTGCGATGTTTGTTCCTGCACGAGTGAACGCTCTGCAGCTGTACAAGAACTTTAATGTACAGTTTTATCTGCAGACTGAACAAATCAGACAATGGAATAAAAATGTTTTGTACTGGCAAAGGGAGATGCTCAGCCTTAGAATCAGCCGTCTCAATTATGATATTGAAAACTTAAAATTTGAAATGGACAGCTTACTAAACGTCTCCCTTTGCCATGGATTCTACCTGGACGACTGAGGGATTCTGCACACACTCTTGTATTGTCGCTGTCTGTTTTAAAAGAAAATGGACCATGACTCTGGAATAAAGATGAATTGAAACTGAAAAAAAAAAAATCTATACTGTGAGAAATACGTGTTTTTGTATCAAACCACTGTAAATAGTCACATGTTTTATAGAATTTTTCCACGTTCAAGGCTCAAAGTGCTTCACATAAAGGAACTACTCACCCACCCATTCACACACAAACAGACACATTCATTCTAGGGTTGCACGATATATCGGCATTAACATCGGTATCAGCCGATATTTTCAATTTTTTTTTAGCATATCGGTATCGGCCCGATGTGTAAAAGTGGGCCAATATTAACGACCAATATTCGTCAGTACAGTAATCCCTCGAATTAACGTTTTCTCACATTTCTCTCTCGTTTAAACACTCAAACTTTCGTAGATTTTCAACAAAATGTATTAATAGTGAAGCGGGAGGCACGCAGTCCGAGCACATCAAACCTCGACATGAACAAACGCAAGAGCCGCACGAAACCAGGCAAAGAGCTGCACGCCGTGGTTTAATCCTGCTTTAGACCTGGTCTAGACCTGGTTTAGTCCAGGTCTAGACCTAGTCCAGGTTTAGTCCTGGTCCAGTCCAGGTTTAGACCTGGTTTAGACCTGGTCTAGACGTGGTTTAGTCTGCGTTTAGTCCTGGTCTAGTCCCGGTCTGGTCCTGGTTAGGGGTGGGTATTGGCAAAGAAGTCACAATTCAATCCGAATCACGATTCATATGCCACGATGCGATACTATCACGATGCATCACGATACTTGAATTATTGCGATGCATTGCAATATATTCGACATACTTCAGTGAAAATGTACCAAAAAAAGAGGATAACTTAAATATCAGTGGCTGTGTATCTGGGTAGTGTCTTCAATTGATACATAACTCTGAGCAACTCAATTCATAACTGAATTTATTGAATAACAAAAACAAATAAACCAAACCAATAACAAAAAAAGTGCATAGGATTTTTTTCTAAAACAAAAAATGATGTTCAAACATTTGCCATTTTGGAGGTAGCTACCATCATAACAAACAATACCCTTTCACAAAGAAAAAAGTACATAGGATTTATTAAAAAAAACAAAAAAAATAATGTATTTATTTATTCATATTAAATATTAAATTATTAATTAATAATAATTGATTTTTGGCATCAAGAATCAATGCAGTATATTGTGAAAGTTAGTATCGCGATGCATTGTCATGACGATTATTTTGCACACCCCTAGTCCTGGTCTAGTCCCGGTCTGGTCCTGGTCTAGTTCCAGTTTGGTCCCGTGCCCCCTGCGTCCCCCGTCTATAACATCAATCGGAGTCAAAACACATTTTAAAAATAAAAGAAGACATTCAAAAATCAATTTTGCATGATTTTCACTCTGTATAAATGTCATCTCAGAATTAAAAATAAATAAATATTGGTACTGGCTAAAATGTTCACATCGGAGCATCCCTAATTCATACAAAAGTGTACACAGACACTGAGTATTTTGCCCAAGGACACAATGACATTCATCTGTGGGAGCTGGAATCGCACCGCTCAACCAGTGATGTTTATGTTGAACGGGATTAGAACCGCCAAACTTTGAAACAGCGGGCAAACACTCCGTACCAGCAGAGCTTCTGTTTCCCCTGAACCCAAATGTGTCCTTCTTTGTGTCTTTCAGGAGGAGGAAGAGGTGGAGGTCGAGGAGGTTGAGATCGTGAACTTCATCCAGAACAAGCCCCCTCCAATCCTGGAAAAGATCTCGCGGACGGAGGTGAAGACCAGCCTGAAGGATGTGCCACAGGCCACCAAACTGGACACCAGATACTTCGGAGAGCTGCTCGCCGAAGTCTACCGCAAGAACTGCGACATCCACTCGTGCATCTCCGAGCATGTGTCCAAGATCAAAGGACAGTGAGTATGACCGCAGACCGCAACATTCTACACAACAATATTACATAAACATGCACAGTGTTACTTTTCTGGTGGCTTGTTTCTATGGATACGTCACTGCTCTGCCTGGAATGTTCCACAGTGTGACATTAAACGGCTCTACTTCACATTTATTCAATCACAGGTGGTTTTTGAGCTCAAAAATCTCTACAAAAACAGACATTCTGACTGTGAGCGGGGTCGCCTCTCCACAGATCTAACCTGGAACTTTGGTCTGGTTTGGTCTCCATGAAAATAGAAAGGTTTAATGCCATACTGAGGAACATTCCAGACAAAGCAGTGACATCTCCATGGAGATCATCTCCTTGGTTGCCAAAAAATAGAAACGATCAGGTTCAACATTTGTGAATTTACCTTTTGGATATTTCATGGTAAATAACAATGTGATTAAAGGGATAGTTCGGGTTTTTTCATGTGAATCTGTACGGCGTCCCCTTCAGCAGTGTCGTGCATGAACACCGACTTACCCCTGACAGTGTCCTCTGAGCCGAGTTCTGCCCCGGTTCTGGAGCTGACCAAAGCAGGTCCGGAAAGTTGGCGGGGACAGTTAATAAAGCTTGTTTTTCTTCTCAAAACAATATTTGTCCAAAAAGTGATATATTTGTGTCAAAAAACAGTTGTCCGCGAAAAATTCATCAGTCTAATTCGCTTGGTGCTAAGGATGTCAACAATTAATCGACTTACGATTAATTGTCGATCAAGACGTTGGTCGAACAAAATGCATTAATTGTAATTAATCGCTAATCGCGGACACGCGCACCCGCACACCCGTGTGGTCACGAAACAAGGCAACCGCGCTGCGTCAAGCTCGACTCACAGCCGGCCGCAGGCGCCAACGGCACTGCGTGAGGCCCGCGTGTACACCGGGGCTGCTGAGCACGAGATCGAACCGCGGCGCCCGGAATGCGTAGTCTCATCCCTAGTATGAAAGTGGAGTGTGCATGAGTGTTGGAGGTGGTCGGAGAGGCCGACGGCGCAGATTGGCAGCCTCGCTTCCGTCAGTCTGCCCCAGGGCAACTGTGGCTACAGAAAGTAGCTTACCACCACCAAGTGTGGAGTGAATGAACAATGAACTGTAACGCGCTTTGGGTGTCATGAAAAGGCGCTATATAAATGCAATGAATTAATTCGAATTAATTAATTAATTAATTAATTAGCCACAAACCAGCCGCACGAAACCAGTAGCGGCACGTGGTGGTTTAATCCTGGTTTAGTCCAGGTCTAGACCTGGTTTAGTCCAGGCCCAGTCCAGGTTTAGACCTGGTCTAGACCTGGTTTAGTTCTGGTCTAGACCTGGTTTAGTCCACGTTTAGTCCTGGTCTAGGCTCTGAGCCAATCAGGACGCAGAACACAATGTTACACTATAAAAAAATGTTACACTATAAAAAAAATTGAAAAAAAAAAAAAATATCCGTGAACCGCGATAGAGCGAGGGATTACTGTATTTTGTTATTCAGCATCAATAAATTTGTCTGCTTTTTACTAAGGAATAATTAATTGAGGAATATACAATATAATAATACTATGATATATTTTTGACTCAGTGTTATGTTACTATAGCTTATATTCTTAAAGACCCTTTTGAAACACTAAAATTCAGGTGAAAAACGCCGCTTATCAGTTAATCGTAAGTGGATCGATAAGGTCAATCAACTATAGATTAATGAATTAATTAATAATTTGCATCCCTACTTGGTGCTATTTTCTCTTGAGTCGTATCACTGCGCGCCTATTATTATTATTATTAGCCTGTTCACTTCTAAGTGTCGATGTTTACAAGTGAACAGGCTAATAAAAAAAATTCTCTCTGATCTCTAGTGGCACAGTACGTTTGCACACGTTACGTTTCCATGGAGGTTAAACCGAATGTTATTTTAAGATTTTAAATAAACACTTACACGGAAAGCCGTCATCAGAATCTAACATTCTAACATTCCTTTATTGGTCAAGGATGTAATTACATCATGGAAACATGGGGCATGCTCCGGCCCGTCCCGTGAAACACACAAACGCCTACGACGACGCTTTGACAAGTTTGAAATAAATCTGAAAAGGTTTGTGATAAAAATAGCAAACATTGATCATTCATGGGACATTTTATATAATCACGAGAATCGCCATTTCATCAGCAGAATGTGCAGAAAAAAGCAACTTATCCATGACGGTTTCTTCTAGATCTTTGCTGTTTTCACTTATGACAAAGTACAATTCTGAAACGGTGTAAATATAGTTTAATGTCACAGACACACTCTATCTCCATGAAACTAACTAAAGGTCCTTTTAGCCATGGTAAAAGGAGAAGTTTTATTTTGTCAACTGGACAGAGTTTATTTGGTCGAAGACGTTTCGCAGCTCATCCAAGCTGCTTCATCGGAACAGACGAAACGTCTTCGACCAAATAAACTTTGTCCAGTTGACAAAATAAAACTTCTCCTTTTACCATGGATTCCATGGATTGCCTCAATCGTCCAGGATTCTCCCTGGAAGACTGAGGCACCCTCAGTGCAAGAAGGAGCGCTCCACAGATCCTTCATCCCCACCGCCATCATATGTATAAGTCCACTGTACGGTCCAGACGGGAAATATTTTTCCATACTCTCCTAGTTACTGTTTTATTATTATTACTTTATTTTATCTTTACTTATGTTCTTTTCTTTTCTTTTGTCTGCATGCACTTTCTGGCTCAAACTTTCTTTTGCACTGAACTTGAATCTTGAATCTTGAAAACTGCCTGAGCTAATGTGACAAGTGACTTTCTCCTGTGTGAGATCAATACAGTCTTATCTCTTAAAACACAGTGGAACACTTCCTGTATCACCACATGACATCACAACGTGGAACAGAGAGTTATAAATATGCAAAGTCTGTGTTTTACACCTCCTGGATCATTCAGGGATAATTTTGACACTGCGACATCCCGTCATTTACCCACAGGTTTACAGCCCGGGACGCAGTGGTGTTCAAAATAACAGCAGTCCAACATGACTAACAGGATTAATCCAGGTTTTTAGTATATTTTTATTGTTACATGGCAAACATGTTACCAGAAGGTGCAGTAGATTCTCAGAAAACAAACAGGACCCAGACCCAACATGATCTGCAGCTCTTCAGGCTGTGGAACTGGACAAAGAGTTAAACCACAGGAGCTACAGGAGCTGCTGTACTCGGCTGTCACTCTCAGGCGTGAATGAGTGGAAATTGGTGTGTTAAAAAAAATAGCAGTGTCTGCCGCTGACTTTACAAACTCTAAACTATTTTGTGCAAACTTCTTAGTTTCTAGAACTTAGTAATCCTGTGAATCACTAAACTAATATTTAGTTGTATGAGCACAGTTTTTTTTATAACTGCTTCACATCTGTGGCACGGAGTCAACCAACTTTTGGAACCTTTCAGCTGTTATTCCACTCCAAGATTCTTTCACAATATTCCACAATTCTTTCACATGTCTTGGTTTTGCTTCATAAACGGCAATTTTGATGTCACCCCACAAGTTCTCGACTGGATGAAGGTCCGGGGTTTGGGCTGGCCACTCCATAACATTAATTTTGTTGGTGTGGAACCAAGATTTTGCTTGTTTACTGGTGTTATAAGGCAACATGACCTCTTCAATTATTTTGACATCTGCAAACTGATCCATGATCCCTGGTATGCCATAAATTGGCCCAACACCACAGTAAGAGAAACACGCCCATATCATGATGCTTCACACAGACAGACGTCTTCTAACGGTGACTCCAGACCGGGGGGGGCAATTATTTTTTCCCCAGGGGCCAAATGAGAAGCAGAAAATATTGTGGAGGGCCAAATTTTAAAGTCTACTCTGGTTATTAATTTTATTTCTAAGTTGAAATCAGTAAATGTCATTGTTTACAGAAGCTGGTAAGTTCTGTGTTATTATTAAGTAATGAGAGAGTGAGGTTTTACAAAAACTGAATTTATTCAGTAAAATAATTCAAAACAATGGTAAACGTGAAACATTTGTAACTCTTTTCCAGTCACATTAACCCCACAATGTTTTCTGAGTTTAACTTTAACTTTGTATTAAGACACCACAATGTCTTTGTTTGACAAATAATAGAATACAAGAAATGTCACAACTGCCAAACTGTGTAGAAGAAAAGTCAAAGTTGCATGTTTTTGTGTTTTTTTCTTGATCAGTGAGAGAAATCTCGCCTCTGTTGAGCTTTAACAAGTGCATCAAAGTCAGGTTCATGTTTGAGGTGGAGATGTGAAGTCCGACAGATGATCATCAGTGCAAGTGCGTCAGTACAAATGCGTTATGTACAATTTTGAAAGTAGGTTTTATTTTCTTAAGTCCAAGCAACCTTTCGCGGGCCAGTCAGAGTCGGCTCGTGGCCCATATTTGGCCCCCGGGCCTTGAAATGCCCGGGTCTGCTCTAACTCCAGACTGTCTCTGACCGTCCTGGAGCTGGTCATTGGCTGAGCCTTTGCCATTCTGGTTGTTCTTTGATCCGTTTTGATGTTTGTCTTCTGTTTTCTCCCACGTCTCTCTGGTTTTGCTCTCCATTTTAAGACACTGGAGATCATTTTGGCTGAACAGCTATAATTTTTTGCACCTCTTTATAGGTTTTCCCCTCTCCAGTCAACATTTTAATCAGAGTACGCTGTTCTTCTGAACAATATCTTGAATGACTCATTTTCCTGAGGCTTTCAAAGAGAAATGCATGTTCAACAAGTGCTGGCTTCATCCTTAAATTGATCTGGTTTTGTCACAAAATTGATGAGCATACTGATTGAAGGCCACACTGCTTTTTTTTTTCAACTAACTGCCCAGTTGCACCTCCTGAAGAGCTGCAGATCATGAACACTGTTGGGTCTGGGTCTTGTTTGTTTTCTGAGAATCTACTGCACCTACTGGTAACTTGTTTGACATGTAGTAATAAAAAATATACTAAAAACCTGGATTAATCTGGTTAGTCACATTGGACTGTGGTTATTTTGAACACTGTATGCCCTTTTGCGTTCTGAGCTGATTCCTAGACAGCTGCTGTGGGATCTCGTTGGAAAAGTTGGGACTGCTCTGATCTGCAGCGTGTTGGAACAGGCGTAAGGCAGGTCTTCGGTTTCGGTATGATACTTGATTAGCAACGCCCTTATAATCCAAACTGGAACATTTACCGCCAATGGATTATAGAGGCGGATTATTGAGGCTAGAAAACCACAAAGAATCTTAAGTGTAAGTAATCTACTGCAGTCATGTGGGAATTTTATTCAAAGTTCTATATTACACAAAATGGTCTCTTGTGAGCTTTAAGACGTGTTCTAATGCTGTTACCTCATCACAAACAGACCCAGAGTTCTGTTTTGTTTCATTCACACATCTGAGAAATCGTTTATTTGTCTTTGTTTACATCTCCAAAGCTCAAAATGCTCCGTTCCACCTTGTGATGTCATGTAGTTAACCTTTTACCTTTAGTTCAGTAAAGATTTGCAATTCCAGAGCTGAAATGATCCAAATTATTCTAGTGGTGTGTGGAGTTTAAAACTGGGGTGTAGTCGACAGTAGTTCAGTCGGTACAGTGTTCGTCCACTGATCTGAAAGTTTGGCACTTTGAATCCCGCTCTTGACGTAAACATCACTGGTAGATGTGAGATGAATGCTGTCTTTGTGTCCCTGGGCACAGTGCTTATCTGATGCAAAGCACTTTGAGCCTTGAAGGTGAAAAAGCGCTTCATAAAAATATGATTGTGTAAAAAGGGGGTGTGGCAAAACTCTCCAAACTAGGGCTGTCAGTTTAACGCGTTAATTAGATTAATTACTTACACTGCAAATTAATGCGTTATAGAAATTAACGCAAGTAATTATGAGCGGCAATTCAATGCGCGCATTTTTAATTAAGCGTGCGGTGAGCGAATCTCTGCTCGGCAAGTTTATTTATAAAAAGAACAAAAACGGGACAATCAACAAGAGCGCCGGGATTTGGAGCTTTTGTCAAAAAGAATTTTCCGATCACCGAAGCTGCTCCAGCCTGACGGATCATTTGAACGATAAACACGTCCGGACAAGTTCCATCGTTACCGGTGATAGAGCGAGCGTGAGCGCAGTTCACCAAACCAACAAACCAACAAACCACCAAACCAACAAACCAACAAACCACCAAACCAACAAACCAACAAACCACCAAACCAACAAACCAACAAACCACACTCACAGAATTTGGGAAACGAATGAGCAAAGCGACCTCAGAAAAACTGACAAACTCAATCGTAAAGTAAAGTTTGTTCACTTGATCAATCACTCACTCATAAACTCTCTCTCTCTCAATCTCTCCCTTACTCTCCCTCTCTCTTAACCTGGGAAATCCCAGGCTGCTTTTGCTCGTTTCGATCTAAAAGACAGCCTGGGAACGAGGCTAAGTGAGGGCTCCTGATTTGGGGAGCCAATCAGAGAGCGGGGAGGGGTGGAAAGACGGTGACGCGTACTACGTGACAAACGGAAACTTGTAGTTTGAACTGACAACTGACATGATTGGCTATGGGCTACGTATACGCCAAATGATAGACATTCGTAACGCCCAATAAACGACCGTTGGCGATCGTAAACCACACCTCCACTACGAGATATTCAGTAGGTGCTCCCAGACCATATATCACTGTGATATGGTCTGGTGTAAACCAGGCGACCTCTCTCTCACTCTTTCTCACAGATTAAAATGTGATTAATTTGATTAATTAATTACAAATCCTGTAATTAATTAGATTTTTTTTTTTTTTTAATCGCCTGACAGCACTACTCCAAACTATTCTGTATCTCTGCGTTTCTGGCCCAAACTGCACTCACAAGACTACACCTGCAGGGGGAGTTCATACAAAAAGCACTATTTCTGCAGGGAAAAAGTACTAGGAAACAATACATTTATATAAAATCAGATCAAGTTGTGAACCGTGAGTGTAATCTGACTTAATTTCTGTTGACCAAGGCTGCGTCCCATTCCTCCGTCTTACCCATTCCCCTTTGTCTATGTCTTTGTCTTGCCACGGCTCGACAAAAAAAAAAAAAAAAACTAGCTCGTTTATACATGAAAGTTCGATGAAAATGATAATGTTGACTAAACAGACGGTGCGACAACAGTTCACTAAAAGTAACGCAGAACATAAGCGGTATAATTGTAAACCTGCTAAACTGTTAATCAATAATTACAACTGCTGAAAATACATTTATGAGACTCCTTTTGCTGGTCCATGTGACGCTGCCATCCTGATCCCAAAACCTGTCTGAGCTTGTAGGCGTACCCCTTCGTTCCAAGTCTTGTCGAGAGCTTACTTCGTTTCAAGGAGTATGTAGCCCGAGGTCGTGGCCCGAGCCCTTGATTAAAATTAGAATCGGGACACCCCTTGCCCTCACATGAACGCGCAAAACCAAGGGGTAGGGGTAAGACGAAGGGGTAAGACAGAGGAATGGGACGCAGCCAAAATGACTAAAGTCGTACAGCTTTAAATCACACAGATATGAACGCCCCGGGACGCTGTTGTCACTTAAAAAATAATAAATGTTGTGCAACATAGTGTCATTGTGAGCTCCAAATTAACATTTTGTTTTTCTTTCCAGGAAAATGGACAGCTACGAGTACAAGGTAAAGTACTATTTTCTAATCTGTCTTGATATAAGAATGTGTTTAGAAAATATCAATCCATTACAGGTAGTATATTACATTAAATTGACTTATGAGCTTTTAGTCATGTTATAATCCTGTTACCGCTTCAAAAACATACCTGGAGCTGTGTTTTTTTCATTCACACAAGCTCAAAACGCTCCATCCCACGTAGAGCTGGGCGATATGGCCTAAAAATAAAATCTCCGATTTAAAAAAAAAAAAAAATCCGATTTACGATTTTAATCGATTTTTCTCTGCCCTATTCAAAAACAAATAACAGATGACAAATGTCTCACGTTCTTATACGTTCTTTTATAAAACAAATACATTACACCTTGCATCAATTAAGCTGTTATTGTTTTTTTTAATATATCACAGTTATATAAATATCTTTCTTTTACAGTCATACCTCACCTTACGAAATTAATTTGTTCCAGAAGTGGTTTTGTAACGTGATTTTTTCGTAAGTAGAGTCGCAATGTAAAAGGCCTGATTCGTTCCTAGCCAATGTGAGGCCAGCGGGGTGTTGGAGAGTGTATTTACAAGTGGATTTACGTTTCGGGGGATTCGGGCGGCTGTGAAGCCGAGCGCGCATTATTTGAATTTTTGAAATTTCGCGTTTCGTAACTTGAATTTTCTTTCGTATTCAGAGACGAAAATTTTACGTAAAGGCGTTTCGTAACTTGGATTATTCGTTAGTTGGGTCTTTCGTAAGGTGAGGTATGACTGTATAAAGAAGCATTTTATGGAGCTAAATTATTCCCTGATTGTGGGAAAGGTGGACTGGAGTGGGTCGTGTTGTGTTTTAGTTTTTCCTCGAGTGATGCAGAAAAGCCACTGTCTGTGTTCATGTGTGTTAGCTTGTGCAGTCTGTGTACAGGTGTGGCAACACAAGAAAAATATTTGCAGCTTGGTAGCACATACTTCGGGTCCAAAACTTTCACCATGTTAATGAATCCGGGCTTTTCCACAGTATATATGGGCACCATGTCTTTTACGATATATGCTCGCGCTGTGCGGACTTGCACTTCTCCCACTCTGCTGCCTCTGCTTTATTCTCTGCTGTATTCTGTGTTTGCAGGTGGAGCGTGACCAGGTGGAGGCGCTCATTCCCAAAGGAGCGACTGAACTCACCAAACAACAAATGCGCTACTTACTCCAGGTCAGACTAAACACACGGCTGTGATGGCGTTATATCGGGGGATGGTTGTTGGTATTAAATAAATAAAAACATAATTAAGAAATGACTCCAGACCAGGTGATTAGACGTTTGATCAGGATGCTCCACTTTACACGAGCTTCACATAAGAACGTCACAAGAGAATACTCGCAGACACGCCTTTATGCTAACGACAGTGTAAAAGGGGCGAATGTAAGAGCTCAGAACAGCAGATGTTCTTTAAGAATGTGACGTGGAGAGACACGGGGGACATCCTTGTCAGACTCTGGAGACACTGGACAGTGCACAGCTCAGGTACAGCGGTGTTCAAAATAACAACACTCCAACGTGACTAACCAGATTAATCCAGGTTTTTAGTATAATATACTAAAAACTTGGATTAAAGTTACCAGTAGGTGCAGTAGATTCTCAGAAAACAAACAGGACCCAGACCCAACATGATCTGCAGCTCTTCAGGCCGTGGAACTGGACAAAGAGTTAAACCACAGGAGCTACAGGAGCTGCTGTACTCGGCTGTCACTCTCAGGCGTGAATGAGTGGAAATGGGTGTGTTCAAAAAAATAGCAGTGTCTGCCGCTGACTTTACAAACTCTAAACTATTTTGTACAAACTTCTTTGTTTCTAGGACTTAGTAATCCTGTGAATCACTAAACTAATATTTAGTTGTATGAGCACAGTTTTTTATAACTGCTTCACATCTGTGGCACGGAGTCAACCAACTTTTGGAACCTTTCAGCTGTTATTCCACTACAAGATTCTTTCACATTTCTTGGTTTTGCTTCACTTTTCTTTCTTGTTCAAACTGTCCCTACCTGGAGCTACTGTGACAAGTAAATTTCTCCTGCGTGAGATCAATAAAGTCTTATCTATCTTATCATAAACAGCAGTTTTGATGTCATCCCACAAGTTCTCGATTGGATGAAGGTCCGGGGTTTGGGCTGGCCACTCCAGAACATTAATTTTGTTGGTGTGGAACCAAGATTTTGCTTGTTTACTGGTGTTATAAGGCAACATGACCTCTTCAATTATTTTGACATCTGCAAACTGATCCATGATCCCTGGTATGCCATAAATTGGCCCAACACCACAGTAAGAGAAACACGCCCATATCATGATGCTTCACACAGACAGACGTCTTCTAACGGTGACTCCAGACTGTCTCTGATCGTCCTGGAGCTTGTCATTGGCTGAGCCTTTGCCATTCTGGTTGTTCTTCGATCCATTTTGATGTTTGTCTTCTGTTTTCTCCCAAGTCTCTCTGGTTTTGCTCTCCATTATAAGACATTGGATCATTTTGGCTGAACAGCTATCATTTTTTGCACCTCTTTTTAAGTTTTCCCCTCTCAACTTTTTAATCCAGGGGTGTCCAAACTTTTTTCATCAAGGACCACATATGTAAACACAGACGAAGCAGAGGGCCGATCAACTGGTGCTCAGGACAATGAATAATTGAAATATGCATGTTTAACATGTTAGAATGAGATATCAGTCCTTTATTCATGCTAAGATCCTCAAAATGACACAATAAATATTAAATATTGTCTTATCAAGGCAGATTTAAAAAAAAAAAAACTTGCAGTCAAAAGTTCTGCTCAAGGTAATTTGGGCCAATTCACCTGGAAGCCTGAGGACCAAGAAAAAATTGTCTGAGGGCTGCATTTGCCCCACGGGCCATAGTTTGTACATGCCTGTTTTAATCAGAGTACGCTGTTCTTCTGAACAATGTCTTGAATGACCCATTTTCCTGAGGCTTTCAAAGAGAAATGCATGTTCAACAAGTGCTGGCTTCATCCTTAAATTGATCTGGTTTTGTCACAAAATTGATGAGCTTACTGATTACTGAAGGCCTCACTGCTTTTTTTTAACACACCCTTTCAACTAACTGCCCAATTCCACAGCCTGAAGAGCTGCAGATCATGTTGGGTCTGGGTCTTGTTTGTTTTCTGTGAATCTACTGCACCTTCTGGTAACGTGCTTGCTCTGTAGTAATAAAATATACTAAAAACCTGGATTAATCTGGTTAGTCACATTGGACTGCGATTGTTTTGAAGACCGCTGTACGTCTGCTTACGTTAAACACAAATATAGGTCCAATATATTTGTGACTGTGACTTTCAGAGTTCGTATAGAACAACAATTCAACTACTAGACTCATTTATAAGATCAGTTTCACTGTGTTATAATTGACTTTAACTACCGCCAGTGTTGTGTTGATATTTCCCTGATCACAGCCAATTCAATAAATCAAGTGAGAAGATAAAAAAAATGTCGTTGGAAACACAAATCAAATACTAGATGAGTCACTGTTTGGACTGTAGCAGCTCACCTGTGGTATCTGAGCTAAACCAGCTCTTTGTGGTCAGATTGTTTGTTTGATTAAAAAATAAAGCTCATATTAAATCTAACTTGTGTAACAGAGCTTCAGACAGAGCAGTGCTTTCAGTTACACACCCCCAGGGAATGCTGATGACGTCACCTGCAAAGTATCAATTGATCATTCTCATTGTTTTAGTTGATTACATTTTTTCTTATGGCCTTTAACAATGAGCGACAAGAAGACAGACAAAATGAATAGACAGACAGAGAGAGAAGTCAGACGTTAAAAATAGGATGTTTTTGTGTGTTTATATCATCCTGATCACAGAGACAATTCAATAAATCAATTGAGAAGTTAAAAAAAGTGTTGTCAGTACTGGATGTGTAACTATGGCAGCTCACCTGTCGTAGTTCTGTCTGATGCATGTAAAAATAAAGCTTCAGACAGAGTAGTGCTTTCAGTTTATTATTTATTTCTTTATTGACCTTTATTTAACCAGGAAATGTCCCATTGAGATTAAGAACCTCTTTTTCAAGGGAGTCCTGGCCAAGAGGCAGCAGCAAACACAAAACACACTTACATATTTACACAGATAAATAAAAGATAGATAAAAGTTTAAAAACATTATAAAAAAAAACAAGTGCAGATTGTGGAATTGGTCTCAAAAGCTCTCAGTTTGGATTTAAAAGTGCTCAAGGAAATTAAATCAGTTAGTTTCCAGTCTTTCTGTAGCATATTCCATGCAAAAGGTGTAGAGTAAACAAATGCCTTTTTACCCAGTTCTGTACGAGCAAAAGGAACAGAAAGCAACAAATAGTCTTGTGAACGAAGAGAATACGATTCAGCATTTCTCAGAGCAATTAGGGTGCAAATGTACGAAGGCAGTAGCCCCAATATTGCCTTATAAATGAAAGTGTTCCAGTGACTAGTCCTCCGAGTGGCCAGAGCAGGACATCCCACTCCAGAGTATAAGTCACAGTGGTGAGTGGACATTTTACAGTTTGTAATGAACCTCAAAGAAGCACGATAAACAGTATCAATCATTCGAAGACATGGAGCAGCAGCTATGGAGTAAGAAAGAGGACAAAATAACGTGTATTCACAAGAAATTAATCCACGCGAATAACGTGTCGTGCATATTTTGGATATACACGCGTCTTTGGTTGTAGTTGAGCATAAAATAAATATTTGCAAACTCTAAAATGAGGTGTTGTGTGTTTGATATTTGTCAGAATACAAATTACGCACGCGCTGAAGTTTGGCGCTAAATTCTGAACAACAGTCTGCATGGCGGACAAGGAGTCAGGCAGGCTTGCACGTTTGGTCTGCTAACTTAAGCGCATGCGTAATCTCGATGCTGATCGACTTTTCTTCTGCGGACGCATGTGACGTGATGACGTAACCGATGACGTATTTTTGTCCACTTTCTTCCATCTGAGAAATTCATATTCGTACTTAAAGGGACAGTGTGTAAGATTTTTACCCGTTAATTACCGAAATTGAAGATACCCATTCAAAAATACAGTGTTTTCCAAGCCTTTTCACTTCCATCATGAAATCAAAGTATTCTGTTGGACTTAGATAGTCCAACTGACTTAGTCGCATAAAAGGGGGATCTTCCCCATATAGAGGCAGCCAATTTGATTACGAGAGCCGCAGAAGGACATTTTCTTTATACAGTAGTTGTCAAAGGGCTCGTGGTTTTCACACGAGATAGTACGCGTTTGGATAAACAACGACAAGCATGTTGCCGGATCACACTTACTCCGCACATACATTGCAGGAGCAAGCACCTTCATCTAAGAGGAAAAGAAGAAGGACATAGTACCTACCGCGGCTGGGGCTTTGTTGCAGTGCGGGCCCGCACCCCGGGTTCAGACCGACCACCCTCCGTGGTCCGGTTCCCGATTCCCCCCACCCGCACACAGCACCGGGTGCGCTTCACACGTGCGCGCGGTTCGTGCGCGGCTGCCGGAACCTACCTCCGGGTACGCCGAGTTGTCCGCGTTACGGCGCGCCCGGGTGACCCTCGAGGTCTGCCGTAGCTAGGACAGGAATTGCAATACCCACCATCCACCAATGCGCCACCAATCCTACACACTGTCCGTTTAAGACAGTACTCGTAACTTTTCGATGTCGTAACGTTTAGATTTGTATTCTGACAAATATCAAACACACCTCATTTTTGAGTTTGCAAATATTTATTTTATGCTCAACTACAACCAAAGACGCGTGTATATCCAAAATATGCACAACACGTTATTCACGTGGATTAATTTTATTCGCGTGGATTAATTTCTTGTGAATACACGTTATTTTGTCCTCTTTCTTACTCCATAAGCAGCATTCATGTACAAAAGATCTCCATAATCCAACACAGATAAAATGTTGCATTGACAAGACGCTTTTTTACATTAAAAGAAAAAACAATTTTAGCCTCAGCTTCCTCACAAGATGATCTATATGTGGCTTGAAAGTGAGTTTGTCAGTTAGCGTCACGTTCCCAGAGAATTTTGATGTATACATTTTTTGTTGATTTATATGATTTCTATTTTGCTTTGAATAATTAGCTTCATAAAGAGGCAAAACTAATAAACTTTTAAGCAACAAACAACTAGAAACAACAATTCGGTTTAATTCAAATTTGTTTAATTTCACATCCCGAGTTTGGACAAAACATATGAGGATCTAAAATCCTGCCCTTTTATTTTTAGATGGGTTTTTAAAGGTGAATTGTGTAACTTTTCTGGTGGAGGGTCCATCAAATGCTTTTCTTCGTGGATATTCCTTTGTTATTCTTTTGTCTGGAATGTTTCACCGTATGGAATTAAACGGAATTAAACCTTTCTTCTCCAAACCCGACCAAGTTACAGGTCAAATAATTTCCCTTGTGGATCAATAAAGTTTGTCTAAGTCTAAGTAGAGCTGTTTAATGTCACACTGCGGAACATTCCAGGCACAGCTGTAACATCTCCATCTCCCTAATAAAATAAATAAATAAAAAACAGAGCGCAGACCATGGTATTTCCTGCGTGTAAGTCTGTAAAAATGTGAAAAAACAGTTTGTATCTGAAGTGTTTGTGTCGTAGACTCGTCTGACGGCGGATAAGAGCATGCGCCTGCTGCTGTCCACCTTCAGCAGCCTAAGAGAGGAGCTGCTGCACATGTCCGAGGACCTGAGGGTGAGGAGGACACCGCACAAAACACAAACACACACAAAACACAAACACAAAGCTGAGCTACTTCAGTTCTTGCACCAGGAGTGGAATAAAGTCACCCAAGAACAATGTGAAAGACTTGGACTAAACCAGGTCTGAACCAGGACTAAACCAGGTCTAAACTAGGACTAAACCAGGTCTAAACCAGGTCTAAACTAGGACTAAACTAGGACTAAACTAGGTCTGAACCAGGTCTGAACCAGGTCTGAACCAGGACTAAACCAGGTCTGAACTAGGGCTAAACCAGGTCTGAACTAGGGCTAAACCAGGTCTAAACCAGGACTAAACCAGGTCTAAACCAGGTCTAAACTAGGACTAAACCAGGCTAAACCCGGTCTGAACCAAGACTAAACCAGGTCTAAATTAGGACTAAACCAGGACTAAACCCAGTCTGAAGCAAGACTAAACCAGGTCTGAACCAGGACTAAACCAGGACTAAACCAAGACTAAACCAGGTCTAAACTAGGACTAAACCAGGTCTGAACCAGGACTAAACCAAGACTAAACCAGGTCTGAACCAAAGACTAAACCAGGTCTGAACTAGATCTAAACCAGGTCTGAACCAGGACTAAACCAGGATTAAACCAGGTCTAAACCAGGTCTAAACTAGGACTAAACCAGGTCTGAACCAAGACTAAACCAGGTCTGAACCAGAACTAAACCAGGTCTAAACTAGGACTAAACCAGGTCTAAACTAGGACCCAAGAACAATGTGAAAGACTTGTGGAGGCCAAGACGCATGAAAGCTGTGATTAAAAATAAGGGTTATTGCAGCAAATATTGATTTGTGAACTCTTCTTAAGTGTAAACATTAGTATTATGTTGTTTTAAAATGAATTTGATCTTGTTTCTTTGCATTGTTTGAGCTCTGAAAACATGGATCTTTTTTCTTATTTTGACCATTTGTCATTTTCTGCAAATAAATGCTCTAAACGATAATATTTTTATTTGGAATTTGGGGGAAATGTTGTCAGTAGTTTAAAGACTCAAACAAAAATGTTCCTTTTGCCCAAACACAGACCTGTAAGTAGTAAAATCTGACACTTTTGCAGTGGTCTCTTATTATTTTACAGTGCTGTAAATCAGAAAACAGTATTATGGGCCCTTTAAGCTCATACCTCGCTCCTGTCTAAACCTGTTCGTCAAATGCCCTTTAAAATAATAAAACTCTGAAAATATGTGTGTTTTGGGGACTTTGGGAGTTTTGCTCTGATTCGAATCTGAAATATGGGCTAAATCTTAAAAATATGTTGACAATCTTTGTGTGTTTATTACAGTAAATTACAATTATTAGTCCATAATCCTTCAGCCATAAATACTTGTGAACGCTCGTCTGTCGTAAAAATATTTCCCCGTGTGGATACATTTTTGAAGAGTGAAAACGTTCCAAAAACTTTAAAACGTTCATATGGGATCCATGTTCTATTGTCGTTTCCTCATCACAAACACCTGGAGTTGTGTTTTGTTTCATTCACATGTTTAACACACAAACCTGCAGATTTAGTTATCTCAAATGGAAAAATACTCTTTGTGATGTCATGTGGTGATACAGGAAGTGTTTTTAAACTCCACACACCTTCACTTAGAATTATTTTGATGATTTCAGCCTTGGAATTTACCGATGTCTATGCAATGAAACGTAGGTAAAAGCAGCTGTTCACTTGAAAACCACCACTGCATGGAATGGAATGGAATGGAAAGCTTTATTGTCATCGTGAACACCGAGGACCTTGTAAACAACGAGATGAGGTTGAAAAGGACGGGTCCACGGACCTTAAAGCAGCCGACAGGGGGCGCTAACGTCCCGCCTCTCTCCTCAGCGATACAAGAACAACAAACAGAAAACAGAAAAACAGAAGACAGAACAGAAAACAGAACAGAAAACAGAACAGAAAATGCAGATACAGTCACAGTAGTCACAAACACATATGACGTAATACAGTGGAATGGTAAACACTGAGGTATTTTTTTACTTGGAAATACAATTACGGGAGAGGGAAGAGATGGAAAACCGAGAAATATATTATTGACAAACTGAGGCGGCAGACTATGTGAGAGGGGAGAGTGTTTTTATAAGTACATGTCATCGTGATGTAGCCAGTCTGTGTTGTTCTTTTGATATCATGTGCTGTGACCTCGGAGTGTCCAGTGCAAGAGCCAGAGTCAGAACACAGCAGCTCTGCTATTGTAGATTCAGGAGAATTAATTAAACCAGGGGAGAATGCACGTAATCAATACACTTTAGAACTCAGATGAACGGACAGTTGGTCCGAGAACTGATTCTACAAAGTCCTCAACTTCATGTCACCAAGCCAGGCTACTGAGACTCTCCAGTCCTCCCTCCTGGCACGTAGATGATTGTGGACTGAGCCGCTTGTTTCGCACAGTTCCACAACCATATTCGTGATAGAATCCGGGCGTCATTTGGGTATCCACTAGGGATGTCAACAATTAATCGACTTATGATTAATTGTCGATCAAGATGTTGGTCGAACAAAATGCATTGTAATTAATCGCTAATCGCGGACACGCGCACCCGCGTGGTCACGAAACAAGGCAACCGCGCACCGTGCTGCGCCAAGCTCGACTCACAGCCGGCCGCAGGTGCCAACGGCACTGCGCGTACACCGGGGCTGCTGAGCACGAGATCGAACCGCGGCGTTCAGAATGCGTACTCTCAGCCCGAGCCACAAACCAGCCGCACGAAACCAGCAACGGCACGTGGTGGTTTAATCCTGGTTTAGACCTGGTTTAGACCTGGTTTAGACTTGGTCTAGACCTGGTTTAGTTCTGGTCTAGACCTGGTTTAGTTCTGGTCTAGACCTGGTTTAGTCCATGTTTAGTCCTGGTCTAGTCTCTTAGCCAATCAGGACGCAGAACACAATGTTACACTATAAAAAAAATGTCACTATAAAAAATTTTAAAAAATAAAAATCCGCGAAACAGTGAGGTCGCGAACAGTGAACCGTGATAGAGTGAGGGATTACTGTATTTTGTTATTCAGCATCAATACATTTGTCTGCTTTTTACTAAGGAATAATTAATTGAGGAATATACAATATAATAATACTATGATATATTTTTGACTCAGTGTTATGTATACTCTAGCTTATATTCTTAAAGACCCTATTGAAACACTAAAATTCAGGTGAAAAACGCCGCTTATCAGTTAATCGTTAATCGATCGATAAGGTCAATCAACTATCAATTAATGAATTAATCGAAAATTTGCATCCCTAGTATCCACAGATTGGAGATGGTACAGTTCAATCTGTGTCTCCTTCTGATGTAGACCTTCCCTGGTCTTCAACGGCTCCACTGTGGTGTAAAATGACCGCTGACAGCTCGGGGTCTCTTTGTCTGCTCCCCCAGGCCAATTCAGATGTCCTGCCATCAAAAATCCAAATAGTAAATAGTTCCGATCGGCTCTCCCAAACCCACATTTCTTCGTGAAAAAAGCCAATTGCGTTGGGACCAGCTTCAATTCCATAATTTAGAATTTGAAAATCTACTCCAACAGGAGAAATAACATGACATCACAAGGTGGAACAGAGCATTTGGAGTTTTGCAGACTTGTAAAGCGGGGTTACTCCAACAACAAAACAAAACTCCAGGTCTGTTTTTGAGGATATAACATGCCTTAAAGCTCACAAGAGTCAGTTTTGTGCAACTCTTCTTCGTCTTTACAATATGGAGCACTGCCTCGTGTGATGCAACCGCCCTGCGCATGAACAAGTATCTGCAGCTCGTTATTTGCATTTCCCGTACGGCTCTTCTCACACAGTTTAATTGGTTTTCTTTTTTCTCTCTGATGTCCCAGGCTCCTGGCCAAAATAATGTCATTGGTAAAAAGAAAGAGGTAAAGTCAGGTCCCTGTGTGACGTACGTTTCCAATAGAGCTGTCAGTTTAACTCGTTAATTAGATTAATTATTTACACTGCTAATTAATGCAGTTTGCTAACTGAAGTTGCTAGCTGGTTGAAGTATCGACATTGATTTGACGTTAGAGGACCTGCAGAACGGATACTGAAGGCCTCTTTGACTTTGACCCTGCCTGGCAACAAAGGAGAGCTGAAATGTGATTGGTTAAATGCTCCAATATGAAAATACATGTCTGGAAGCAGCAGAAACACAATAAAAGGAAATGGACAGACCATTTGGAATTATTTAATAAGTATACATGGACAAAATATAATTAACATATGATTCAGATATTTTTTAGGTCAGCAGAGAAGGCCTTGAAGGCCCTGATGGCCCACCACTGAGATTTACACAAAACTGACTCTTGTGAGCTTTAAGGCATGTTATAATGACGTTAAATCCTCAAAAACAGACCTGTCACGATAATCAGTGATTCACTGATTATTGTGACAGGCCAATTTACTTGCACTTTATGGAGTAAATGTTTCCTGAAATTTGTGTATTTTTGAAACTGCACAGAATAATCAACAAATGCCACAGCCCATTTTCAGCTGCATAACTGTGCATTATCTCTTTGTATAAGTCTCTTTGTGTTTGTGTTTGTGTTTGTGGTCAGCGTTTAGAGGCAGAGAAGGAGACTCTGGAGCGGGATTTGGCCTTCAAAGCGGATCAGGCCAAACAGTACGACTCTCTCCTGGAGAACGTCCGCGAGAACAACCGACAGCTGCAGGTACACGACTCTGACTCCCCACGAGGGATCCAGCTTTTTCACTTCCGACACAGTTCAGTACTCTGGGTTTAAGTATCTGCTGATGTCCAATATGAACCGATAACAGAGCAGAAAGACTCATTACATCAGTCTGTGTGTACGACCAGGATATCGACTGAACTGGTATTTGGAAGCCGGCGCTGATATCCGGTACCAGTATTGTATCACTTAGCTCAATGGTAAAAGGAGAAATTCAATTTGTCAACTGGACAAAGTTTATTTGGTCGAAAACGTTTCGCAGCTCATCCGCGCTGCTTCGTCAGTTCTGGTTAGAGTGCTGATGGACACTGTTTATATCTCGCTGCAGGGAGGAGCTAACTACACTGAAATTATTGTGAAACTATCCCACCTCTTTGTTTTCAGCTTTCTGTCTTTTTTCTGTCAAAGACCTAATGGCTGTTTTCACACCTCTGGCCCTGACCTGGCTGCCCCCTTGTTTCCTTTGTTTGTTTTGACTTCGGTTTGAGAATGGAATTATAGATGGGGGACAAATTGTGTCTGACTCCCCCATTCCTGTTTAAAGAAGGATTCTCTTTTTTGACAAAAATAGCCTCTTTAACTCCCCTCTCAAACCAGTTCTTTTCTCTGGCCAAGATCTGAACCTCACTGTCCTCAAAGGAGTGGCCCGTGGCTTCTAGGTGGAGATGATGGAGAAACAAAACGGCCTCTTCACAAGAGGATGTACCAACACAGACGGGCGTACCAGAGTGGACCGCCATCTACCGTACATCTCCACCTAAAAGGACCTCAGTCCGCCGTACATCTCCACCTAAAAGGACCTCAGTCCGCCGTACATCTCCACCTAAAAGGACCTCAGTCCGCCGTACATCTCCACCTAAAAGGACCTCAGTCCGCCGTACATCTCCACCTAAAAGGACCCCAGTCCGCCGTACATCTCCACCTAAAAGGACCTCAGTCCGCCGTACATCTCCACCTAAAAGCCACGGGCCACTCCTTTGAGGGCAGTGAGGTCCAGATTTTGGCCAGAGAAAAGAACTGGTTTGAGAGGAGGAGTTAAAGAGGCTATTTTTGTCAAAAAAGAGAATCCTTCCTTGAACGGGAATGGAGGGGTCAGACACTATTTGTCTCCATCTATAACTCTATCCTCAAACCTAAATCAAAACAAACAAAGGAAACAATAGGGCAGCAGATCAGGCCCAGAGGTGTGAAAACAGCCATTAGGGTTTGAATGGGTTTGTTAAACTAGACGCCAGAGAGAAACTGAAAAACAAAAGACAGAAAGCTGAAAACAAAGATGTTTCAGAATACAAGCTACAATAGTAGCTCACCACCACTGAGTGTGGTGTGAATGAAGAATGATCTGTAAAGCGCTTTGGGTGTCATGAAAGGTGATATATAAATAAAATGTATTATTATTAATGATGTTTTATTTGTCAAATAATATTTTCTGTGTACGTTAGAGGAGTTTTGGTTGTTGGGTTATAATTATGGAATTCCCAAGTGTGATGTCGGGATTTCAAACCAGAAACATAAAAAATGGCCAAATTCAGAAAGGTAATGGTGTTAAATATAATTATCTAAAAGCTGCACTATGTAACTTTTCATTTGGGGTTTCTATGGATACGTCATTGCTCTGCCTGGAATGTTCCACAGTGTGACATTAAACAGCTCGACTTTATATTTATTCAATCACAGGTGGTTTTAGAGCTCAAAAATACCAAGAAAAACCATCATTCTGACTCTGAACGGAGTCGCCTCTCCACAGATCTGACCTGTAACTTGGTCTGGTTTGGTCAGAACTGAATCAGGACTAAACCAGGACTGAAGCAGAACAAGACCAGACCAGGACTAGAACAGGACTGAATCAGGACTAGACCAGAATTAAACCAAGATTATACCAAAACTAAATCAGCACTGAACGAGGACTGAACCAAGAGTAAACCAGGACTAAACCACGACTAAACCAGGACTAGGCCAAGACTAAACCAGGACTAAACCAGGACTAAACCAGGATTAAAACAGGACTAAACCAGGACTAAACCAGGATTAAAACAGGACTAAAACAGAACTAAACCAGGACTAAAACAGGACTAAACCAGGACTAGACCAAGACTAGACCAAGACTAAACCAGGACTAAACCAGGACTAAACCAGGACTAAACCAGGACTAAAATAGGACTAAACCAGGACTAAACCAGGACTAAACCAGGACTAAAATAGGACTAAACCAGGACTAAACCAGGACTAAACCAGGACTAAACCAGGACTGGAACAGGACTGAATCAGAACTGTAATTGAATAAATTTTATTCAACCACAGGTGGTTTTAGAGCTTAAAAATCCCTGTAAAAACAGGCTGGTCCGGTTTGGTCTCCATGAAGATAGAAACATTTAATGCCACACTGTGAAACATTCCAGACAAAGCAATAAAATCTCCATGGAGAAAAGCGTTTGACGGACCCTCCACCAGAAAAGTCACACAATGCAGCTTTAAGTGTGTTTTAGTAAAAGGAGGCTACCTTTATACTGTTCGTCGCCGGGTATGTTGACAAAGGAATATTTCCAAAACCAGGCCCCGTTTACACGTACACCGGTATTTTTAAAAACGGAGACATTTCCCTTCGTTTGTACCCACTTTTTACATGCAAACGGCGAATTCGCCTCGAAGGAAAACGCTCTGCAAGCCAATCAGAATCACACCTTTGGTTCCAGAATCTCCGCTCTAGCCGGAGTTTTTAGAAAGATTCATTTTCAGAGGTGAATTCCACGTTTGTGTGGGTAAAAACAAAGGGAAATGTCTCAGTTTTTTAAAATACCAGTGTACGTGGACCTGAGTTGTTCAGTTTCTCAGACACTTTAGTGAAGAATGTCATTATTGTGGGGGTGAAGAGCTCTCAGAATGTGTTGTGATCTCTGTTTGGTTTGGACCTCAGAACTCCCTGAAGGAGGCGACGGTCTCACAGCGCGCTCTGGAGTCTCAGCTCATGAGCAGCAAAAACAATAACTCCAGTCGAGAGTTTAAGGTGAAGGAGCTGGAGGGACGTCTGCGAGCGCTGCAGAAGGAGAACGAGATGCTCCACTCAAAAGTACGGCCCACACCGAGACACGTCACATTTACCGTAAAAGTCTAAATAACAAGTAGAACGAGCAACACGTCTTTGAGTCCTGTTCTAATGTCGTTTCTGTTCCCGGCGCCCACCCGAGGGGAAGCAGAATAGAATAGAAATAATACAAAAAATATATATTTTTTGAAGTTTATTTGTGATTTATTTCATTTATTTGTAGTTTATTTCATTTATGTGCAGTTTATTTGTAGTTTATTGCATTTATTTGTAGTTTATTTCTTTTATTTGTAGTTTATTTCATTTATTTGTAGTTTATTTGTAGTTTATTGCATTTATTTGTAGTTTATTTTGTTTATTTGTAGTTTATTTCGTTTATTTGTAGTTTATTGCATTTATTTGTAGTTTATTGCATTGTAGTTTATTGCGTTTATTTGTAGTTTATTTCGTTTATTTGTAGTTTATTTTGTTTATTTGTAGTTTATTTGTAGTTTATTTCATTTATTTGTAGTTTATTTTGTTTATTTGTAGTTTATTTGTAGTTTATTTCATTTATTTGTAGTTTATTTTGTTTATTTGTAGTTTATTTTGTTTATTTGTAGTTTATTTCATTTATGTGCAGTTTATTTGTAGTTTATTGCATTTGTTTGTAGTTTATTTCATTTATTTGTAGTTTATTTAGTTTATTTGTAGTTTATTTCATTTATTTGTAGTTTATTTCGTTTATTTGTAGTTTATTTAGTTTATTTGTAGTTTATTTGTAGTTTATTGCATTTATTTGTAGTTTATTTAGTTTATTTGTAGTTTATTTCATTTATTTGTAGTTTATTTCGTTTATTTGTAGTTTATTTAGTTTATTTGTAGTTTATTTGTAGTTTATTGCATTTATTTGTAGTTTATTTTGTTTATTTGTAGTTTATTTTGTTTATTTGTAGTTTATTGCGTTTATTTGTAGTTTATTGCGTTTATTTGTAGTTTATTGCGTTTATTTGTAGTTTATTGCGTTTATTTGTAGTTTATTTCGTTTATTTGTAGTTTATTTCATTTATTTGTAGTTTATTTCGTTTATTTAATTTATTTGCAGTTTTTTTTTTTTTTTTTTTTGTGGTCCTGGTTTTGACCTGGAATAGTCCTGTTAAAGTCCTGGTTTAGACCTGGAATAGTCCTGTTAAAGTCCTGGTTTAGACCTGGAATAGTCCTGTTAAAGTCCTGGCTTAGACCTGGAATAGTCCTGTTAAAGTCCTGGCTTAGACCTGGAATAGTCCTGTTAAAGTCCTGGTTTAGACCTGGAATAGTCCTGTTAAAGTCCTGGCTTAGACCTAGAATAGTCCTACAGGTTTAATCCCACAGAGAAGGAATATTTATAGATGCTGAAGTGTATTCCTTGTATGGGACTTGTGCCATGAGCTAGAAATGTTTTGTAAAAGTGAAACATTTATAAAAAGTTTACAAAAGTTTTTAGCGTGTTTTGTTTTTCTCCCGTCTTGTAGTTGGCCGGTCAGGCGAGCAGCTCCTCTCTGCAGATAAAGACCGAGGAGCTTTCCCGTCAGTACAGCGAGGACCTGAACGCCATGAGAGAAGAGAAGGACCGCGAGATAGAGAAACTCAAGGTATCATGATTCAGTACGAGAGTAAGAGCCAAACGGCGACGTCCACAGTCGGACTCTATCGTGTCATGTTTTTCACTGGGTTTCAAACATCACGACGTTCTGCAAGACCGTTGGTGCTTTCAGATTGTAGAATGTGATGATGTCTTACTCTCAGACTCTAACTGATAACATTGCGCTTTCTTTTATGTTATTAGGTTATTTTTTCAGACCGAAGGTTTGATTTCATACCCGACACTTTGGACTGCTCCCTGCGGTCTTCCTCAGAGTGTCCAATCAGCTGATTTAAACAGGTCTTCTGCAGTCAGACTTCCTCAGGACAGTATCCCAGGTGTGCGAGAGTATAAAAGCCCCCTCGTCCCAGTTTATAGTCCCCTGGGTACGTTTTCTTACCTCGATGTCCTTTTTAAACCACTCTGAGGAAGACCACAGGGAGCAGTCGAAACTGTTGAAACTCTTAGTCTGAACAAAACAACCTTTATAGAATGAGAATGAGAACTTCACACTTCAATTTCTTAACAAATGGAATAGTCCTGGAATAGTCCTCTTAAAGTCCTGGTCTAGACCTGGAATAGTCCTGTGAAAGTCTTGGTTTGGACCTGGAATAGTCCTGGTTTAGGCCATGTTTTTAAATAATATTTTAGATATACAGTGGTCCCTCGTTTATCACGGGGGTTAGGTTCCAGAAATAGCCCGTAATAAGTGAAATCCGCGAAGTAGGACAACTTTATATTTTACAATTATTCTACATGTTTTAAGGCTGTAAACGCCTCACCACACACATTATACGCTTTTTTCAGACTGGTATTAACATTTTCTCACATTTCTCACTTTCGTAGATTTTCAACAAAATGTATTAATAGTGGTTTAGACCTGGTCTAGTCCTGGTTTACTCCAGGTTTAGTCCAGGTTTAGACCTGGTTTAGTCCTGGTCTAGTCCTGGTTTAGTCCTGGTCTAGTTCCGGTCTGGTCCTCATGTCTTAGTCCCGGTCTGGACTTCCTACAGATCCAGTGACTCGTGTCTCGGCTCCTCGTGCATCCAGCGGGACTCCCGGAGCATGGCCATAATTAATCGATTAACCGATAATTGATCATTAAGAATTTCACAGAGCAAGTTCATTTTCGTCGACAAACCGATTAAAAAAAACAAACAAAAAACAATCGCCTCAGTTGGCGCGCCTCAGTTGATATATGCGAGCTTCCGTAGGTCAATCGACAAAACATGAAGAGGTCGCAGCAAAGTGTTGTGTGGGACCACTTTAATTTAGAAAATGACCAAGCGCACTGCAAGCACTGCAATGCAGCATACAAATATACCTCATCGACAACATAAATGATTTATCATTTGAACACCGCGCATCCAAGTCTGGTAAAAGAAGGTGGCGGCGGTTCATCATCTCTATCACAGGCTAGCCTGGACTCGGTGCTAGCACGGACCAGGAGGAGCTGCAGTGCTCAACGAGCAGAGAAGGTCACCGAACTGATAGCAAAGATGATCGAAACAGACATGCTCCCCATCAGTGCCGTGGAGGGCAAAGGCTTTCACGACTTAATAAAATATTTGGAACTGGAATACACCATACCGTCATGACGCACCGTGACGAGGTGGATAGAAACACACTACAAACTGAGGGCGCAGGAGCTGGTTAAAGAGTTGACCATGGCTGACAAAGTAGCTATAACCACTGACTGCTGGTCTGCGTTAACCTCGGAGAGTTATATCACAGTCACCTGCCACTATATCAGCAATGACTGAAAAGTCAATTCGGCTGTTTTGCTGACCGAAAGCTTGCCAGGACGGCATACAGCTGACCATCTCGCTGCAAAAGAAGCTAAACGATTAACCGATTATTACTCATTAATTGAGTAATAATTAATTTCGTCGATCGACGAAGAAAACTTCACCGAATGCCCATCCCTAGTACAGGAGACACAGAGGAGAAGCCAATCAGGACGCACAACACAATGTTCATACACTATTAAAAAAAAAATAAAGAAATAAAAAAATAAAAATAAAATCCACGAAACAGCAAGGCCGCGAAAAGAGAACCGCGAAAAGAGAACCGCGATAGAGCGAGGGACCACTGTATAAAGAAAACTGTCCCTTGCCCCCTTCTGGGAGTATGAATCATCACATTCTAGATTCTGAAAACCACCAGTTACACAGTTTATATCTAAAATTGTGTGAAGAATAAAGTGTTTTAAGTGTGTGATTGTTTTGTTGTAGTCCCAGATGTCTCGTATGCAGACCCGTGTGACCACCACCACCACACAGAGCTCGTCTTCGGAGAGGAGCCTGCAGCTGAAGATCTCTGAGCTTCTGGCCACGCTGGAGAAGAGGCAGTCCACCATCACACGGCAGGAGGCGGTACGCTCCGGCGGTTCTCTCTACGGCTGTGATAATGTGTTCAGGAAAATACACTGAACTCTGGAATTACTACAGAAAATTAATCAATAAATATTAGCTTTTTATTCCATTGTTAAAGCTGCTTTGTGTCACTTTTCTGGTGTTATTGCTTTGTCTGGAATGTTTCACAGTGTGGCATTAAAACCTTTTTATTTTCATGGAGACCAAACCAGACCAAGTTACAGGTCAGATCTGTGGAGAGGCGACCCCGCTCAGTCAGAATGTCTGTTTTTTGAGGTATTTTTGAGCTCTAAAACCACCTGTGATTGAATAAATGTAAAGTAGTGCTGTTTAAAGTCACACTGTGGAACATTCCAGGCAGTTGACTGAGCCTGTACCAGAAAAGTTACACAATGCATCATTAACCAAAGCAGGATAATCCCAGTTGAAACATTTTCTAAACAAATCAGATTGGAAACAAATGATCACTTGCCAAAAAAAACACTTAAGTTGGTTATAATCAGCGGTGAGTCGTGTTCATTATTTGACCCTCTGGTGTTTAACTTGGCCTGGCTTTATCTGCTCGACAGGTTTAAGGCTGTAGTGCATTCTAGACAAAGCTATAGCATTTCAGATCCTCCACCAGAAAAGTTACACAGTGCATCTTTAAAGGGACAGTGTGTAAGATTTTTACCCGTTAATTACCGAAATTGAAGATACCCATTCAAAAATACAGTGTTTTCCAAGCCTTTTCACTTCCATCATGAAATCAAAGTATTCTGTTGGACTTAGATATACCTGCATAAAAGGGGGATCGTCCCCATGTAGAGGCAGCCATTTTGATTACGAGAGCCGCAGAAGGACATTTGGGCTCCGCCTTCGGCGGCACGGTAGCGTGGTTAGCGCTCTTGCTTCACAGCAAGAACGTTCCGGGTTCGATCCCCAGGTCGCCCAGGCCTTTCTGTGTGTGTTATGTGTGGAGTTTGCATGCATGGTCTGGGTTCGATCCCCGGGTCGCCTGGGCCTTTCTGTGTGGAGTTTGCATGTTCTCCCCGTGTCTGGGTGGGTTTCCTCTGGGCATTCCGGTTTCCCCCACCAACCCAAAACATGCACCATAGGTAAAATCCTCCAGCTGAGGTCCTGACCAAACCGAAGCAAGAAGATCATGGAAATGGTCCCCGGGCGCAGTAATGTGTCGCCCACTGCTCCTAATATATATACATATACTCAACAAAAATATAAACGCAACACTTTTGTTTTTGCTCCCATTTTTCCTGAGATGGACCCAAAGATTCAAAATTCACTCCAGATACACAACACTACCATTTCTCTCAAACATTGTTCACAAATCTGTCCAAATGTGTGACAGCGAGCACCTCTGCCCCACCGAGACAATCCACCCCAGCTCACAGGTGCGCCACATCAAGATGCCGATCCGACATCATGACCAGTGCACAGGTACACCCCAGACTGCCCACAATAAAAGGCCACCCCGAAATGTGCATTTTTTTTTGCTTTATTGGGGGTCTGGGGACTCAGAACCAGTCAGTATCTGGTGTGACCACCATTTGCCTCATGCAGTGCAACACATCTTCGCATAGAGTTTATCAGATTGTCAGTTGTGTCCTGTGGAATGTTGGTCCACTCCTCTTCAATGGCTGTGCGAAGTTGCTGGATATTAGTGGGAGCTGGTACACGCTGTTGTATACGCCGGTCAAGCACATCCCAAACATGCTCAATGGGTGACATGTCCGGTGAGTATGCTGGCCTGCAAGAACTGAGGCATTTTCAGCTTCCAAGAATTGTGTACAGATCCTTGCAACATGGGGCCGTGCATTATCTTGCTGAAACATGAGGTGATGTTCATGGATGTATGGCACAACAATGGGCCTCAGGATCTCATCACGGTATCTCTGTGCATTCAAAATGCCATCAATAAAATGCACCTGTGTTCTTCGTCCATAACAGCCTTTGAAGAGGAGTGGACCAACATTCCACAGGCCACAATTGACAATCTGATCAACTCTATGCGAAGAAGATGTGTTGCACAGCATGAGGCAAATGGTGGTCACACCAGATACTGACTGGTTCTGAGTCCCCAGACCCCCAATAAAGCAAAAAAAAAAAAAAAAGCACATTTCAGGGTGGCCTTTTATTGTGGGCAGTCTGGGGCGCACCTGTGCACTGGTCATGATGTCGGATCGGCATCTTGATGTGGCGCACCTGTGAGGTGGGGTGGATTGTCTCGGCGGGGCAGAGGTGCTCGCTGTCACACATTTGGACAGATTTGTGAACAATGTTTGAGAGAAATAGTAGTGTTGTGTATCTGGAGTGAATTTTGGATCTTTGGGTCCATCTCAGGAAAAATGGGAGCAAAAACAAAAGTGTTGCGTTTATATTTTTGTTGAGTGTATATAGGATGGGTTAAAATGCAGAGAAGAATTTCTCCAGTGTGAGATCAATAAAGTTCACTTCTTCTTCTTCGCCTTCGGCAAGGGCTCGTGGTTTTCACACAACGAGATAGTACGCGTTTGGATAAACAACGACAAGCATGTTGCCGGATCACACGTCGTAATGGATCTAACACGTGTTTTGGACTAAATTGTTTTACTGGATTTTATTCGCTGGATCCTTACGGACAGATTTAGACCAAGCTTATGGTGAAATACTGGTGTTTGACCTGTCCAGAGCCTTCAAAGGTAAGCTAAGTAACAAACCATTTTGTGCTTTTCCGTATAAAAGCCCCATGTTCTCGGGGAGTGATTGTTGTGCCGGGAAATGAATTGCATAGTCAAAAAGAGGAGACTGTAAGGTTTCATTTGATGTGTAGATTGTCATGGTACACGATCGGGAATGTGTGCTCTCATGCGGAAAGAAAAAAAAACACTGAACGGGACCGCGTTTTATTTATACAGTAGTTGTCGGGTGCGCTTCACGCGTGCGCGCGGTTCGTGCGCGGGTACGCGAGCTGTCCGCGTTACGGCGCGCCCGGGTGACCCTCGAGGTCTGCCGTAGCTAGAACAGGAATTGCAATAGCCACCATCCACAAATCCTACACACTGGACCTTTAACATACTTCAAAAATAAAAGACTAAATGTGCCTGTAGCAGCCAGTAAACATAATAATGGCCAATAATGTCATAATTTTGGCAATATTTTTTGTAATATTTTTTTTAAATGTAAGTCGATAATTTAATAACTCTAGTGGTGTCCAAACCTCTCACATTTTCGGTCTGTATCACAAAGTAATGTGATACATTACAGTAATAAAGTTATTGATGTTTCAGTGATGGAGATACTTGAATTTGAAATAAAAAGTTCTCCCTATGTCCATTGGGGCCAATTCACAGGAAGCCTGAGGGCCAACAGAAAATGGCCCAATTATCTGATTTGACAACAGATAATCATCTTGACAATAATTACATACCATATTATTGGCTGCAGTTATCACATTATCAGAGAAAAAGTTCCTTATCAGGCCAAACGTATAAAACCAGCCGATAATGTAATTGATAATGTAAAACAGTGTTCAGGGTTTTCAAACTGTGGTTCAAGTACCACTGGTGGTACACAAGCTGCTTCAGGTGGGACCTGGATTTCTGCAGTTTGTGGTTTTTGCCTCATTTAGAGTTCATTTATCCACTTTTTTGTATCCTCCTTTGGATCGTTCATTGTTTAGAACTACAGTGGAAATTATATAGTCAACTTTTAATCCTGGAATAGTCCTGTTAAAGTCCTTGTCTAGACCTGGAGTAGTCCTGTTAAAGTCCTGGTCTAGACTTGGAGTAGTCCTGTTTTAAGCCATGTTTAGACCTGGAAAACAGTAGTCCTGTTAAAGTCCTGGCTAAGACCTGGAATAGTCCTGTTAAAGTCCTGGTTTAGACCTGGAATAGTCCTGTTAAAGTCCTGGTCTAGAGTTGGAGTAGTCCTGTTTTAAGCCATGTTTAGACCTGGAAAACAGTAGTCCTGTTAAAGTCCTGGCTAAGACCTGGCTAAAGTCCTGGTTTAGACCTGGAATAGTCCTGTTTTAGGCCATGTTTAGACCTGGAATAGTCCTGTTAAAGTCCTGGTTTAGACCTGGAATAATCCTGGTATAGTCCTGGCTAAGACCTGGAGTAGTCCTGTTAAAGTCCTGATTTAGACCTGGAACAGTCCTGTTAAAATCCTGGTCTAGACTTGGAGTAGTCCCGTTTTAAGCCATGTTTAGACCTGGAATAGTCCTATTTAAGTCCTGGTTTAGACCTGGAATAGTCCTGTTAAAGTCCTGGTTTAGACCTGGAATAGTCCTGTTTTAGGCCATGTTTAGACCTGGAATAGTCCTGGTATAGTCCTGGCTAAGACCTAGAGTAGTCCTGTTATAGACCTGGTTTAGACCTGGAATAGTCCTGGTATAGTCCTGGCTAAGACCTGGAGTAGTCCTGTTAAAGTCCTGGTTTAGACCTGGAATAGTCCTGTTAAAGTCCTGGTTTAGACCTGGAATAGTCCTGTTATAGACCTGGTTTTCTATCAGGCCAAATCTTTTCTTTGTTTTGTTTGTTTTTTTGACTTATTAATTTCTTATTCTTGACGAGACGTTATTACATTCTTGTCTCTCATATTGATTATATTATCAGTCTGTTGTTACATTATCTGCTTGTTACATTTAAACTCGGCCACGATGATTATGCCATTGGCCGTTATTACATTATCAGTCGGTATGCTTTTATTTGGTGTTTTGAATTGAAAAGAAGTTTTAAATCAAGAATAAATGAACAGTCTAATTTCAAGTATTAAAGGACATCGCCTACTCAGACTCATTGATTAAGGGGTGGAGTTTTGTTCTTTTGTACGCCAAAAGATAATATGTTTGTTTTTAGCGGTTCGCCGTAGATCGAACAGAAGCCTTTAATCTCGGTGTACTTTTTTAATTGTTCCAAGCCACTCCTGTAGGCACCTGCTCCTTATCTGCCGCCATCAGCCTCGCCTCACGAACGTTAGAATTACGCCTGTGTCAGCTGTCGGGAGTTGTTTACTTTTACTTTAAATACTTGACATTTTGGTCATTTTTGTGCTCAGATTGTTTTCTTTCCTTTGAACCTGCATTGTGTAACTTTTCTTCTCCATCACCTGTTTTTTCCTCCATGGAGATGTTATTGATTCGTCTGGAATGTTTTGCAGTATGGCATTAAAACTTTCTATCTTCATGGAGACCGAGCCAAGCCGAGTTACAGGTCAGATCTGTGGAGAGGTGACCCCGCTCACAGTCAGAATGTCTGTTTTTCTAGTTATTTTTGAGCTCTAAAACCTGTAACTGAATAAATGTAAGGTTTAATGTCACACTGTGGAATATTCCAGGGAGAACAATGACGTGTCCATAGAAACGTCCTGGTTTAGACCTGGAATAGTCCTGTTAAAATCCTGGTTTTGACCTGGAATAGTCCTGTTAAATTCCTCGTTTAGACCTGGAATAGTCCTGTTAAAGTCCTGGTTTAGACCTTGAATAGTCCTGTTAAAGTCCTGGTTTAGACCTGGAATAGTCCTGTTAAAGTCCTGGTTTAGACCTGGAATAGTCTTGTTAAAGTCTTGGTTTAGACCTGGAATAGTCCTGTTAAAGTCCTGGTTTAGACCTGGAATAGTCCTGTTAAAGTCCTGGTTTAGACCTTGAATAGTCCTGTTAAAGTCCTGGTTTAGACCTGGAATAGTCTTGTTAAAGTCCTGGTTTAGACCTGGAATAGATAAATTACATTTATTCAATCACAGGAGGTTTTAGAGTTCAAAAATACCCAGAAAAACAGACATTTTGAATGAGCGGGGTCGCCTCTCCACAGATCTTGGTCCGGTTTGGTCTCCATGAAGATAGAAAGGTTTAATGCCACACTGCGGAACATTCCAGACAAAGTAAAAACATCTATATGGAGAAAAGGGTTTGACGGATCCTCCACCAGAAAAGTTACACAATGCAGCTTTAAAAACAGACCCCGGCGGTTGGTAGGGGAATGTTTGTGTTCAGATTATACTCTCTGTGGTCGGTCTAGACTTTCTGGTTTTGCCGCATTCTCTCTTTTCTAACCTGAGGTCTGTTTCTCATGGCGTTTTCAGTCATGTGACCAAACCTCTTACCCAGAATGCATTTGACTTTTGACTGACTGACCTTATTTGTCCCATTTAGTTCACGATAATTATCTGTTTTAAATATGTTTTCGCTTCTTATCTGATCTTAAAGTGTTAACGTTTGTGTGTGAATGATAAACCAAAACGTAACACTCACTGCGGTCACATGGTAGGATCAGATTGGATTTCTCCAAATTCGATCCCGTTACTCGGCGGGTGGTCTGTCCTATAATCCAAGTGCACATGAAACATGTAATCGGATAATGGTCAGCGACCTGGCCGGCTCCGCTACGCTATGTGGCGCTGTCGTCCAACTACTTCCGGGTGATGGATACTCTAAAAACACAACGAACTATGTGGCGGTATACAAAGATGGCGCTCGAGGAGTTTGACGGACTAATATAAGACTAAACCTGGATTAAACCTGGACTAAACCTAGACTCAACCTGGACTAAACCTGGACTGAACCTGGACTGAACCTGGACTAAACCTAGACTGAACCTGGACTAAATCTGGACTAACATGAGACTAAACCTGGACTAAACCTGGACTGAACCTGGACTGAACCTGGACTGAACCTGGACTAAACCTGGACTAAACCTAGACTGAACCTGGACTAAATCTGGACTAATATGAGACTAAACCTGGATTAAACCTGGACTAAACCTGGACTAAACCTAGACTGAACCTGGACTAAATCTGGACTAATATGAGACTAAACCTGGACTAAATCAGGACTAATATGAGACTAAATCTGGACTAAACCTAGACTGAGCCTGGACTAAATCAGGACTAAACCTAGACTGAGCCTGGACTAAATCAGGACTAATATGAGACTAAACCTGGACTAAAACTAGACTGAACCTGGACTAAACCTGGACTAAATCTGGACTAAACCTGGACTAAACCTAGACTGAACCTGGACTAAACCTGGACTGAACCTGGACTAAATCAGTACTAATATGAGACTAAACCTGGACTGAACCTGGACTAAACCTGGACTAAACCTAGACTGAACCTGGACTCAATCTGGACTAATATGAGACTAAACCTGGACTAAACCTGGACTAAACCTGGACTGAACCTGGACTAAACCTAGACTAAACCTAGACTGAACCTGGACTAAATCTGGACTAACATGAGACTAAACCTGGATTAAACCTGGACTAAACCTGGACTAAACCTGGACTGAACCTGGACTAAACCTGGACTGAACCTGGACTGAACCTGGACTAAACCTGGACTAAACCTGGACTAAACCTGGACTAAACCTGGACTGAACCTGGACTAAACCTGGACTAAATCTGGACTAAGATCAAAACGTTCCACCTTGTGATGTCATGAAGCTGTAGTTTTCAAGTGCACAGCTCCTTTCTGTGGGCGAAATTGTCCAAGTGATTCTAGTGAAGGTGTGTGGAGTTAAAAACCACAATGGAGCACTTACTAAATCTACAGGGTTTGTGCGTTAAACGTGTGAATGAAACAAAACACGACTCCAGGTGTGTTTGCGACGAGGAAACAAGGGCCCCTCGATGTAGAATCACTCGACTCCTGTTACTCAAGCTTTACAACTTTAAACTGACTAATCTTTAAACATGTTCATTTAATATTGAATACTATTAGAACTATGATAAATTCATCTTATTTCATCTTTTGTGTTTTAGGAAATCAAGAGGATGCTACAAGAGCGAAACGACAGCTCCAGGAACGTCACAAGGACCACGATTACCAAGAGGTATACAGACGCTAGAACTGTTCTGCCTCCACTAGTGTTCAGGACTGTGGTTCCCAACCTTTTCTGGCCTGTGACCCCATTTTGACATCACACATTCTGGCGACCCCAGTAAATTAAACTAAAAGAATATTAAACTAAATTATACTAAAAGAATATTAAATTAAAAGAATATTAAACTAAATTATACTAAAACAATATTAATTAAACTAAATTAAACTAAAACAATATTAAACTAAAAGAATATTAAACTAAATTATACTAAAACAATATTAATTAAACTAAAACAATATTCAACTAAATTAAACTAAAACCATTTTAAATTAAAAGAATATTAAACTAAAACCATTTTAAATTAAAAGAATATTAAACTAAAACAATATTAAACTAAAAGAACATAAAACTAAATTAAACTAAAACAATTTTAAAGTAAAACAATATTGAACTGAATTAAACTAAAACAATATTAAACTAAATTTAATTAAAACAATATTAATTAAACTAAATTAAACTAAAAGAATATTAAACTAAAAGAATATTAAACTAAATTATACTAAAACAATTTTAAACTAAATTATACTAAAACAATTTTAAAGTAAAACAATATTGAACTGAATTAAACTAAAACAATATTAAACTAAATTTAATTAAAACAATATTAAATTAAACTAAATTAAACTAAAAGAGTATTAAACTAAATTATACTAAAAGAATATTAAGCTAAAAGAATATTAAACAAAATTAAACTAAAAGAATATAAAACTAAATTAAACTAAAACAATTTTAAATTAAAAGAATATTAAACTAAAACAATATTAAACTAAATTATACTAAAACAATTTTAAACTAAAACAATATTGAACTGAATTAAACTAAAACAATATTAAACTAAATTTAATTAAAAGAATATTAAACTAAAAGAATATTAAACTAAATTAAATTAAAAGAATATTAAACTAAATTAAACTAAAACAATATTAAACCTTCCTCCACTTTCTGCAGATACAGAAATCAGTACCCGATCCTGGGCCTGCTGGGCGATGACTATGTGACGGGCCCCTCGGCGCTGAAAGAGGACAAAACGGTGATCATCGAGAGAACCTGAGGAAACGTCAAACAGGTACGGGACAAAGAGCCGGACACAAAATCACGTGTTTAAAGGTTCCACAGAAAAGACTTGTGAATTTAAAACATGTTCTAATGTCGTTTCCTCACCACAAACACCTGGAGTTTTGTTTCATTCACATGTTTAACACACAAACCTGCAGATTTAGACTGAAAACACTCTGTTCCACCTTGTGATGTCATCATGTGGTGATACAGGAAGTACTCCACTGTGTTTTTAAACTCCACACACCTTCAACAGGACTAAAACCGAGTCTAAACCGGGACTAAATTGGGACTAAACCAGGACTAAACTGGGACTAAACCAGGACTAACCCGTGACCAAACCAGGTCTAAACCAGGACTAAACTGGGTCTAAACCAAGACTAAACCGGGTTTAAACCAAGACTAAACCAGGTCTAAACCAAGACTAAACCAGGTCTAAACCGGGACTAAAGCGGGTCTAAACCAGGAGTAAACCGGGTCTAAACCAAGACTAAACCAGGACTAAACCAGGTCTGAACCAGGACTAAACCAAGACTAAACCAAGACTAAACCGGGCCTAAACCAGGACTAAAGCGGGTCTAAACCAGGACTAAACCGAGTCTAAACCAGGACTAAACCAGGTCTGAACCAGGACTAAGGTGTGTGTGTGTGTGTGTGTCCAGGGTCCACACATATTATCCTTTTTCACCCCTGACCTGTTTTCATGCCTGTTGATGACATCACAAGGTGGAACAGAGCGTTTGGAGCTGTGGAGATGTAGACGGACGAATAATAAAGAGTTATTCAAACATGTGAACGAAACGAAACATTAGCTGTGTCTCAATTCGCAGTGTGCACAGTTCGGAGTGTGGTTTTAAGGTCACTTCTGGCGCGACAACTGCTGTCCAATTTCGTTTTTCTCCCATGCACAGTCTGAAAATCACAGTCGTTTCCATGGAAATCGGGGCGTGGACCAACTGCGTGAAAAAGCACACTTCGCGCAGTCATATATCCCAGCATGCACCGCTCGATTAGTCTGGTTAACACCTGACCATATCACAAATGAGATATGGGTCTGGAAACTCGCTTCCAGGTGTGGTTAGCGATTGCCAACGGCCATTTATTGGGCGTTATGAATGTCTATCATTGAGCGTATACGTAAGTCCATAGCCAATCATGTCAGTTGTCAGTTCAAACTACAAGCTTCCGTTTGTCATGTAGTACGCGTCACCGTCTTGCCACACCTCCCCCGCTCTCTGATTGGGGCCCTAAATCTGGGACTCTCGCTTGGACGAGTTTCCAGGCCGCCTTCCAGTTCGAAACGAACGGAAGCAGCCTGGGAATTCCCAGGCTACCGCTCGATACTTCTATGGCAGAAAATAGAGCTGGGCGGTATGACCAAAAATTTATATCACGGTATTTTTCAAAATTTGTACCGGTATCACGGTATTTGACTTTTTTTTTTTTTTCATGCATGACTAAGTGTTAACTCCATTTCCTAATAATTTTGAGAATAATTACTGCAAAAAATGTGACTTGGTAAAACATATTTGGGTCCAGAGCTTTAATCATCTCCTTGATTTAATGAAAAGATATAGTAAAAAGATTGTTTTATTATTATTATTATTGTTATTATTATTTTTGTTTGTTGTAATATATAATATTTTGTTGTATTATAATTGAGTTGATAAGGGGCAGATATCATAAGATTATGCTTCTTTCTGTTCCCTTTTCATTCATATTTGAGTTATAATTGTATAGATGCAATTGTGTTACATCTGTTATTTTTTGTTTTGTTTTAACGAATGAAATAAAGAAAAGAAAGAAGCTCCTTTCTCAACAGGACTAAGTGGTTCCATGTCTAAATGGATAGTAATAGCGTTGGTAATATCGTTCCGTTTGCTTTTCTTGTCGTAGGCGGTCCCCTTAGCAAACGCGTCTTTGAGTGACGTCTGAGTCGCTACAACTTTAACCCGACATAACAGAATGTTTGTTTGATCAGCGTCAGATTTTTTAAAGCCGAAGTTCTTCCACACACCTGACACGGCTCCTCTTGTCAGTATAATTTCACCGTACAATGTTGTTCACCGCTCAACACACACTCTAGCCATGTTATTGATCCGTGTGGGTCATTTGCGTGGTGCGTGTTGTTAGCATTAGCGTTAGCCACGTGTCTAGGCGCTGCGAGCAGCTCTGTGGACCTGTCCCATGTCCCTTGCGTTCCACGGAGGTGAGTTCGAGCGCTGCAGCTTTCGCAGCCTTCGGAGCCACCGAAAAGCGGCTGAAAAAGCAGCGGAGGCCGCAGCCCTCGAATTGGGGCACAGCTTACACTTCCACCGCTCTCATGCCACTGCAAAACAGTTCCCCGGCGCCACGTTCCGGCACAACATTCCGCCGCTCTGTGTTCCCGACGTTTTGTACGCACACACTCACCGGTATTGCGGTAAATGAAAAATTCATATTGTTAAAAAAAAAACACCGGTATTCGGTATGCACCGGTATACCACCCAGCCCTAGCAGAAAATGGAGTCGGCGGCTGCATCTGGTAGTTGCGAGACCTGTCGCATTTCGCCGACGCCCATGCGCAAGTATGCACAGTCCTGAGCGCAGTCTGAGAACCCTTAAAACCACACTCCGAACTGTGCACACTGAGAATTGAGACACGGATATAGACACGCATTATTACCGTATATTTAAGTCTTGTGTTTATTTTGAAACTGGAAGTTATTACAAATCCCTAAGAGACTGCTTCTCTTTGACAGAACTGATGGAACGAATGTGGATCTGACCAGCGCCTGACCCAGTGCACGCTCCCCCCTATCCCCTCCCCCTTTACCCAGAATGCCTTCCTCTGCTCTGGCTCAGGCCGATGGTGGTGGTATGGTTCAATTTGTGGCTTAAATCAGGGTGTGTTTTGGGTGTGTTTAAAGCTGCATTGCATATTTTTTTCTGGTTGGGGCGCCGTCACCTGCTGGTTTCTATGGATACGTCATTGCTCTGCCCGGAATGTTCCACAGTGTGACATTAAACAGCTCTACTTTACATTTATTCAATCACAGGTGGTTTTAGAGCTCAAAAATACCTAGAAAAACAGACATTCTGACTGTGAATTAAACCAAGATTATACCATAAATCAGCACTGAACCTAACTGAGACTAAACCAGGTCTAAACCAGGTCTAAACCAGGTCTAAACCAGGTCTAAACCAAGTCTAAACCAGGTCTAAACCAGGACTAAACCAGGACTAAAACAGAATTAAACCAGGACTAAACCAGGTCTAAACCAGGTCTAAACCAGGACTAAAACAGAACTAAACCAGGACTAAACCAGGTCTAAACCAGGACTAAACCAGGACTAAACCAGAACTAAACCAGGTCTAAACCAGGTCTAAACCAGGACTAAACCAGGTCTAAACCGGGACTAAACCAGGACTAAAACAGAACTAAACCAGGTCTAAACCAGGACTAAACCACAACTAAACCAGGTCTAAACCAGGACTAAACCAGGACTAAAGCAGGTCTAAACCAGAACTAAACCAGGACTAAACCACAACTAAACCAGGACTAAACCAGGTCTAAACCAGAACTAAACCAGGTCTAAACCGGGACTAAACCAGGACTAAAACAGAAATAAACCAGGTCTAAACCAGAACTAAACCACAACTAAACCAGGACTAAACCAGGACTAAACCAGGACTAAACCAGGACTAAAGCAGGTCTAAACCAGAACTAAACCAGAACTCAACCAGGTCTAAACCAGGTCTAAACCAGGACTAAACCAGAACTAAACCAGGTCTAAGCTAGGACTAAACCAGGACTAAACCAGGACTAAACCAGGACTAGACCAAGACCAGTTCCACAGTATGACGTTTAACAGTTCTACTTTATATTTTTCAATCACAGGTGGTTTTAGAGCTCAAAAGTCCTCAGAAAAACAGGTCGCCTCTCCACAGATCTGACCTGGAACTTGGTCTGGTTTGGTCTCCATGGAGACAGATGGTTTAATACTACACTGTGAAACTTTCCGGACAAAGCAATAACATCTCCACGGAGACGAACATTTGCCAGGCTCAGACATCCACCTGAAAAGTTCCACAATGCAGCTTTAATAAACAAATCTATGGAGCTTGTTTTCCACTGTATGACGCAAAAAGCATTTACTAACGATATTTTCTACCGTATTATGACATTGTTCCCTCAATAATTCTCCATAAATATACAAAAACACGATACGGAAATGTACACTACGACTTCACAAACCTGGGGGGAAAAAATGAAAACTATAAAAAATGATAATATGTTGTTTTTGGTGAATTTTCCAAAACGATAAAAGATAATTGAATGTAAAGGCGGTAGATGTAGCACTTAATACCCCGTAGAAATAAAATCTTTCTTCCTCTTTAAGGCTGAGCGTGGGAACAGATTATTTAGCAACACTGCCATCTTCTGGTGAAGCTCTACATTGCTTTATATGAACTTCAGTGGTTTTAGTGCATTGCCAAATATTTATAATAGGTTGAATTTTATTTAGTTAGAAATACAGCAGGAGCTTTTACCGCTCTGATTTTCAACTGTAACATCATTAGTTAAAACACAATTTTAAAATACATTGAATTGGTACGTGGCAAAAGGAGAAATTCAATTTGTCAACTGGACAAAAGTTTATTTGGTCGAATCCGTTTCTCAGCTCGTCCAAGCTGCTTCTTCAATTCTGGTCAGACGCTGGTGGACACTGCCTATATCTGCCTGAAGGGGGCGCTAACTACACTGAAATGACTCTGAGACTCCCACACCTACTTGTTTACAGTTTGTGTTAGTTAGGTGGGCATATAAGATCTGCAGTGGGAGTGGAGTGTGGGTCTGTTTAGCAGAACCATTCAGGACCATAATGGTGTTTTCACACCTCTGGACCTGACCTGCTGCACTATTGTTTTCTTTAGGTCTGTCAGTTTAACGCGTTAATTAGATTAATTAATTACACTGCAAATTAACATTCAAAATTAATGCATTTAATTATGACCGGAAATTCAATGTGCATTTTAAATTTGGCGTGCGGTGAGCGAATCGCTGCCAGGGCCTTTGAACGGCGAGTTCATTTATAAAAAGAACGAAGACGGGACGATCGACAAGAACGCCGTGATTTGGAGCTTTTGTCAAAAAGAATTTTCCGATCACCGAAGCTGCTCCAGCCTGACGGATCAATTGAACGATAAACATGTCCGAACAAGTTCCATCGTTACCAGTGATAGAGCGAACTTCAACAAACCACCAAACCACGCTCACAGAATTTGGAAAACGAATGACCAAAGCGACCACTTGAAAACTGACAAACTCAATCGCAAAGTGGGTTCATTCGTTCGTTTGCTCGCTCACTCACAATCTCTCTCTCTCTCTATCCCCTCTTAAAATGTGATTAATTAGATTTTTTTTTTATTTATTTTTTTTAATCGCCTGACAGCACTAGTTTTCTTTGTTTTGATTTAGGTTTGAAGACCGAGTTATAGATGGGGACAAATGATGTCTGAGACCTCCATTTCTGTTCAAAGAAGGATTCTCTTTCTTGAAAAAACAGCCTCTTTAACTCCTCCTCTCAAACCAGTTATTTTCTCTGGCCAAGATCTGGACCTCACTGCCCTCAAAGGAGTGGCCCGTGGCTTTTAGGTGGAGATGTACGGCAGACTGAGGTCCTTTTAGGTGGAGATGTACGGCAGACTGAGGTCCTTTTAGGTGGAGATGTACGGCAGACTGAGGTCCACTCTGGCTCTGACCAGAACTGAAGAAGCAGCTTGGATGAGTTGAGAAACGGATTCACCCAAATAAACTTTTGTCCAGTTGACAAATTGAATTTCTCATTTTGCTGTGGATTCTACCTGGATGATTGAGGGATTCTACACACATTAAATTAGTACAAAAATGCGAAGGTGTAGAATCATATTTCGAGCTGAAAAGCACATCTCATACAGTGGAAAAATGACAACGGCACATCTACAAACGGGAAAATTCATATCTCTGCTTTTAAACATTTGCAAATTTTACATTTTTAATACAATATTAAAAAAAAAAAAACTAAAACTTAAATTTGATGTTTGTTTTTGTATTTAATTTTGCTTGTAGCACAGCAGTGACCCCTCCACAGCCTCGGCCCGGGCAGGAGGGACGTCTAAATGCCTGTATATATAAACATATATATACCGTGTTATATATATGTAGAGATAAAGTGAATGTACTGGAGGTTTCCGCTGTAAAGATGTTTAAATGGGAGCGGTATTTCCATATTTGTTTGTCTGTAAGAGTTTTTGTTTATTTTTTGGGGTCGTTAAGTGTAAGTACTAGTCGTGTTTCCATCTCTATATTTTCATTTTTTCTAGTTATTAACCCTTTCTTGCATAGAAAGTTTTTTGTACCAGAGCTGCCAAATTCCAATCAGACATGTATTTTTACATTATTAGACACACTCCATAGTTTGTTTGTTTTTTCAAATAAAGTTCCTAAATTGGGGGTTTTAGGGGTGTCACATATGTTGCCAACATGCAGCTAATGCATGGTGTCACAATGTGAAAAATGTCAAAAAATGCAAAATATTTATTTTTCCCTTAGTAACACTGACATTCTGTGAACTTTTTGAAAAAAATGTGAAACAATTTTGTCAACTTTCAGCAGTGTTTGGTTGTTTAGCCAATTCAAACAGATAGATTATTATATTATATATAATATTTAGTGCATATATAATATATATAATATATTGCAATAAAATGTACCCCTAAACTTTCATACTATAGCTGCTTCATCACTATGTGTGGTGTGAAAGTTTATTACTATATCATACAGTACACAAAAACTTACATGCATACTGGCCACATATGTGTACATATTTGGCATGTATAAGGTCACTACTATATGTATAGTGGCCACATATGTGGTCAGTCGATAAAATACCTCCTGGTTTGTCTCTTTTTCTTTGAAAATCACCAACTACATGTTCTAAAACAAATATTTTACTAAATTGATATAAATGTTCCCTTTACAGACGCTCCTCAACCTACGAACGAGTTACGTTCCGAACGGCCGTTTGTTGAATTTGTTCGCAAGTCGTTATAGGGCATTATTTAGAAGGGAATGTATGTTTAAGGCTTGTATAAGTAATCTATATGGATTTGTACTGCATTTAAATAACACTAAATAGTAACAAAACAATATGCTTTTTAAAAATATGGAAAACTGATGAGATAAAAAGAAGAGAGAGACACAGAGGCAGCTGAGAGAGAGAGCAAGCCAGCCAGCAAGAGAGAGCGTGCGTGTGTGTATGTGTGTGTGTGTGTGTGTGTGTGTGTGAGAGTGAATGTATGTGTGTGTGTGAGACTGTGTGTGTAGCCTATTTTTTTAAAAAATGCAAGTTTAGCTTACCTTTGGAAGAGGTACTCGAAGGGTTGATGAGTTTCTCCATCTCTTCGATGAGTTTCTCTCTCTTCTTGCATATGATGGTGGATTGCATACCCGCTGCACTTTTCACATGCTCCATAATGCGGTCCTTTTGTTTATATATCGTACCAATTGTCGAACGGTTCATGTTGTATGCGTGTGCCACATTCACCATCTTCTCACCAGCATCAAGTTTCTTTATTATCACCACCTTCTTTTCAAATGAGATGGCTTGCCGCTTTTTCACATTTCCACTTTCACTAGAAGCTTTTCGCTTTTCACCAACCATATTGGATTACGTATGCAAGATAAAACAACAAAGTTCGCAACACCGCAAGTACGTCTGAACACTTCAACTGAGTGGGTGTGATGCTTGGGGGATGCTGGGCACACGATCGCAGCGCCCTGCCTGTGTGTCAGCGGCGGAAATTCGCACTACGTACTGTACGCGGAAGTCGGAATAGGCGCTAAATACAAAAATTCACTTACGTACATGTACAGCACTTTTGCCAAAACATTTAACTTTTTTTTTAAAATTTCCGACCCTGTTCATAACTCCAAATGTTCGTAAGTCGAATGTTCGTATGTGGAGGAGCGTCTGTATTTTCCTCTCCATGGACGAATTATTACACTTGACAAGTGGGAAAGTCAAACTCACCTGCTTCTACTGGGGGCTGCCATCTTGATTCTGAAACAGGATATCACAGTGCCATCTAGCAGCAATAGAATGCAACTACAGGGCTGCACGTATGTGGCCAGCATGCTTTTAGGGGCGAAAATGTCTGTTTTCCCTCCAGTTGACCCACTTAAACTCAGGCGACATATTTGGTCACAGTGCAAGAAAGGGTTATAAGCGCTTTTCACAACTTTCTGAAGTTTTTTTTATGTCAAATAACATTTTTTTAAAAAGGCAAAAATCCAAAGCCAAAACAGACAAATCAATTGCATCCAAATGTCAAAAACAATTCCACTTGTAATATTTTTATCTGAATATATTAAACAACCACCATGCTACCGCGCACTTCCTGATTATCGTACAAAAAACACGATTATTAGATGCAGACCGTGCACAGTGGGCTGATTTTGACAAAACCATGGAAGGACGGCGTAAACCTGAGGAGTCTTCAGGAGCAGACGCCAGAGAAAAGAACCAAACTTTCTCGGTCTCAGGAGGAGTCTGGGGGCGGGACTTCCTCACCCACTTCCTGCAGGATCGAGGAATCAAGGGGAAGGAAGCGAGGAATCTGCATCCCAATTTATTTCAAGTTAAATAATCTGCGTCCCCACGCATTTTAACTCTAAACTGATCTTGAAGCTGAAGCAGTGTGAGGGAAAAGTCCGTAATACGATCAAACTGTATTTATTTGATTTTGTTTTCTTAATTTCTTTGCGTTTCTGGGAACACGGCTAGTATGGAGGTCCAGGGCGGTGGAGGTTCGAGGGGAGGGACTGAAGCATGTCGTTTTGATGGTGACAGATGTTTTAAAGCATAAAAATGTGGTTAGGAACGCTGCAGTTTATCGTCTCAAGTTAAGATGAAACATTTGTGTTGCGGTAACAAGAATGTCCACTAGAGGAGGCTAGATACTCATCATCATCATCATCATTGAATTGATCGGTAAAAAGCCAACGTTATAAGACATATTTAGGTTTTGGGGAATTTAGTGGACTGAATCAAACCTCAGTCATGTTAAATAATGATAAATCACCTGTTTTATTTTTAACTGGACTTTATTTTTCTGTTTGTGGGTAAATTTTGGCTGTTTCGCTCTTTAGTTTCTAGATGTTTTAATATATTTGACAAACGTTTGTGAGCTTCATGCAGACAACAGAAATATGTTTGATTTTTGGTAAATTGTTATTAAAATTATTTGTGTATCAAGTGTGATTTCTTGAATAAAAATAAAGGTTTGCCTGTGTTTCTCAAGGTAAACTCAAGGTTTGAGATGACATCTTTGGGGATTTGGGGGTAAAAAGACGGCACATATCAGTGAACCTTTAAAATGTAAATATGTAGAGATTATTTCCATCTAGAGACATTTCCATCTTCAGTCCATCAGCAGGTTCATTTCATTCATTTCGAGCAGGTCAGCACAAGGAAATAAATGCATGTAACCGATAATACTGATTATACAGTCAAATACATTCATTTTTTTTGCTCGAAAATGAATGGGAAGAAGAAAACTTATTGAATCTCATCCCTGTCTTCCAAAACATAACTTAAAGGAAAAGTAACGTTTTTTACAATCTGAGCCTTATTTCGGTAATAAAACAAGTTGTTTTACTCACCCATAGCGCTTTGGTGTCATATGGAGCACTTCCAGAGATGTTTTAGATTTGCGATCTCCATAATGTGAGTTCTCGGGGCACATGTTTGCACTTTAGCACTTTTCAAATCATAGAATCTCGATGTCTTAGTCTACGATTTCGTTGGAGTCAAAAGTGGCCTGTAATCCGAGATTGAGCCATACTTTCGAGTAGATGAGGACGCCAGTGCGCAGTGTTGGGTAAGTTACTTTATAAATGTAATCCGTTACAGTTACAAGTTACCTTGATTAAAATGTAATTGTACTGTAACTTTTTGGATTACTTTTACAAAGTAATGTAACTGATTACTTTTGGATTACTTAAGTTTAAATGAGCATTAAACCCATGTTCAACATTTTATTTGTGAGAACTGACAGTGTGAACCTTAAAAGAGTACTAAACTGGGAGGGAATTGCTGACAGGCAATCACAGGAGGTCCACAAGAAGAGATGCCTGCACCAGACTTGTAAGATTTTCAATCAATCAAACAATCAATCAAACATTTATAAGGCGCTTTTCATACAAAATTGTAGCACAAAGCGCCTTACAGTGGTCAAGGATTAGAAGATTGACCTTTATTGATCTCGCACAGGAGAAGTTGTTTCTATATTTGACCCGGGACCATCCCCATGATTTGTTTTGTTATTTATGCTTTGGTCAGGCCCTAAGCTGGAGGATTTTACCTATGGCGCATGTTTAGGTTTCACACAGTTTCCCAATGTCAAGTGTTCTAGCCACTGACTGCCAGCTAACTGCATTACGGTACTTCATACATTTACAATGACACCCTTGCTTGTAAAATTACACAATCACTGTTTTAGACCAGCAATGCTGTCAGGTTTCACACATTGGATTGGACACGGGTCTCTTGATATCAGGCAAAGACTTTACCACTAGATCACATTTTAGACTCAGATGCCGTCGGTCTGTCGTCGAGACGGCGCACACTCGCTCTGTCCTTAGTGCACTACGTTTCTCACATGGCCGCCTCGGAAATTGAACAGGTCCCGCCTCAGCTCAATGAGCCGGGTGGTCTGCTCCTTGTTCCCTAAAGACAAAAATATTATACTATTGCGACTAGTAATACTTGGAATTGGGACATGGCCAATGTTCCCCCTAATTTTTAATGTTTCTGAGCAAACACACTAACTCCACATCCGAAATGCACCCCCGCGCGGCTCGCACTTTGCAGATATAAAAAAAAAATGCCCCGCGGCTGAATAAAAAGCTCTTTCATCCCTGATTTACAGTGCGCTGCACAAGTTTTCTTGTGCGCTGAGAATGTGCGAACAGTGCGCAGCTTAGAGTAAACGCTGGACATGGCGACACTGTAGAATATCCAGCATTACAACAGCAAAGGAAATATAGAAGTGTAAGGGGAAAAGCATGTGAACGGTAATACAGGTGCCGTGATCTATGCCGTTACGGCTACCGTCACACATGTTTAGTGTAGTTTATGAAGAGTTTCATGTAGCATAGTTGTAGGTGAGGTGAACCAGTACGTATATTTTATAGTGACGTCGCAACTCTCACTTGTGGATGTCGCTGGCGAGTCGGTCTTTGTAGTCCCGCGCTGTGCATGCTGGGGCTTTTAAGTGTGCGGAGCGTGCATGTTTGCACACTTGGTCCACGCCCCGATTTCCATGGAAACGACGGCGCCGTTCAGAGCTCGTCTTGACGGTGCAGGGGGAAAAAAACGAATGGAACGGCCCTTGTCGCGCCGGATATGTCGCATATCCCGTTCCAAGGACGCTAACAAGCGTGCCGTCGGTGAATTGGGAAACGGCCTACGACTCGACTGTCGTCATTACGTAATGGATGCCGACGAAAAGCCAAAACCATACCGCAGAAACGATGAGCAGTTTGCCCTAAATGCACAAATTTACTAACTTTTGACTGCCTTAGTTCTGGGCCTCCCTCCAACCAATCAGAACTGGCCTGAAGCGTTTGGTTTCCGACTGGGTGGCATTGGGCCAAGTTACATCTTATCAGTGGTGGAGGGTAGCAGTGCTTACCTTAAGAGCTGTAGACTGCACGGTGAGGATACGGGAGCTCTACCGAGAGGAGTTTACGACACTACGGTGCGGAGGGGAAACACGGGAGCGCGGCAGGCAGGAGGGACCAGCCGACACCGCTCGCAGAAATGGCGGAACACCACGCAGCAGCACAAATTGTAATCCTGTTAAGTAATCCCCATTCTCAATGAATGTACCTGTAATCTGATTACATCGTTTTTTTCTTGTACTGTAACGGATTACAGTTACTTTTATTTTGTATCCTTTTACCGTAACGCCGTTACATGTAATCCGTTACTCCCCAACACTGCCAGTGCGCATGTGTGCTCTCAGCTCCCAGGACCCAAACATGAAACGCAAAGCTGTAAACTATGGATGAATTTCGGATTACAGGCCACTTTTGATTCAAACGAAATCGTAGACTAAGACATCGAGCTTCTATGATTTGAAAAGTGCTAAAGTTTGTGTTATTTGGAGCCCGCACGGGGCATATTACATGCTCGGGGAATATATCATATGCCCCGAGCTATGGCTAGAAGTCGCGCTAGGCTAACGCAAATCTAAAACATCTCTGGAAGTGCTCCATATGACACCAAAGTGCTATGGGTGAGTAAAACAACTTGTTTTATTACCGAAATAAGGCTCAAATTGTAAAGAAAAAACATTACTTTTCCTTTAAATTATTAATTTAGCTTCCATGCCAGTTCAGCTGAAAAAACAACAAAGGCAAATTCTATTCTTGTACATTCCATTCTTTTGATCAGGGACTATAAATTACATCAGGAACATTTAAAGACACAATAAGTAAACACAACTACAATAACACACACACACATAATACCAACGATGGTAACACAACTACAATCGACTTAAAGCGGATGTTTACAAGTTAAGCTAATACAGCTAATCTGCACGCAGTAATACGAATCGACAGAAAATATGCAAATGCGAATTACACTGCTGAATTTTTAGCGGACAACTGTTTGTGATGCAAATATATAACTTTTTGGACAAAAGTTGTTTTGAGAAGATAAACAAGCTTTATTAAATGTCCCCGCGAACTTACCAGAACCGGGCTGAGACGACGCGGTGAGCGGTAAACCAGTGTTAATGCACGACACTATTAGAGGGAAACCCATACAGATGAAGATTTTCACTATTCCTTTAAGATTAGATTAGGTTTGCCAACTATATGACAAAAAAAATGCACAGAAAGGCCACACTTAAAACCAAATTATTCCTCAGTTGACTATAGTAAACTACAAATCCACATTATTATTTTTAAACATCAGTTTCACCTGTAACTGAGTAAATGTACAGGTAGAGCTGTTTAAGCCAGTATTTAAGCCATTATTTATTTTCTTGTTTTATTGCATGCTACTTTTTCCTGTTCTTGATCTGTGCATTGCAACACTTGAATTTCCCCACTGTGGGACTAATAAAGGCATATCTTATCTTAACCTGTTCATGTTCCAAAGGGCTTAACGGCCCTTGTGGTTTTTCTTAATTCATTTCAGTTTATCCTGCTTCTGTTAAAAGGGATCTATCATAAATGAGAGTCATGAGAGATCTGTTATGAGGTTTTTTCAAGACTCTAGATCAGGGGTGTCAAACATGCGGCCCGGGGGCCAGATCTGGTCCTCCAAGACCTTTAATCTGGCCCTCGGCTGATTTTCTATTAAAATATTTGAATTATATTTAAATTTTCTATTAAAATATTGGTAATTTTCTGCAGCAATTTTCTACTTTTCCCACCAGAGCAGCACAAATGAAGACTCGCCTCTTTCCAAATGCTCTTAAAAGACGACGGTCTTTTAAGAGCGTTTGGAAAGAGGCAGTCGTTTTGACTGTTGACCGCGACGCCCTCATCAGCAAAATGTCAAAAATGAGAAAAGTGGACGCCGAGTGCAGGATTTTCCAAGAAAAATTGACTAATTCCTATTTGTTCACGGAGGTGAATGGGAAACCTGTACGCTCGGTGCTCGGTGCAACAAGTGGCGGTGTTCAAGGAATACTCTTAAACGCCACTACGAGACACGGCGTTTCGAACAATACAATAACTTGAACAGAGAATTGAGAAGACAGAAGATAAACAAATTATTGCTGGACTGAAGAAACAGCAGTCTATGATAGATTTGTGTTTCTCTGGACAAATATTTGGACTTATTGATATTTTTGGGGTATATTTGGCATGAGTTTTCTGATTCGGCCCCTTTGGGATCAAAGTAGGTGGATACGGCCCCCGGACCAAAATGAGTTTGACACCCCTGCTCTAGATTCAGGATTTTATCGATAATGTCATAGAACAACAACAAAATTACGTTTAGAGCATCAAACACGGCATAATTGTGATGTAAAGTGCAAAAAGCAAAGGTGCATGAGTCCATATGTAACCCCATATTCTCCAGGGTATTTTTGAGCAATAAAAACAATTAGAGAGACACATTTAATGCCATACTGTGGAACATTCCAGGCAAAGCAATAACATCTCCATAGAGACAAGCAGGTGGTGGAAAAGTGAAACAGTCGTAATTTATTTACAGGTCCATTATGCTTCCACGTGTGTCCAGCAGACCGACAAAAACGTGATGTTGTCATGATTGAATATGACGGTAGAAAAAGATGACGGCGTGAACTAAACCAAAAATATTCTCCTCCGTTTGTCCCGCTTCTGATAAAAGGGAACTATCAATCTCACGGACATGTAAAACATTAATGTAACCCACTTATTTTCAGTCAAATCAGCAATTCAGAGAAGAATCTGGATGAATTTGTCCCCCAAACACACAAAAAAGCAGTTCCGCCTGTTTTACAGCAGGCGGCGTCCTTCAACCCCCCCCCCCCCCCCCCACCCCCCTCTTCAGAATGAGGTCGTGTTAGATCCGTTCACTGGGCTTCACTTCAATAAGCACTCACTGTGGAGCTGAGAGGAAACGAGCTCCAGACCACAGCGACGGAGCGAGGATCCCACTTCCACAACCCTCGTTATGTCGTTAACGTTAAGTGTCAAGGGTTTACACTTAGACTGAGACTTAGACGAACTTTATTGATCCACAAGGGAAGCTATCTGGACACAGACGCTCAAACATCACAATAAAATATAATAACAAAGAGTAAAAAATATAAATGGTAATAATAAATTCTAAATAAGGACCTAAAAGAGCAAGAGAAGGTGTCAATAAGGCATAATTATATAAATGTATATGTACAAGTGAAAATAAAATACAAAAATAAGTAATAAATTATAAATACAGTATTCAGTGGGTGGCAGCAAACTGGCAGAGTGGTTAGCACAGCCAAACTCATTCTGGTCCGGGGGCCGTATCCAACTGATTTTGATCCCAAAGGGGCCGGATCAGAAAACTCATGGCAAATATACCCCAAAAATATCAATAAGTCCAAATATTTGTGCAGAGAAACACAAATCTATTACAGACTGCTGCTTCTTCAGTCGCAGCAATAATTTGTTTATCTTCTGTCTTCTCAATTCTCAGTTCAAGTTCTTGTATTGTTCGAAACGCCGTGTCTCGTAGTGGAGTTTAAGATTATATTCCTCAAGCACCGCCGCTTGTTGCAAACACACCGAGCGTACAGGTTTCCCATTCACCTCCTGAACAAATAGGAATTAGTCAATTTTTTTTGGAAAATCCTGCATTCGGCATCCACTTTTCTCATTTTTGACATTTTTCTGATGAGGGTGTCATGGTCGACGGTCAAAACGATGGTCCTTTAAGAGCGTTTGGAAAGAGGCGAGTCTTTATTTGTGCTGCTTTGGTGGGAAAAGCAGAAAATTGCCGCAGAAAATTACCAATATTTTCATAGAAAATGTAAATATAATTCAAATATTTCAATAGAAAATCAGCCAAGGGCCAGATTAAAGGTCTTGGAGGGCCGGATCTGGCCCCCGGGCCGCATGTTTGACACCCCTGGGTTAGCACTTTCATTAGTGTTTCAAGTGAGGGTAATAAAATAAAATGAATTTTGTCAAAATGTTGATTTTTGATGGAATACAAGAAGTTTTATGGGTCTAATCATTAATAGAAATGATCAGGTTCAATATTTGCGCTTTTACCTTTTGGATCTTTCATGGTAAAGTATGATGTGATTAATAGAGGAATCTTTTTTTTTCTTTTCTCCCATTAAATTTATTTCATATGTACAAACAAATTATTTTAAACATACCGTACATACATGTAAACACGAACAGTACACACAAATATTACTGTTATTATTGATTTGGAAGGTTTTCTAATGATTTAAAATAATATTATAGATATTAGGATTGGTAATATTCCACTTGAATTAATGAATAAGATATTTTCCAGATTTTAAAAAAAGATTTATATATGTTTGTTTGTTTTTTTAATCAATATTGTTATAAAAAATATCAGTTTTTCCAAGCTTAGTTTCCACACCACACAAAGATTTTAAAAAGGTTTTCAATTTCACACCGAAAAACCTTATTTATGTATTTATTGATTTGAATGGGACAGAGTTAATGGACAAACATGACACAACCTGAACGTAAACACAACAGATTGTCGCCTAAAGTTCATTTCCATCTGTTGACCCAAAGGGCTGACGTCACAGGGGGCCAAACAATAAGATATTGCACACTCCACACATTGCACAGTTCCCATCACTGCACAGTCAAAAAAACTGCACAATTCCCATTATTTTGCAGTCAATTTGGCCACACCTTTAATACACGCAAATATGTCCATAGAAGATAAAGAATAGAATTAAAATCACAATGTTCCTGGACATGAGGACAGGTTTGATTTGACCATCACAAGTTTTTCATTTGAGCTTTAAAGGTCCCATGGCATGAAATTTTCACTTTCTGAGGTTTTTGAACGTTAATGTGAGCTCCCCTACCCTGTTTAGCCCCCCATGGCTAAAAGTTGCAAAATGTGTAAACTGAGCAATTGCGGTCCTTTTCTGCGTTTGAAAAAAAGACAGCCCAAATGGGCGATTTTTGACAAGGGAATTTTCTTACGTCACAGTCAGGAAAGGATTAAGAACAGGGGTCGGCAACCCGCGGCTCCGGAGCCACATGCGTCTCTTTGATCCCTCTGATGCGGCTCAGTACAGCGGTCCCTCGTTTATCACGGGGGTTACGTTCTAAAAATAACCCACGATAAGCGAAATCCGCGAAGTCGTCAGCTTTATATTTTACAATTCTTCTCCATGTTTTAAGGCTGTAAACGCCTCACCACACACATTCTACACTTTTCTCAGACTGGAATTAACGTTTTCTCACATTTCTCTCTTGTTTAAACACTCAAACGTTCGTAGATTTTCAACAAAAAAGCACAGTATTATAGAACAGAACCAAAGTGTATTTCGTATGTATTTCACAGTTCTTATGACCGCTTCAGTATGGCGGGTTTTGTCGGAGAGAAACAAACATACAACACTTCAGAGTCACACTGCGATCGAACATTTATATAAATCTGGCAAACTGAACACATTCTGTACAGGAGACACGGAGGAGAATGACTGACGAATCAGCAAAGGTCTACAGCCCCTTAGCCAATCAGGACGCAGAAATGCGTGTTGATACACTATTAAAAAAAATTTGAATAAAAAAATCCACGAAACAGCGAGGCCACGAAAAGTGAACCACGATATAGCGAGGGACCAGTGTATTTACTTAAAATGTATTTTATTTTAGTTCGTTCATTTTCAAAATGTAATTCTATGGCACAAAGGCAAAAAAGCCGTTATATGCAGTGTTATTTCATTTTAAATTTCAAAAGGGTTTTGTGGCTCCCAGTGTTTTCTTTACTGTGTGAAACGGGTCCAAATGGCTTTTTGAGTGGTAAAGGTTGCCGACCTCTGATCAAGAAGTACCATGTCATGGGATCTTTAAAAGAGCTGTAGGACATTCTGTTGATGGGAAATTATTCCACAGATTCCACCTTGGACAGATAATACATTCTGACCAAAGGTCCATCTGTGGGGTATGACCAGGTCACACCTATAAAAAAACATATTCATAAAAAAAGAAATGGACCAAAGGGAAAACTGTCTCTTGCCTCCATCTTAGTTTACGTCAGGGGTCTCAAACTCAATTTACCTAGGGGCCGCATGGGGTAGAATCTGAATGAGGCTGGGCCGCATCAGGATTTCCACAAGAAAAGTGCAAATAAATCATTCCAATGTTCTCAAATATATTTATTTTAATACAAATGAAAAAATTATAAAATAATAAATCAATCAGTAATAAATAATTTAATAATAATAATAATGGTCATACAGTAGATACAGACGACTAAAGAAACCGCATATTGACTGGCTGGCTGGCTAGTTATTTTTTATTCAGTTTTAAATGTATGTATTAACAGTTTTTTAAACGTTAATTGCCTGAAATGGAACATTGAACATAAACTGTTTTAAACATGGATTCTCTGGTTCAGTCCTGGTTCAGTCCTGGTTTAGTCCTGGTTTAGTCCTGGTTTAGTCCTGGTTTTAGACCTGGTTCAGTCCTGGTTCAGTCCTGGTTTAGTCCTGGTTTAGACCTGGTTCAGTCCTGGTTTAGTCCTGGTTTAGTCCTGGTTCAGCCCTGGTCTAGTCAATATATGGATTATCGCAGTATCGCCCGGGTCTCACGCGCGCGCACATCAAACAACACGTAGCGCGAGTGAGGCCGTGACACTATCTGCACGTGTGGGAACAAGGCCGCCCGCCGCCTCTCCACAGATCTGACAGGCTCTGAATGGAGTCAGAGACGGACGAAGACGCTTTGCGCGCAAAGCGGGAAGAGAGGAGCGAGCGAGCACTCTGAAGAAGGGACACACAAATGCACCTGCCTCCCTCGTGTCTAAGAAATGGATCAATCACTGTCCCTGTCTGATGTCTGCCTGCCGCAACCCCAAACACACAAGCACACACAAACACACAAGCACTAAAAGCTCTAAGCACTGGGACCTCACCCTAGCCCCGCCACACATTTAGAGGAAATAAGCACGACTGATGTCCCGCCCTCCAGAGCCATATACCACATCGTGATTGGTTCATTCTGCGCCGCACACAAGAAATGAAATTCATATTAATCTTGCGGGCCTCACTTATATTAATCTTTCATATTAACACGAGGGCCGCAAATTATCGTCCTGGGGGCCGCAGTTGGCCCGCGGGCCGCGTGCCTGAGACCATTGGTTTACGTCATCGTCACATTCTTGGCTTCTCCTTCTGACCAAGATGGGCAGAGGGCAAATATAAAAAATACTATCAAATCCAAAAGTAATTCACCAGGGACTGATACTAACGGCCAAATAAGATCTTCAAAGTGCAATTTATAACTTTTCTAATACGTTTGCTCGTCTCCGTGGACATGTCTTTACTTTGGAATGTCAGGGGTCTCACTTTGAAAACTTTGCGTGGAATTATCACCAAACGTACTGAACATTTTTGTCTGTTCGCTTCGTCAATGAGAGTCATGAGAGATCTGTTACAAGGTTTTTTCAAGACTCTAGATTCTGGATTTTATCGATATTGTCATAGAACAACAACAAAATTACGTTTAGAGCATCAAACATGGAGTAATTTTGATGTAAATTATGCAAAAACCAAAGGTGCATGAGCCCATATATAACCCCATATTCTCCAGGGTGTTTTTGAGCAATAAAAACAGTTAGAGAGACACATTTAATGCCATACTGTGGAACATTCCAAGCAAAGCAATAACATCTCCATAGAGACAAGCAGGTGGTGGAAAAGCGAAACAGTCGTAATTTATTTACACGTTCATTATCCTTCCACGTGTGTCCAGCAGACCGACAAAAATGTGATGTTGTCATGATTGAATATCACGGTAGAAAAAGATGACGGCGTGAACTAAACCAAAAATATTCTCCTCCGCGTTGACTCGTTCATTTTTCCATAGAGGATTCCCGGAAGGGGCAGGCCTCTCTGTGGACGCTCCGGAGTTATCCATGAAAATCAATGCTGCCCCATTACCTCCCACTCGGCTCCATCCATGTCCCATCAACACGACGTCCTGCCAATACCACCGGCAGCTCCACCAGCAGCTCCACCAGATCCACTAACTCCACCAGGAACGCCGCCACACATAAAGGGGAGCACAACCACATACACATTCAACAAATCCACTGGGTTAAAGGTCCGATTTTACGCACAACTGACTCTTATTTGATTCACACGTTTAAGTAACCCTTTATTATCACTCCATCTTCATCTCCAAAACTCAAAACAATGTCATGAAGTGGTGGACCAAAGCGTCAGTCTGTAGACCAGGGCTGCCCAACCAGTTGATCGCGGTCTACCAGTCGATCGCAGGCAGTGTCAGTCAATTGCGTATGGATATGTTCAGACTACAGGGCTTAATGCTCAATTCAGATTTTTTTGTGAAATCCGATTTTTTTGCGAGGTCTTTCACATTTCCAATTAAATGCGACTTGTACGTGATCTCCAGTGTGAACTTTAAACACCCCAAAAGTGTCCCGCATGCGCCTTGGAGGACACGACGAGGTCACGTGCAGCGAACACGCTCAATGTTTACGGAAGTCGCCTAAAGTTGCTGTCGTACCGGAGCCAGAACCTGCACAGCTTATTTCTTTTAAGGAGGAGACGAAGAAGGAGAAAGACGAGGTTTTTGGCCACGGCGTTTTGCGAGGCAGTGGCAGCAACGTCCGTAGAAATGAACGTGTTGGTGCGGAGTCGCAGACAAGAGTGGTGGGATTACTACGTGCTTCGCCGCTTCACTGACACGGAGTTCATATACTATTTTCACATGACGAGAAGAACGTTTGTGTACATCTGTGAGCGCCTATTTCTACCACTCTCACTGGAGGAAACACGCCCAGGTCGGATGAACGCGACCTGCCGTTCAGACTGAAGTTGCATGCCAAAAGATCGGATATGTATCGGTTTTAGGACTAAATATCTTGGACAACGTTCACACTGCAGCTTGAAATGACCCAAATCCGATTTTTTTCGCCCCTATGCAACTTTAAAAATAATCTCACTCCAAAAGCCCATATTTCCCATGTCTAACACGTCATTCTAAAATGGGCTAGAACAGACCCCCCCTCTTGGTAGATCTCGGCACACCATCAACCTCAAAAGTAGATCTCGGTTAAAAAAAGGTTTAGCACCCCTGCTGTAGACCCTTCGTCTGCTTCAGTGCCATCGCTGGAAGGAATCTCAGAGAATCACCTTAGTTTGGCTTCACTCCTTTTCCCCTTCTCTTCTTATTTCAGCAACCTCAAAAACTGACTGTCTTTTGCTGCAAACTGGTCGTGGATTCTCGTCTGCCATCCCAACAAACTTTGTTCAAACTGCGAGGAAGCTATAGTTGGAAAAATCTGCTAAGAACCGCTGTGTTGGTCGAGTAGACGGCGTCTTGCGTCTGTGGAATGCGCGAGAGGCGAACGCAACCCACGTAATCCCAGCACACCAGAGAGTCGGTTATGCTAGAAACATAGGGAGTTTGATTGACGACAGCAAACAGCCAATAGATAACGAGGTAGTCTCATTATCTATTGGCTAATGTTTATCTGACCCCACCACATTCACAGGTGATGGATTTTCATTCCTTTTTTTTGGTCATCATAATCACAAGGCTGCTGCATCTCCATAATGATATCATTGACAATTTGAAACAAAAAAAAAATCCTCCAAACAACCTTTAATGCAAACATTTTAAGACCAAAACAACACGTCTGACAGCAGCAGGAGCCAGAAGACAGAACTGGAGCCAGGGTCGATGGAGCCGGAAATGCCCCCATGTTCAACTTCCCATTTGGAACACGGCAGCTAGCACTACCCACTGTCCCTGTACATGTCTAAAAACACGAAAAACTGAACTGGAACATTCACATTTAAGCAGTTTCCAGTCGTCCAAAGTTGTGTCTCGTTTCCCTTTTGCATTCGGGGCATCCTGCTTATTCGCCACAATGGGTTTATGAGCACTTTTCACAACTTTCAGAGGCCAGAGCAGAGTTTGCTTCAGATGCTTTAAAGGGATATGCCACCCCCAGGTCAAATTTGGGCATCTCCCCACAGTCCAGAGACTAAAATAAGTGGTGGAAAGCGTTTTCCTGCTCACCCAGCCATTGTCCGAGTCTGTCAGCACTGACCGCCGCAGTATCTGCTGCTCCTCCGCGTTAGACTGGAGTCTAACGGCGCCAGAGAAAGATTTCGGCCAAAAGGAATTAATTTGCTCGATGCGTTTCCCAATTACTTTCTGTGTAGTGCGCATTCATATCGAGTGCAAATAAATGTACAAATCAACACGGAGAGCTTGCCTTGGTCATTTTGGGTGGGAACTATTTTTCAGTGCGGAAAAACATAGCCGAAGCACACACCACGCTGGCAACAGGGGAACTCCCTTCCTGGTGCGTAACAGGGATTCCCCTGGCAGCGTGCTGCGTGATTCGGCTATGTTTTTCCGCACTGATACCTTAGTATTAGAACTACCTCATGGCATTTTAAGTGATTGTACAGATTTGTTTTATGTCTTGTCCAACCATGTGTATAATGTTTATTGTCTTAATCTAGACTGTGTTTTTATTATTGTCTGTCACTGCATGTTCTGCTCTTTTATTGTATCCTGTTTTACCCCTTCCAATGGGACTACGGATGGAAATTAGCTCCTAGCTAAATCCGGTGTATTTACGGCACTAGTCGTTCATTAATACATGCTGTCCCATTCAAATAAATAAATTAAAAAAAAAAAAAAGAAAAATAGTTCCCACCCAAAATGACCAAGGCAAGCTCTCCGTGTTGATTTGCACATTTATTTGCACTCGATATGAATGCGCACTACACAGAAAGTAATTGGGAAACGCATCGAGCAAATTAATTCCTTTTGGCCGAAATCTTTCTCTGGCGACGTTAGACTCCAGTCTAAGGCGGAGGAGCACCAGATACCGCGGCGGTCAGTGGTGACAGACTCGGACAATGGCTGGGTGAGCAGGAAAACGCTTTCCACCACTTATTTTAGTCTCTGGACTGTGGGGAGATGCCCAAATTTGACCTGGGGGTGGCATATCCCTTTAAAGAACAAATATAATTGTCCCACGACTCCTCCAGTGAACCCAGTATGATGGAGACCAGTGTGTCTTAAAGGGATAGTGTGTTTTTTTTAAATGTTAATCTGTATGGGTTTCCTTCATAAAATGTTGTGCATTAACACTGGCTTACCTCTGACAGTCTCATCTCAGCCCGGTTCTGCTCAGGTTCTGGAGCTCACGTAAGTAGTTCCGGTAAGTTCACGGGGACAGTTAATAAAGCTTGTTTTTCTTCGCAAAACAACATTTGTCCAAAAAGTGATATATATTTCTGTCACAAACAGTTGTCCGAAAAAATCCAGCAGCCTAATTCACATGAATTTTTTGCAGATTTTTTGGACTTGTTAGTGGATGTTTACAGCGGATGCGGTACGGCGACATCCGTTGTAAGTGGATATTTACAAGTGAACAGACAATACAGCTAATCTGTGTGCAGTGATACGAATCGAGAGAAAATAGCACCAAGTGAATTACGCTGCTGAAATTTTGCGCGGACAACTGTGATGCAAATACAGTGAACCCTCGCTCTATCGCGGTTCACTGTTCGCGGCCTCGCTGTTTCGCGGATTTTTTTTTCTAAATTTTTTTCATTTTTTTTATAGTGTAACATTTTTTTATATAGTTTAACAATGTGTTCTGCGTCCTGATTGGATAAGAGACTAGACCAGGACTAAACGTGGACTAAACGTGGACTAAACCAGGTCTAGACCAGAACTAAACCAGGTCTAGACAAGGTCTAAACCAGGTCTAACCCTGAACTGGCCCTGGACTAAACCAGAACTAAACCAGGTCTAGATCAGGTCTAAACTAGGTCTAGCCCTGGACTAAACCAGGACTAGACCAGGTCTGAACCAGGATTAAATCACTTCATGCGGCTTTTGCGTTCGTTTGTGCGTGTTCGGTTTGTGGCTCGGGTTGAGACGACGCGGTCCGGGCACCGCAGTTCTATCTATCTCGTGACAGAGCAGCATGTGTCTCGCACTTCTCCAAGGGGTTGGTGCACGTCTCGTCCCGGGATGTGGCAGTGCTCCTCGCGCGTCCGGCTGGGCTCCCGGGGCCGTGTCTCCCCCCACGCGTCACTATTAATACATTTTGTTGAAAATCTATGAAAGTTTGAGTGTTTAAACTAGAGACAAATGTGAGAAAATGTTATTTCCAGTCTGAGAAAAGTGTATAATGTGTGTGGTGAGGCATTTACAGCCTTAAAACATGTAGAATAATTGTAAAATATAAAGTTGTCCTACTTCGCAGATTTCTCTTTCTGGAACCTAACCCCCGCGATAAACGAGGGATTACTGTATAATCACTTTTTGGACAAATGTTGTTTTGAGAAGAAAAACAAGCTTTATTAACTGTCCTGGCTAACTTACCGGAACTACGTTTACGAGCTACGTTACCGGAGGAGAACCCGGACCAGATCACGCTGTCATGGGTAAATCAGTGTTAATCTCATGATACTGTTGAAGGGAAAGCTATACAGATTCACATAAAAAACGCACTATTCCTTTAAAATAATAGAATAGAAAAAGTCTCCATGGAGAGAAGAACGTGGCGGACCCTCCACGTTACAGAAATGACATAGTGCACCTTTCAGCCTGAGCCTGAGGTCCATTAGCCGGGCCGGTGCTGCTCTTCTTCCGCTGCTCCCTCTTTGATGAGTGGAGGATGCTCTTGTCTCATTAGTAAAGTTTTATCCGCTTCAGGAAATGCGTTTCTCTCAGACGCAGCACAGGAAATGGGGCCTGGAGCTCGGCCAATCCGGCTATTTCAGGGCCCGACCCGCAGCCAATGACCGAGGGCCCCTAATGGACAGCTCCTCTCACTCACCGCAACAAAGTCAAATCTGTGAGTTAAACCACTAGAATTCAACTGATTTATCTGGATTCATTAATTTATCTCACCCTAGGACTAAACCAGGTCTAAACCAGGACTAAACCAGGTCTAAACTAGTACTAAACCAGAGCTAAATCAGGTCTAAAACAGAATTAAACCAGGACTAAACCAGGTCTAAAACAGGACTAAACCAGAACTAAATCAGGTCTAAAACAGAATTAAACCAGGACTAAACCAGGTCTAAAACAGGACTAAACCAGGACTAAACCAGGACTAAACCAGGACTAAACCAGGTCTAAGCCAGGGCTAAAGCAGGTCTAAACCAGGGCTAAACTAGATCTAAACCAGGTCTAAACCAGGACTAAATCAGATCTAAAACAGGACTAAACTAGGACTAAAGCAGGTCTAAACCAGTACTAAGCCAGGTCTAAACCAGGACTAAATCAGGTCTAAACCAGGACTAACCCAGGACTAAGCCAAGACTAAGTCAGGTCTAAACCAGGACTAAACCAGGACTAAATCAGGTCTAAACCAGGATTAAATCAGATCTAAATCAGGACTAAAATAGGTCTAAACCAGATCTCAACCAGGACCAGGACATACTGTGGAACATTCCAGGCAGAGCAGTGACATCTCCATGGAAACGACAGACCTCCAGCCCAAACAGGTTTTAAGTGAACACATGAATCGTCTCTGTTGGATTTTATTCCTTTCTAAATCGTTCGGTTCACTTCACATTTTCAAAGTTGCCTGTTAAGCAAAACGACTCTATTCTGGGTCAGAAAAGATCAATGTCAGATGCACTGGTTTCAGCGCTGTCGTTATTTCTGCTGAGGCGAACAAACGGGCTCGAGACTGCACCTTTATCACCGTTATTTTACCAGACCCACCAGGAATGTGCGATGTTGAAATTTGCAACTTCAACACAACTTCAGCCAATCCCCGTGAATTCAGGGCGGTGTTGCAATTTTGACCAATCACTGCAACTTTCCCTTAATTTTTACTAATTTTGACCAATCATCGGCGACGTATTGAACGCCGATGAACTTCCTTCTGCCTTACTTCCGTGTGACGAAATGAAATTGTGGCCGTGTCCCAGTTCCCAGAGTGCACAGCTCTGAGCGCGGCCCGAAGGGTGCTCAGACTGCAGTCAAGGTGGTCCACACTTGCTCAGCACCAACTGCAGTCCGCGGACCGCTTAACGACTGCGGTCTTTGGACCGCGTGTTAACTGCGCATTGGACAAAAAAGAAATGGGACAGCAGTTGTCGCGCCGGTGTACTGTCGAAATGTGTGACGCACATGCCCTTCGGGCCACGCTCCGAACTGTGCACTCTGGGAATTGGGACACGGCTTCTAATGGCAAAGAAACATGTCTGCGGTGCCATTTGCCCACAAAAATAACAGCAAAAGACCGCGCAAAACAGTTCCCCTCCTAGTAGTAATTTATTTTCGATGTTGGTAAGGTTGTTTTAGGACCATATCTGTGATCTCTGTGTCTTTGCAGTATTCTTTGTCAGTAATAACTCAGTATTCAAAATATTACTCAATTTTAATTACAAAAAGGGAAAATCACAACTATTTATCGCAACTTTCACTTCCTCCCGCAACAAAATCGCAACAAAAACCTTAAAAGCACCGCAACTTTCATCACAACTTTTTGGAAAAGTTCACGCAAATTCAGGCATTTTAGCCCGCAACAATCACAAAAAATGCCTGCGAAATCCTGGGGGGTCTGTTTTACAGACCGCCCACCGACCGGAGGGTGAGCGGTTCAGTCCGCACCTCAGACGACTTCTGCAGGTTCTGTAGAAATCTGTACTTCAACTTGTTTAACTGAAAGCTGCATTTGGGTGATTTTTCCAGTGGAATCCTATCTTCATGGAGACCAAACCAGACCAGTTTACAGGTCAGATCTGTGGAGAGGCGACCCCGCTCACAGACAGAAAGGTGTTTTTCTCGGTTTTTGAGCTCTAAAACCAGCTGGAATTAAATAAATGTAAAGTAGAACTGTTTAATGTCACAGTGTGGAACTGGTCTAGGTTTAGTCTTGGTTCAGTCCTGGTTTAGTCCTGGTTCTGTCCTGGTTTAGTACTGGTTCAGTCCTGGTTTAGTCCTGGTTCAGTCCTGGTTCAGTCCTGGTTTAGTACTGGTTCAGTCCTGGTTTAGTACTGGTTCAGTCCTGGTTTAGTACTGGTTTAGTCCTGGTTCAGTCCTGGCTTAGACCTGGTTCAGTCGTGGTTCAGTCCAGGTTTAGTCCTGGTTCAGGCCTGGTTTAGTCCTGATTCAGTCCTGATTTAGTACTGGTTTAGTCCTGGTTTAGACCTGGTTCAGTCATGGTTCAGTCCTGGTTTAGTCCTGGTTCAGTCCTGGTTCAGTCCTGGTTTAGTCCTGGTTCAGTCCTGGTTTAGTACTGGTTTAGTCCTGGTTCAGTCCTGGCTTAGACCTGGTTCAGTCGTGGTTCAGTTCTGGTTTAGTCCTGGTTTAGACCTGGTTCAGTCGTGGTTCAGTCCTGGTTTAGTACTGGTTCAGTCCTGGTTTAGTACGAGTTTAGTCCTGGTTCAGTCCTGATTTAGTACTGGTTTAGTCCTGGTTTAGACCTGGTTCAGTCGTGGTTCAGTCCTGGTTTAGTCCTGGTTCAGTCCTGGTTTAGTCCTGATTCAGTCCTGATTTAGTACTGGTTTAGTCCTGATTCAGTCCTGATTTAGTACTGGTTTAGTCCTGGTTTAGACCTGGTTCAGTCGTGGTTCAGTCCTGGTTTAGTCCTGGTTCAGTCCTGGTTTAGTCCTGATTCAGTCCTGATTTAGTACTGGTTTAGTCCTGGTTCAGTCCTGGTTCAGTCCTGGTTTAGTCCTGGTTTAGTCCTGGTTCAGTCCTGGTTCAGTCCTGGTTTAGTCCTGATTCAGTCCTGATTTAGTACTGGTTTAGTCCTGGTTCAGTCCTGGTTCAGTCCTGGTTTAGTCCTTGTTCAGTCCTGGTTTAGTCCTGGTTTAGTCCTGGTTCAGTCCTGGTTCAGTCCTGTGATGGAGTTACTTTTTTATAGCGACAGTGTTCTAGGGTTGATGTTTGCATTGCGTCACCATGGTAACTTCTGAACATTCTGCCGTAGAAATAAGGCAGTATGATGTATTTTGAAACGTTTGGGTAGCGCGGGTTTAAACGAGTTGAAGGACGTTCTGTCGGTGGAGTCGTAAAGCGGTGATGGTGCAGTCTGTCTGTAACTGGAGCGCTTCATGTTTTGTGTGAAAATGTCATGTATGTGCAGTTTATGGCCTTACTCAGCTCCATGCTGTAACCCCAGACTGTGCAGTGCTTCCGGTTAGATTACACTGCAGGAAAGATTAAGAGCCATATAATTACACAAACTGGTAACACTTTAAGATAAATTGTTTATTACGAATTATTAGCAACTACTTAAAAGTCGTATTTTAAGCTTTAAATGCTGTTCTAATGATGTTCCTCCTCAAAAACACCTGGAGTTGTTTTGTTTCATTCTCATGTTTGTGGAACTCTTTATTATTCGTCTGTCTACATCTCCAGATGCTTTGTTCCACCTCGTGATGTCATCAAGTGAGCGTTTTCAGAGGTTTTTATTGGACGTTTCACTTTTAAAAACATTAAACCAGTTCTAAACCAGGACTAAAACAGGACTAAACTAAGACTAAACCAGGACTACATCAGTTCTAAACCAGGACTAAAACAGGACTAAACTAAGACTAAAAGAGGACTAAATCAGGTCTAAACCAGGCCTAAACTAAGACCAAACCAGGACTGAAACAGGACTAAAACAGGACTAAACTAAAACTAAGCCAGGACTACATCAGGTCTAAACCAGGACTAAACTAAGACTAAACCAGGACTACATCAGGTCTAAACCAGGACTAAAACAGGACTAAACTAAGAATAAACCAGGACTAAAACAGGACTAGACTAAGACTAAACCAGGACTAAACCAGGACTAAAACAGGACTAAAACAGGACTAAACTAAGACTAAACCAGGACTAAAACAGGACTAAACTAAGACTAAACTCAGACTAAACCAGTAAAAACAGACCTGGAGTTGTGTTTGTTTCTTTCACATGTTTGAGGAACTCTTTATTATTCATCTGTCGACATCTCCAGACACTCTGTTCCACCTTATGATGTCATCAAGTGGTAGTGAACAGCTCCTTTTACTTTTAGTTCAGTCGAGATCGGCGACTCCAGGACTGAAATTATCCAAATGATTCTAGTGAAGGTGTGTGGAGTTTAAAAACACAGTGGAGCACTTCCTGTATCACCACATGATGACATCACAAGGTGGAACACAAGGTGTTTTCAGTTTGAGAGAAGAACACGGCCTACTAAAAATGCATTAGAAATGTCAAAATCTCATCATTTTTGTGGACCCAAATCTTTTGTCCTGTGTCCTGGTTTAGTCCTGGTTTTATTTCTGGTTTAGTCCTGGTTGAGTGCTAGTTAAGTCCTTGTTAAGTCCTTTTCCAGACCTAGTTTAGTCCAAGTTCAGTCCAAGTTTAGTCCTGGTGGAGTTCTTGTTAAGTCCTTTTCTGCACCTAGTTCAAACCTGGTTTAGTCCTGGTTTAGTCCTGATTTAGTCCTGGTTTAGACCTAGTTTAGTCCTGGTTGAGTGCTAATTAAATCCTTGTTAAGTCCTTATCCAGACCTAGTTTAGTCCTTTTTCAACCCTGGTTTAGTTCTGGTTTAGTCCTGGTTCAAACCTGGTTTAGTCCTGGTTGAGTGCTAGTTAAGTCCTTGATAGGTCCTTGTCCTGACCTAGTTTAGTCCTTTTTCAGTCCTGGTTTAGTCCTGGTTAAGTGCTAATTAAATCCTTGTTAAGTCCTTACCCAGACCTAGTTTAGTTCTAGTTCAATGCTCATTTTATTGCTGGTTTAGTCCTAGTTTAGTCCTGGTTCTTTGCTCGTTAAATCATTGTTAAGTCCTTTTCCAGACCTAGTATAGTCCTGATCGAGTCCTGGTTGAGTCCTTGTTAAGTCCTGGTACAGTCCTGGTTCAGTCTTGGTGCAGTCCTGGTTTAGTCTTAGTTCAGTCCTGGTTTAGTCCTGCTTTTGTCCTGGTTTAATCCTGGTTTAGTCCTGGTTTAGCCCTGGTATAGTCCTGTTTTAGTCCTGGTTTAGTCCTGGTTAGACTTAGTTTAGCCCTGGTTTAGACCTGGTTTAGTCTTGGTTTAGACCTAGTTCAGTCCTGGTTTAGTCCTGGTTGAGCCCTGGTATAGTCCTGGTTTAGTCCTGGTTTAGACCTGGTTTAGACCTGGTTTAGTCCTGGTTTAGACCTGGTTTAGACCTGGTTTAGTCCTGTTTTTTTCCTTTTTCTCTGATAAATCATTTTAAAATCACATTATTTTCTTTGGATCAACACAATGTTTAAAATAAAGAAAACAATTCCGACATTTTGAGTCGGTTCAGAGAAAAAAACAAAACAAAACATCCAGAACTCAAATAATCTGAAGTGAACGTGGAAGAAGCGTTTGAGGCGTGAGCTGCAGCGACGGGAGGAACAGTGGAGCCGGATCTCTTCTGCAGAGTCATGTTCATAAAAGCACAATTGAATCGGACTGAATGATGGGAGAGCAAGAGGAGGGGGCAGGACGAGGAGGACGAGGAGGGGGCAGCAGGACGAGGAGGGGGCAGCAGGATGAGGAGGGGGCAGGAGGCTGTCCCTTTGAGCACCACGAGCATCCCAGCCTCCACTCATTCATTTCACTTCGATTCAACCAACAACAAACAACTCCAAACCGGACAGCAAACTTCAGCTCCTTCCAAAAAAACGACGCAAAAACCCCACACGTTTTTAACCTTTTCGGAGACTATTCGAAGATATTCCGTTGTCACTTCAAACTGGTGCTGCTTTGAAACTTTTCTACCAACTTAATCTTCCTTTAATTTAAACTATTTTCGAAGAAGATTCCTGTACAAATATGTCAATCGCCGCAAAGAATTCACAAAAACGAAGACGGGGGATTGAGAAAGCAGAAAGCGCATCCTCCCTACAAGCCAACGGTCATTAAATATTTACAAGGATATTAGAGCCTTTCTCCAGCTACGAAAACACAAGAAAATAGGTTAGCCGAGACTGTTTCGAAGAACGTATTTTTTTTTTTTTGTGCTATTCTTGGGCGAGTATTTGTAGCCGGCTGCAGAAACTGGAGAGAACGTGGAGAGCATGGAGCTGGACCCAGTGAGAGGTAAGCCTACAGCCATTTGATCCACTGTTAAACTATTGATGATTTCGATGACCTTGGGCTGGGAGCGGAGCGAGATGGACCCAAAGAGAGGCTTCAATGGATTTCACCTAGTATAGTCCTGATCGAGTCCTGGTACAGTCCTGGTTCAGTCTTGGTGCGGTCCTGGTTTAGTCTTAGTTCAATCCTGGTTTAGTCCTGGTTTAGTCCTGATTATTCCTGGTTTAGCCCTGGTTTAGTCCTGGTTTAGTCCTGGTTTAGTTCTGGTTTAGCCCTAGTTTAGTCCTGGTTTAGTCCTGGTTTATTCCTAGTTCATTCCTAGTTCAGTCCTGGTTTAGTCCTGGTTTAGTCCTGGTATAGTCCTGGTTTAGCCCTGGTTTAGACCTAGTTTAGTCCTGGTTTAGCCCTGGTTCAGTCCTGGTTTAGTCCTGGTTTAATCCTGGTTATCCCTGGTTTAGCCCTGGTTTAGTCCTGGATTAGTCCTGGTTTAGTTCTGGTTTAGTCCTGGTTTAGTTCTGGTTTAGCCCTAGTTTAGTCCTGGTTTAGTCCTGGTTTATTCCTAGTTCATTCCTAGTTCAGTCCTGGTTTAGTCCTGGTTTAGCCCTGGTTTAGACCTAGTTTAGTCCTGGTTTATTCCTGGCTTAGCCCTGGTTCAGTCCTGGTTTAGTCCTGGTTTAGTCCTGGTATATTCCTGGTTTAGTCCTGGTTTAGTCCTGGTATAGTCCTGGTTTAGTCCTGGCTTAGTCCTGGTTTATTCCTTTGTCATTCCTACTTCAGTCCTGGTTTAGTCCTGGTTTAGCCCTGGTTTAGACCTAGTTTAGTCCTGGTTTATTCCTGGCTTAGCCCTGGTTCAGTCGTGGTTTAGTCCTGGTTTAGTCCTGGTATAGTCCTGGTATAGTCCTGGTTTAGTCCTGGTATAGTCCTGGTTTAGTCCTGGCTTAGTCCTGGTTTATTCCTTTGTCATTCCTACTTCAGTCCTGGTTTAGTCCTGGTTTAGTCCTGGTTTAGTACTGGTTTAGCCCTGGTTTAGCCCTGGTATAGTCCTGGTTTAGACCTGGTTTAGTCCTGGTTTAGCCCTGGTTTAGTCCTGGTTTAGTCCTGGTTTATTCCTAGTTCATTCCTAGTTCAGTCCTGGTTTAGTCCTGGTTTAGTCCTGGTATAGTCCTGGTTTAGTCCTGGTTTATTCCTAGGTCATTCCTAGTTCAGGCCTGGTTCAGTCCTGGTTTAGTCCTGGTTTAGCCCTGGTATAGTCCTGGTTTAGACCTGGTTTAGTCCTGGTTTAGTCCTGGTTTATTCCTAGTTCATTCCTAGTTCAGTCCTGGTTTAGTCCTGGTTTAGCCCTGGTATAGTCCTGGTTTAGACCTGGTTTAGTCCTGGTTTAGCCCTGGTTTAGTCCTGGTTTAGTCCTGGTTTATTCCTAGTTCATTCCTAGTTCAGTCCTGGTTTAGTCCTGGTTTAGACCCAAAGAGTGGCTTCAACGGATTTCAATGGTGTACTTCTCTTAGAGTATCTTGTTAGTATTTTACTACTTTAGTATCTAAGTTCTCAGCAGTGAAATGCCTGGATTTGAGGAGATACCGCAGAAGTTAGTCCCAAAACGAACCATAAAACTGCACCTTAATTAGGCTTTAAATACTTAATTTATAACTCAAATAACTGTTTATTCAGGCTTAAATCAGGCTTACTGACTACAAAATCAAAGATGCACTATGTAACTTTTCCTTTGGGGGTCCGTCACCTCCTTGTTTCTATGGATACGTCATTTCTAATGTTCCGCAGTGTGACTTTAAACAGCTCTACTTTACATTTATTCGGTCACAGGTGGTTTTAGAGCTCAAAAATTCCAAGAAAAACACAACATTCTGACTGTGAGCGGGGTCGCCTCTCCACAGATCTGACCTGTAAATGGGTCTGGTTTAATCTCCATGAAGACAGAAAGGTTTAATGCCGTACTGTGAAACATTCCAGACAAAGCAATAGCATCTAATAATCGCCACGGAGACAAGCATTTGACAGACCCTCCACCAGAAAAAATACACAGTGCATCTTTAAAGAGATTAAGGATTAATTAAGTAACTACGCCTGAATCATTGTTAATTAACAGTTTGTTAATTATGAATTGAGTCCTCAGTCATGCTTTACTACAGGTAATTATGCGTATTTAAACTGTCACCTTTTATTTTAATCACAGCCTGGTGATAAGGGAAGTTATTTAACCTATAATTTAAATGTTTAACCTTTTATTTAGATTTTTTTTGGTCTGATTTTGATGTTATATGTAAATAATATGATAATTAAGATTGAAATTCAATTCTATTTGATATTTTGCATTTTTGAAACTCATCTCAGTGTTGGTAAAAATTTAAATCCAAGTTTAGTTTTTATTTTTCCAAGTTTAGTGTGAATAACAGGATTTAGACCGACTCGCCAAAAGACTCGATGAAGTTTAACGAGTCCTGAGTTCATGTTCATGTCCTGGTCTAGTCCAGGTTTAGTCCTGGTTTAGTCCTGGTTTAGTCCTGGTTTAGTCCTGGTCTAATCCTGGTCTCTGATGGGGACATGTGGGTTGGCATTGATTCTGCTCAAGGTCGGATGTAAAATGTCGATACCCATCTCCGCTGTGGGACGGGGGAGGGGCTATGAACCACGAGAGCTGGGCTGAGTTAGTCCTGGGTTAGTCCTGGTTCAGACCTGGTTCAGTCCTGGTTTAGTCCGGGTTTAGTCCTGGTTCAGTCCTGGTTCAGTCCTGGTTTAGTCCTGGTTCAGTCCTGGTTCAGTCCTGGGTTAGTCCTGGCTTAGTCTTGGTTTAATCACAGTTTAGTCCCAATTTAATCCCGGTTCAGACCTGGGTTAGTCCTGGCTTAGTCTTAGTTTAGTCCTGGTTTAGTCCCGGTTTAGTCCCAGTTTAGACCCGGTTCAGTCCTGGTTTAGTCCTGGTTCAGACCTGGTTCAGTCCTGGTTTAGTCCTGGTTTAGTCCGGGTTTAGTCCTGGTTTAGCCCTGGTTTAGTCCTGGTTCAGTCCTGGTTCAGTCCTGGTTTAGTCCTGGTTCAGTCCTGGTTCAGTCCTGGGTTAGTCCTGGCTTAGTCCTGGTTTAGTCACAGTTTAGTCCCAATTTAATCCCGGTTCAGACCTGGGTTAGTCCTGGCTTAGTCTTAGTTTAGTCCTGGTTTAGTCCCGGTTTAGTCCCAGTTTAGACCCGGTTCAGTCCTGGTTTAGTCCTGGTTCAGACCTGGTTCAGTCCTGGTTTAGTCCTGGTTTAGTCCGGGTTTAGTCCTGGTTTAGCCCTGGTTTAGTCCTGGTTCAGTCCTGGTTCAGTCCTGGTTTAGTCTTGGTTCAGTCCTGGTTCAGTCTTGGGTTAGTCCTGGCTTAGTCTTGGTTTAGTCCCAGTTTAGTCCCAATTTAATCCCGGTTCAGACCTGGGTTAGTCCTGGCTTAGTCTTAGTTTAGTCCTGGTTTAGTCCCGGTTTAGTCCTGGTTTAGTCCTGGTTTAATCTTGGTTTATTCCTGGTTTAATCTTGGTTTATTCCTGGTTTCGTCTTGGTTTAGTCCTGGTTTAATCCTGGTTTAGTCCTGGCTTAGTCCTGGTTCAGACCTGGTTCAGTCCTGGTTTAGTCCTGGTTCAGACCTGGTTTAGTCTTGGTATAGCCCTGGCTTAGTCCTGGTTCAGACCTGGTTCAGTCCTGGTTTAGTCCTGGTTTAGTCCTGGTTCAGACCTGGTTTAGTCTTGGTATAGTCCTGGTTTAGTCCTGGTTTAGTACTGGTTTAGTCCTGGTTTAGTCCTGGTTTAGTCTTGGTTTAGTCCTGGTTTAGTCCTGGTTCAGTCCTGGTTTAGTCCTGGTTCAGACCTGGTTTAGTCTTGGTATAGTCCTGGCTTAGTCCTGGTTCAGACCTGGTTCAGTCCTGGTTTAGTCCTGGTTCAGACCTGGTTTAGTCTTGGTATAGTCCTGGTTTAGTCCTGGTTTAGTCTTGGTTTAGTCCTGGTTTAGTCCTGATTTAGTCTTGGTTTAGTCCTGGTTTAGTCCTGATTTAGTCTTGGTATAGTCCTGGTTTAGTCCTGGTTTAGTCTTGGTTTAGTCCTGGTTTAGTCCTGATTTAGTCTTGGTATAGTCCTGGTTTAGTCCTGGTTTAGTCTTGGTTTAGTCCTGGTTTAGTACTGGTTTAGTCTTAGTTTAGTCCTGGTTCAGACCTGGTTTAGTCTTGGTATAGTCCTGGCTTAGTCCTGGTTCAGACCTGGTTCAGTCCTGGTTTATTCCTGGTTCAGACCTGGTTTAGTCCTGGTTTAGTCTTGGTTTAGTCCTGGTTTAGTCCTGGTTTAGTCTTGGTTTAGTCCTGGCTTAGTCCTGGTTCAGACCTGGTTCAGTCTTGGTTTAGTCCTGGTTCAGACCTGGTTTAGTCTTGGTATAGTCCTGGCTTAGTCCTGGTTCAGACCTGGTTCAGTCTTGGTTTAGTCCTGGTTCAGACCTGGTTTAGTCTTGGTATAGTCCTGGTTTAGTCCTGATTTAGTCCTTTTTTTTCTTTTGGTTCAGTGGAGATCAGCAATTCCAGGGCTGAAATCCTCCAAATGAAGTGTTTACGTTTTGAGAGAAGAACTCCTCTCCTCCTAAATCTGCAGGTTTGTGCGTTAAAAAATGTGAATGAAACAAAAAAAGAACACAACTCCCGGTGTTTGTGACGAGGAAATAATATTATAACAGATCAGAAAAGTACATTTACAAAATAGACACGGAGAAAATCGCTGTTAAAACAGACGAATCACAGATGAAACTTTGTTGTTAATCGTTGTGAATGGCGGATTGATGAATGGCGGATTGATGGTGCGTTAGTGGGTGCGGTGGACGAGATAATGTGAGTGAATGGGCCGCGGCGGATGTCGGGTAATGTACGGTAATGCTCCGAAGCACCTCCTGCTCACAGCACAGGAAACAAGCCCAACTCTGAAACAACTCAACTCCGAGCCAAACAAACGCACCAATCAACATTTTATAAGTCGAAAAAAGAACGTGAGTGAAAGTCGACCACAGCAGGGGTGTCGGACCAGGGGGGGTTTACCCGGGGCCCAGGACAAGAGGGGTCCCTCAAAAAGTCTTCTAAAATATATGTTTTAATTAGAACAGGTCAACAGTCCCGGTTTAGTCCTGGTTCAGTCTTGGTTTAGTCCTGGTTTAGTCCCTGTTTAGTCTTGGTTTAGTCCCAGTTTAGTCCCAGTTTAGTCTCGGTTTAATCCCGGTTTAGCCCTGGTTTAGTCCTGGTTCAGTCCCGGTTTAGTCCCAGTTTAGTCTCGGTTTAGTCCCGGTTTAGCCCTGGTTTAGTCCTGGTTCAGTCCTGGTTTAGTCCTGGTTCAGTCCTGGTTTAATCCTAGTTTAGTACTGGTTCAGTTCTGGTCTAATCCTGGTTCAGTCCTTGTTCAGTCCTGGTTTAGTCATGGTTCAGTCCTGGTCCAGTCCTGGTTCAGTCCTTGTTCAGTCTTGGTTTAGTCCTGGTTCAGTCCTGGTCTAGTCCTGGTTCAGTCCTTGTTCAGTCCTGGTTTAGTCCTGGTTCAATACTGGTTTAGTCGTGTTTCAGTCCTGGTTTAGTCTTGGTTCAGTCCTGGTTCAGTCCTGGTCTAATCCTGGTTCAGTCCTTGTTCAGTCCTGGTTTAGTCCTGGTTTAGTCCTGTTTCAGTCCTGGTTCAGTCCTGGCTTAGTCTTGGTTCAGTCCTGGTTAAGTCCTGGTTCAGTCCTGGTTCAGTCCTTGTTCAGTCCTGGTTTAGTCCTGGTTTAGTCCTGTTTCAGTCCTGGTTCAGTCCTGGCTTAGTCTTGGTTCAGTCCTGGTTAAGTCCTGGTTCAGTCCTGGTCTAGTCCTGGTTCAGTCCTTGTTCAGTCTTGGTTTAGTCCTGGTTCAGTCCTGGTCTAGATGGAAGATGCATTAAAATTGGACAATCAGAGTTCTGTATTCAGACTATTTTGAATACTTTTACTTTCATTTGCATTTAAATTAGTCCATAAACACAATTTGAGGTTAATTACAGCTTCATGTTTGTTTAGATCGGGAAACACTGTTTAAAAAGTTGCAAGATTTCTTGAAAAAAAAACACAAAATGCAGTTAAGCAGCACATTTTCAGGAGCTTGTGGTTAGTCCGAGTGTTCGTGTCCAGTTTAGGAGTTTGAGTTTCGACCATAAGGTGAGAATGAGTCACTTCGTTTTACGTTTGGTTTGTTCCTGTAAGATTAACTCAACCAAAATGAGGGTTTCATGTTCCAGAATGAGTCCAAAATCTCAAATCTCCAAGAGCAGGGTCCTGTAGAACTTTATGGGTGAAATTTTAACACAGCTCCATTAAAGGGTCCGTATTAAGCTATTTTCTGATCTGTTTTAATGTCTCAAACAGAAAACACTCTGTTCCACCTTGAGATGTCATGTCATAAGTTCAAAGTCAGCTTTATTGTGAAAAACCATATGTACAGGTCGCACACACATGATTTGAAATTGCAGCGCCCCCTAGGCCCACAGTGAACATAAAACATGTGATAAACAAGACAATAAACACCATGACTAAAACATCACATATACCCGTAGCAACAGTACAAAAGGCTTGTGTATAATACAAATAAGTAAAACACACAATGTGGAGCGGAATAAAGCTCAAATGTGTCATTTAAGTAGCAGTGTCAGTGTCCTGTAAGTGTCATTTAAGCAGCAGTGTCAGTTTCATTTAAGTGTCATTTAAGTAGCAGTGTCAGTGTCATTTAAGCAGCAGTGTCAGTTTCATTTAAGTGTCATTTAAGTAGCAGTGTCAGTGTCATTTAAGCAGCAGTGTCAGTTTAATTTAAGTGTCATTTAAGTAGCAGTGTCAGTGTCCTTTAAGCACGAGTTTCAATGTAATTTAAGCAGCAGTGTCATTAAAGAATCATTTAAGCAGCAGTCAAATTCATTTAAGTGTAATTTAAGCAGCAGTGTTGGTGTAATTTAAGCAGCGGTGTCAGTGTCATTTAAGCAGCAGTGTCAGTGTCATTTAAGCAGCAATATAATTTAAGTGTAATTTAAGCAGCAGTGTCAGCGTCATTTAAGTGTAATTTAAGCAACAGTGTCAGTGTCATTTAAGTGTCCTTTAAGCAGCAGTGTCAGTGTCATTTAAGCAGCAGTGTCATTTAAGAGTCATTTAAGCAACAGTGTCAGTGTTATCCAAGCAGCAGTGTCAGAGTAATTTAAGTTTAATTCAAGCAGCAGTGTCGGTGTAATTTAAGCAGCAGTGTCAGTGTCATTTATGTGTCATTTAAGCAGCAGTGTCAGTTCATTTAAGCAGCAGTATCAGAGTCATTTAAGCAGCAGTGTGATTGGGAGAGAGTTCAGCATCCTGACAGCTTGGTGGATGAAGCTGTCTTTCAGTCTGCTGGTCTTGGCCCTGAGGCTCCTCAGTCTCCTTCCTGACGGCAGCAGACTGAAGAGGCAGTTGGATGGGTGCTTTGCGGGTGAGGCGGGTGAGGTACATAAGTTTAAATGTACTTAGCACCCTGTTGGAGTTGTTGGAGTAATACAATTCAAAAGTTCCTTTTTATCCACAAATATCAAATTTTAAACAAAAATGATTATCTGTGACTTTAGTTTTTTTTGTCCTGTCAGACTCGATAAGAGCTGTTATCCTTGAAAAGTTGGTGCAGTGCGTGGCTTTACTTGTGCAGATGTCATGTACTTGCTTTGATTGGAATGTTCCACAATAGGGCATTAAACATGTCCGTCTTGCATGTGTTCAGTTACAGATGTTTAAATCTGCACAACATTGTCACAAAAAGCACACATTCTTACTGTGAGCAGGGTCGCGTGTCCACAGATCTGATTTATAACTTAATCTGAAGTCTACAGGGGCATTAAGCATTTTAAGCAAAGAAAAGTTACAGAGTGCACCACAAGGTCCTGTATTAAGCAAAATTGACTCCTATGAGCTGGTAATCATGTGATAATGTCACAAACACCTGGAGTTTTGTTTTGTTTTGTTTCATTCACAAATTTTTAACGCACAAACCTGCAGATTTAGGATGAGTTCTTCTCTCAAACAGAAAACACTCAGTTCCACTTTGTGATGTCATCATGTGGTGATACAGGAAGTGCTTAGCTATTTTTAAAGAAGAAGAAGTGACTTTATTGATCTCACACAGGAGAAATTGTTCTCCTGTTATTAGGAACAGTGGGCAGCACATGTGACCATTGGGACCATCTCCATGATCTTGTTGCTTCGGTTTGGTCAGGACCTCAGCTGGAGGATTTTACCTGGAGCATGTTTTGGGTTGATGGGGGAAACCAGAGGAAACCCACCCACTTTCACGTGAAAACTACCACTTCATGACATCACAAAGTGGAATGGAGATGTAGACAGACTAATAATAATGATGAAAAAAAATATTTTTTTTTTTTTGATTAATTATAAACATTATAACATGGTTTAAAGGTACTTCTATTATAATCATGTACTACTATAAATAGTACTACTATTGTACTTATGTACTACTCCTATAAATACTACTACTATTGTACTTATGTACTACTACTATAAATACTACTATTATACTTATGTACTACTACTATAAATACTACTATTGTACTTGTGTACTACTACTATAAATACTACTATTATACTCCTGTATTAATACTATAAATACTACTATTATACCCATATACTACTACTATAAATAATACTACTATTATACTCATATACTACTACTATAAATACTACTTGATGCGTGAAAAGTCCCTCAGTCGTCCAGGTAGAATCCATGATAAAAGGAGAAGTTCAATTTGTCAACTGGACAAAGTTTGTTTGGTTGAAAACGTTTCGCCGCTCATCCGAGAGGCTTCGTCAGCTCAGAGCTGAAGAAGCCTCTCGGATGAGCGGCGAAACGTTTTCAACCAAACAAACTTTGTCCAGTTGACAAATTGAACTTCTCCTTTTATCTTATAAATACTACTATTATACCCGTATACTACTACTATAAATACTACTATTACACTCAGGTACTACTAGTATAAATACTACTGCTATTGTACTTGTGTACTATAATAATAATAATACATTTTATTTATATAGCGCTTTTCAAGACACTCAAAGACTACTACTATAAATACTACTACTATACTTGTGTACTACTACTATAAATACTACTACTATTACACTCATGTACTACTAGTATAAATACTACTCCTATTGTACTTGTGTACTATAATAATAATAATAATACATTTTATTTATATAGCACTTTTCAAGACACTCAAAGACTACTACTATAAATACTACTACTATACTTGTGTACTACTACTATAAATACTACTACTACTGTACTTATGTACTACTACTATAAATACTACTACTATACTTGTGTACTACTACTATAAATACTACTACTACTGTACTTATGTACTACTATTATAAATGCTACTACTATACTTATGTACTACTACTATAAATACTACTACTACTGTACTTATGTACTACTACTATAAATGCTACTACTATACTTGTGTACTACTACTATAAATACTACTACTACTGTACTTATGTACTACTACTATAAATACTACTATAATACTTTCAATGGTCTCTATAGAAACGTTTGTGCTGCATTTGACCCGTCCTTCAGTTGGATTTAGAACATTAATATTACATGAGCAGTTTTCCTGACATTCCCATCACATGTGCAGTTTTCCTGACGTTCCCGTTTGTCGGAATCATCGCTCCAAACGTCCGTGGCTCTTGTTTGGACTGGCATAGTTTCCCAGCGCGGCGCTCCCTCAGGCCTGCTCGGCTCTGGGATCTGGACTGTCTATATTTCAGTCCTTCCGCTCGGCTCAGATTCGCCACATCCGGAAACTCATCCCGGTTTATGGTCATTCAATCTGCCTGAGGTCCCACCGGAACACCGCCGCTGGCCCCTGGGTCCTACTGCCCCATCCCGCGCTCTCCTCCGGGGTAAAGAGGCTGCAGTGGAACATTTAAGGCAAAAGGCAGTGCATTTCAACCATTTCTCCTGAAATGAAACTTAAAACCATACTTCGGAACATTCTCCATGGAGTTAGATCTGGTTTATGCTGTACTGTGGAAGATTATAGCCAAAGGAACGACATTCCCATGGAAACAAGCAGGAGAAATGCCCCCTCTGTCGCAAATAAATGCAAAAAAACAAAGTCTAAAACACAACTAAAGTGATAAAACATGCTTGTACTCTCTATTTTGGCTAAAAAGTCCATTTTGACAGGCCATACCTGCCTGTCAAAGCCTGATCCCGTCAGATCGCAGAAGCTAAGCAAGGCAGCGCCTGGTTAGTACTTGGATGGGAGACCGCTGGGAATTCCAGGTGACACAGTGGGGCGCCAGTTGCAAAAAACTGTCGCTGTGTCCTTAGGCAAGACACTTCACCCACATTGCCTAGGATGAAAGTGGAGTGTGTGTGAGTGTTGGAGGTGGTCGGATGGGCTGATGGCGCAGATTGGCAGCCTCGCTTTCCGTCAGGCTGCCCCAGGGCAGCTGTGGCTACAGAAAGTAGCTTACCACCACCAAGTGTGGAGTGAATGAACAATGAACAATGAACTGTAAAGCGCTTTGGGTGTCATGAAAGGCGCTATATAAATGCAATTAATTATTATTATTATTACTGTAGCTTTAAATCGTATAACTTGGAATGATTTAAGCAATTACATTTTTCGTATTTACGGTAAAAAAGTATTGTCCACCATACAGAATGTAGTAATTTTGATCATCAGGAAGTACGCAGAGATCCATCTCCAGATCACGAGACAGAAATCTAGCAAGTAGCCCCAACGGACTTAAAAAAAAATCCTGGAATTCGCCTTCGACTTTTGAGCTTCGAGACTTTATATTTTACAAAATAACAAGAGAATATTCTGCAGACTGCACTGGCCGAACCGTCGGGTCAGAGACAGGTCTGAAAGCATGTCCATGTCCATGAGCAGCAGGTCTAAACGAAGTTACGCCCGATGCCATGGACGGTAGATTGCGGTGATAGTCAGGACCAGACCTCATTAGTCCTCAGTCCTGGGCTCATTTAAAAACACATCCGCCCCAAGTCCGACCTGCTCTTATCTGTGTGCAGGCTACAGGACCCGCCCAGGCTCGAGCGGACTGCAGCATCGCTCGGAATCTCACTCCGAGCAAATACGAATGTGGATATTATCGTAGAATTCACTGAAGTAGAGCTGGAAGAAGAAGATTTACTGAAGTTTATTTACCATCAGTACCAAGTTCTAAGAAACATGAACCCTTACGACACTGTGATCGTTTTGTCCGGTCTATGCTTCCTTTATAGGGAGTATTATACCTCGGATGACGCCGGCAAGGCAAGGCAAGTTTATTTGTACAGCGCAATTCCTACACAAAGTCATTCAAAGTGTTTTAGAGAATAAGAAAGACATTAAAATCACAAAACAAACAAATCAAAACGTAAATAATCATCACAAAAATTAAAAGAGAGGCATTAAATGATAGAGAAGAGTTCAGAATGAAAAACTTTTGTACGTCGGCCAAGAAAACACGGACCGTAGACTGTGACAAGAAGCGGACTAAGGGAGTACGACATCACCCACGGCGTTCGGCTTCGGTCAAATGAAGCTCGTCGAGGCCTGCGGTTATAGGAACCAATTTGGAGCCAAGTTCCATATTTGGAATTCTGACCACGAGTATCATAGCGACTGAAAGAGCCAATCCTGAGCGAGGCAGTTTCCCGCCCACGCCGCTGGTTTAACAGACGCAGACGGCTGATTTGTCCGGTATTAACATTCATTTCTGGATTTATGGACAAAATTGTGAAATAAAAGCATCAGGATCACATCAAGCGGATTAATATGAACATTTAAGACCAAAATGATGAGGCCACAGCAGCAGTTATGGAGAGACCAGTGACAGTTTTTCAATATAAAGTGAACTGAAGCCAGAGTCAGTGGAGCCCAATCACACCCATACACTCTCTTTATTTGGAACGTCGCGGCTAGGAGGTTAGCTATGTCCATAGTATATATATATACACACTGTTCATTCACGTTTTTATTTATTCACATTTATATTTATTCACATATTTATTTATTCATGTTTTTATTTATTCACATTTTTATTTATTCACATTTTATTTATTCACTTTTTTTTATTCACATTTATATTTTCTCACATTTATATTTATTCACATTTTTAATCACATTTTTATTTATTCACATATTTATTGATTCATGTTTTTATTTATTCACATTTTATTTATTCACATTTTATTTATTCACATTTTTATTTATTCACATTTTATTTATTCACATTTATATTTCCTCACATTTATATTTATTCACATTTTAATCACATTTTTATTTATTCTCATATTTATTTATTCATGTTTTTATTTACTAACATTTTATTTATTCACATTTTCATTTATTCACATTTATATTTTCTCAGATTTATATTTATTCATATTTTTAATCACATTTTTATTTATTCACATTTATAATTATTCACGTTTTTATTTATTCACATTTATATTTTCTCACATTTATATTTATTCACATTTTATTTATTCACATTTTTATTTATAAAAAAAAAAAAACTCAATCAAATAGTGATGGCATGCGCGACCATCACCTTAAAAAGCGGCTAGCAGGTTAGCTATGTCCATCCTGTATATATACACTGTCTCTGAGTCCAGGACTGTAGGGAGTATTATACCTCTGATGAAAACAAGGTCTGAGCTGGCAGTGTAGGGACTGGCACAGCACAGAAACATAAATACACAGAAACAAATTACAAATTATCGATCAAGTTTTCATATTCTTCGTATGGATCTCACGATATATGTTTTTATTTGTTTTACAATTTAAAACTGCACTGCGTAACTTTTTCTTTGGCGCTCTGTCACCTGCTTGTTTCTATGGATACGTTCAAAGTTCTTGATCCTGGTGTTTTTATTTCACTATTTTGTCCATAAATCAAGAAAGAATGGATGTGATTCCAATTGGGCTCCACTGACTCTGGCTTCAGTTCACTTTATATTGGAAAACTGTCACAGGTGTTTCCATAACTGCTGCTGTGAACCTCATTATTTTGGTTTTAAATGTTCGTATTAATTCGCTCGCCGTGATCCTGATGTTTTCATTTCACTATTTCACCATAAATCAAGAAATTAACGTTAATACCGGACAAATCAGGCGTCTGCGTCTGTTAAACCAGCGGCGTGGGCGGGAAGCGGCGTTACCTTCATCAGCCTCGCTCAGGATTGGCTCTTTCAGTCGCTATGATACTCGTGGTCAGAATTCCAAATATGGATCTTGGCTCCAAAACGGTTTCTATAACCGCAGGCCTCGACGAGCTTCATTTGACCGAAGCCGAACGCTGTGGGTGACGTCGTACTCCCTTAGTCCGCTTCTTTACGCAGTCTACGGTCCGTTTTATCTTGGCCGACGTACAAAAGGTTTTCATTCTGAACTCTTCTCTCTCATTTAAAGCGTCCCGAATGTTCCGAAGTGTGACATTAAACAGTTCTACTTTACGTTTATTCAATTACAGCTGGTTTTACAGCTCAAAAATACCGAGAAAAACAGACATTCTGAGTTTTATTGTGAGTGATCAAGCAACGACGAAATGACGTGACGCTCTGGATGACGTCACAGTCTATGGATACAACTTTAACCCTGTGAGCAAAGTGTCCATGTGAGGTTTTTTGTTTTTGTTTTTTTTATTTTCAATCCAGTCAAACAAAATAAACTGTCCCACGGAGAATACAAACACAAATTGGAGTTGAATTAGTGTGGCTCGCCTGTAACGTTGAATGCTTGACGGTGTAGCCGGTCTAAGTGAAGGTTGCCCCTGTGCGTGCGCCCGTCCGGTGATGGATCTGGGAGCTCCGGTTTCACAGTCTTGAGTTCCCTCTGATTGTTTTTGCATTGGATTTTTCAGACACTCTCAGTTTCTGTGGAGCAGTCTCTGGGCTCGTTCTCTGCTGTACAGTTACTGAGAATGTGAAACAGAAAACGGTTGCGTAATCAGTCAACACAACTGGACTTGGACGCTTCAAAATGGCCGATATTACGCAAAATTGACTCTTGTGAGCTTTAAGACGTGTCATAATGTTGTTTCCTCCTCAAAAATAAACCTGGAGTTGTGTTTTGTTTCATTCACATATTTGAATTATCCTGGATTATTAGTCCGTCTACATCTCCAAAGCTCCAAATGCCCTGTTCCACCTTGTTATGTCGTGTCGGGGTAGTTGTGTGACTTATTTATTCACGTTTTTATTTATTCATATTTATATTTATTCATGTTTTTATTTATTTACATTTATATTTATTCACGTTTAAATTTATTCACGTTTAAATTTATTCACATTTATATTCATTCACATTTATTTATATTTGTGTTTTTTATTTATTCACGTTTTTATTTATTCACATTTTTATTTATTCACATTTATATTTATATAAAAAACAAAAAACAAAAAAAAAACCAAAGCTCAATCAAATAGCGATAGCACGCACGACCATCACCTTAAAAAAAGATCCATTTTAAGTTGAAGTTGGGCAGTCGGACACTCCATCTGTACCACTGTACTGGACCGTTGTGGTGAAGAGGGAGCTGAGCCGAAAGGCAAAGCTCTCGATTTACCGTCGATCTACGTTCCTCCCCTCACCTATGGTCATGAGCTCTGACCGAAAGGACGAGATCGCGGATACAAGCGGCCGAAATGAGTTTCCTCCACAGAGTGGCTGGACCCTCCCTTAGAGATCGAGTGAGGAGCTCAGTCACACGGGAGGGGCTCGGAGTAGAGACGCTGCTCCTCCACGTGGAGAGGAGCAGCTGAGGTGGCTCGGGCGTCTGTTCCGGACGCCTCCTGGACGCCTCCCTTGGGAGGTGTTCCGGACACGTCCCACCGGGAGGAGGCCCCGGGGAAGACCCAGGACACGCTGGAGGGACTATGTCTCCCGGCTGGCCTGGGAACGCCTTGGGGTCCCCCCGGAGGAGCTGGAGGAAGTGTCCGGAGTGAAGGAAGTCTGGGAGTCCCTGTTTAGACTGTTGCCCCGGTGACCCGGCCCCGGATAAGAGGAAGAAAATGGATGGATGGTCACTCCATCTGATAGACATATTTAATTTTTGTGTCAATTGACCCATGGGAGGTGGAACTGGCTTAAGCCAATTCAGGGTCACTGTTTTCCTTGGGATATCTGCTCTAATCGTGTCTTCGATCTTCTCCTTGACACTTGACCAAAATGTGTGAAGAATCCCTCAGTCGTCCAGGTAGAATCCACGGCAAAAGGAGAAATTCAATTTGCTGGGTTAGCTGGATTGCTGGACAAAAGTTTATTTGGTTGAATAGCTTTTGCAGCTCATCCAAGCTGCTTCTTCAGTTCTGGTTAGAGTGTGGTGTAATTTCAAAGTAATTTCAGTGTAGTTAGCGCTCCCTTCAGGCAGATACAGGCAGTGTCCACCAGCGTCTGACCAGAACTGAAGAAGCAGCTTGGATGAGCTGAGAAACGGATTCGACCAAATAAACTTTTGTCCATTTGACAAACTGAATTTCTCCTTTTGCCACTTCCCCAAAATGTTTTTTTATTTTCGGGCAGTCCCCCAAAAATACGGGTGTGGTCTCCAACCAAACCACCTTCTCTCCAGCACCTGTCATCAATCATAAATGTCTGTAATGGGGTTCTGAAAAATCTGATTTTTGTTTTCCAAAAAAGCCGTTGCAGAAGCAAAAGCAGAAGCAAAAGCCGGGAAGTGATTTTTCTTTACTTATGTTATGTACAGATGAGTAATGGGGGTGGGGTTAAATAAGTTTTGTTCCCCCCACTCCTTCTTGGACGTTACAAATTTGGTTGTTCTTTTGTATATTTATACTACCTTTTTCCATATTTGGAATAGGAATTTATTTAAGGAAAAAACAAGATCATGTAGATTGGGTTAATGCGAACATTTTAACACCAAACACCATTTTAACACTGTTGGAGCCAGAAGCGCATCCATGTTCACTTTGTATTTGTAACGTGGATGTTAGCAGGTTAAGTATGTCCATCTGTGCAGTCTCCGCTCATAACAGAGGACTTTGTCACTGTCGTGGCTGAGGGCTGTTGTCTGGAGTCCAAAGGGCCGGTGGGCGGGTCCAGCGCGATCTCTCGGAGAAACGAGGCCAAACGGAGAGGAGAGAGCTGCAGATCGGAGATAAACTGGAAAGGCCTCCTGACACTGAACAGAAGCGTTCATAAAACCAACTCTCTCTGATTTGTCTTAAAAATACAAACATGTAGCTTCAGGCCACATCGCATTTAAGTATCCTCCAAATCACATTTTATTATCGGATCTGCTCTTCCAGACGCGCTGGGAGCACATGTGAAACTTTGAGGCAGTAAATTGTCAATACGAGGGTCATTCAGAAAGTTCTAAGACAAATTAAAAAACAACTTTATTTTTGAGAGTAACTACATAACATTTGAGAGTAACTACATAACATCCACCTAAGTCAATACACTTCTGCGAGCGATGTTTCCACCGAAAAATTCCTTCTCGATAGAATTCTGGAGCTTGTCTAGTCAACCAGGTCACAACCTCCCTCTTCGCTTCAGGTATGGACTGAAATCTTGTTCCTTTTCCAACTTTGGAAATAGGAAAAAAAAACATCCATAACACTTTGCAAATCTTCAATAATTTCTTTAGGTTTCCATTGAAGTTTTGTTAGAAATGTAATGTTTGCTCGGACTTCAGATTGGCTCATTTTGGAGGGTCAAAAAAGTGTGTTGTGCAATATGTAACGTAACTCTTTGAATAACAAAACTAGAACGCTGAAACTTGTGAAATGTGTTTATAAGTCATCAGTGGTACGATTCAAGGTCATTTTGTTGAACTAGTTCGACTCATTTTGAATTTATGGCATTTGTCTTAGAACTTTTTGAATGGCCCTCGTATAATCACTATATCAATGAACTTAAAGGAATAGTAACGTTTTTTACAATCTGAACCTTATTTCTGTAATAAAACAAGGTGAGTAACTCACCCATAGCACTTTGGTGTCATTTGGAGCATGTCCGGAGATTTTGGAGTTTAGCGATATCCAGGTAACGTGAGTGCTCAGGTCAGGCGATTGCAGTCACCAAATAACACAAACTTTAGCACTTTTCAAATCACAGAAGCTCAATGTTAGTCTGCACTATCACTGGAGTCAAAAGTGGCCTGTAATACGATATCCATCCATGTTTTAATTGGATGACGAGGACAGTGCGCATGCTCGCATTCACAGCTGATTTGCAGATAACACGACGCTCTCAGCTCTCGGTTACAGTCATAAACATCTCCGCTTGAGAAAACCCGAAATGGTGCGAACATGCATTTATCCCGGTTGTGAAAACCAAATGACAGCTTGGACGAAGTTGAGTTTTCACAGGATTCCTCATCACAATCCGGAGTTATTGAAACTGTGGCTAGTTGCTTTGAGAATGGACCCAAACATAGGATAGTGCAGACTAATATTGAGCTTATGTCATCTGAAAAGTGCAAAAGTTTGTGTCATTTGGTGACTGCAACACTGTGCCCCGAGCACTCACGTTACGGATATCGCTAAACTACAAAATCTCCGCAAATGCTCCAAATGACACCAAAGTACAATGGGTGAGTTACTCGTGTTGTTTTACTACCGAAATGAGGTTCAGATTGTAAAAAAACATTACTATTCCTTTAAATCAGACCTCTTCTGCAAGATTGACTTTTCAAAGCGTTTAACCTCTCGAAGTTGTATTTGGAGTGATTTGTGCATGTTTGAGCAATCTTTAATAACTTATTTTTGATATATTGGCCAAATCAACCCTAATTTTCACCTCTACCGGTACACGCCCACTGCTCTGAACTTACTAAGGATAACTTACTTACCCTAATACTGTAAATGAATCCTTCTTCAAAATCAAGACTCAGTGCATGAGAGCGCATCTTGAAGACTGTCATAAGACATAAGAAGAGAGTCATAAATATGTCTCTGAAACACTTTATTCTGGGCGTTGTTGCTTGAATGCAAATGAGGAGGACAGAGACAGGCCAGTGCAGCGGGTGAGGGTGTGGCCAAATACGCCGCTGTTTCCTGGATTAGCGGTGCGCTGTCACTCACTTCCATGTTTTAAGAGCGGAGGAAGATATGAGACGATTTCTATTTTTAAAAAAACACATTTCCACAGAAAATAAAATTAAACCACTGCTGTTTCAGAGGTTCGGAGGCTCGGATAAAGGACATCCGAGCCTGGATCCACTCTCATGTGTTTCCAGGCGAATAAAAAAACGCATCTCGCACCTTGTAGCTGGTTTGCAGTCCAAACTCACTGGGCGTGATTTCCAGAGACGGTGGGTGGACATCCAAACGGGGGGTGGAAACCTTTCCGCAAGTGTGACGTCAGAAGCGTCCCTTGTTCAGAATCACCCGTTTGGGCTGTCTTTTTTTCAAACGCGGAAAAGGATCGCAAATGCTCAGTTTACAAATTTCACAACTTTTAGCCATGGGAAGGGCCCTAAACAGGGTAGGGGAGCTCACATTAACGTTCAAAAACCTCAGAAAGTGAAAATTTCATGCCATGGGACTTTTAATCTGTGATACTTGGCAGCGTTGCGAAGTCACTTTGGAACAATTGAAAAAAACTAATGCTCTGCTTGTTAGTGTGATGTGCAGCTATAGGAGGGGCCCACAGCCTGCAGCGCTGAAGTCAGCAAATTTTATTTAGATATTATGTTCTGGTTGATTTCCTGCATAAAAATACACACAAGGTTTTATATTAACGCTTTAATAAGAAGAAATAATGGCACAAAACGTGACTACAACGCTCTTTTATAGATTTGTGGTTAAAACAGAGGCTCTGTGAGTTTGTATTAAATTTAAATTACATCGTTTGAGGAAAATAATCAACATTTCTTGTCCTCAGCTTCAGTACAGTCCACAATAGCCTGTGCAGATTCATTCTTTGTTGCCCCTACAGGTTTTTCTTCTACCAGCAAGGAGGTGTTTTTTAAATTTTATTTATAATTACCCTTTATATTTAAAACAATATCTAGTCCCATTTAGCTCCTCATACAATCTTCACCATACCAACCACTTCTTTTTTATACCTCAGAATTAAAAAGGAAGTAGATAAACATGCATCTCAACTAGTGCTGTCAGGCGATTAAAAATTAATCTAATTAATTGCAGGATCATAATTAATTAATCTAATTAATTGCATTTTAATCTCATATCTGCTAAAGGTACCCAAATAAAAAATTCGAATTCTAGGACTTTGCGCATTCATTTCCCAAATTCTGCGAGAGTGGTTTGGTGGTTTGTTGGTTTGTTGGTTTGGTGGTTTGTTGTTGTTGTTAATTTTTATAACGCGTTTAATAATGCGTATAATTTGCAGTGTAATTAATTAATCTAATTAATGCGATAAACTAACAGCCCTAATTTCAACACAAAGCCCTGTCTGACTGGAACCGTCTCACAATTTCAATCCACTCTCTGACTTCTCTTCCATTGTTCAGGAACGATGTTTTAGACCAATTTAAGCATGTGTGTAACTGTTTCTAATCTCGATTCTTGGGACAGTTGGGGAGGGTGGGTTAACTTGAACTATGTTCACACTGCAGGGCTTAATGCTCAGTTCCGATTTTTTTGTGAAATCCCATTTTTTTGCGAGGTCGTTCACATTTCCAATTAAATGCGACTTGTATGTGATCTCCAGTGTGAACTTTAAACACCCCAAAAGTGTCCCACATGTGCCTTGAAAGACACGAGGTCACGTGCAGTGAGCGTGCTCAATGTTTACGGAAGTCGCCTAAAGTGTTGTACCGGAGCCAGAACATGTACAGCTTATTTGTTTTAAGGAGGAGACGGAGAAGGAGAGGGACAAGGTTTTTGGCCACGGCATTTTGTGGGGCAGTGACAGCAACGTCCGTAGAAATGAACGTGTTGACGCAGAGTCGCAGACAAGAGTGGTGGGATTGCTACGCGCTTCGCCGCTTCACTGACACGGAGTTCATATACTATTTTCGCATGACGAGAAGAACGTTTGTGTACATTTGTGAGCGCCTACTTGTACCACCCTCGCTGGAGGATACACGCCCAGGTTGGATGAACGTCACGTTCATCCAACCTGGGCGTGTATCCTGGCCGTTCAGACTGAAGTCGCATGTCAAAAGATCGGATATGTATCGGATTTAGGACCACATATCCAAGTGGCCTGGGTCGCATTTGAAAAAAATCGGACCTGTGTCGTTCAGACTGTCATTAGAAGATCAGATACAGATCGCATAGAGGCGAAAAAATTGGATTTGGGTCACTTCAGGGTGCCTTAAAGATCCCTGTATGTGTGTGTTTGTGTGTGTGTCACGTTTTGTCTTGTGCGTCGTATATTCCATAGTATTCCATATTCCATGTTTTATAGTCCAGAGGTCTTCAACCTTTTTCCTCCGGTGAGTTACTTTTTGTAAAACAAAAATGCCAGAGAGCTACTAATTTTAGCGGTCGCCAGAAATTTCATAAATAGAAGAGCCATGGTGAGCTGATGTTAGAGGTCTATAAAACATGACCCATTATCCCATTATCCAGTGCAGATCAAAATGATACATTTACAATGGAAATAGGCATTTAATCAATCAAATTTGAGTTATTCAGCGCAATATGTATACAGTGGTCCCTCGTTTATTGCGGTGGTTACATTCTAAAAATAATCCGCAATAGGTGAAATCCGCAAAGTCGTCATCTTTATATTTTACAATTATTCTACATGTTTTAAGTCTGTAAACGCCTCACCACACACATTCTACACTTTTCTTAGACTGGCATTAACATTTTCTCACATTTCTCTCTCGTTTAAACACTCTTTAAACACTTTCGTAGATTTTCAAGAAAAAAAGCCACAGTATTATAGAACGAAACCAAAGATCCAAACCTGTTTTCAGGCCTTAAACATAAATGTTTTCCTATACAAAAAAATTACATGAGTGCTTTTAGAAATAACAAATTCAATTGTAATGATCAACTACGAGCATGGACGCAGAAGAAATTATTAATAGTGACTCAGGCGTGTATTTCATAGTTCCTCTGACCAAGCCTCTTTGGTGTTTCATCGACATTGTGGGTTTTGTTCGGGAGAAAACTTCAGACTCACACTGAAGTGATCGAACATTTATATAAATTTGGCTGAACACATTCTGTACTGTACAGGTGACACGGAGAAGGACAGGCGAATCGGCAAAGGCCTACAGTCACTTAGCCAATCAGGACGTAGAAAACAATGTGCGCTGATACACTATAAAAGAATTGTAATAAAAAAATCCACGAAACAACGCGAAAGGTGAACCGTGATATAGTGAGGGACCACTGTAATTCAGAAATCCCTGGGCGAGCTACTTGGAAGGGGTGGAGAGCGACTGGTAGCTCCCGGCCTACAGGTTGGGGACCCCTGGTGTAGTCTTTATTGCTGCGGTGCCCATTCTGAGGACCCCCTCGAAAACAAGACATATCAAGGGGCTCATCATCTTAAATAAAAGTTACTAAATGTTTCTAAATCTGCCTACATATTGGCTCATGCATACCAGCAGAGGTTCATTTGGTCTTCTGATATTTTATCTTATTAAATTCTTTCATCATCACGTAACCACTCTGAGGAAAACCGGTAGTGAGCAGTCGAAATTGTCACTGTCCTATGTACCGTCAGCTGTCCTGGCTTCTTCTTCCATCAGCAAGGAAGCGCTCTCAGTCGTTACAATTTATTTTTAAATGCTTTTACCTCAGTTACCCTTTATATTTAAAACAATATCTAATCCAATCCTCAAGCGATCTTTACCAGAACAACCACCTCAGGTATGAAAACAAACTGTTAAAAAAACTGAATAAAATAATCTAGTAACATAAATTATCGGCCATCGGTTGCTCTGGATTCTAAACAATCAGCATTGGCATCTTCCATGAAAAAACCATATCAGCTGGTGTGTGAAGAATCCCTCAGTCGTCCAGGTAGAATCCATGTTAACTGGACAAAGTTCAGAACTGACGAAGTAGCTTGGATGATCTGCGAAACGTCTTCGACCAAATGAACTTTGTCCAGTTGACAAATTGATTTTCTCCCTTTACCATATCAGTTGATCTGTACTTGTAAGTGACCCTTCCCTTGTGTGTGCAGGTTTGTCTGACGTCCCGTGACTTTGGGGAGCAGTCGGTCCTGGTTCTGACCGGGGACTCTCCGTGATGGACCCTCGCTCCTTCAGGACGGACCCGGATGGCGTGGACCAGGTGCTGTCTCTGGACCAGATCAGGGCCATCCGCGCCAACAATGACTACGTGGAGCGTCCGGTGGCGGGGTTCGACCCTGGACCCCAGACTGGATTCTTCTACGTCCACGAGGACCGGGTCTACCCAGTCCACGGCCCGCCCGCTTTGCCGCGCAGCCAGAGCCACCAACAGCACCCTCACTTCACCCACCTGAGTCGCTCCAGCACCGTCAGCTCCACTTTGTCACGAACGAGCGGGGCGTCTGATCAGCGTCTTCTCGCCAGTCTTACTCCATCCCACTCCGGGTTAAGCTCCGTGGTGCGCTCGCAGCCCAAACCGGATATAAAGCAGGACATTTCTTTTGCGAAGGGCCTGACTGAGGATGAATTTGGACAGCACATGTTTATCTGTGAACGCTGTAGTCGCTGTAAATGCCAAGAGTGCTGTACCCCACGCCGTCTCCCCTCGTGTTGGGCGTGCAACCAGCGCTGCCTTTGCTCTCCTGAAAGCCTGGTGGAGTACGGGACGTGTCTGTGCTGCGTTAAGGGACTTTTCTACCACTGCTCCGCCGAGGATGACGAGGAGAACTGCGCCGACCGGCCGTGCTCCTGCTCGTCTTCCCACTCCTGTTCCCGCTGGACCTCCATGGCCTTCCTCGCCCTCTGCCTGCCCTGCCTGTGCTGCTACCCCCCGGCCCGCCTGTGCCTCGCCCTGTGCCAGTGTGCCCACGACAGAGCCACACGCCCCGGATGCCGATGTACCAACACCAACACCGTCTGCCGCAAGATCTCAGTCTCCAACCCCAACGCCGGTCCTCCTCCGCCGCTACGAAGCAAAACCATGGATAAGCTTTTATGACAGGGTTAAGGAGATCTAACGCGTCAAAAAGAACAACAGAAAGCCAGAGCTGAAGATTCTGAAACCTACCTACGATCCGCCCAGTCAGAGGAACTGGTTATTATGGTAAACAAATATGTGGAATAGTCAGGATTCAAAACTACTATGCAAAAAGAATATGTGTATTTCACATGGCCTGAAATACATCCCATTTTTACTTTTGATTTTTCATCTTCTGAATGGGACAACCAAAGTCAACGTTTCATTTAATCACTCCCACATTTGCCATCAAAAGGGTTTCGCAGGTATCAACCCTTTGACCGCATTTATGTAAAAAAAGAAAAATCATTCTAGAGCATTTAAACTCTTTGCCATTCACTTTTTTTAACAAAGAGCCTATAAAAGTGTCATTTTACGTTGAGATTTCTGATACGTGATTCTAATTATCACTAAAACTACTCCTTTAACGTGGTTTTGTTGATGTTGAGACCATAGACGAACCCGCTAGCCACCGCGACACGCTTTCAACTCCTTTTCACTCTGCTTCCAATTGACTTTACAATGCAAAATTGTCACCCCTCTCTCTGTAACTGCTGCAGTCAGCCTCGTTTTGGTCTTTGTAAATGAAAATGTTCGTATTAACCCGCTCTACGTGATCCTGGTGGTAAAAGTCCCTTAAATTCCTATGCCTAATATGGACCTGGCTCCAAATTCGCTCCTATAACCGCTTAGTTATAGAAGCTTTTACTGTAAGTCCACTTCTTTGTCCAGTCTGTGGTTGAGGTTAGGGATGTGCCGATACTGATACTGGTATCAAACATCGGCGCCGATCCAGGAAAATAAGCTGGACGAGGTATTGGTTGAGCAGATTTCCTGGTTGGGCCTTGAACTGGACGTAATTACAGGTTTAATGTTTGAACTTTAATTCATAAGGACTGTTTTGAAGGATAAATAACATTTGTATTACACAATTTCATCTCGTGTGTAAGAAGTTTAACCCTTTTTTAAGGAAATAACTGCATTTTCGGTCCCTACACTGGTATCGGTTAATATTGGGTCTTGGCGAATGTCTAAAGTCAAGGTATCAGTATCTGTATCGGAACTGAAAAAGCTGGATCGGTGTATCCCTATCCCACATAGATCGTCTTTTCAAACGCCAATGTTTATTTTGGACTTATTTTTTGTGACTAATCCATATTATTTAACATCATTTTCCTTCTCCTGACTCTCCTGACAGTCTGTGGTTGAGGTTAGGGATGCACCGATACCAATTCTGGTATCAAATATCGGCGCCGATGGAGGAAAATTAGCTGGACGAGGTATCGGATGAGCAGATTTCCTGGTTGGGGCTTGAACTGGACATTATTTTGGACTTATTTTTTGTGACTAATCCACATTATTTACCATCTTCTTCCTTCTCCTGACTCTTCCACATATCCAAACTCTCGGTACACGTTCGCTGGGCTGAACCTACAACTATGCGTCTTCACCGTATCGTACCTTCTTCTCCATTTCCGGAGGGACCAAAGCTTGTTTTGTGCCTGTGATTGACACCTGCCCTTCCCCTCTCAGCCTTCCGGATAAAACCCTCCTCCCGCTGCAAACTCGACAAAATCTATTTATTTATTGTTCAAAAACTCACCTTAATCCTCCACTTTTAACCGACAAGCAGAGGGCAACGGACCAAGGTGCTTTCCAAAAAGGCCTCTCGAAGTGAAAGACAGTGGATTTATCTATGACTTTATGCACATCTATTAAAAAAAAAAAAAAAAAAAAGAAGAGAAAGAGACCGCGCACTGTTTATGCTCTGATTTCTAAATGACGAGTGTTGGATGAGGAGAATCTAAATGTCGGAGGGAGTACCTGTGTGGACAGTGTGTGTGGTGTTTTGTGAAGCCTCTCTTTGTCTTGGTGTTTATTTTTAGCCCCGATGCCCTGACGCTATGGTCGGGTTTCCTTACAAAGTCATTCTGTCGCCAAACGCGCATCACGACTTCTTTTCTGCCCGGATACAGACTCCACGTGGTTCAGATTTGAAGCACTTAAAGGTTCGGTATTATGGAAAATCAGACTTTTGTGATCTTTAAGCCACGTTAAACCTCCTCAGAAACAAACCTGGAGTTGTTTTTTGTTTCATTCACACATGTTTCAGTAACCCTGCATTATTAAAATGCTCATAATGCTCTGCTGCACTTTGTGATGTCATGCAGTGTTAATTCTTAAGTGAACATCTCCTTTTACCTTTAGTTCAGTAGAGATCGACAATTTGCGGGGCTGAAATTATCCACTTGATTCTAGCAAAGGTGCACGGAGTTTAAAAAGCACAGTGGAGCACTTTCTGTATCGCCACTTGATGACATCACAAGGTGGAACTGAGTGTTTTCAGCCTAAATATGCAGCGTTTGTGTGTTAAAAATGAAACAAATTTAAGTGAAACAAAACACAGCTCAACTATGAATCAAAATGAGCATAGCATAGGGTCAAATTACAAATCAGATCTCTGGAGAGGCAAGCCCCCTTAAAGTGAGAGTGCTTTTTTAAAGGTCCAAACCAGGTCTAAACAAGGTCCAAACCAGGTCCAAACCAGGTCCAAACCAGTTCTAAACCAGATGTAAACCAGGTCCAAACCAAGTCTAATCCAAGTCTAAACCAGGTCTAAACCAAATCTAAATCAGGTCCAAACCAGGACTAAACCAGGTCTAAATCTGACCTAAACCAGGTCCAAACCAGGTCTAAACCAGGTCCAAACCAAGTCTAATCCAGGTCCAAACCAGGTCTAAACCAGGTCTAAACCAGATCTAAATCAGGTCTAAACCAGGTCTAAACCTGATCTAAACCAGGTCCAAACCAGGTCTAAACCATGTCTAAACCAAATCTAAATCAGATCCAAACCAGGACTAAACCAGGTCTAAACCTGATCTAAACCAGGTCCAAACCAGGTCTAAACCAGGTCCAAACCAGGTCTAAACCAGATCTAAACCAGGTCTAAGCCAGGACTAAACCAGGTCTAAACCAGGTCCATGGGTGTATACTAGTCTCTGTGCTGAGCTTTAAGTTCTAATGTTGTTTCCTCCTCAAAAACACACCTGGACTTGTGTTTTGTTTCGTTCACATGTTTGAGGAACTCTTTATTATTCATCTGTTTACATCTCCAAAGCTCCAGACGCTCTGTTCCACCTTGTGATGTCATGAAGTGGTCATTTTCAAGTGAACAGCTCCTTTTACCTTTAGTTCAGTAGAGATTAGTAGCAATTCCAGGTCTGAAATCATCCAGATGATTCTAGTGAAGGTGTGTGGAGTTTAAAAACACACTGAAGCACTTCCTGTATCACCAGATGACATCACAAGGTGGAACAGAGTGTTTTCTGTTTGAGAACTCAGAGCTCAGCCTAAATCTGCAGGGTTTTGTGTTAAACATGTGTGAATGAAACAAAAAAAAACACACAACTCCACGTCTGTTTTGATCAGGAAACATTATAACATAGATCAGAAAATCATGTAACATGGACCCTTTAATGCCACACTTTGGAATATTGAAAGAAAATCGAACTTTTTATCAAACATACATTTATATTCTTGACAATATCTGTTTTTTTTTTTAGCTTCCAACACAAAGTCTAAATGAAGTGGAGCAGAGGAGCGTATCTGTATCCTCCGTCCGTGGGTCTGTCCTCTAACGGACCTAAAAGCCTCGGCTGCAGGTCCAGGGAGAGTTGATCAAACAGGCAATTAGCGGCTGATAGGTCCTAATGGTGCAGATGGAGCCGGAAACTGACGTCATGCTTCAGACACCCAGACTCAGAGCCAGCCTCCCACAGACTCCCCACTGCAGCGAGGACAAGTCCACACGAGCAAGCGCTTTGGACACAAAATATGGTTTAATCTATCATTTTAAAGCCAAAGCATGCAACCTTTTAGACTAAATATGACAAAATAAAAGGTAGTTTTTCATTAAGGATGTTTTTATTGTACTGAAAAATAGAAAAATCTGTGTTCTTACTGTGAGCGAGCTTGCACCTCCAGAAACCAGACTCGTATTTGGCCTCCTCCTACTTGTTTCCATGGAAATGTTCTTTGGCTGTACAATTCCACACAATTTCAGGACTAAACCAGGTCTACACCAGGTCTGAACCAGGTCTAAATCAGGTCCAAACCAGGTCCAAACCAGGTCTAAACCAGGTCTAAACCAGGTCTGAACCAGGTCCAAACCAGGTCCAAACCAGGTCTAAACCAGGTCTAAACCAGATCTAAACCAGGTCTGAATCATGTCTAAACCAGGTCCAAACCAGGTCTAAACCAGGTCTAAACCAGGTCTAAACCTGATCTAAACCAGGTCTGAACCAGGTCTAAATCAGGTCTAAACCAGGTCTAAACCAGGTCCAAACCAGGACTAAATCAGGTCCAAACTAGGTCTAAACCAGGACTGAACCAGGTCTAAACCAGGTCTGAACCAGGTGTAAAACAAGGCCTAAACCAGGTCCAAACCAAGTCTAAACCTGATCTAAACCAGGACTGAACCAGGTCTAAATCAGGTCCAAACCAGGACTAAACCAGGTCTAAACCAGGTCCAAACCAGGTCCAAACCAGGTCTAAACCAGGACTGAACCAGGCCTAAACCAGGTCTAAACCTGATCTAAACCAGGTCTGAACCAGGTCTAAATCAGGTCCAAACCAGGACTAAACCAGGTCTAAATCAGGTCCAAACTAGGTCTAAACCAGGACTGAACCAGGTCTAAACCAGATCTAAAGCAGGTCTAAACCAGGTCCAAACCAGGTCTAAACCAGGTTTAAATCAGGTCCAAACCAGGACTAAACCAGGTCTAAACCAGGTCCAAACCAGGACTAAACCAGGTCTAAATCAGGTCCAAACCAGGACTAAAACGGGTCTAAACCTGATCTAAACCAGGACTGAACAAGGTCTAAACCGGGTCTAAACCAGGTCTAAACTAGGACTGGACTGACTGTTTAGACCAGTGTTGTTGTGTCCTTGGGTAAAACACTTAACCCACGTTTTTATGTTTTTTAAACTACAAATTTAAACCCCTGCAGATATAACATATTTTCAGGCACAGACACAGGACAAACTTGATTTAAGCTATGCAAGACACATTCAGGGTTCTGCTTCCCTTAGTGTGATCTTAATATTTTTTAAAAAAATTTAAAATATAATTATTTTCGACAAAGGGAGGCTTCGGCACAAAACGAACAAACAGCGTGAGTTTGAGTGAGTGATGAATTCCTTTGCTATATTTTTATATGTACATAAATATGGGCTACAACTACTGTAAGGACTGTTTTTGTTCTGTTATTTTGAAACGGTTATCCTCATGAAATTATGTCAATATACAGGAACGGTATTATAATTCACAACAATGTTATTTAAAGGTTTTATTTATTTAAAGGTTCTGTGTTATGCAAAATGGAACTCTTGTGAGCTTTAAGTCATGTTATAAGGAAAAAAGAGCTGTTTGTTTCATTCACGTTTGAGGAACCAGGTCTAAACCAGGTCTAAACCAGGACCAAACCAGGTCCAAACCAGGTCTAAACCAGGTAAACCAGGTCCAAACCAGGTCCAAACCAGGTCCAAACCAGGTCTAAACCAGGACCAAACCAGGTCCAAACCAGGACCAAACCAGGTCCAAACCAGGTCCAAACCAGGTCTAAACCAGGACCAAACCAGCTCTAAACCCGGACCAAACCAGGTCTAAACCAGGTCTAAACCAGGTCTAAACCAGGACCAAACCAGGTCCAAACCAGGTCCAAACAAGGTCTAAACAAGGTCTATACAAGGTCCAAAACGGGTCTAAACCAGATCTAAACCAGGTCTAAACCAGGTCCATGGGTGTATACCAGCCTCTGTGCTGAGCTTTAAGTTCTAATGTTGTTTCCTCCTCAAAAACACCTGGACTTGTGTTCGTTTCATTCACATTTTTGAGGAACTCTTTATTATTCATCCGTCTACATCTCCGACGCTCCAGACGCTCTGTTCCACCTCGTGATGTCATGAAGTGGTTGTTTTCAAGTTCACAGCTCCTTTTACCTTTTGCTTTGTAGAGATCCAAATCCAGGTCTGAAATGATCCAAATGATTCTAGTGAGGGTGTGTGGAGTTTAAAAACACAGTGGAGCACTTCCTGTATCACCACATGATGACATCACCAGGTGGAACAGTGTGTTTTCAGTTTGTGTTAAACGTGAATGAAGCAAAAACACATCTCCAGGTGTGTTTGTGATGAGGAAACGACATCAGATCAGAAAATAGCGTAATATGGGCCCATTAATGACGGAAATTAGTAAAATTGCGTTTATTAACTTGATTTTATTTTTATTTATTTTTTCTCGTCGCGCATGAAGGGGATTACGTAGAAACATGTGTAAGGATGACTGTAATCATCTTTTCTTAATATTTGGGCTTGTAAAACTCACAGACTGTATTGTGTATTCTAGCTTGGCCGACCGACGACTAAACTTTTGAATCGTCCCGCAGATACAGCACTAGCGCCCTCTGCTGGACAAATTTCATTCACATTTTTAGTAATTTCCAAAACCACGTACATTGTAATCATAGAACTCGAATCTGAAGCTGGACTCAACAAAAAGAAAGCTCAGTCACACGGGAGGAGCTCGGAGTAGAGCCGCTGCTCCTCCAGGTCGAGAGGAGCAGCTGAGGTGGCTTGGGCATCTTGAGCGTTTAGCCCAATCAGAGCACGGCATGGAGCGTTTGGACCCAGAGCACGGCGTAGAGTGTTTAGCCCAGAGCACGGCGTAGAGCGTTTGGACCAATCAGAGAGCGGCGTAGAGTGTTTAGCCCAATTAGAGCGCGGCGTAGAGCGTTTGGACCTATCGTGCACGGTGTAGAGCGTTTAGCCTAATCAGAGCGCGGCGTAGAGCGTTTAGCCCAATCAGAGCGCGGCGTAGAGCGTTTAGCCCAATCAGTGCACGGCGTAGAGCGTTTAGCCCAATCAGTGCACGGCGTAGAACGTTTAGCCCAATCAAAGCACGGCGTAGAGCGTTTGGACCAATCAGAGAGCGGCGTAGAGTGTTTAGCCCAATTAGAGCGTGGCGTAGAATGTTTAGCCCAATCAGAGTACGATATGGAGCGTTTAGCCCAATCAGAGCATGGCGTAGAGCGTTTAGCCCAGAGCACGGCGTAGAGCGTTTAGCCCAATCAGAGCACGCCGTAGAGCGTTTGGACCAATCAGAGAGCGGCGTAGAGTGTTTAGCCCAATCAGAGCACGGCGTAGAGCGTTTGGACCAATCAGAGAGCGGCGAGGCTCAGTCTGACAAAGATCACTTTTAGACGCTTTGAGGATTTAAACATTTTTAAAAGCTTATGTTGTGAAAACAAAAAGAATCAAAATCCGACCTCTGGGAAAGCTGGATGCCCTGTCAGAATTCCCAAAATGCTTTGCGGTCTGTTGGAGAATTCTGTCCGCGAGCTGCAGTACCTGGAGCGTCCACTAGAGCCGGAACTTATACAATTTTTATTACAGATCCGTGGTTTTAATAGAGAAAATACCAGAAAAATGCATCAAAAATACACGATTTGACTATGACAAAAGTTTAGGTCGGCCAAGCTGGGATCAAAAACTACAGGTGGGATCTGAAGTGCTTTCGGTACAAATTGGCATTTTGTATAAAGGAGCGTTAATGGACAAATATATGTATAGAAAGTGAATATATTCTACAGATCAATATGCATTTCCTCTTCTGTTGGTATTTATTTAACGGTATTCACTATGGAACGTGTGGATCGATCTTTATTTATGACGAGCACTGAATGTGGTGTGGCTGCGACCCTCCGCTGAGACCAAAATAAAGAGATTAGGAACTGAAAATGCCTGATTTTCTTCTTCTTCTGTGCAAAAAAATCAGGTTGTGAATTATTGTGTGTGTCCGGGGAAGACCTAGGACACGCTGGAGGGATTATGTCTCCCGGCTGGCCTGGGAACGCCTTGGGGTCCCCCCGGAGGAGCTGGAGGAAGTGTCCGGGGTGAAGGAAGTCTGGGAGTCCCTGTTTAGACTCTTGCCCCGGCGACCCGACCCCGGATAAGAGGAAGAACATGGAGGGATGGATGGACAATGACATCTAGATGAAGAAAAACAGGTCATTTTCTCAGTTTTTGCAGAGTTCCTGTTGCCAGCAGAGCCCAGAGGAAGTCGTCATCCACATGTTTGCAAACGTCGGTTTTGTGACGCGAGCGTGAACAGAGCCCAGTGGACTGCAGGTGAGTCGTGGGGACCAGAGGTGAGGGTGGTGCCAGACTCTCCGACCAGCTCCAAGCGAACGGAGAAGGGAGGGAGGAGACAGCACAAGGGGGGGGGGGGGACAAAACAGGACTGCTGACAATATTTCTCCAGTATTTTTTTCCCACCCACTTTCTAGATGTAAATCTGTACTCATCATCTTTTGAAAAATTGGAAAATAAGTATTTGCATCTATAATTTACACATATCTTGTAATTTTCTAATATTCCAGTAAAAATATGGTCACAACAGAGAAGATCTCACCAGACCCTTCACTCCTTCACTCTCTGCACTCGGCTGAGATCATTAATAAATCATTGACATCTAATGGAGCAGAGCACACACACACACACACACACACACACACAGACAGACACATGCGCACACACATGCGCGCGCACACACACACACACACACACACACACACGCGCGCGCGCGCACACAGTTCCGGTTTAGTCCTGGTTTAGACCCGGTTTAGTCCCGGGCCCCTGCTCTCAGCTAATATGTCCCTTTGATGCAGAAATAATCTGATGATATAACTCACCCCATAAGAACACGATCAGCTCCATAGTTTGCGGTGTGCGATAATTCGTGTGTCCACGTGTATGCGCTCCAGAGAAATTGACATTTCCCGAGTCCCGAGGCGAGAGTTCATTCTTACGTAGCATTAACGTAGCGTACATATTAACGAGGCTCGCTCACAGCTGATCGGCGATCAGGTGCAAACACAACAACGCTAATCGTCATGATTGGCGGGAGCGCGATCGGTGGGTATCCTGCAACATGATTGGAAGCCGGAGCGCAGTTCGGCCTATGATTGGCTCTTTGCACTGGCCATGATTCATGTAGGTCACCTATTTTGACTTCAAAACGGCGAATTTCGCCAAAAGGTGAGGGATTTTCATGCCTGATTGATAAAATGCCACAAGGGATGCCAGATTTGGAAGAGGGATGATTTTGACTCTTTTCCCCTAGGGGGGATGCCACCCCCCCATCTCCCCTCAACTCGAGTACTGAATATTATTGATCCATTTTCCTGTGGATTTGAGCAAATGAGTCTTGTCCCAGTATAGACATACTGTATGAGCGGCTTTTGGTCAAAATAAATCAGTTTTTTACTGTCTGCACCTAATTATCAGTTTGAGAATCAGAAAGTGTGCACTTAGCATGCTAGTTGTTCTTATAAACAAAAACAAAAAAGTCATCACCGTGAATAATTAGGACGCTGGAAAAGTGAGGAATAACTTTGGACCTCATTCGGTTTTATGCAGTTTTATGAGTAAAATGAACTACAGAACAGAATTATTCAGAACCCAGAACCTTCTCGCTTTAATTCTTCAGGGCTCAGTTCTGATTCTCGTTCTGATTCTTCAGGGCTCAGTTCTGATTCTCGTTTTGATTCTTTAGGGCTCAGTTCTGATTCTCGTTCTGATTCTTCAGGGCTCAGTGCTCACAGAAGAATTGAGGCTGAGAGGTTTAATGGCGAGCCTCGTGTGGAGAGACGCAGTGAATAATTCATCCTCACGCCTGTACGGTACACGTCACGTCTGTGTGAGGGAGAGCGGCCTTAAGAGCTGCTCTAATGGACCCTGATCCGACTCGTGAGCTGTTCTATCGTAAAACCAGTCTGTGATTTCCACTGAGTGTTCAGATCTCTTGGCTCCTAAACAGCTCATACCAGATTCAGCTCCGAGATTTGAGACAGTCACATTGTGTGTTGTTGTAAAATGTGTCAAACGACAAACCAATGAAACCTTCAGCTTCAACCTAACTGTTGTTTTTTTTACATCTCGTCCTGAGCATCATGATGAGAAGAGTTCATTAAAGGTCCAACATCAGACAATGTCTGTGCCTGTCTGTACCCGAGTGAAGTTGGCCCCCCATCAAACGTACACCTACACAAAAACTGTGTCAATCGTTTGTGCTTTGTTTGTGCTGCAAAAAGTTTAGTTTGTGCCACTTTAGTTTTTGAGATATTAACGATTCTTTTATAGGTCAAATTGGGGTCAGCCAGCCCCCCCCTCAAAAACTAAAGCAGCACAAACGAAACTTTTTGCAGCACAAACGATTGAAACCATTTTGGGCCATTTTAGAGCATTTTTAAGCTTCGTGGGGGGCTGGCTGACCCCAATTTGACCTATAAAAGAATCGTTAATATCTCAAAAACTAAAGTGGCACAAACTAAACTTTTTGCAGCACAAAATGGCACAAACGATGGACAGTTTTTGTGTAGGTGTGCGTTTGATGGGGTGGCCAACTTCACGCAGGTTGTGCCTGCCTGTCTGCGTTTTAACATATATCCTGTGTATTATTAAATTATTGAATGATTACATGGACAGTGTTAAAATCGAAATGCTTTTGTAACAAAGTACGTTCTAATTCTGCAGATACAGTAGTATCTGATGGGGGAGGGCTTAGCTTAATGTCAGGCAAATGAGTTTCTTTCTGTTCCACAAGCAGATCTTTAACGGGGAATTTCTCATACTGTTGCCTTCAGAATGTGCCGCTTTCACCAGGGGGGTTGTTTCTTTCCGATAAATAGTATTGTCTTGTGGAGGCCATGCAACTGAGAACGCAAGCTATGAATCAGATGGATTTAGGATTTGCCATGTCTAGCAAGTCACCCTAAAACAGACTTGAATGCAGGAAATTGCATCTAAGAAATACTAAACATTTCACCATCCCCTTGGTTTCATTTTACAACTCGACTACTGTACTGGACAGAATACATTTTCAGTAAAAGCACATAACACTACACGGTCAAATATTTCAGATGAGACGTTCTTTTAAACAAGAATTCAGCCCGGAGACACAGCACATTTCTTTGATATGCTTTATTATTATCATTATTGTAGTCAATTCATGGTTAATAGAATATTTGATTCAATTGATACTATATTTGAATCATGCGTCATCCCCCACATTGTATTATAGGGAGGATTTGCTGAGACAAAACCCAGAGGAGTTTTAGATGGACACACTGTTTTCCATGACTTTGAGCTTCATATACGGGTATTCCAACTCCAGAGTTTTGTTTCTGGTCTCAATATCTTCATCCAAGCCTTGTAATTCTTCTGCAAACTCTTTCATCAGCTTGCGGCTCTCATCCTCAGTGAAGAGTTCTTGGGGGTAATTGCCAAGAGAAAGCTGCGAAAACAAAACAGCCATTGAAACTATCTGCAATTGACATTTGATTGATAACTGAAAGCACTGCTCTGTCTGAAGCTCTGTTACTCGCCCTTCGTCTTGGCCCTGCCCTGTCTGAAACTCTGGTCCTGGCCCTTCGTCTTGGCACTGCCCTGTCTGAAACTCTGGTCCTGGCCCTTCGTCTTGGCACTGCCCTGTCTGAAACTCTGGTCCTGGCCCTTCGTCTTGGCACTGCCCTGTCTGAAACTCTGGTCCTGGCCCTTCGTCTTGGCACTGCCCTGTCTGAAACTCTGGTCCTGGCCCTTCGTCTTGGCACTGCCCTGTCTGAAACTCTGGTCCTGGCCCTCCGTCTTGGCACTGCCCTGTCTGAAACTCTGGTCCTGGCCCTCCGTCTTGGCACTGCCCTGTCTGAAACTCTGGTCCTGGCCCTCCGTCTTGGCACTGCCCTGTCTGAAACTCTGGTCCTGGCCCTCCGTCTTGGCACTGCCCTGTCTGAAACTCTGGTCCTGGCCCTCCGTCTTGGCACTGCCCTGTCTGAAACTCTGGTCTTGGCCCTCCGTCTTGGCCCTCCGTCTTGGCGTGAGGTCAAGGGGTGTCCCGATTCTAATTTTGATCAAGGGCTCGGGCCACGACCTCGGGCTACATACCCCTTGAAACGAAGTAAACTCTCAACGAGACTCTGAACGAAGGGGTACGCCTACAAGCTCAGGCAGGTTTTGGGATCAGGACAAGGACTAAACCAGAATTAACTGATTGAACCAGGATTTAACTGGAGAAACTTTGACTAAACGAGGACTAAACCAGAACTGGTGGGATCAGGATGGCAGCGTCACATCGACCAGCCAAGGAGTCTCAAATGTATTTTCAGCAGTTGTAATTATCGATTAACAGTTTAGCAGGTTTACAATTAGGACGATGTTCTACGTTACTTTTATTGAACTGTTGTCGCGGTTTCTGTTTAGCCGACATTATCGTTTATCAAACTTTCATGTATAAACGAGCTAGTTTTTTTGTCGAGCTGAGGTACCCGATAATCCTCGACATTTGTTTACGTCAGTTGTCGCCTCTGTAGACGTAGCAGCTCAGGTAGAGGCGAGGGACGATGACGCAAACGGTAATCGAGTGGTGTCCCATTTCTTAGGGAACATTCGTACCGAGCCCTCTCAGCTCGGTATTGAGGGGCAAGACAAAGACGTAGATAAATGGGAAAGGGTAAGACGGAAATGGGACGCAGCCTTTAATCTGCGCTTTATTTTAATGCAATATGACCAGAAATAGCAGATTTAGTTTGAAGTACAATAGGTGAGATGATGTGGGTTTGTTTTAATTCAGACATTTAATTTATAAAACATTCGTTTGCCAATGTGTACATTGAGTCACCATGGTAAACGCTGAACATTCTGCCATTAGAGATGCATAGACCAGCGTGATGCAACTGCAATGTACCGACATTTTAGTGTCAAAGCAGAAGACTTACGAAATCGACGGACTGTGTGCTGAGGAGCCGCAGAACTGCCATTGCTTGCACGGTGACGTTGACGTCAGGCAGAGTCCGCAGCAGGGTGCGCTCATTCGCTTGGCCCTTTACGGTCGGTGGAGGCAGTTGTAAAGAGCTTGGAAAGTTGGGCATCCAGCTACCGATGTCCATCTGCAATGTATCCAAATGGCCCAGTAAATGAGTTATGTCTCTTGGAATAATTTTAAGTTTGAATAATTTAATTCCATTCAATTTGTGGAGTATTAATGCCTTTAATGTCATTACAAACACCTGGAGTTGTGTTTTGTTTCAGTCACATGTTTAACACAAACCCTGCACATTTACACTCCGTTCTTTTCTCAAACACTTGTGATGTCATGGAATTATACTCCAAAATTAAACTCCAAACACCTTCACTAGAATCATTTGGATAACTTCAGAACTGCCAGTCTCTACTGAACTAAAGTTAAAAGGAGCCGTTAACTTGAAAACATGACACACAAACATGTGTAAATGAAACACTACTCCAGGTATATTCATGAGGCAACTACATTATAACATGACTTGAAACTACAAGAGTCAATTTAATGTGTAACTGATGTACAAACTCATCTCTTGAACTCACCTGTCCAGTGTTGACAGCGGAGTGCTGGCCTGAGGTGATGAAAATGACCATAGTGACAAACTTCACCACCTCGTCCACAGTACTGAAGCTCTGAGGGATTCCTGCAAAAATCAACACTGTACATTCATGTCATCCGTTTTTAGCAATCTTGCTCCACCTCCTCTCAGGGAGTTTGTGAAAAGAAATTCAAACCGGACAACAGGAGCAGGCTCTAGAGGAGACTGCTCGGTGCCGTTTAGGAAAAGTGCTTTTGAGCAGCGAGAAGGTCAAACATGGAATACAGAGCCTTCTCATACAAAAAGTTTAACACTGGCAGCATGTTCCAAAGCCTTAAAACAATGAAAAGGAGAAATTCACTTTGTCAACTGGACAAGGTTTATTGGTCAAATGTGTCGCAGCTCATACAAGCTACTTCTCCAGTTCTAGCTTGGATGAGCTGCGAAACACATTTGACCAAATAAACTTTGTCCAGTTGACAAACTGAATTTCTCCTTTTGCCGTGGATTCTACCTGGACGACTGAGGGATTCTTCACACACCTTTCAGTGGTTGTTCAATGGTCCAATACGTCACCATGTTTAACAAAATTATATTGTTGAACAGTTTGAAATTAAATGTATAGTGAGTGTGCAGGTGTCATGTACTTTTGTGTGATTGTTGCTATAATTGTGACCCACCACGATTAAATCAGTCACATGTCGGGCGAATGAGAAATCGCATTAGAAGCATTGTTTTATTCTAAATTAGGGATTTGTTTTCTTTGCAAAATGTGCTAGTCGAGATCATGAAGCTGCTGCTTCATGTTTCAGATAACAGCACTGGTTCAAATTTGCTTGTTATTCGGAAAGAAACGGGTGTAAATTACCACAATTACCCACGCTGGCGCGCCTGACAGACCACGTGACGATTAGCGCTCTTGTTGTCGTCTGACTAAACCAGTACCAAAACTCGACTAAACCAAGACTAACAGGACCAAAACAGCATCATTAAATGTCCTCAGATTTCCATGTGTAAGGCATCATTGGAAAGCTTAGAATTTACACTTTCAGAATCTGTAAATGGCTCAAAACGCCGCCCGGGATGACGTGACGGTTTTTTCCCGTGGCTGGGCACAATTTTTCCTGTCCTGTAGATTTGACAACCTGCCGAGGGACTGAAGATTGGCCATGTTGCCTATAATCTTTACATATTCACTTTAAATGTTAATTAGCATGTGCTGTCCTTTTGCAAATAAATCAAATAATCAAGAATCTTGTGTATGTGTGTTTTGCAAGCTCACCCGTTTCTTCGTTAGACAGGAAACCATGCTCAAAAATGTCCTTGATATACTCCTGCAGCTCAGAGTCTTTTTGGACCTCGTCGTCCGCCTTGTAGTAGCAACGCATCACTCCATCCACAAACCTGTGAAGACATCAAAGCGAGCTATAAGCTGTAGGGATGCAACAATATCCAAATCTCTTCATTTTCATGATACGCATGTGACTGTACGATAAAACAAAAGTGAATATGCGACTGCCTTTGGTACTGCATTACCGCCATAACCCAAAGAATTAAGATTTAAAAAGGGCTTCACAAGTCATTTCTTCACGTCGTCTGCACTGAAAAAAAACGCCATGAGTCAAGGTCCATGTAGTTCCATCGTTTCCTGCACCAAAATAATGAATTAAAAATAACGAGACTAATTCGATATATTGTGACGGCTCACTATATTGCGAAACTTCTGATACGATTTCACGATACTTCGGTTGTTACATTCCAAACAAACTGATGGAAATATTCTGACATCAGAGTACAGAAAACAGCTGTTCAGTCCGTTCTGCAATTCCTGCCATTAAATAGAAGGAAAAATTATACGTGCGCACACTATAAGAGCAATGTTTTCCATTTTTCCTACTAGTTGTGTGAAGTTTGAATCTTAAATTGTGTGATCAAGTGCTGCAACGTAGTCCTTTGATTTAAAATAAGTATATTCTGAATACTGCAAAATGAAAGTGCAACTACCAGAATATAGAACACAAAGTTAGTTTGAGGTCTTCTGATAGAATTATATTCATTTTCTCCATTGCTGGGTTTCAGATTAGATCACTACAATCTATAGGCCACTATTATTTAATATAGATGTGCAACTGCAGATTTGTGTTGTGATATAGCCTGGCCTTGGGTCTAGTCAATAGAAATGACCACGTTCCATATTTGGGAAAACCACCAGTATGATTCACTGTTCTCATCTTTCCTGTTTTCTTAGTTCTTTTTGACCATTTGTTTTTATGTACAGCGCTTTTGATTGTCCTGAAAGTGTGATATTAATAAAATGTATTACAGTGGCCCCTCGTTTATGGCGGGGGTTAGGTTCTAGAAATAACCCGCGAAGTAAGACAACTTTATATTTCACAATTCTTCTACACGTTTTAAGGCTGTAAACGTCTCATCATACACGTACACTTTTCTCAGACTGGTATTAACATCCTCACATTTCTCTTGTTTAAACACTCACTTTCGTAGATTTAACAAAATTGATTAATAGTACTAAACATTAACCTAAACATGCGCCATAGGTAAAATCCTCCAGCTTAGGGCCTGACCAAAGCATAAATAACAAAACAAAATCATGGGGATGGTCCCCGGGTCAAATATAGAAACAACTTCTCCTGTGCGAGATCAATAAAGGTCAATCTTCTAATCCTTGACTACTGTAAGGCGCTTTGTGCTACAATTTTGTATGAAAAGCGCCTTATAAATGTTTGATTGATTGATTGATTGATTGTGAAGCGTGGGGGGGGCAGGGAAGTGTGCGTGCGGACACGTGCACCCGCTCATCGTGGTCAAATCCGTGATGCAGCATGACCAGCGTCCCACCCAGGGCTGCGAGCATGAGACAAAGGCAGTGTCCGGACCGTGCCTCTGCCTCAGGACTGCGTACAGCGACGCAGTCCGAGCCACGAAGCGAAAACGCACAAGAGCCGCACGAAACAAGGCAAAGAGCCGCATGAGGTGGTTTAATCCTGGTCTAGTCCCGGTCTGGACTTCCTACAGATCCAGTGACTCATGTCTCGGCTCCTTGTGCATCCAGCGGGACTCCCGGAGCCCCCCCGGGTCCCCCTCTATAACATCTATATAAATGTGTCAAACTGAACACATTCTGTACTGTACAGGAGACAGTGGAGAAGACAATCAGGACGCACAACACATTGTTCATACACTATTATAGAAAAAAAAAAAAAATCCGAGAAACAGCGAGGCCGCGAAAAGTGAACCGCGATAGAGCGAGGGACCACTGTATCAAGTATTCTTATTTGGAAACCATGCCTGTTTATGATGCCCCAGAGCTTGAGTCCATCGTCCCTGTAGTAGTATTTGGGCACAGAGTCCATCCCTCTGTCTTTGATGTCGTCATGGATACAGAGGGAACGGTAGGTCACAGAGGACAGGGCTCTCTGCAGGATGGTCACTAAACCCTCTCCACCAGCAGCCGAGTACTGGAACAATAGAAATCTTTACTTTGTATAGTTACTCAACAGTGCATTGTGTAACTTTTCTGGTGGAGGGTCCGTCAAAATGCATTTCTCCATGAGGTTAGGGCTTCATCTGGAACGTTTCACAGTATGGCATTAAAACTTTCTATCCTCATGGAGACCAAACTAGACCAAGTTACAGATCAGATCTGTGGAGAGGCAACCCCGCTCAATCAAAATGCCTGTTTTTCTAGGGATTTGAGCTATAAAACCAGCTGTAATTGAATATAAAGTAGAGCTGTGTGAAGAATCCCTCAGTCGTCCAGGTAGAATTCATGGCAAAAGGAGAAATTCAGTTTGTCAACTGGACAAAGTTTGGTCAAAAACGATATAAGCAGCGTCCTTCAGCACTCCAACCAGAACTGACGAAGCCTCTCGGAGGAGCGGCGAAACGTTTGACCAAACAAACTTTGTCCAGTTGACAAACTGAATTTCTCCTTTTACCATAAAGTAGAGCTGTTTAATGTCACTGTGGAACATTCCAGGCAGAGAAACAAGCAAGTGACGGACCCTAAACGGAAAAGTTGCATAGTGCTCCTTTAAAGCAGTGTTAAGGGAATCTAATGTAAATCTTACAAGTGTTAATGAGCCATCTGGGGAGATGAGATTTGTTCTGGCCAGCACGTTGATTTGTAGAGTGAATCGAGTGTGAGGAACAAGCAGCTGTGATGAGAAAACACAGAGGGGAGGAATTAGCTCTTAGAGTTAGACAAACTATTGATCCACAAGGGAAATTGTTTTGGGTACGGTAGCTCACTCATAACACAGGGTAAAAAAAAAAAAAGATTGAAAAGCAACCAAAGAGCAATAGACCTGTGTCAGACATAATGATAACCTGTACAGATTTAAATACTCGTAATCAGATACAAAAAAACAGTATCAAATATGTACAGTAGCAGCTGTATACAGTTGTAGGGAGTATTATCTGTTTCATAAGCCCTTGTTAGATTCTGTGTTACTTTAGTAATCTCCGGTGAAAGTAGCTGTACAGCCTGCTGGCTCAGCTCACAGAACATAAGATAAGATAAGATAAGATAAGATATGCCTTTATTAGTCCCACAGTGGGGAAATTCCAGTGTTGCAACGCACAGATCAAGAACAGCAGGAAAAAGTAACATGCAACAGAACAATATAATAAATAAATAAATAATGGCCTAGGATAATTTTAAAACTATACCTAAAAATAGACTCTAGATTATAGGTGAATATTTGTAAGTGCAGATACGTTGAATGACATGTTAACATTGTTCGTTGTACAGTCTGACAGCAGCAGGAAGGAAAGACCTGCGAAACCTCTCCTTCACACAGCGAGGGTGAATCAGTCTGTCACTGATGCTGCTCTCCAGAGCCGACAGAGCGTCCTGCAGGGGGTGAGACTCATGGTCCAGCATAGAGGTGACCTTAGCCAGGACCCTCTTGTCCCCCACCTTCTGCACTGAGTCCAGAGGACAGCCCAGGACAGAGCTGGACTTCTTGATGACCTTGTCCAGCCTCTTCTTCTCCCTCTCTGTGATGCTGCTGCTCCAGCAGACCACACCGTACAGGATGGCTGATGCCACCACAGAGTCATAGAAGGTCCTCAGGAGTGGCCCTCTCACTCCAAAGGACCTGAGTCTCCTCAGGAGATAGAGCCGACTCTGGCCCTTCCTGTACAGTGCGTCTGTGTTATGAGTCCAGTCCAGCTTATTGTTCAGATGAACACCCAGGTACTTGTAAGAGTCCACTCTCTCAATGTCCCTTCCCTGGATGTTCACTGAGGGGGCAGTAGAGTGGCGTCTGCGGAAGTCCACCACCATCTCCTTGGTCTTCCCTGCATTGATGATGAGGTGGTTCCGCTGACTCCAGTCCACAAAGTCCTGTATTAGTCCTCTGTACTCTCCATCATCGTCATCCTTGATGAGACCAATGATGGCGGAGTCATCAGAGAACTTCTGCAGGACACAGCTGTCCGTGTTGTGTCTGAAGTCTGCAGTGTAGAGGGTGAAAAGAAAGGGCGCGAGGACAGTGCCCTGGGGCGCCCCCACACTGCAGGTCAGGAGGTCAGACACACAATTCTTGGCTCTCACAAACTGGGGCCGGTTTGTGAGGTAGTCCAGGATCCAGTCTGCCAGGTCACAGTCCACACCGGCGGTCTCCAGTTTGTCCCTGAGGAGCAGTGGCTGGATGGTGTTGAAAGCACTGGAGAAGTCAAAGAAGAGAATCCTCACAGTGCTGCCGGGGTTCTCCAGGTGAGACAGTGAGCGATGCAGCAGGTAGATGACGGCATCCTCCACTCCGATGCCAGGCTGGTACGCAAACTGCAGCGGGTCCATCGCTGAGCTCACGGTGGAGCGGAGGTGGCCAAGGACCAGTCTCTCCAGTGTCTTCATCAGGTGGGATGTTAGAGCCACCGGCCTGAAGCTGCTGAGGTCTTTAGCGTGCGGTGTCTTAGGCACTGGTACCACACAGGAGGTCTTCCAGAGTTGTGGCACCACCCTCAGCTTAAGGCTCATGTTGAAGACATGCTCCACAACTCCGCACAGCTCGTCTGCACAGGACTTAAGGAGCCTGGAGTTGATGCCGTCTGGTCCTGCTGCCTTCCTCGGTCTAATCTTCTTGAGCTCCTGTCTCACCTGGGCTGCAGAGAATGACAGTGGCAGGCTGGGGGGATGGGTGAGTCCATGTTTGGTGGAGGGCTGTGGAGCAGAGGTAAAGGTGTGAAGAGGAGCAGGAGTTCCCCATTGTCCAGCTGGGGAGGTGGGAGCTGGCAGCTGGGTGGGGGGAGGGGTGCCGGGTGATTGATCAAATCTCCTGAAGTGAGCATTGAGGTCATTCACCCACTGCAGGTCCCCCCTCCATCTGGGCAGGAGGTGCTTTGAAGCCTGAGATGGTTTTGAGACTTCTCCACACCCCCTGGATGTTCCTCTCCAGTAGCTGTCGCTCCATCTTCCTCTTATGGCTGGCCTGGCTCATTCTGATTTCTCTCCTCAGCCTCTTCTGTGCAGCCTTCAGCTCCTCCTTGGTCCCTGACCTAAAAGCTCTCTTCTTCTCCTTCAGCAGAGCCTTTATGTCAGGGTTAATCCATGGTTTATTGTTTGAAAAACACCGCACCGTTTGGGAGGGAACGATGTTTTCAAAACAAAAATTTATGTAGTCCGTGATGCATTCTGTCATCGCATTAATGTCCTCTCCATGGGGGTCACAGAGCTCTGTCCACACTGTGGTGTCAAAGCAGTCTCTCAGAGCCTCCTCACTCTCAGCAGTCCACTTCTTCACCACACGGGGCACCACAGGCTGTCTGTGCACAATAGAGCTGATACACAGGCCGCAGATGGACAATATTGTGGTCAGCTCTACCCAGGGGAGGCAGTGGGGATGAAGAATAAGCCTCCTTGACGTTGGCAAAAAATAAATCCAATATTTTATTGTCTCTTGTGGGGCAGGTGACATACTGGGTGTATGTAGGCAGAACAGTTGCAGGAGATGCATGGTTGAAGTCTCCAGAAATCAGGAAGAGAGCCTGTGGATGCTTAGTTTGGAGTGTGCTCGTACAGGAGTGCAGTGTGTCACGTGCTGTCTCAGCATTAGCAGAGGGAGGAACATACACAGCGATCAGAATCACATGTGAGAACTCTCGAGGCAGATAGCAGGGCCGTAAGCTAATGGCAAGCAACTCCACGTCCTTGTTACACAGCTGCTCCTTAACTGTACAGTGTCCAGGTTTGCACCACTTCTTATTTACAAACACAGCCAGGCCACCTCCTTTTTTCTTCCCACTGTCTGCTGTCCTGTCCGCTCGCAGCAGGTGAAAGTTGTCCATGGCAACAGCTGAGTCCGGGATTTGCGGGGTTAACCAGGACTCCGTGAAAACCATGACGCTGCAGTCTCTGTATTCCCGCTGATACCGTGCAAGCGCCGCTAATTCGTCCGTCTTGTTCTGAATAGACCGCACGTTTCCCGCGATGACAGAGGGAAGCACAGGTCTGCAGCGTCCTTTCCTTTCCCGGAGTTTGCGTCCAGCACGTCGGCCTCTGCGCGTCCTCCTTAGTAGCTCCTCCGGGATCTCATGGCGGTCACGGGGGCGCACAACTGCGCCGCGCAGCGCAACAGCTGATCCCTCGTGTAAACAATGGGGGCACGTGTCCTCACGCACATAGCAACGCACATAGCAACGGTGAAAAAGTTAAAATCCAGAGAAAATAGACGTTGAAATGGAGCAGAAACATCGCGTTTCTGAAGCACTTAGCCTTATACACATAATCTTCAAAGTGTGCAAACGAACAAGCAGGTAAGAGCAGAAAAAAAGTTGGAAAATAAGGGAGCGCGTTGCAACCAGCTCCGGCTCTCGCCGCGCCAGATCAAAACATGCAGACATTGTTCACCTTGTACAGGGGGTGCACCCTGGGCACGTTCCTCAGTAAAGCCACAGCGAAGACCTCGGCGAGGAGGTGAGTGCGCAGCAGGTGCACGTTCAGCTCGTGGTAGTGAAAATCTGCACCTCTCACAAAGGTCTTGGCCAGCAACCAGTCGTACTCTGGGTCAGTGGGGAAAAAGACGGGGTCGTCTTCTGCTGGAGTCTGTTTGAGCTGCAGGAGCAAAAACATCAACTGTCACTTAGAACAGGGTCAGTGAGAAGTCCAACGCTGCCGTGCATTATTTTTATGCAACTGCACAGATCTGGCAGTGGGACTCCCTAAAAACTCGGCATTTTCACTTTTAAACAGTTTCCTATTCACCTGTGCTGCCTCAAAGTCTAAAAAAAAAGAGACTTGACAAGACAAAGTAAATGGTTTTTACTTTTCATTGATGCATCTGAGTGGCACCATTTCCCCCCCAAAAAAACATTGTTATGCCAAACACATCGCAAATGTTGATTTTGAGGTTTGGGTGAAAGGAGAATTAACGTTTTTACAATCTGAGCCTTATTTCTTTAACAAGTTGTTTTACTCACCCATAGCACTTTGTCATATGGAGCATTTCCGGAGATGTTTTAGTTCAACGATATCCGTTAACGTGAGTGCTCGGGGCACGACGTTAAAGTCACCAAAATAACTTTAGCACTTTTCAAATCATAGAAGCTCAATGTCTTAGTCTACACTTTCGTTTGAGTCAAAAGTGGCCTGTAATCCGAGATTTATCCATAGTTCCGAGTAGATGAGGACAGTGCGCATGTGCTCTGTCACAGCTGATTTGCAAAGAAGACACTAATAACTTTTCTGTTGCGAGTGACACATGGTAGAAGATTCAGACTTTGAGGCTGAAGAGGACTTATGGAGGACTAAAGAGTATACTGATGAGGTATTAGACAGAATGAAGCGGAGGCGGTTTTAGGAGCAGCAGAGAACAGCCATCAGTTTCGCATTACAGTAATCCCTCGTTTATCGCGGGGGTTAGGATCCAGAAATGACCCGCAATAAGAAATCTGCGAAGTAGGACAACTTTATATTTTACATGTTTTAAGGCTGTAAACGCCTCACCACACACATACGCTTTTCTCAGACTGGAATTAACATTCTCACATTTCTCGTTTAAACGCTCAAACTTTGATAGAGTCAACAAAATGTATTAATAGTGAAGCGGGGAGAGACACGGCCCCGGAAGCCCCGCCAAACGCACGAGGGGAGCGGAGACACGAGTCACTGGATCCGCAGGAAGCAACGCGCTCATCCAATGTCCCGGGACACGTGCACCCCTCATCGTGGTCAAATCCGTGACAGCAGCACGAGGCCGCACGTACACCGGGGCTGCGAGCACGAGATCGAACCGCGGCGCCCAGACCACGCCTCCCCCTCAGGACCGCATCCTCGCAGCCCGAGCCACAAACGAAACCAGCAAAGAGCCGCACGGAGTGATTTAATCCTGGTCCGGTCCTGGTTTAGTTCTGGTCTAGACCTGGTTTAGTCCAGGTCTAGTCTCTTAGCCAATCAGGACACAGAACACAATGTTACACTATAAAAATTGGAAAGGAAAAAAATCTGAAACAGCAAGGCCGCAAACCGCGATAGACCACTACTTCTCAGAATCGTGCGCTGAATCCGCTGGCCACTTTTCCTTTGCTGGTGTGTTTAAAAAAAAAAAAAAAAAAAATTCGTCCTGACTGAAGTGGGTTCCGCAAACACGATGGTCCAAACGTCTTACAGCTTTGCCTTTCATGTTTGGGTCCCGAGAGCTGAGAGCGAAATCAGCTGTGACTGAGCACATGCGCACTGTCCTCATCTACTCGACACTATGGATAAATCTCGGATTACAGGCCACTTGACTCAAACGAAAGTGTAGACTAAGACATTAAGCTTCTTTGATTTGAAAAGTTTATTTGGGGACTGCAACGTCGTGCCGAGCATTCACGTCAACGGATATTGCTAATCTAAAACATCTCCAGAAATGCTCCATATGACGCCAAAGTGCTAAAAAGAGTAAAACAACTCATTACTGAAATAAGGGTCAGATTGTAAAAAAACGTCAATTCTCCTTTAGGTTTAGGGTTTTTGGTTTGGTCTGCCAACAAGGTCTTGTCAAAACTTTATAGTTTAAGGAAAATTGTAAATAAATAAAAGTATTAGTTAAATGCAGTTAGTTTTGATTGACATGGAATGCTAAGCCCCACCCCCAAACAGAATGCCTAGAACATAGGGAGTCTCGTCTGGCAACACTTCAGGACACTGAGGATCACCATGGAAACAGGCAAATAACTGTTAGGAGGGACTAGCTGCAACTAACAAAACAAAATCCACAAACAGCCAAAGAATTGTGAACTTTTCTTGGTACTGCACCTGCCTTGGTCCCTTACCTGAATGGCTACTGGCTTCAGCGCGTCCTCAGGGGTTTTGTGAAGGAGGACGAGAGGAGCGGTCAGAACCTGCTCGATCCCATTGATAAGTCGGGTCTTCACTCCATCCAAAAGTTTGTAGTCACACAGGAAGATGTTGCCGTTCTACAATATGGACCAGCATACGTAAACTTTACACCATTTTCCTGATCATATTGTCATTTCCTCATCAAAATCATACAAGGAGTCGTGTTTTGTTTCATTCACACGTTTAACACACAAATCCTGTATTTTTAGGCCGAGTTCTTCTCTCAAACGATTCATAACATCTGCACAAAGTTGGTCTCTTTATATCACCAGTCATTTTAAGTCATGTTCGCAAAACTGTTCTGATGCTGCTCATCTGAACCTTTATTTGGATTGTTTATTATAGCTATATTTTAGTTATTATTTAGTGTCTATATTCTAGCCATTACTATTAGTATTCAGTGTTTTAAGTTTGCGCCTCATCACCGAGACAAGTTCCTAGTTTTGTAAATTGTGTTCACTTGACAATGGCAATAAAAGTCTGATTCTGAAATGACCTTGTGACGTCATGTGGTAATACAAGAAGTTCTGTTTTAAAGGGATATGCCACCCCCAGGTGAAATTTGGGCATCTCCCCACAGTCCAGAGACTAAAATAAGTGGTGGAAAGCGTTTTCCTGCTCACCCAGCCATTGTCCGAGTCTGTCGCCACTGACCGCCACGGTATCTGGTGCTCCTCCGCCTTAGACTGGAGTCTAACGTCGCCAGAGAAAGATTTCGGCCAAAAGGAATTAATTTGCTCGATGCGTTTCCCAATTACTTTGTGTGTAGTGCGCATTCATATCGAGTGCAAATAAATGTGCAAATCAACACGGAGAGCTTGCCTTGGTCCTTTTGGGTGGGAACTATTTTCCAGTGCGTAAGAATACAGCCGTATCACGCAGTACGCTGCCAGGGGAATCCCAGTTACGCACCGGGAAGGGAGTTCCCCTGTTGCACAACGTGGTGCGTGATACGGCTGTATTCACCTTAGACTCCAGTCTAAGGCGGAGGAGCACCAGATACCGCGGCGGTCAGTGGCGACAGACTCGGACAATGGCTGGGTGAGCAGGAAAACGCTTTCCACCACTTATTTTAGTCTCTGGACTGTGGGGAGATGCCCAAATTTGACCTGGGGGTGGCATATCCCTTTAAAACGCATACACTTTCACTAGAATCATTTGGCGTTGGAGATGTGGACAGACTTGTAATGGATTACTTAAACATGTGAGAATGAAACAAAACAACTCTGTACGTTTTTGATGCGGTAACAACATTCTGACATGGCTAAAGGCTCACAAGAGTCAGTTTTGAGAAATGCAAGACCTTTAAACTGCGTTAAAGCGGTTCCAGAATGTCCATTTACATACATTTAGAGAAGTGAATTACAATTAACAGCACTCACCTTCATCTCTTGTGTCAAACTGCCCCCGCCCTCCAGAGAGACCATATCGTCAGTGATGAGGAAGTTACTGGGCAGAGCGCTGCAACGTCGGATTAAAATGGGGTTGAGTCCGTTTAGAAACTGGTAACCAAAGAAAGCATCTTCTTTCCATTTTTTCTGCATCAAGTCTGGAAAACAGTAACAATCATAATCATCTCCATCATGGACACTCCTGCTCACCCACTGCACCAGACTTTAGAGCAGGGGTGTCAAACATGCGGCCTGGAGGCCAGATCCGGCCCTCCAAGACCTTTAATCTGACCCTCGGCTGATTTTCTATTAAAATATTGGCAATTTTCTGTGCAGTTTAGCATAGCGTCTCCAGCCCCTCTGTACGTGGCCCCTCCCACCAGAGCAGCACAAATGAAGACTTGCCCCTTTCCAAACGCTCTTAAAGGACCATCGACCATGACGCCCTCATCAGCAAAATGTCAAATGAGAAAAGTGGAGGCCGAGTGCAGGATTTTCCAATTCCGAATTAAGCCACAACTAAACCAGGTCAAAGCCAGGATTATGACCTAAAACAGGACTAAACCAGGACTGAGACCTAAAACAGGACTCAAACAGTGAGGACTAGATCATAGAGGCCCAAATCAGGACTGCAGGTGGGTCTAAAACAGGGTTTAAAATATACTAATATCTAAACCAGGTCTAATTCCCATTTGTTCAGGAGGTGAATGGGAAACCTGTACGCTTGTGTTGAAATTACATTTTTCTTTAAGTTTCAGGTTGCTCATAATATATTTTGTAAAATAAAGTTCAACAATAAAAAAAAAAAACTTCAGTAATAGACTTGTTTCTCTGCACAAATATTTGGACTTATTGCCATTTCTGGGGTACATTTGCCATGAGTTTTCTGATCCGGCCCCTTTGGGATCAGAGCCGGTTGGATACGGCCCCCGGACCAAAATGAGTTTGACGCCCCTGATTTAGAGGGACAGAGGAGCTCATTCTCCAACAGGCTACAAACAGTACGTTTGAATGCGTGTCCTTCCGGCTCCTACTGACACTAGCCCCTATTGACTTGCACCAGAATATTGTCCATCATAGAGAACACAGCAAGTAAGAGCAATACCTGAAGCCTCCGTTTTGAGGCAGCGGAACACTCGGTAAAGGGAGTCAAAATCAGGCCAATGCTCTTCATAGTCGGCCAATTTGGACAGTTCCAACTGCACAAGCCTTGAAACACACATTCACGTTAATATTTTACAAATGGTGATTCTGTTGTTACTTTTCAGTGACATAATGCTGGGGTGTTCTACACGTTTCTGTATTGGTGGAATGTTCAGTAGTTACCATGGTGACGCAACGCACACTTTAGCAAAAAAGTTAAGATTGTCTAAAAACTAATGAAAAAAATACATGTATGAGAGATCACTTTTTGTAGTTTCAACCAAGTCAACTCTGGTCAGATTGTGTTAAAATAAAGATCAGATTAAGTCTGACTTGAGTAACAGCTTCAGACAGCAGTGCTTTCAGTTAGATTCAGTCCCAGGGAATGTTGACGAAATGTGTTTGTCGTATCGTTTACCCTTGTACCGCAGTCCATTTGAATTCCATGTCCTTTGTGAACGAGAAGCGGACTTCAGGAGGCAGATCAGACGGACTCTTTACGGTCATGCAGTGAGGCAAACCCTCTGCGTAAACACCCCAACTGGAACAAACGCACATGTTCTCTTCAGACTCAACATCAACTTTATCAAATACAAGTTCAACAAAAGTGTTAGATCACATGCTTACGGGTATTCCCTTTTCCTGTACCATAGCTCCTTCTTCCTTGAGGATTTACACAGCTGATGGTCATCTTCAAAGGTTTTCATAGCTGTCAAGTCCAAAAACACTTTCAGAAAAGGCACAGCGATACTGCGCACACTCACCACACTGTACTTGTGGAGTAAAATTTGTCTTGGCACAATACAGAAATAATGTACAAGCAGATCCAAAAAAGAAGGTTTAGCGCACACTTGTTTGACTTTATTCTTGCATGTATAAGCAGCTCTTGAGATTACGAAAAGACTACGTTCACATTGCAGACAGAAGTGACAATCTGATTTTTTTCGCCTCTATGCGACCTGTATTTGATCTAATGACTTTTTTCAAACGCGACCCAGGTCACTTGGACATGTGGTCCCAAAACCGATACATATTCGATCTTTTGGCATGCGACTTCAGTCAGAACGGCCAGGTCGCGTTCATCCGACCTGGGAGCGTTTCCTCCAGTGAGTGGTACAAGTAGGCGTTCACAAATGTTTGTCATGCGAAAATAGGATATAAACTCAGTGAAGTGGTGAAGCACATCGTAATCCCACCACTCTTGGCTGCGACTCCGCACCAACACGTTCATTTCTACAGACGTTGCTGCCACTGCCCCACAAAACGCCACGGCTAAAAACCTTCTCCTTAAAACAATTAAGCTGCACGTTTTGGCTCCCGTACGACAGCAACTTTAGGAGACTTCCGTAAACATCGAGCGCGTTCGCTGCGTGTGAAGTCATCGTGTCCTCCAATGTGGGACACGATGAGTTTAGCGTTCATACTGGAGATCACAATGCCTGGTTTACACCAGACCATATCACAGTGATATGGTCTGCCAGCACCTACTGAATATCTAGTGGAGGTGTGGTTTACGATCGCCAACAGTCGTTTATTGGGCGTTACGAATGTCTAACATTTGGCGTATACATAGCCCATAGCCAATCATGTTGTTTGTCGCGTAGTATGCGTCACCGTCTTTCCACCCCTCCCCGCTGTGATTGGCTCCCAGAATCAGGAGCCCTCGCTTAGCCTAGTTGCCAGGCAGTCTTTCGAATCGGAACAAAAGCAGCCTGGGAAGTCGCATTTAATTGGAAATGTGAACGGCCTTGCACAAAAAAAATAAATAAAATTGAGCATTACGCCCTGCAGTCTGAACGTAGTCCAAGTCGGCTTATTGTAACATCCCATAATCAGCAAGTGTGCGTTCGAATGCTAGTTAGCTTTAATACTAAACTGTGCACAGGTCTAAGAAAGTTGAGAAAAACACTTGGTGTGTGGTCGTTTGATCCCACTGACCTGTTCCCTCCCTGAAATGGTGAACATTTTCATTTGTGATCCAGTGGTATATGGGAAACTTGTAGACTTTTCCCTCTGGACTGGTCACTTCTATTTTGTCCACAAACCAGTTGTCTGCTAGAAACAGGGGCGGGACTGACAGTTTCTCCACTTGCACCAGGACCAGGTCCCCAAGAGACTTGGTACAGTTTATGGAAATGGAGTTCATCTGAAATGGAGATGCATTTGGTCTTTACGTCAATTTTCATTAAGTGTTTTTTTTTATTTTTTATTACACCATACATACATACAGAAGACATCTGATATATGAAGTGATATGGAAATGTATTAAAATGGTTATTTTTTACTACACATCCCCTATATACACAGCATTCTTTTTCCAATTCATATTCAGAACCTCAAAGCAGCCACCCTTTGCTTTGTCAAAAATATTAAAGTTTAACATTTTTTATTACAAAATTCCATACTTTGTTCATATATTTGATGCCTTTCCTATGCATTTAAAATGTAGAAAGCAGTAAAAATAAAGAAATAAAAAACATTGAATAAGACGGAGTCTAAAATGACTCAGTTTTACTCCTCAGACATCAAATATACGAAGCAAGAAAAATGGAATTATGTAAAGAAAAATGATGCAGGATTTGAAAATACAAATTTTTTAACTATATGTTGTATAAATATTTGTGTTGTTTTTGCTACATAATTCCACTAGAATCTCACTTAATATTTGAGGTCAACGTGTAAAAAAAAAAAAAAAAAATTCTGTTAATATAGTCCCATTATAGCCAATATTATGATTAAAGTTGTTCTTTTTGCTGTATAATTTAATCTATACAAGACTGTAGCGTAGATTTAAAAACAAATGTACACACTAATAAAAAAAATAATACAAATAAAATAATAAATTTTAGGGTAGAGTGCTCACCTTTCCATCAAAGTACCCAGTGTCCTGAAGCCAGGTGCGGTCACTTTCTCCATTCTTACCCACTAGCTGGACGTACACATTGTTAAAAGTGTTTGCATAAAGCAATTTACCAGTAAAAACCGTCACTTCGTAGACTGGCATTTTCTTCTCAGCAACACAGTCCCTGAAAGACAAAACTAAAAATGGTAAATCTGCAAAAAAAAAAAAAAAAAAGGGAAACAGTATCTTTCTCCAAATGCACACAGAATAATGGTGCCATGTTCTCCCTTTTATAGGTCTAGAACCAAAAGGTATGGTGAGGTCAGCGTAATTTCTTTGGAAATAAGGTGTTTGTTATCTCTATATGAAGAACAGTTTGGAGAAGTTGTGAAGTGATCAGTACAGAAGCTGACATGGACACACCCCTTCATTCATATCGGCCAGGGGTGTCCAAACTTTTCTCATCAAGGGCCACATCTGTGGTTAGTGGGGAAACCAAATTTCGAATTCACTCTATGTACATGTTTGTTTTCGACAATAAAGCAAACTATGACTATGATGACATATCTAAAGCAGACAAAGCAGAGGGCCGATCAACTGGTGCTCAGTGCAGTGACTCATTGAAATATCTGCATGTTTAACACATTAGAATAAACTCGGTCCTTTATTCATGCCAAGATCCTCAAAAACACAATAAATATTAAATTTGCAATCAAAATTTCTGCTCAAGGTAATTTGGGCCAATTCACCTGGAAGCCTGAGGGCCAAGAAAAATTTGTCTGACGGCCGCATTTGGCCCACGGGCCATAGTTTGGACATGTCTGATATAGGCTATACTTTTTCATAGATTTTGGTGTATATAAAAATTCAATTTGTCAACCGTTTATATACTCTGCTTCCAACTGACTTCACACTGGAAAATTGTCTCCTCTGGAACTGCTGCAGTGAGTCTCATTTTGGTTTTAAAATGTTCATGTTAACCCGCTCTGAATGATTCGGTGTTTTTATTACATCATTTTGTCCAAAAATAAATTCCTATTCCTAATATGAAATTCTGCTCCAAATTCGGGATAATCCCAGTAAACCATAAAGAAAATACTGCATCATTAACAAGCATGAGCTACAACAAATAAATAGAACAAATAATAGTCCTAAAAGTATTATATTCAGCAAATCTTTTTACATAAAAATAGCAGAAACATTCCCACTATTTGTGTAGAAACCCTCAGTCGTCCAGAACGCACGGCAAAAGGAGAAAGTCAATTTGTCAACTGGACAAAAGTTTGTTTGGTATAAGGCAGAGTCCACCAGAACTGACCAGAACTGAAGAAGCAGCTTGGATGAGCTGCGAAACGTATTCGACCAAATAAACTTTTGTCCAGTTGACAAATTGTCAAAATTCGTCGTTTTGAAGTTAAAACAGGTGACCTACGTGACTCGTGCAGATCCGAGGATCGGGAGGTCGGGAAATGGACTGAGGAGGAGCAGCACTTAAGAAATGCTCCATTTAATTAGGCCGCACCTGGAGAGTGTCCCGAGCCAATCACAGGCCGAACTGCGCTCCAGCGTCCAATCACGGTGCAGCCGTTTGTTTAGTGGTTTCAGCTGCGCGCTCCCGTGTGCACGTGCGGGGGGGTTGTACTGTCGAAATGGGCCGCTCCGTCTACTGCGCATGCGCACCACCCCTTTAAGCGTTGCTTAAAGCTTAAATGCCGTCAAGCTTTGTTCTCGAGGCAGAAATGGAGTTGTTTTCAACAGCGAAAACGCAAGTAACATTTTAACAGTGTACTGGTTTTATTGTAATTTTTAACCAATTAAGCATGTAACAAACTATATGTGAACGTTAGATCAGCGGCAGAATACATACGTCAGATGATTATAGTTTGGATTTAACATTTGACTGCATCGTTATCATGGTATATCTTCACCCAAATAATGCATCCACTAAAAGTCGTATACCTCACCTTTGTGATACAGGGACACTGAAGATGGGATAATTTCATACAATTCAATTTAAAACAATGGGCTTGTCTCTTATTCATGGGGACAGGAAAAGGGACAACAGAAGAAACATTTATTTACAAAAATATATACAGTATATACATCCAAGGAGGAAAATTTATCACAATGATGATGCGTCTTGACCAGGCATGGGCAAACTACGGCCCGGGGGCCATATGCGGCCCGTTAAGCTTCTTAATCCGGCCTGCCGAACTTGAAGAAATTATATTAATAAACCTTTTTAACATTTTAATGTTTTAATTTCCCTGCAATTCTGGCATTTTCCAACAGCTGGCGCACTACATACATTGACCTTTGTTGAGATGCGGCGTTTTGCTCCACGTTTGTGCTTTACTCTTTGACCCCTCAACCCTCCTGTAAAGATGAGCGGAGCTAAGAAAAGAGGACAAAGAATGTCGAGTGTTTAATAAGGAGTGGACAAGTAAATATTTTTTCACCGAATACTTATCAGCTGAATAGAATATAATATCAGCCGTCACTTTGCCACAAAACATGCTAACAAGCAGTCAACGAAAGAATAAAAGAACCTGAAGGACAACAGAACTTTCAATGCTTTAAAATAGTAACCAGGGCCCGGCCGGGCGAAGCCCAAAGAAGCGACGTGGGGCCGTCCTCCTGTGGACCCACCACCCGCAGGAGGATCCATAAGGGCCGGGTGCAGAGAGATCTGGGCGGCAGTCGAAGGTGGGGGCCTCGGCGGCCGGATCTCCGGACATGGAGACTAGCTCTGGGGACATGGAATGTCACCTTGCTGGGGGGGAAGGAGCCTGAGCTTGTGCGGGAGGTTGAGCGTTACCGACTAGATATAGTCGGCCTCACCTCCACGCACAGCTTGGTCTCTGGAACCCAACTCCTTGAGGGGGGCTGGACCCTCTATTTCTCTGGCGTTGCCCGCGGGGAACGGCGGCGGGCTGGTGTGGGCCTGCTCATTGCCCCACAGCTCAGCCGCCGAGTGTTGGAGTTCACCCTGGTGAACGAGAGGGTCGCGTCCCTGCGCCTTCGGGTCGGGGACAGGTCTCTCACTGTTGTGTCGGCCTATGGGCCCAACAGCAGTGCAGAGTACCCGGCCTTCTTGAAGTCTCTGGGAGGGGTACTAGACAGTGCACCCCCCGGGGACTCCGTTGTTCTCCTGGGGGACTTCAACGCCCACGTGGGCAACGACAGTGGCACCTGGAGAGGGGTGATTGGGAGGAACGGCCTCCCTGATCTGAACCCGAGCGGTGTTCTGTTATTGGACTTCTGTGCTAGCCACAGTTTGTCCATAACGAACACCATGTTCGAGCACAAGGGTGTCCACCAGTGCACGTGGCACCAGGACACCCTAGGACGGAGGTCGATGATCGACTTTGTTGTCGTGTCATCTGACCTCCGGCCGCGTGTCTTGGACACTCGGGTGAAGAGAGGGGCAGAGCTGTCAACCGATCACCACCTGGTTGTGAGTTGGGTCCGCTGGCGGGGGAGGAAGCTGGAAAGACCTGGCAGGCCCAAGCGTATCGTGAAGGTCTGTTGGGAACGTCTGGCTGAGCCCTCTGTCAGGGGCACCTTCAACTCACACCTCCGGGAGAGCTTCTCCCGGATTCCGGGGGAGGCTAGGGATATGGAGTCCAAATGGGCTCTTTTCTCGGCCTCTATTGTCGATGCGGCCGCCCGTAGCTGTGGTCGTAAGGTCTGTGGTGCCTGTCGCGGCGGCAATCCCCGAACCCGGTGGTGGACACCGGAAGTAAGGGATGCCGTCAGGCTGAAGAAGGAGTCCTATCGGGCCTTGTTGGCTCATGGGACTCCTGAGGCAGTTGATGGGTACCGGCGGGCCAAGCGTGCTGCAGCCCGGGTGGTTGCAGAGGCAAAAACTCGGGTTTGGGAGGAGTTCGGAGAGGCCATGGAGGAGGACTATCGGACGGCCTCAAAGAAATTCTGGCAAACCGTTCGGTGCCTCAGGAGGGGGAAGCAGTGCTTCACCAACACTGTTTACAGTGGAGGTGGGGAGCTGTTGACCTCGACTGGGGATGTTATCAGACGGTGGAAGGAATACTTTGAGGATCTCTTCAATCCCGCCGTCACGTCTTCCGAGGAGGAAGCAGAGGCTGGAGACTTGGAGGCGGACTCGTTCATCACCCTTGCCGAAGTCACTGAGGTGGTTGGAAAGCTCCTCGGTGGCAAGGCCCCGGGGGTGGATGAGATCCGTCCTGAGTATCTTAAGTCTCTGGATGTTGTGGGGCTGTCTTGGCTGACACGTCTCTGCAACATCGCGTGGCGGTCGGGGACAGTACCTCTGGATTGGCAGACCGGGGTGGTGGTCCCTCTGTTTAAGAAGGGGGACCAGAGGGTGTGTGCCAACTATCGGGGAATCACACTCCTCAGCCTTCCCGGTAAGGTCTATTCCAGGGTGCTGGAGAGGAGAATTCGACCGATAGTCGAACCTCGGATTCAGGAGGAGCAGTGTGGTTTTCGTCCCGGCCGGGGAACACTGGACCAGTTCTATACTCTCCATCGGGTGCTCGAGGGTGCATGGGAGTTTGCCCAACCAGTCCACATGTGCTTTGTGGATCTGGAGAAGGCGTTCGACCGTGTCCCTCGTGGGGTCCTGTGGAGAGTGCTCTGGGAGTACGGGGTTCGGGGCCCTTTGATAAGGGCTGTTCGGTCCCTGTATGACCGGAGCAGGAGCTGTGTTCGCATTGCCGGTAGTAAGTCGGACCTGTTTCCGGTGCATGTTGGACTCCGCCAGGGCTGCCCTTTGTCACCTGTTCTGTTCATTACATTTATGGACAGAATTTCTAGGCGCAGTCAGGGGCCGGAGGGGATCCGGTTTGGGAACCACAGATGATGTTGTCCTGATGGCTTCATCAAACCGGGACCTCCAATGTGCACTGTGACGGTTTGCAGCCGAGTGTGAAGCGGCTGGGATGAGGATCTGCTCTTCCTAATCCGAGGCCATGGTTCTCGACCGGAAAAAGGTGGCTTGCCCTCTCCGGGTGGGTGGGGAGTCCTTGCCTCAAGTGGAGGAGTTCAAGTATCTCGGGGTCTTGTTCACGAGTGAGGGGAGGATGGAGCGTGAGATTGACAGGCGGATCGGTGCCGCATCGGCAGTGATGCGGTCGCTGTACCGGACCCTTGTGGTGAAGAGGGAGCTGAGCCGAAAGGCAAAGCTCTCAATTTACCGGTCAATCTACGTTCTTACCCTCACCTATGGTCATGAGCTCTGGGTAATGACCGAAAGGACGAGATCGCGGATACAAGCGGCCGAAATGAGTTTCCTCCGTAGAGTGGCTGGGCGCACCCTTAGAGATAGGGTGAGGAGCTCAGTCACGCGGGAGGGGCTCGGAGTAGAGACGCTGCTTCTCCACGTCGAGAGGAGCCAGCTGAGGTGGCTCGGGCATCTGTTTCGGATGCCTCCTGGACGCCTCCCTCGGGAGGTGTTCCGGGCATGTCCCACCGGGAGGAGGCCCCGGGGAAGACCCAGGACACGCTGGCGGGACTATGTCTCCCGGCTGGCCTGGGAACGCCTTGGTGTCCCCCCGGAGGAGCTGGAGGAAGTGTCCGGGGCGAAGGAGGTCTGGGCGTCCCTGCTTAGACTGTTGCCCCCGCGACCCAGCCCCGGATAAGCGGAAGAAAATGGATGGATGGATGAATAAAATAGTAACTGTATTTTATTAATAAAATTTCCTGTGTTTTAAGAGTCATTTCAATAAATAGCTAAATACCGTGGAACTTGAAAGATGGACATTTTGTTGTAATGCTTTTGTTCATTTTTAATTGAAATAAAGCACATATTTTCTACATATCCCATGTTATTTTTAGTGTTTTTACCAAAACACTAAATCCACCTGCTCCTGGTCCGGCCCTTCTGTTAAATTTTAGAACCCTTTGTGGCCCACGAGTCAAAAAGTTTGCCCAGCCCTGGTCTGGAAGCACATGACCTCTAGTCGAGCCTTCAAGACGTCTTCACTGAGCTGATGAACGCGTTCCTGTTAGAAAACAATTAAGTGTAATGAAAAAAACTGTACCGCAGGGAACATTAAACAAATGTAATGAGACCATAATATAACATATATATACGTTTTCTATGTTCACATCACAAAATACGATGGAATGAAAATGATAATGATGCAGTCAAATGTTAAATCCAAACTATAATCATCTGATGTAGGTATTCTGCCGCAAATCTAACATTCACATATAGTTTGTTACATGCTTAATTGGTTAAAAATTACAATAAAACCAGTACACTGTTAAAATGTTACTCGCGTTTTCACTGTTGAAAACAACTCAATTTCTGCCTCGAGAACTCAGCTCGACGGCATTTAAGCTTTAAGCAACGCTTAAAGGGGTGGTGCGCATGCGCCGTAGACGAAGCGGCCCATTTCCACAGTACAACCCCCCGTACTTATGCACTTACGCATAGTGTTGCCAACTTAGCGACTTTGTCGCTATTTTTAGCTACTTTCTGGACCCCCCTAGCGAGAAAATTAGACAAAAGCGACTAGCGACAAATCTAGCAACTTTCTAGCAACTCAGAGGCTCCAAGATCGCGGGAGGGGGAAAAAAATAATTGCGCCGTTTTCTCTCTTTCCCCGTTCAGAGAAAGAGACAGAGAGGGGCAGTGGAAGAGAGACACAGGCAGAGAGGGGCGGGGGCGGAGTTGAGAACAGCGTGGACTGTTGCTTCCTTGTTTTTTTTTCCTCACTCACTCACAGGCAGACAGACACACACACACACACACTCACCAGTCTCACCAGTATATGTAATAACAACAGCAATAAAAGGTTAGTGTCACGGGGTAAGGAAGGTTAGGATGTGCTGTCTGGAGCCCCCTGCTGACAATGACGTTTGGTTTGGACGCCCCCCTTCCCGCTCTCACGTTTGGATTGGACCGCTCCCTCGTCTAGCTACTTTTAGCTACTTCTGGGCGGGCCAATAGCTACTTCCGATGCTGGGGAGTTGGCAACACTGCTTACGCACGTGCACACGGGAGCGCGCAGCTGAAACCACTAAACAAACGGCTGCACCGTGATTGGACGCTGGAGCGCAGTTCGGCCTGTGATTGGCTCGGGACACTCTCCAGGTGCGGCCTAATTAAATGGAGCATTTCTTAAGTGCTGCGCCTCCTCAGTCCATTTCCCGACCTCCCGATCCTCGGATCTGCACGAGTCACGTAGGTCACCTGTTTTAACTTCAAAACGACGAATTTTGACAATTTGTCAACTGGACAAAAGTTTATTTGGTCGAATACGTTTCGCAGCTCATCCAAGCTGCTTCTTCAGTGCTGGTGGACTCTGCCTTATACCAAACAAACTTTTGTCCAGTTGACAAATTGACTTTCTCCTTTTGCCGTGCGTTCTGGACGACTGAGGGTTTCTACACAAATAGTGGGAATGTTTCTGCTATTTTTATGTAAAGATTTGCTGAATATAATACTTTTAGGACTATTATTTGTTGTAGCTCATGCTTGTTAATGATGCAGTATTTTCTTTATGGTTTACTGGGATTATCCCGAATTTGGAGCAGAATTTCATATTAGGAATAGGAATTTATTTTTGGACAAAATGATGTAATAAAAACACCGAATCATTCAGAGCGGGTTAACATGAACATTTTAAAACCAAAATGAGACTCACTGCAGCAGTTCCAGAGGAGACCATTTTCCAGTGTGAAGTCAGTTGGAAGCAGAGTATATAAACGGTTGACAAATTGAATTTTTATATACACCAAAATCTATGAAAAAGTATAGCCTATATCAGACATGTCCAAACTATGGCCCGTGGGCCAAATGCGGCCGTCAGACAAATTTTTCTTGGCCCTCAGGCTTCCAGGTGAATTGGCCCAAATTACCTTGAGCAGAAATTTTGATTGCAAATTTAATATTTATTGTGTTTTTGAGGATCTTGGCATGAATAAAGGACCGAGTTTATTCTAATGTGTTAAACATGCAGATATTTCAATGAGTCACTGCACTGAGCACCAGTTGATCGGCCCACTGCTTTGTCTGTGTTAGATATGTCATCATAGTCATAGTTTGCTTTATTGTCGAAAACAAACATGTACATAGAGTGAATTCGAAATTTGGTTTCCCCACTAACCACAGATGTGGCCCTTGATGAAAAAAGTTTGGACACCCCTGGCCGATATGAATGAAGGGGTGTGTCCATGTCAGCTTCTGTACTGATCACTTCACAACTTCTCCAAACTGTTCTTCATATAGAGATAACAAACACCTTATTTCCAAAGAAATGACGCTGACCTCACCATACCTTTGGTTCTAGACCTATAAAAGGGAGAACATGGGACCATTATTCTGTGTGCATTTGGAGAAAGATACTGTTTCCTCCACTTTTTTTTTTTTGCAGATTTACTATTTTTAGTTTTGTCTTTCAGGGACTTTGTGTTGCTGAGAAGAAAATGCCAGTCTACGAAGTGACAGTTTTTACTGGTAAATTGCTTTATGCAAACACTTTTAACAATGTGTACGTCCAGCTAGTGGGTAAGAATGGAGAAAGTGACCGCACCTGGCTTCAGGACACTGGGTACTTTGATGGAAAGGTGAGCACTCTAAAATTTATTATTTTATTTGTATTTGTATTATTTCTTTTATTAGTGTGTACATTTGTTTTTAAATCTACGCTACAGTCTTGTATAGATTAAATTATACAGCAAAAAGAACAACTTTAATCATAATATTGGCTATAATGGGCTATATTAACAGAATTTTTTTTTTTTTTTTTTTACACGTTGACCTCAAATATTAAGTGAGATTCTAGTGGAATTATGTAGCAAAAACAACACAAATAAATATTTATACAACATATAGTTAAAAAATTTGTATTTTCAAATCCTGCATCATTTTTCTTTACATAATTCCATTTTTCTTGCTTCGTATATTTGATGTCTGAGGAGTAAAACTGAGTCATTTTAGACTCCGTCTTATTCAATGTTTTTTATTTCTTTATTTTTACTGCTTTCTACATTTTAAATGCATAGGAAAGGCATCAAATATATGAACAAAGTATGGAATTTTGTAATAAAAAATGTTAAACTTTAATATTTTTGACAAGGCAAAGGGTGGCTGCTTTGAGGTTCTGAATATGAATTGGAAAAAGAATGCTGTGTATATAGGGGATGTGTAGTAAAAAAATAACCATTTTAATACATTTCCATATCACTTCATATATCAGATGTCTTCTGTATGTATGTATGTATGTAAAGTGTAATTAAAAAATAAAAAAAACACTTAATGAAAATTGACGTAAAGACCAAATGCATCTCCATTTCAGATGAACTCCATTTCCATAAACTGTACCAAGTCTCTTGGGGTCCTGGTGCAAGTGGAGAAACTGTCAGTCCCGCCCCTGTTTCTAGCAGACAACTGGTTTGTGGACAAAATAGAAGTGACCAGTCCAGAGGGAAAAGTCTACAAGTTTCCCATATACCACTGGATCACAAATGAAAATGTTCACCATTTCAGGGAGGGAACAGGTCAGTGGGATCAAACGACCACACGCCAAGTGTTTTTCTCAACTTTCTTAGACCTGTGCACAGTTTAGTATTAAAGCTAACTAGCATTCGAACGCACACTTGCTGATTATGGGATGTTACAATAAGCCGACTTGGACTACGTTCAGACTGCAGGGCGTAATGCTCAATTTTTTTTTTTTTTTTTTTGTGCAAGGCCGTTCACATTTCCAATTAAATGCGACTTCCCAGGCTGCTTTTGTTCCGATTCGAAAGACTGCCTGGCAACTAGGCTAAGCGAGGGCTCCTGATTCTGGGAGCCAATCACAGCGGGGAGGAGTGGAAAGACGGTGACGCATACTACGCGACAAACGACATGATTGGCTATGGGCTATGTATACGCCAAATGTTAGACATTCGTAACGCCCAATAAACGACTGTTGGCGATCGTAAACCACACCTCCACTAGATATTCAGTAGGTGCTGGCAGACCATATCACAGTGATATGGTCTGGTGTAAACCAGGCATTGTGATCTCCAGTATGAACGCTAAACTCATCGTGTCCCACATTGGAGGACACGATGACTTCACACGCAGCGAACGCGCTCGATGTTTACGGAAGTCTCCTAAAGTTGCTGTCGTACGGGAGCCAAAACGTGCAGCTTAATTGTTTTAAGGAGAAGGTTTTTAGCTGTGGCGTTTTGTGGGGCAGTGGCAGCAACGTCTGTAGAAATGAACGTGTTGGTGCGGAGTCGCAGACAAGAGTGGTGGGATTACGATGTGCTTCACCACTTCACTGAGTTTATATCCTATTTTCGCATGACAAACATTTGTGAACGCCTACTTGTACCACTCACTGGAGGAAACGCTCCCAGGTCGGATGAACGCGACCTGGCCGTTCAGAATGAAGTCGCATGCCAAAAGATCGAATATGTATCGGTTTTGGGACCACATGTCCAAGTGACCTGGGTCGCGTTTGAAAAAAATCGGATCTGTCATTCAGACTGTCATTAGATCAAATACAGGTCGCATAGAGGCGAAAAAAATCAGATTGTCACTTCTGTCTGCAATGTGAACGTAGTCTTTTCGTAATCTCAAGAGCTGCTTATACATGCAAGAATAAAGTCAAACAAGTGTGCGCTAAACCTTCTTTTTTGGATCTGCTTGTACATTATTTCTGTATTGTGCCAAGACAAATTTTACTCCACAAGTACAGTGTGGTGAGTGTTGTGCAGTATCGCTGTGCCTTTTCTGAAAGTGTTTTTGGACTTGACAGCTATGAAAACCTTTGAAGATGACCATCAGCTGTGTAAATACTCAAGGAAGAAGGAGCTATGGTACAGGAAAAGGGAATACCCGTAAGCATGTGATCTAACACTTTTGTTGAACATGTATTTGATAAAGTTGATGAGTCTGAAGAGAACATGTGCGTTTGTTCCAGTTGGGGTGTTTACGCAGAGGGTTTGCCTCACTGCATGACCGTAAAGAGTCCGTCTGATCTGCCTCCTGAAGTCCGCTTCTCGTTCACAAAGGACATGGAATTCAAATGGACTGCGGTACAAGGGTAAACGATACGACAAACACTTTGCAGCTCATGTCGTCAACATTCCCTGGGACTGAATCTAACTGAAAGCACTGCTGTCTGAAGCTGTTACTCAAGTCAGACTTAATCTGATCTTTATTTTAACACAATCTGACCAGAGTTGACTTGGTTGAAACTACAAAAAGTGATCTCTCGTACATGTATTTTTTTTCATTAGTTTTTAGACAATCTTAACTTTTTTGCTAAAGTGTGCGTTGCGTCACCATAACTACTGAACATTCCACCAATACAGAAACGTGTAGAACACCCCCAGCATTATGTCACTGAGAAGTATCAACAGTATCACCATTTGTAAAATATTAACGTGAATGTGTGTTTCAAGGCTTGTGCAGTTGGAACTGTCCAAATTGGCCGACTATGAAGAGCATTGGCCTGATTTTGACTCCCTTTACCGAGTGTTCCGCTGCCTCAAAACGGAGGCTTCAGGTATTGCTCTTACTTGCTGTGTTCTCTATGATGGACAATATTCTGGTGCAAGTCAATAGGGGCTAGTGTCAGTAGGAGCCGGAAGGACACGCATTCAAACGTACTGTTTGTAGCCTGTTGGAGAATGAGCTCCTCTGTCCCTCTAAATCAGGGGCGTCAAACTCATTTTGGTCCGGGGGCTGTATCCAACCGGCTCTGATCCCAAAGGGGCCGGATCAGAAAACTCATGGCAAATGTACCCCAGAAATTGGAATAAGTCCAAATATTTGTGCAGAGAAACAAGTCTATTACTGAAGTCGTGTGTGGGCTGTTTTTTTTTTTTGTTTTTTTTGTTGAACTTTATTTTACAAAATATATTATGAGCAACCTGAAACTTAAAGAAAAATGTAATTTCAACACAAGCGTACAGGTTTCCCATTCACCTCCTGAACAAATGGGAACTAGACCTGGTTTAGATATATATTTTAAACCCTGTTTTAGACCCACCTGCAGTCCTGATTTGGGCCTCTATGATCTAGTCACTGTTTGAGTCCTGTTTTAGGTCTCAGTCCTGGTTTAGTCCTGTTTTAGGTCATAATCCTGGCTTTGACCTGGTTTAGTTGTGGCTTAATTCGGAATTGGAAAATCCTGCACTCTGCCTCCACTTTTCTCATTTGACATTTTGCTGATGAGGGCGTCATGGTCGATGGTCCTTTAAGAGCGTTTGGAAAGGGGCAAGTCTTCATTTGTGCTGCTCTGGTGGGAGGGGCCACGTACAGAGGGGCTGGAGACGCTATGCTAAACTGCACAGAAAATTGCCAATATTTTAATAGAAAATCAGCCGAGGGTCAGATTAAAGGTCTTGGAGGGCCGGATCTGGCCCCCAGGCCGCATGTTTGACACCCCTGGTCTAAAGTCTGGTGCAGTGGGTGAGCAGGAGTGTCCATGATGGAGATGATTATGATTGTTACTGTTTTCCAGACTTGATGCAGAAACAATGGAAAGAAGATGCTTTCTTTGGTTACCAGTTTCTAAACGGACTCAACCCCGTTTTAATCCGACGTTGCAGCGCTCTGCCCAGTAACTTCCTCATCACTGACGATATGGTCTCTCTGGAGGGCGGGGGCAGTTTGAGACAAGAGATGAAGGTGAGTGCTGTTAATTGTAATTCACTTCTCTAAATGTATGTAAATGGACATTCTGGAACCGCTTTAACGCAGTTTAAAGGTCTTGCATTTCTCAAAACTGACTCTTGTGAGCCTTTAGCCATGTCAGAATGTTACCGCATCAAAAACGTACAGAGTTGTTTTGTTTCATTCTCACATGTTTAAGTAATCCATTACAAGTCTGTCCACATCTCCAATGCCAAATGATTCTAGTGAAAGTGTATGCGTTTTAAAACAGAACTTCTTGTATTACCACATGACATCACAAGGTCATTTCAGAATCAGACTTTTATTGCCATTGTCAAGTGAACACAATTCGCAAAACTAGGAACTTGTCTCGGTGATGAGGTGCGAACACAAAACACCGAATAGTAATGGCTAGAATATAGACACTAAATAATAACTAAAATATAGCTATAATAAACAATCCAAATAAAGGTTCAGATGAGCAGCATCAGAACAGTTTTGCGAACATGACTTAAAATGACTGGTGATATAAAGAGTCCAACTTTGTGCAGATGTTATGAATCGTTTGAGAGAAGAACTCGGCCTAAAAATACAGGATTTGTGTGTTAAACGTGAATGAAACAAAACACGACTCCTTGTATGATTTTGATGAGGAAATGACGATATGATCAGGAAAATGGTGTAAAGTTTACGTATGCTGGTCCATATTGTAGAACGGCAACATCTTCCTGTGTGACTACAAACTTTTGGATGGAGTGAAGACCCGACTTATCAATGGGATCGAGCAGGTTCTGACCGCTCCTCTCGTCCTCCTTCACAAAACCCCTGAGGACGCGCTGAAGCCAGTAGCCATTCAGGTAAGGGACCAAGGCAGGTGCAGTACCAAGAAAAGTTCACAATTCTTTGGCTGTTTGTGGATTTTGTTTTGTTAGTTGCAGCTAGTCCCTCCTAACAGTTATTTGCCTGTTTCCATGGTGATCCTCAGTGTCCTGAAGTGTTGCCAGACGAGACTCCCTATATTCTAGGCATTCTGTTTGGGGGTGGGGCTTAGCATTCCATGTCAATCAAAACTAACTGCATTTAACTAATACTTTTATTTATTTACAATTTTCCTTAAACTATAAAGTTTTGACAAGACCTTGTTGGCAGACCAAACCAAAAACCCTAAACCTAAAGGAGAATTGACGTTTTTTTACAATCTGACCCTTATTTCAGTAATGAGTTGTTTTACTCTTTTTAGCACTTTGGCGTCATATGGAGCATTTCTGGAGATGTTTTAGATTAGCAATATCCGTTGACGTGAATGCTCGGCACGACGTTGCAGTCCCCAAATAAACTTTTCAAATCAAAGAAGCTTAATGTCTTAGTCTACACTTTCGTTTGAGTCAAGTGGCCTGTAATCCAAGATTTATCCATAGTTTCGAGTAGATGAGGACAGTGCGCATGTGCTCAATCACAGCTGATTTCGCTCTCAGCTCTCGGGACCCAAACATGAAAGGCAAAGCTGTAAGACCTTTGGACCATCGTGTTTGCAGTACCCACTTCAGTCAGGACAATTTTTTATTTTTTTTTAAACCAGCAAAGGAAAAGAGGCCAGCGGATTCAGCGCACGATTCTGAGAAGTACAGTGGTCCCTCGCTCTATCGCGGTTCACTGTTCGCGGCCTTGCTGTTTCAGATTTTTTTTTCCCCAATTTTTATAGTGTAATATTGTGTTCTGTGTCCTGATTGGCTAAGAGACTAGACCTGGACTAAACCAGGACCGGACCAGGTCTAAACCAGGATTAAATCACTCCGTGCGGCCCTTTGCTGGTTTCGTTTGTGGCTCGGGCTGCGAGGACGCGGTCCTGAGGGGGAGGCGTGGTCTGGGCGCCGCGGTTCGATCTCGTGCTCGCAGCCCCGGTGTACGCGCGGCCTCGTGCTGCTCTGTCACGGATTTGACCACGATGAGGGGTGCACGTGTCCCAGGACATTGGATGAGCGCGGTGCTTCCTGCGGATCCAGTGACTCCTGTCTCCGCTCCCCTCGTGCGTTTGGCGGGGCTTCCGGGGCCGTGTCTCCCTCCGCGCTTCACTATTAATACATTTTGTTGACTCTATCAAAGTTTGAGCGTTTAAACGAGAAATCTGAGAATGTTAATTCCAGTCTGCGAAAAGCGTATGTGTGGTGAGGCGTTTACAGCCTTAAAACATGTAAAATATAAAGTTGTCCTACTTCGCAGATTTCTTATTGCGGGTCATTTCTGGATCCTAACCCCCGCGATAAACGAGGGATTACTGTAATGCGAAACTGATGGCTGTTCTCTGCGCTGCTCCTAAAACCGCCTCCGCTTCATTCTTTCTAATACCTCATCAGTATACTCTTTAGTCCTCCATAAGTCCTCTTCAGCCTCAAAGTCTGAATCTTCTACCATGTGTCACTCGCAACAGAAAAGTTATTAGTGTCTTCTTTGCAAATCAGCTGTGACAGAGCACATGCGCACTGTCCTCATCTACTCGGAACTATGGATAAATCTCGGATTACAGGCCAGTTTTGACTCAAACGAAAGTGTAGACTAAGACATTGAGCTTCTATGATTTGAAAAGTGCTAAAATTATTTTGGTGACTTTAACGTCGTGCCCCGAGCACTCACGTTAACGGATATCGTTGAACTAAAACATCTCCGGAAATGCTCCATATGACAAAGTGCTATGGGTGAGTAAAACAACTTGTTAAAGAAATAAGGCTCAGATTGTAAAAACGTTAATTCTCCTTTCACCCAAACCTCAAAATCAACATTTGCGATGTTGTGTTTGGCATAACAATGTTTTTTGGGGAAAAATGGTGCCACTCAGATGCATCAATGAAAAGTAAAAAACATTTACTTTGTCTTGTCAAGTCTTTTTTTTAGACTTTGAGGCAGCACAGGTGAATAGGAAACTGTTTAAAAGTGAAAATGCCGAGTTTTTAGGGAGTCCCACTGCCAGATCTGTGCAGTTGCATAAAAATAATGCACGGCAGCGTTGGACTTCTCACTGACCCTGTTCTAAGTGACAGTTGATGTTTTTGCTCCTGCAGCTCAAACAGACTCCAGCAGAAGACGACCCCGTCTTTTTCCCCACTGACCCAGAGTACGACTGGTTGCTGGCCAAGACCTTTGTGAGGGGTGCAGATTTTCACTACCACGAGCTGAACGTGCACCTGCTGCGCACTCACCTCCTCGCCGAGGTCTTCGCTGTGGCTTTACTGAGGAACGTGCCCAGGGTGCACCCCCTGTACAAGGTGAACAATGTCTGCATGTTCTGTAATCTCAGGAGTAATCTCACCTGAGATTACTAAAGTAACACAGAATCTAACAAGAGCTGATGTAACCGATAATACTCCCTACAACTGTACTGTATACAGCTGCTACTGTACATATTTGATACTGTTTTTTTGTATCTGATTACGAGTATTTAAATCTGTACAGGTTATGTGTATAATTATGTCTCTGACACAGGTCTATTGCTCTTTGGTTGCTTTTCAATCTTTTTTTTTTTACCCTGTGTTATATGAGTGAGCTACCGTACCCAAAACAATTTCCCTTGTGGATCAATAGTTTGTCTAACTCCAAGAGCTAATTCCTCCCCTCTGTGTTTTCTCATCACAGCTGCTTGTTCCTCACACTCGATTCACTCTACAAATCAACGTGCTGGCCAGAACGAGTCTTATCTCCCCAGATGGCTCATTAACACTTGTAAGATTTACATTAGATTCCCTTAACACTGCTTTAAAGGAGCACTATGCAACTTTTCCGTTTAGGGTCCGTCACCTGCTTGTTTCTCTGCCTGGGATGTTCCACAGTGTGACATTAAACAGCTCTACTTTATGGCAAAAGGAGAAATTCAATTTGTCAACTGGACAAAGTTTGTTTGGTCAAACGTTTCGCCGCTCCTCCGAGAGGCTTCGTCAGTTCTGGTTGGAGTGCTGAAGGACGCTGCTTATATCGTTTTTGACCAAACTTTGTCCAGTTGACAAACTAAATTTCTCCTTTAGCCATGAATTCTACCTGGACGACTGAGGGATTCTTCACACAGCTCTACTTTATATTCAATTACAGCTGGTTTTATAGCTCAAATTCCTAGAAAAACAGGCATTTTGATTGAGCGGGGTCGCCTCTCCACAGATCTGACCTGTAACTTGGTCTCCATGAGGATAGAAAGTTTTAATGCCATACTGTGAAACGTTCCAGATGAAGCCCTAACATCTCATGGAGAAATGCATTTTGACGGACCCTCCACCGGAAAAGTTACACAATGCACTGTTGAGTAACTATACAAAGTAAAGATTTCTATTGTTCCAGTACTCGGCTGCTGGTGGAGAGGGTTTAGTGACCATCCTGCAGAGAGCCCTGTCCTCTGTGACCTACCGTTCCCTCTGTATCCATGACGACATCAAAGACAGAGGGATGGACTCTGTGCCCAAATACTACTACAGGGACGATGGACTCGAGCTCTGGGGCATCATAAACAGGCATGGTTTCCAAATAAGAATACTTGATACAGTGGTCCCTCGCTCTATCGCGGTTCACTTTTCGCGGCCTCGCTGTTTCTCGGATTTTTTTTTTTTCTGTAATGGTGTATGAACAATGTGTTGTGCGTCCTGATTGTCTTCTCCACTGTCTCTCCTGTACAGTACAGAATGTGTTCAGTTTGACACATTTATATAGATGTTATAGAGGGGGGACCCGGGGGGGGGGCTCCGGGAGTCCCGCTGGATGCACGAGGAGCGGAGACATGAGTCACTGGATCTGTAGGAAGTCCAGACCGGGACTAGACCAGGATTAAACCACCTCATGCGGCTCTTTGCCTTGTTTCGTGCGGCTCTTGTGCGTTTTCGCTTCGTGGCTCGGACTGTGTCGCTGTACGCAGTCCTGAGGCAGAGGCACGGTCCGGACACTGCCTTTGTCTCATGCTCGCAGCCCTGGGTGGGACGCTGGTCATGCTGCATCACGGATTTGACCACGATGAGCGGGTGCATGTGTCCGCACGCACACTTCTCTGCCCCCCCCATGCTTCACTATTAATACATTTTGTTAAAGGGATATGCCACCCCCAGGTCAAATTTGGGCATCTCCCCACAGTCCAGAGACTAAAATAAGTGGTGGAAAGCGTTTTCCTGCTCACCCAGCCATTGTCCGAGCCTGTCGCCACTGACCGCCGCGGTATCTGCAGCTACTCCGCCTTAGACTGGAGTCTAACGTCGCCAGAGAAAGATTTCAGCCAAAAGGAATTAATTTGCTCGATGCGTTTCCCAATTACTTTGTGTAGTGCGCATTCATATCGAGTGCAAATGTGCAAATCAACACGGAGAGCTTGCCTTGGTCATTTTGGGTGGGAACTATTTTCTAGTGCGGAAGAATGCAGTCGAATCACGCACCACGTTGTGCAACAGGGGAACTCCCTTCCCGGTGCGTAACTGGGATTCCCCTGGCTGCGTGATTCGACTGTATTCTTCCGCACTGGAAAATAGTTTCCACCCAAAATGACCAAGGCAAGCTCTCCGTGTTGATTTGCACATTTATTTGCACTCGATATGAATGCGCACTACACATAAAGTAATTGGGAAACGCATCGAGCAAATTAATTCCTTTTGGCCGAAATCTTTCTCTGGCGACGTTGGACTCCAGTCTAAGGCGGAGGAGCAGCAGATACCGCGGCGGTCAGTGGCGACAGACTCGGACAATGGCTGGGTGAGCAGGAAAACGCTTTCCACCACTTAGTCTCTGGACTGTGGGGAGATGCCCAAATTTGCCCTGGGGGTGGCATATCCCTTTAAATCTACGAAAGTGAGTGTTTAAACAAGAGAAATGTGAGGATGTTAATACCAGTCTGAGAAAAGTGTATGATGAGGCGTTTACAGCCTTAAAACATGTAGAAGAATTGTGAAATATAAAGTTGTCCTACTTCGCGGCTTATTTCTGGAACCTAACCCCCGCCATAAACGAGGGGCCACTGTAATACATTTTATTAATATCACACTTTCAGGACAATCAAAAGCGCTGTACATAAAAACAAATGGTCAAAAAGAACTAAGAAAACAGGAAAGATGAGAACAGTGAATCATACTGGTGGTTTTCCCAAATATGTAACGTGGTCATTTCTATTGACTAGACCCAAGGCCAGGCTATATCACAACACAAATCTGCAGTTGCACAATATTTTTACCCCCCCCCCAATGGAGAAAATGAATATAATTCGATCAGAAGACCTCAAACTAACTTTGTATTGTATATTCTGGTAGTTGCACTTTCATTTTGCAGTATTCAGAATATACTTATTTTAAATCAAAGGACTACGTTGCAGTACTTGATCACACAATTTAAGATTCAAACTTCACACAACTAGTAGGAAAAATGGAAAACATTGCTCTTATAGCGTGCGCGCGTATCATTTTTCCTTCTATTTAATGGCAGGAATTGCAGAACGGACTGAACAGCTGTTTTCTGTACTCTGATGTCAGAATATTTCCATCAGTTTGTTTGGAATGTAACAACCGAAGTATCGTGAAATCGTATCAGAAGTTTCGCAATATAGTGAGCCGTCACAATATATCGAATTAGTCTCGTTATTTTTAATTCATTATTTTGGTGCAGGAAACGATGGAACTACATGGACCTTGACTCATGGCGTTTTTTTTCAGTGCAGACGATGCGAAGAAATGACTTGTGAAGCCCTTTTTAAATCTTAATTCTTTGGGTTATGGCGGTAATGCAGTACCAAAGGCAGTCGCATATTCACTTTTGTTTTATCGTACAGTCACATGCGTATCATGAAAATGAAGAGATTTGGATATTGTTGCATCCCTACAGCTTATAGCTCGCTTTGATGTCTTCACAGGTTTGTGGATGGAGTGATGCGTTGCTACTACAAGGCGGACGACGAGGTCCAAAAAGACTCTGAGCTGCAGGAGTATATCAAGGACATTTTTGAGCATGGTTTCCTGTCTAACGAAGAAACGGGTGAGCTTGCAAAACACACATACACAAGATTCTTGATTATTTGATTTATTTGCAAAAGGACAGCACATGCTAATTAACATTTAAAGTAAATATGTAAAGATTATAGGCAACATGGCCAATCTTCAGTCCCTCGGCAGGTTGTCAAATCTACAGGACAGGAAAAATTGTGCCCAGCCACGGGAAAAAACCGTCACGTCATCCCGGGCGGCGTTTTGAGCCATTTACAGATTCTGAAAGTGTAAATTCTAAGCTTTCCAATGATGCCTTACACATGGAAGTCTGAGAACATTTAATGATGCTGTTTTGGTCCTGTTAGTCTTGGTTTAGTCGTGTTTTGGTACTGGTTTAGTCAGACTACAACAAGAGCGCTAATCGTCACGTGGTCTGTCAGGCGCACCAGCGTGGGTAATTGTGGTAATTTACACCCGTTTCTTTCCGAATAACAAGCAAATTTGAACCAGTGCTGTTATCTGAAACATGAAGCAGCAGCTTCATGATCTCGACTAGCACATTTTGCAAAGAAAACAAATCCCTAATTTAGAATAAAACAATGCTTCTAATGCGATTTCTCATTCGCCCGACATGTGACTGATTTAATCGTGGTGGGTCACAATTATAGCAACAATCACACAAAAGTACATGACACCTGCACACTCACTATACATTTAATTTCAAACTGTTCAACAATATCATTTTGTTAAACATGGTGACGTATTGGACCATTGAACAACCACTGAAAGGTGTGTGAAGAATCCCTCAGTCGTCCAGGTAGAATCCACGGCAAAAGGAGAAATTCAGTTTGTCAACTGGACAAAGTTTATTTGGTCAAATATGTTTCGCAGCTCATCCAAGCTAGAACTGGAGAAGTAGCTTGGATGAGCTGCGACACATTTGACCAAATAAACCTTGTCCAGTTGACAAAGTGAATTTCTCCTTTTCATTGTTTTAAGGCTTTGGAACATGCTGCCAGTGTTAAACTTTTTGTATGAGAAGGCTCTGTATTCCATGTTTGACCTTCTCGCTGCTCAAAAGCACTTTTCCTAAACGGCACCGAGCAGTCTCCTCTAGAGCCTGCTCCTGTTGTCCGGTTTGAATTTCTTTTCACAAACTCCCTGAGAGGAGGTGGAGCAAGATTGCTAAAAACGGATGACATGAATGTACAGTGTTGATTTTTGCAGGAATCCCTCAGAGCTTCAGTACTGTGGACGAGGTGGTGAAGTTTGTCACTATGGTCATTTTCATCACCTCAGGCCAGCACTCCGCTGTCAACACTGGACAGGTGAGTTCAAGAGATGAGTTTGTACATCAGTTACACATTAAATTGACTCTTGTAGTTTCAAGTCATGTTATAATGTAGTTGCCTCATGAATATACCTGGAGTAGTGTTTCATTTACACATGTTTGTGTGTCATGTTTTCAAGTTAACGGCTCCTTTTAACTTTAGTTCAGTAGAGACTGGCAGTTCTGAAGTTATCCAAATGATTCTAGTGAAGGTGTTTGGAGTTTAATTTTGGAGTATAATTCCATGACATCACAAGTGTTTGAGAAAAGAACGGAGTGTAAATGTGCAGGGTTTGTGTTAAACATGTGACTGAAACAAAATCGGTGTTTGTAATGACATTAAAGGCATTAATACTCCACAAATTGAATGGAATTAAATTATTCAGACTTAAAATTATTCCATGAGACATTACTCATTTACTGGGCCATTTGGATACATTGCAGATGGACATCGGTAGCTGGATGCCCAACTTTCCAAGCTCTTTACAACTGCCTCCACCGACCGTAAAGGGCCGAGCGAATGAGCGCACCCTGCTGCGGACTCTGCCTGACGTCAACGTCACCGTGCAAGCAATGGCAGTTCTGCGGCTCCTCAGCACACAGTCCGTCGATTTCGTAAGTCTTCTGCTTTGACACTAAAATGTCGGTACATTGCAGTTGCATCACGCTGGTCTATGCATCTCTAATGGCAGAATGTTCAGCGTTTACCATGGTGACTCAATGTACACATTGGCAAACGAATGTTTTATAAATTAAATGTCTGAATTAAAACAAACCCACATCATCTCACCTATTGTACTTCAAACTAAATCTGCTATTTCTGGTCATATTGCATTAAAATAAAGCGCAGATTAAAGGCTGCGTCCCATTTCCGTCTTACCCTTTCCCATTTATCTACGTCTTTGTCTTGCCCCTCAATACCGAGCTGAGGGCTCGGTACGAATGTTCCCTAAGAAATGGGACACCACTCGATTACCGTTTGCGTCATCGTCCCTCGCCTCTACCTGAGCTGCTACGTCTACAGAGGCGACGACTGACGTAAACAAATGTCGAGGATTATCGGGTACCTCAGCTCGACAAAAAAACTAGCTCGTTTATACATGAAAGTTTGATAAACGATAATGTCGGCTAAACAGACACCGCGACAACAGTTCAATAAAAGTAACGTAGAACATCGTCCTAATTGTAAACCTGCTAAACTGTTAATCGATAATTACAACTGCTGAAAATACATTTGAGACTCCTTGGCTGGTCGATGTGACGCTGCCATCCTGATCCCAAAAGTCCTGGTTTAGTCCTTGTTTTGTCCTGGTTTAGTCAGTTTCTCCAGTTAAATCCTGGTTCAATCAGTTAATTCTGGTTTAGTCCTTGTCCTGATCCCAAAACCTGCCTGAGCTTGTAGGCGTACCCCTTCGTTCAGAGTCTCGTTGAGAGTTTACTTCGTTTCAAGGGGTATGTAGCCCGAGGTCGTGGCCCGAGCCCTTGATCAAAATTAGAATCGGGACACCCCTTGACCTCACGCCAAGACGAAGGGCCAAGAACAGAGTTTCAGACAGGGCAGTGCCAAGACGAAGGGCCAAGAACAGAGTTTCAGACAGGGCAGTGCCAAGACGAAGGGCCAAGAACAGAGTTTCAGACAGGGCAGTGCCAAGACGAAGGGCCAAGAACAGAGTTTCAGACAGGGCAGTGCCAAGACAAAGGGCCAGTAACAGAGCTTCAGACAGGGCAGTGCCAAGACGAAGGGTGAGTAACAGAGCTTCAGACAGAGCAGTGCTTTCAGTTATCAATCAAATATCAATTGCAGATAGTTTCAATGGCTGTTTTGTTTTCGCAGCTTTCTCTTGGCAATTACCCCCAAGAACTCTTCACTGAGGATGAGAGCCGCAAGCTGATGAAAGAGTTTGCAGAAGAATTACAAGGCTTGGATGAAGATATTGAGACCAGAAACAAAACTCTGGAGTTGGAATACCCGTACATGAAGCCCAAAGTCATGGAAAACAGTGTGTCCATCTAAAACTCTTCTGGGTTTTGTCTCAGCAAATCCTCCCTATAATACAATGTGGGTGATGACGCATGATTCAAATCTAGTATCTATTGAATCAAATATTCTATTAACCATGAATTGACTATAATAATAATAATAATAATAATAATAATAATAATAATAATAATAATAATAATAATAATAATAATAATAATAATAATAATAATAATAATAATAATAATAATAATAATAATAATAATAATAATAATAATAATAATAATAATAATAATAATAATAATAATACTAATAATAATAATAATAATAATAATAATAATAATAATAATAATAATAATAAAGCATATCAAAGAAATGTGCTGTGTCTCCGGGCTGAATTCTGAATACTGAAATACTGAAAATGTATTCTGTCCAGTACAGTAGTCGAGTTGCAAAATGAAACCAAGGGGATGGTGAAATGTTTTGTATTTCTTAGATGCAATTTCCTGCATTCTAGTCCATTTTAGGGTGACTTGTTAGACATGGCAAATCCTAAATCCCATCTGATTCAGAGCTTGTGTTCTCAGTTGCATGGCCTCCACAAGACAATACATTCATCGGAAAGACCCTCCCCCCATCCCCTGGTGAAAGCAGCACATTCTGAAGGCAACAATCTGACTAATTCCCTGTTAAAGATCTGCTTGTGGAACAGAAAGGAACTCATTTGCCTGATATAAAGCTAAACCCTCCCCCATCACTGACACCACTGTATCAGGGCAGAATTAGAACGTACTTTGTTAAAATGCTTTTTTTATGCGAAATGCTTTTATAACAAAGTCCATGTAATAGTTAAATAATTCAATAATGCACAGGATGTTAAAACACGCACAGGCAGGCACAACCTGCGTGAAGTTGGCCCCCATCAAACACACACCTACACAAAAACTGTCTAAAGTTTGTGCCGTTTTGTGCTGCAAAAAGTTTCGTTTGTGCTGCTTTAGTTTGAGATTAACGATTCTTTTATAGGTCAAATTGGGGTCCGCCAACCACCCCTCAAAAACCAAAGCAGCACAAACAAAACTTTTTGTAGCACAAAACGGCACAAACTTTTGACATAGTTTTTGTGTAGGTGTGTGTTTGATGGGGGCCAGCTTCACTCGGGTACAGACAGGCACAGACATTGTCTGATGTTGGACCTTTAATGAACTCTTCTCATCATGATGCTCAGGACGAGATGTAAAAACAGTTTGGTTGAAGCTGAAGGTTTCATTGGTTTGTCGTTTGTGCTGTAAAATGTGTCAATGTGACTGTCTCAAATCTCGGAGCTGAATCTGGTATGAGCTGTTTGGGAGCCAAAAGATCTGAACACTCAGTGGAAATCAGACTGGTTTTACGATAGAACAGCTCACGAGTCGGATCAAGGTTCATTAGAGCAGCTCTTAAGGCCGCTCTCCCTCACACAGACGTGACGTGTACCGTACAGGCGTGAGGATGAATTATTCTCTGCGTCTCTCCACACGAGGCTCGCCATTAAACCTCTCAGCCTCAGTTCTTCTGTGAGCACTGAGCCCTGAACAATCCAAACGAGAATCAGAACTGAGCCCTAAAGAATCAGAACGAGAAGGTTCTGGGTTCTGAATAATTCTGTTATGTTACTCATAAAACTGCATAAAACCGAACGAGGTCCAAAGTTATTCCTCACTTTTCCAGCGTCCTAATTATTCACGGTGATGACCTTTTTGTTTATAAGAACAACTAGCATGCCAAGTGCACACTTTCTGATTCTCAAACATAATTTAGGTGCAGACAGTAAAAAACTGATTTATTTTGACCTGTTAACCTTTTTATTTTGCTCAAAAACATCTTGGCTTCAACTTACCATCTCCAAAACAGTTTGTATGTAGGCCTACTTTAAAAAAAAAAAAATCACATGTAAAGCCAGATATTTTAATTGTAGGACAAGTACATGTCACAGAATTCAAATATCTTGGATTATACATAGATTCAAATCTCAATTTCAAAACCCATATTCAAAAAGTTAGCAATAAGATAAATTTAAGTTGATCTAATTTCCGTTACATCAGAGACTTTATCAATTGAGGCAGCAAAATCTCCCTTCTTTGCCCTTATCCTCTCACATAAAACATGTATCTGTATCGTCAGCTGGTCTAATACATCACCCACAACAATAAAACCCACTGAATCACACTATAACCTCCTGAGACCAGCCCATTCATCTGTGTTCTTTATAGTGGACACTGAGTTAACCAATCTATATTTTAAGTGTTTAGAGATACACTCTAGTTTGTGGCTGTACTATAAGTATTTTTATTTATTTAACCTTTATTTAACCAGGTAAAAAACCCATTGAGATCAAGACCTCGTTTACAAGGGTGACCTGGCCAAGAGGTCAGCAGCACACGTCCAGAGTAAAATAACAGTAAAATATCAAATGTAAAGTGCAATAGTTGTAAACGGTAAAAATTAAGTGCAAATGATATTAAAAAGGTGCAAACAATTGTAAACACAAGCGATAAAATGCGTTAGTTAAAATGACAGTACATTTAAAAACACAGACACTGATTTATGGTTTTTTTTTTGCCGATTATATAAAAAGGAGCAAAATGTTTTAAATGAGACAAGTTCAGTCATTTTCAGTTCAGTTTGAAGAGTGTTCCAGGCTGATGGGGCGGAAAAGCTAAAAGCCTGCTTTCCTAACTCAGTCCTAACACGAGGAACTTGCAGTTGAAAAATGTCACTAGATCGCAAGGCATAAGCATTGGTAGTTCTTTGAAGCAGTGTACAAAGATACAAGGGTGCCAAGCCGACGAGTGCCTTGTAAACCAATAGCAACCAATGAGTGTACCTTCGTGTGCTCAGAGAAGGCCACTCTGCTTTGGCGTACAGTTCACAGTGATGCGTAAGGCGATTACAACCAGTCACAAACCTCAAAGCACAATGGTACACCGTGTTTAAGGACTGAAGACATTTAGAGGACGCAGTCATATACAAGACATCACCATAATCCAGCAGAGGAACAAAAGTTGCTGAAACAAGATGTTTACGAGCTCTGAGTGAGAAACAAGATTTATTACGATAATAAAAACCTAGTTTCACTTTTAGTTTGCGCACCAGATTGGCAATATGTAGCTTGAACGAGAGCTCAGAGTCAAGCAGAAAACCAAGGTATTTGTAACTGCTGACAAGTTCTATTGATCTTCCTTGGACAGTTTTTATTTCAGGCATGTCCTCAGGAAAAAGACACTTATGAGAAAACACCATAACTTTAGTTTTCTCAGCATTTAAAACTAATTTCAGGGACTGCAGACGTGTCTGAACAATATCAAAAGTAAACTAGGACTAAACCAGAACTGAACCAGGTCTAAACTAGGACTAAACCAGAACTGAACCAGGTCTAAACTAGGACTAAACCAGGATTAATCCATGACTAAACCAGGACTAAATCAGAACCAAAACAGGACTGAACCAGGAGAAAATCAGAACCAAATCAGGAAAAACAGGACTAAACCAGGAGAAAATCAGGACTAAACCAGGTCTAAGTTGGGTCTAAACATCTAAACCATGACTAAAAGAGGTTTAAATTAGGTCTAAGCCAGGTCTAAACCAGATCAATAATAAATAAAAAAAATTTGAAATACACTTTTTTCTAAACAAGCTTTAAAAACACTTGGCAAAAACACTACAGATACCACCACTGTCACATTTTGCAGAAATACAAATGTAATGACCTGGGACAATCTTATTACATTTAAAAATATCTGTCTAATGAACAAGATTAAACATGGCTTGGCTCCCCCTTCGCTGAATGACTTTGTTAATTTTCCATCTAGTGAGGGCAGAGTGACCGGAGGAGCAGTGACCGGAGGAGCAGTGACCAGAGGAGCAGTGAGGGAAGACTGCATTATTCCTCATCGAAAAACTGGATTTGGTCATAGTCAGGGAGCCAAAGTCTCAAAAGCTCAATAAAATGGGCTGAACCTGACATGGCCTGCTATAGTTTATATATATATATATATATAAAGGGCTGTCAAACGATTAATTTTCTTGATCGCAACTAATCTCAGAAATTTCATAGTTAATCGCGATTAATCGTGATTTATTTTGCATGTTTAAAATTGATATCTTGCAGTAAGACCGTTCGAATCTAAAGTTAAACTCACAATGCAAAGTATTTCTCACCATTTTTTTAATTTCAAAAAAGTGCAGAGAAAGGAAAAAGTAACAATGAACCAGTAATAGTGCTTACTTTGAGAAATTGTAAATAAATGATTGAAGCCCGCTCGAGCTGCCTACGGATGCGTAGAAGGAACAAAATACTAGCAAACACAAAATAGCGCGTTTAACCGACAATGAGTTTAATTAATACAACCAAATGAGCTGCATATGGATGGTAGAATTGCGGAAAATGCTGGCAAACTCTGATCGCGATAAAAAAAATTGTTCGCGATCATAACTTACATTAATCTAATCGCGATTAACGCGTTAATATTCCCAGCCCTAATATATATATATATATATATTTTTTTGTTAACTTTGACCCTAAGGACCAATAATTGGAGGGTCTGCTCTGCCAGAAATATCGCAAATTTTTTTTTGGCCATTTTAATGTATGAACCCTTCATTTTTCGATAGAAAATTTTGAAAAAGTAAAAATTTCCTGAAATCCTCAGTGGATTGGGTAAGCTGTCAACAAATGCATTCCAGATGCAAATAACACGTGTGACAACATTCAGTGAAAAAATAATTCTTAAAACACATTTCTACATGATTTTGGCTCATTTTAATGCAAAAAAAAGGTCTTTACCTCATTGGCAATCAACTATTCCCCCATTCCACTGAGGATTTCAGGAAATTTTTAATTTAAATTTAATTTAAAAAAAACTGCGATATTTATTTCCGGCAGAGCAGACCCTCCAATTATTGGTCCTTAGGGTCAAAGTTAACAAAAAACAACAACAAATAAAGTATAGCTGACCATGTCAGGTTCAGCCCATTTTTGAGACTTTGAATGTCCCATCAGTAGAATTCTGTCATCAGCCATCAGAACCTCTCCCTCATGTTCTGCTTTTAAAAAGAATGCTAAAAAGTGGCTTTTAGAAATGTCAATGTGTGAACACTAAAAATTTTATTGTATTTCTGTAATGTTTTTGTACATTTGTGTAATTTTTAATGTGTAACTTTTTAAGTGTATTTTCTTTTGGGATGCCTTTTTGACATCTGGCAAAGGGACTACTGATGCAAATGAGCTCTTATCAGCTAACTCGGGCACATTTACATTATTTTGATGTTAATTAATGTGCATTGTCCCTTTTTAGATAAATAAATACATTTAAATAAATAAAAGCCGCTCACACAGTTTCTGTACTGCAAGACTCATTTGTTCAAATCCACGTGAAAATAGATCAATAATAATAATAAAGAACCTCAGCTGTTCCCTACTTCTGTTTGTCTTTGCAGACCAGAACCTCGGCCGTTCTCCTCACACTCCCCAAATGTTCCACGGGTCGGTATGTCGTACGTTTCGGAGGTGAACGGTGCGGCGGCCTCCTTGTGAGGGCCGCTCTGACCTTCGACCTCCGGGTTTGACGGTGACAGGCCCTGAGCGTGGCGAGGAGGAGGAGCGTGGAGGAACCCCGTGGAGCAGGCTGACAGCTCTAAGGGCTTTGACTGACGGCGGCTTTTGTGGGTTCAGACCCGGGTCAGAAGTCACAGCTGGAAGTGTCAGTGCAGGAGTCGAGAAGAAAGGTGCACTGTGGAACTTCTAAGGTGGAGGGTCTGCTACTCGCTTGTCTCCATGGAGATGATGTTTCTTCACCTGGAATGTTCCGCAGTAGTCTTGAAACTGTTTAATTATCTGTGTTTTATAACTCAAACGCCCTGGTTTAGTCCCAGTTTAGACCTGGTCTAGTCCCGGTTTAGACCTGGTTTAGTCCCGGTTTAGACCTGGTTTAGTCCTGGTTTAGTCCTGGTTCAGTCCTTGTTTAGTCCTGGTTCAGTCCTTGTTTAGTCCTGGTTCAGTCCTGGTCTAGTCCCAGTTTAGACCTGGTTTAGTCCCAGTTTAGACCTGGTTTAATCCCAGTTTAGACCTGGTCTAGTCCCAGTTTAGACCTGGTTTAGTCCCAGTTTAGACCTGGTTTAGACCTGGTTTAGTCCTGGTTTATTCCCGGTTTAGTCCCAGTTTAGACCTGGTCTAGTCCCAGTTTAGACCTGGTTTAGTCCCGGTTTAGACCTGGTTTAGTCCTGGTTTAGTCCTGGTTTAGGCTTAGTCCCGGTTTAGACCTGGTTTAGTCCTGGTTCAGTCCTGGTTTAGTCCTGGTTTAGGTTTAGTCCCGGTTTAGACCTGGTCTAGTCCCAGTTTAGACCTGGTTTAGTCCCAGTTTAGACCTGGTTTAGTCCTGGCTTAGACCTGGTTTAGTCCTGGCTTAGACCTGGTTCAGTCCTGGTTTAGTCCCAGTTTAGACCTGGTTTAATCCCAGTTTAGACCTGGTCTAGTCCCAGTTTAGACCTGGTTTAGTCCCAGTTTAGACCTGGTTTAGTCCTGGTTCAGTCCTGGTTTAGTCCTGGTTTAGGTTTAGTCCCGGTTTAGACCTGGTTTAGTCCTGGTTTAGTCCCAGTTTAGACCTGGTTTAATCCCAGTTTAGACCTGGTCTAATCCCAGTTTAGACCTGGTTTAATCCCAGTTTAGACCTGGTCTAGTCCCAGTTTAGACCTGGTTTAGTCCCAGTTTAGACCTGGTTTAGTCCTGGTTTAGTCCTGGTTTAGTCGCGGTTTAGACCTGGTTTAGTCCTGGTTTAGTCCTGGTTCAGTCCTGGTTTAGTCCTGGTTTAGGTTTAGTCCCGGTTTAGACCTGGTTTAGTCCTGGTTTAGTCCTGGTTTAGTCCCAGTTTAGACCTGGTTTAGTCCCAGTTTAGACCTGGTTTAGTCCCAGTTTAGACCATTTTTAGACCTGGTTTAGTCCTGGTTTAGTCCCAGTTTAGACCTGGTTTAGTCCCAGTTTAGACCTGGTTTAGTTCTGGTTTAGTCCCAGTTTAGACCTGGTTTAGTCCCAGTTTAGACCTGGCTTAGTCCTGGTTCAGTTCTGGTTTAGTCTCAGTTTAGACCTGGTTTAATCCCAGTTTAGACCTGGTCTAATCCCAGTTTAGACCTGGTTTAATCCCAGTTTAGACCTGGTCTAGTCCCAGTTTAGACCTGGTTTAGTCCCAGTTTAGACCTGGTTTAGTCCCGGTTTAGTCCTGGTTTAGTCCCGGTTTAGTCCTGGTTTAGTCCCGGTTTAGACCTGGTTTAGTCCCAGTTTAGACCTGGTTTAGTCCCAGTTTAGACCTGGTTTAGTCCTGGTTTAGTCCTGGTTTAGTCCCAGTTTAGACCTGGTTTAGACCTGGTTTAGTCCCAGTTTAGACCTGGTTTAGTCCCAGTTTAGACCTGGTTTAGTCCTGGTTTAGTCCCAGTTTAGACCTGGTTTAGTCCCAGTTTAGACCTGGTTTAGTTCTGGTTTAGTCCCAGTTTAGACCTGGTTTAGTCCCAGTTTAGACCTGGCTTAGTCCTGGTTCAGTTCTGGTTTAGTCTCAGTTTAGGTCTACTGCTCACTTGTCTCCATGGAGATGTTGTTTCTTCGCCTGTAATGTTCCGCAGTAGTCTTGAAATTGTTTAATTATCATTGTTTTATGGCTCAAAAAACGCCCTGAAAAACATGAACTCTTACCACGTGCAGGCTTGCTTTTCCATAGATCTGACAGTTAACCTGTCTCCATTGTGATTACCAAGTTTATTAGGCAGGTACTATCTCCATGGAGACAAGCAAGCGGCGGAGCCTGCACCAAAAAAGTTACACAATGCACCTTTATCCATTTTATTTGTTTACGTTTCCAGATCCTTGTGTTGTTCTTCTCTCAGATGAAGAGAGGAGCTCGTACTTTTATCAGTTACATATTATTTGTCTCCATGGAGATGTCATTTCTTTGCCTGGAATGTGCCGCAGTAGGACATTAAACATGTCTCCCTTGTAATTGTTTAATCATCAGTGTTTTATGGCTCAAAAATGCCTTGAAAAACATGAACTGGTTTAGTCCTGGTTCAGTCCGGGTTTAGTCCCAGGTTAGAACTGCTTTAGTCCCAGTTTAGACCTGGTCTAGTCCCAGTTTAGACCTGGTTTAGTCCTAGTTTAGACCTGGTTTAGATCTGGTTCAGTCCGGGTTTAGTCCCAGGTTAAAACTGCCAGACATGGGACCAAGTCACACATGTGCAAGTCTCAAGTAAGTCTCAAGTCTTCACCTTCAAGTCCCAAGTAAGTCCCAAGTATTTTTTTCTTGGGCAAGTCAAGTCAAGTCAAGTCAAGTCACAGGCTATGTCAAGTCAAGTCAAGTCAAGTCCTGTAATAGGTCAAGTCAAGTCCAAGTCAAGTCACCTTTGGCGTATTGTTGTAATTTTAGCTGCAGAATCTGATCTTAATAAAGTGAAAGGCAATATATAAGAAAGTGTAAGTAATCATCACTGGCTAATGTGCCCAACCTGTTATCAAATATTTGTATTGTAAATACTCGTGTTCAGTAAAATACATCATAGACTCAAACAAAACAGTGATAATGTAATTATTGGTTATTTATTGGCAAAAGTGATCTGTACATCGAAAACCAAACTGTTTCACATGTTTTCAACATTGTTTCAGCATTGAGCTGAAACCAGTAACAGCTAAAACAAACTTGTATTAAACTTTGTTACACTCCCTAACTCACTCTGTCCCACACACACACCCACACACACACACACACACACACACACACACCACTCTTCGCGTGCGTAATGGGTCAGGCGCGCTCCTCGAGAGCTCGTGTATTTAGACTACACCTTTGTAAGAGACTGACTAAGAGTAAAAAGTGATGAGAGTTTTGTTTATTATTATTATTTGAACGTAGACCCTCGGTCAAGTGATCTCCTGCATACCACAAAACCAAGCCAACAACTGATCTGAGCAACGCCAAGAGACAGTACATTAACGCCACATAGCCCTCCACCACAAGCGCAAACACAGCGCAACTCTCACATCTGAGGGGACGAAACCAGGACTGGACCAGGTCTAGACCTGGACTAAACCGGGATTAAACCACCACGGGCCACTATTTGCTGATTTCGTGCGGCTGGTTTGTGGCTGGGGCTGAGAGTACGCGGTCTGCGCGCCGCGGATCGTTTTCGTGCTCGCAGCCCCGGTGTACGCGCGGCCTCGTGCCGGTGGTGGTGCACGTGGTGCACGTGTTGCGTCCCAGGACATGGCAGTGCCGTTGAATGAGCACGAAAACATTATGTGACCACGCAAGTCATTCAAGTCATCGTGTCTCAAGTCAAGTCAAGTCCCGAGTCCTAGACCCCCAAGTCCGAGTCAAGTCTCAAGTATTTCATTTTTTGTCGAGTCAAGTCACAAGTCATAAAAACAGCGACTCGAGTGGACTCGAGTCCAAGTCACTAAGTCTCAAGTCCCCATGTCTGAAAACTGCTACCATGGAACATTCCAGGCAAAACAGTACTATCTCCAAGGTCGCTTCTCACAGACCTGACTTGTACCTTGGCCTGGTGGCGGGCATGTCACCGGCTCGTCTCCATGGAGATGTTGCTTTGCCTGGAATGTTCTGCACTGTGGCATTTACAGGTCATTTTACTCTAGTTGTTTAGTTGCCATAAGACATTAAACTCATGTATTTCCAGGTAACACCACTATTAAACCTTTCTATCTCCATGGAGACCAAACCAGACCATGTTACAGGTCAGGTCTGTGTAGAGGCGACCTCGCTTAGAATGTCTGTTTTTCTTGGTATTTTTGAGCTCTAAATCCACCTGTAATTGAATAAATGTAAAGTAGAGCTGTTTAATGTCACACTGTGGAACATTCCAGGCAGAGCAGTGACGTATCCATAGAAGCGGGCAGGTGATGGACCCTCCAACCAGAAAAGTTACACAATGCACCTTTAAGAAACTCATATTTTTGCACAATCTGCCTTTTAACCCAAGGTCCACTCACTCTGAAAGTGTTTTTCAGACCCGTCTCCTCACTGATTCTGTCCATGTGCTGCAAACCCGTACGTCCTGATCCAAAACGGAGTCCGTGGTGTGGAGGTATTGATGGCGCAGTCGATGAGATGTAGGTCACAAGCCTCGTCCGCAGCAGGAAGTGAGTGAATAATTCAGTGTTTCCTGAACAGTGATGGCCTGACTGCACTCTCCTCCATCTGCTCCATTCACACTGTAGCAGCACACAGGAGGTCCAGGGGGTCCAGGAGGTCCAGGAGCTCCAGGACGTCCAGGGAGTCCAGGGGGGTCCAGGAGCTCCAGGAGGTCCAGGAGGTCCAGGGGTTCCAGGAGGTCCAGGAGCTCCAGGAGGTCCAGGAGCTCCAAGAGGTCCAGTGAGTCCAGGGGATCCAGGAGGTCCAGGGGGTCCAGTGAGTCCAGGAGGTCCAGGAGCTCTAGGACGTCCAGGGAGTCCAGGGGGTCCAGGGGGTCCAGGAGCTCCAGGAGGTCCAGGAGGTCCAGGAGGTCCAGGGGGTCCAGGGGGTCCAGGAGGTCCAGGAGGTTCAAGGGGCCAAGGAGGTCCAGGGAGTCCAGGAGGTCCAGGGGGTCCAGGGGGTCCAGGAGGTCCAGGATGTTCAGGGGTCAAGGAGGTCCTGGGGCTCCAGGAGGTCCAGGTGGTACTGGGGCTCCAGGTGGTCCTGGGGCTCCAGGAGGTCCAGGTGGTCCTGGGGCTCCAGGAGGTCCACCAGGTCCTGGGGCTCCAGGAGGTCCACCAGGTCCTGGGGCTCCAGGAGGTCCACGAGGTCCTGGGGCTCCAGGAGGTCCACGAGGTCCTGGGGGTCCAGGAGGTCCACGAGGTCCTGGGGCTCCAGGAGGTCCACGAGGTCCTGGGGGTCCAGGAGGTCCACGAGGTCCAGGGGATCCATGAGGCCAAGAGGGTCCAGGGGGGCCATGAGGTCCAGGGTGTGAGGTTTTTAAAAGTTTCTGTTGCTCAAAAACACAAGAATTTTTCCTGTGAACAGGAGCGACTCTCCACAGATCTGACCTGTGATAAATTCAAAATAAATCCCACTTTTATTGTATGTATTTATTTTCAAGAACTGACTTAGTTGGAAATACAACAGGTGAACATGTGCTCTATAAACTTTCTTGACTATTTTTGCTAGTGTGTGCATTATGTCACCATGGTAACACCTATACATCCCACTGTTAGAGATATTAGATACATTTCCATCCAGAACAAATGCTGGATGGAAATGTTTAAAGTCATACCGTGGAACATTCAAAAGATCAAAGATCAAAGTTGGCTTTATTGTCAATTCTGCCATGTGTTCAATAGTGAATTGAAATTCCGTTTCTCTCTCTGGCCAGGTAGTGCAAAAAACACAGTGTACAAAATACAATATAAACACAAAACACAACAAAATCTATCTAAGACAAAAATGTAAAATCTAAGATCTAAAATCTGAAAGCAGTGCAACATAATAAATAAATACATTTACAGATGTCCAAAAATGTGCAGTGTGCATCAAAAATGTTTAGTCCTGGTTTAGTCCTAGTTTAGTCCTAGTTTAGACATGGTTTAGTCCCAGTTAAGACCTGGTTTAGACCTAGTTTAGTCCTGATTCAGTCCTGGTTTAGACCCAGTTTAGTCCTGGTTTAGTCCTGGATTAGTCCTGGTTTAGTCCCAGTTTAGACATGGTTTAGTCCCAGTTAAGACCTGGTTTAGACCTAGTTTAGTCCTGATTCAGTCCTGGTTTAGACCCAGTTTAGTCCTGGATTAGTCCCAGTTTAGTCCTGGTTTAGTCCTGGTTTAGACCTGGTTTAGACCTGATTCAGTCCTGGTTTAGTTCCAGTTTAGACCTGGTTTAGTCCCAGTTTAGAACAGGTTTAGTCCCAGTTTAGTCCTGGTTTAGTCCTGGTGTAGTCCCAGTTTAAACCTGGTTTAGAACTAGTTTAATCCTGGTTTAGTCCTGGTTTAGTCCCAGTTCAGACCTAGTTAATCCTGGTTTAGTCCCAGTTTAGACCTGGTTTAGTCCTGGTTCAGTTCTGGTTCAGTCCCAGTTTAGACCTGGTTTAGTCCCAGTTTAGACCTGTTTTAGACCTTGTTTAGTCCTGGTTCAGTCCTGGTTTAGTCCCAGTTTAGACCTGGTTTAGTCCCAGTTTAGACCTGGTTTAGTCCCAGTTTAGACCTTGCTTAGACCTAGTTTAATGCTGGTTTAGTCCCAGTTTAGACCTGGTTTATAAATAAAGATGGATTGGATTGTATTGGATTGGTTTAATCCCAGTTTATACCTGGTTTAGTCCTGGTTCAGTCCTGGTTTAGTCCCAGTTTAGACCTGTCTTAGACCTGGTTTAGTCCCAGTTTAGACCTGGTTTAGTCCCAGTTTAGACCAGGTTTAATCCCAGTTTAGTCCTGGTTTAGTCCCAGTTTAGACATGGTTTAGTCCCAGGTAAAACCTGGTTTAGACCTAGTTTAGTCCTGGTTCAGTCCTGGTTTAGACCCAGTTTAGTCCTGGTTTAGTCCTGGATTAGTCCCAGTTTAGTCCTGGTTTAGACCTGTCTTCGACCTGGTTTAGTCCCAGTTTAGACCTGGTTTAGTCCCAGTTTAGACCTGGTTTAGTCCCAGTGTAGACCAGGTTTAATCCCAGTTTAGTCCTGGTTTAGTCCTGGTTTAGTCCCAGTTTAGACATGGTTTAGTCCCAGGTAAAACCTGGTTTAGACCTAGTTTAGTCCTGGTTCAGTCCTGGTTTAGACCCAGTTTAGTCCTGGTTTAGTCCTGGATTAGTCCCAGTTTAGACCTGGTTTAGACCTGGTTTAGACCTGGTTTAGACCTGGTTTAGACCTGGTTTCGTCCTGATTCAGTCCTGGTTTAGTCCCAGTTTAGACCTGGTTTAGACCTGATTTAGTCCCAGTTTAGACCTGGTTTAGACCTAGTTTAGTCCTGGTTTAGTCCTAGTTTAGACCTGGCTGAGACCTGGATTTGTCCTGATTCAGTCCTGGTTTAGTCCCAGTTTAGACCAGGTTTAGTCCCAGTTTATTCCTGGTTTAGTCCTGGTTTAGTCCCAGTTTAAACGTGGTTTAGACCTAGTTAAACCTGGTTTAGTCCTGGTTTAGTCCCAGTTTAGACCTGGTTTAGACCTGGTTTAGTCCCAGTTTAGACCTGGTTTAGACCTAGTTTAGTCCTGGTTTAGACCTGGTTTAGACCTGATTCAGTCCTGGTTTAGTCCCAGTTTAGACCTGGTTTAGTCCCAGTTTAGACCAGGTTTAGTCCCAGTTTAGTCCTGGTTTAGTCCTGGTATAGTCCCAGTTTAAACCTGGTTTAGAACTAGTTAAATCCTGGTTTAGTCCTGGTTTAGTCCCAGTTTAGAGCTAGTTAATCCTGGTTTAGTCCCAGTTTAGACCTGGTTTAGTCCTGGTTCAGTTCTGGTTCAGTCCCAGTTTAGACCTGGTTTAGTCCCAGTTTAGACCTGTTTTAGACCTCGTTTAGTCCTGGTTCAGTCCTGGGTTAGTCCCAGTTTAGACCTGGTTTAGTTCCAGTTTAGACCTGGTTTAGTCCCAGTTTAGACCTGGTTTAGTCCCAGTTTAGACCTTGCTTAGACCTAGTTTAGTCCTGGTTTAGTCCCAGTTTAGACCTGGTTTATAAATAAAGTTGGATTGGATTGGATTGGTTTAATCCCAGTTTAGACCTGGTTTAGACCTGGTTTAGTCCTGGTTCAGTCCTGGTTTAGTCCCAGTTTAGACCTGTCTTAGACCTGGTTTAGTCCCAGTTTAGACCTGGTTTAGTCCCAGTTTAGACCAGGTTTAATCCCAGTTTAGTCCTGGTTTAGTCCCAGTTTAGACATGGTTTAGTCCCAGGTAAGACCTGGTTTAGACCTAGTTTAGTCCTGGTTCAGTCCTGGTTTAGACCCAGTTTAGTCCTGGTTTAGTCCTGGATTAGTCCCAGTTTAGTCCTGGTTTAGACCTGGTTTAGACCTGGTTTAGACCTGGTTTAGTCCCAGTTTAGACCTGGTTTAGACCTGATTTAGTCCCAGTTTAAACCTGGTTTAGAACTAGTTTAATCCTAGTTTAATCCTGGTTTAGTCCTGGTTTAGTCCCAGTTCAGACCTGGTTTAGTCCCAGTTTAGACCTAGTTAATCCTGGTTTAGTCCCAGTTTAGACCTGGTTTAGTCCTGGTTCAGTTCTGGTTCAGTCCCAGTTTAGACCTGGTTTAGTCCCAGTTTAGTCCTGTTTTAGACCTTGTTTAGTCCTGGTTCAGTCCTGGTTTAGTCCCAGTTTAGTTCCAGTTTAGACCTGGTTTAGTCCTAGTTTAGTCCCAGTTTAGACCTTGCTTAGACCTAGTTTAGTCCTGGTTTAGTCCCAGTTTAGACTTGGTTTATAAATAAAGTTGGATTGGATTGGATTGGTTTAATCCCAGTTTAGTCCTGGTTTAGTCCCAGTTTAGACATGGTTTAGTCCCAGGTAAGACCTGGTTTAGACCTGATTTAGTCCCAGTTTAGTCCCAGTTTAGACCTGGTTTAGAACTAGTTTAGTCCTGGTTTAGTCCCGGTTTAAACCTGGTTTAATCCCAGTTTAGACCTGGTTTAGACCTGGATTTGTCCTGATTCAGTCCTTGTTTAGTCCCAGTTTAGACCAGGTTTAGTCCCAGTTTAGTCCTGGTTTAGTCCTGGTTTAGTCCCAGTTTAGACATGGTTTAGTCCCAGGTAAGACCTGGTTTAGACCTAGTTTAGTCCTGGTTTAGTCCCAGTTTAGACCTGGTTTATAAATAAAGTTGGATTGGATTGGATTGGTTTAATCCCAGTTTAGACCTGGTTTAGACCTGGTTTAGTCCTGGTTCAGTCCTGGTTTAGTCCCAGTTTAGACCTGTCTTAGACCTGGTTTAGTCCCAGTTTAGACCTGGTTTAGTCCCAGTTTAGACCAGGTTTAATCCCAGGTTAGTCCTGGTTTAGTCCCAGTTTAGACATGGTTTAGTCCCAGGTAAGACCTGGTTTAGACCTAGTTTAGTCCTGGTTTAGACCCAGTTTAGTCCTGGTTTATTCCTGGATTAGTCCCAGTTTAGTCCTGGTTTAGACCTGGTTTAGACCTGGTTTCGTCCTGATTCAGTCCTGGTTTAGTCCCAGTTTAGACCTGGTTTAGACCTGATTTAGTCCCAGTTTAAACCTGGTTTAGAACTAGTTTAATCCTAGTTTAATCCTGGTTTAGTCCTGGTTTAGTCCCAGTTCAGACCTGGTTTAGTCCCAGTTTAGACCTAGTTAATCCTGGTTTAGTCCCAGTTTAGACCTGGTTTAGTCCTGGTTCAGTTCTGGTTCAGTCCCAGTTTAGACCTGGTTTAGTCCCAGTTTAGTCCTGTTTTAGACCTTGTTTAGTCCTGGTTCAGTCCTGGTTTAGTCCCAGTTTAGTTCCAGTTTAGACCTGGTTTAGTCCTAGTTTAGTCCCAGTTTAGACCTTGCTTAGACCTAGTTTAGTCCTGGTTTAGTCCCAGTTTAGACTTGGTTTATAAATAAAGTTGGATTGGATTGGATTGGTTTAATCCCAGTTTAGTCCTGGTTTAGTCCCAGTTTAGACATGGTTTAGTCCCAGGTAAGACCTGGTTTAGACCTGATTTAGTCCCAGTTTAGTCCCAGTTTAGACCTGGTTTAGAACTAGTTTAGTCCTGGTTTAGTCCCGGTTTAAACCTGGTTTAATCCCAGTTTAGACCTGGTTTAGACCTGGATTTGTCCTGATTCAGTCCTTGTTTAGTCCCAGTTTAGACCAGGTTTAGTCCCAGTTTAGTCCTGGTTTAGTCCTGGTTTAGTCCCAGTTTAGACATGGTTTAGTCCCAGGTAAGACCTGGTTTAGACCTAGTTTAGTCCTGGTTCAGTCCTGGTTTAGTCCTGGATTAGTCCCAGTTTAGTCCTGGTTTAGACCTGGTTTAGACCTGGTTTCGTCCTGATTCAGTCCTGGTTTAGTCCCAGTTTATACCTGGTTTAGACCTGATTTAGTCCCAGTTTAGACCTGGTTTAGACCTAGTTTAGTCCTGGTTTAGTCCCAGTTTAGACCTGGCTTAGACCTGGATATGTCCTGATTCAGTCCTGGTTTAGTCCCAGTTTAGACCAGGTTTAGTCCCAGTTTATTCCTGGTTTAGTCCTGGTTTAGTCCCAGTTTAAACGTGGTTTAGACCTAGTTAAACCTTGTTTAGTCCTGGTTTAGTCCCAGTTTAGACCTGTTTTAGACCTGGTTCAGTCCTGGTTTAGTCCCAGTTTAGACCTGGTTTAGACCTGGTTTAGTCCCAGTTTAGACCTGGTTTAGACCTAGTTTAGTCCTGGTTTAGACCTGATTCAGTCCTGGTTTAGTCCCAGTTTAGACCTGGTTTAGTCCCAGTTTAGACCAGATTTAGTCCCAGTTTAGTCCTGGTTTAGTCCTGGTATAGTCCCAGTTTAAACCTGGTTTAGAACTAGTTTAATCCTGGTTTAGTCCTGGTTTAGTCCCAGTTCAGACCTGGTTTAGTCCCAGTTTAGAGCTAGTTAATCCTGGTTTAGTCCCAGTTTAGACCTGGTTTAGTCCTGGTTCAGTTCTGGTTCAGTCCCAGTTTAGACCTGGTTTAGTCCCAGTTTAGACCTGTTTTAGACCTTGTTTAGTCCTGGTTCAGTCCTGGGTTAGTCCCAGTTTAGACCTGGTTTAGTCCCAGTTTAGACATGGTTTAGTCCCAGGTAAGACCTGGTTTAGACCTAGTTTAGTCCTGGTTCAGTCCTGGTTTAGTCCTGGATTAGTCCCAGTTTAGTCCTGGTTTAGTCCCAGTTTAGACCTAGTTAATCCTGGTTTAGTCCCAGTTTAGACCTGGTTTAGTCCTGGTTCAGTTCTGGTTCAGTCCCAGTTTAGACCTGGTTTAGTCCCAGTTTAGTCCTGTTTTAGACCTCGTTTAGTCCTGGTTCAGTCCTGGTTTAGTCCCAGTTTAGTTCCAGTTTAGACCTGGTTTAGTCCCAGTTTAGACCTGGTTTAGTCCCAGTTTAGACCTTGCTTAGACCTAGTTTACTCCTGGTTTAGTCCCAGTTTAGACTTGGTTTATAAATAAAGTTGGATTGGATTGGATTGGTTTAATCCTAGTTTAGTCCTGGTTTAGTCCTGGTTTAGTCCCAGTTTAGATCTGGTTTAGACCTGATTTAGTCCCAGTTTAGACCTGGTTTAGAACTAGTTTAGTCCTGGTTTAGTCCTGGTTTAAACCTGGTTTAATCCCAGTTTAGACCTGGTTTAGACCTGGATTTGTCCTGATTCAGTCCTGGTTTAGTCCCAGTTTAGACCAGGTTTAGTCCCAGTTTATTCCTGGTTTAGTCCTGGTTTAGTCCCAGTTTAAACCTGGTTTAGAACTAGTTTAATCCTGGTTTAGTCCTGGTTTAGTCCCAGTTTAGACCTGGGTTAGTCCCAGTTTAGACCTGTTTTAGACCTGGTTTTGTCCTGATTCAGTCCTGGTTTAGTCCCAGTTTAGACCTGGTTTAGTCCCAGTTTAGACCTTGTTTAGACCTGGTTTAGTCCCAGTTTAGACCTGGTTTCGTCCCAGTTTAGACCTGGTTTAGATCTAATTTAGTCCTGGTTTAGACCTGGTTTAGTCCCAGTTTAAACCTGGTTTAGTCCCAGTTTAGACCTGGTTTAGTCCCAGTTTAGACCTGTCTTAGCCCTAATTTAGTCCTGGTTTAGTCCCAGTTTAGACCTGTTTTAGACCTGGTTTAGACCCAGTTTAGAGCTGGTTTAGACCCAGTTTAGACCTTGTTTAGACCCAGTTTAGACCTTGTTTAGACCCAGTTTAGACCTTGTTTAGACCCAGTTTAGACGTGGTTTACTCCCAATTTTGGTCCATTACACAGAGATGCGACCGGAGCATTGAGTTTGTATTGACCCTTGCTTCCTGTGGACGACACTACATTTCCCATGAGGCCGAGCGCTGCAGCTGCCCGCTCCCGTTCACCAGGGGCTGTGGGAAAGTGGAAACCCGGTGGCCCCGTGTGCGCCTGCTTCCTGAAACACGGCTAAATATAAAAGAAGCGGACTTTCCCGAATCCCTGCTGCTCCGAGTCCGTTTCCAACAAAAACACAAACTTTTCACTTTTATCCAGCAGCGATTCCCAAACCATTCTTCTGCTCGTTCTCTTCTCACTGATCAAACACCAACTATCAAAGTTTTCTGCTGGGTCGCCGTGTGCTGGTTTCTATGGAGATGTTATTGCTTTGCCCGGAATGCTCCACAGTGCAGCATTAAATTTAACCTCTAATCCACTTTATTCATACAGCACATTTTATAAACACGACAAATTTAATACAGTAAAATTCAATAAATCATAAAAAGTGTCAAAATGCATAAACTAACATTTTAAATAAATTGATAAATTAATTAATTCAAAATAAATACATAAATAAAAAATAAATACAAAAATAAATTCATTAAATTGATTTATTAAATCTAATTAAAATAAAATAATGTAAACAATATTATCTTATAATAAAATAACAAAAATAAAAACGATAAATACGTGTTGCATAAACCTAACATTTAATTAAAAAAAATTAAAAAAACAAATACATAAAAATTTATTAAAATAAATAAATAGAAATATGTATTTTTCATAAATAAAATTTAATTCATTCATAAAAAGTGTTAAAATGCACAAAAATAAAAAATTAATAAAAATAAAAAAATAAAATAAAAAAATAAAAAAATATATTAAAAAAGATAAATGAATTAATAAAACATAAATCAAAAATAAAACAATTTAAAAAATAAGTAATTAATTAATGAATTGATTAAATCTAAAAAATAAAAATAAAAAAAAACACAGAAGACCACAAAACTGACGCATGTGTTAAAAGGCGGAGTAAAAGTAGGTCGTGGACGAGCAGGTGGCGGACAACTCACCAGAAATGTTACACAGTGCAGCTTTAAGGCAGTCTAAGTTTAAATACAGTAACACTCTCATTATATTTGTATTTAATGTATTCATGTATTTCTAAATTAATATAAAAATAACAAATAGTAAACAATGAAATAAAAAAAGTGAAAGTTTTAATAAATTACTAAAAATGTTATGGTTTTAGTCATTTAATTTTCCACCAAAAAGAAAATTACATTGGATATGGGGAAATCTTGTATTTATGGAAATTAGAATAAATGAATTTTAATTGTTTTAAATGTTTAATGATTAATTGGAGTGTGGTTGTTTTAAGGAGACATAACGATGAAATGTTGTCGTTCGAGTCGTTTGTTTAATATATTTTGTACCTTTTTTACACCAACTTTTCTCTGAGTTTAAAGTTTTCTGTGTTTTAAATAAAATTGGAGTCTCTGTCTACGCTCATTAGAAGAGTCATGGCTCCCTCTAGTGGCGTTTGTCTAAAACTAAATCTGATTTTTATTTATTTATTATAAATAAAATAAACATACAGCTTTGAAAAAAAAAAAATGAGACCACTGCAAAATGATCAGTTTTTCTGATTTTACTACTTACAGGTCTGTGTTTGGGCAAAAGGAACATTTTTGTTTGAGTCTTTAAACTACTGACATTTCCTCCAAATTCCAAATAAAAATATTATCGTTCAGAGCATTTATTTGCAGAAAATGACAAATGGTCAAAATAAGAAAAAAGATACATGTTTTCAGAGCTCAAACAATGCAAAGAAACAAGATCAAATTCATTTTAAAACAACATAATACTAGTTTAGGTCTGGTTTAGTCTGGGTTCAGACATGGTTTAGTCCTAGTTTAGACGTGGATTAGTCCTAGTTTAGACCTGGGTTAGTCCTAGTTTAGATCCGGTTTAGTCCTAGTTTAGACCTGCTTTAAGTCTTGGTTCAGACCTGATTTAGTCCTAGTTTAGATCTGGTTTAGTCTTGGTTCAGACCTGGTTTAGTCCTAGTTTAGACCTGGTTTAGTCTTGGTTCAGACCTGGTTTAGTCCTAGTTTAGACCTGGTTTAGTCCTAGATTAGACCCGGTTTAGTCCTAGTTTAGACCTGATTTAGTCTTGGTTCAGACCTGGTTTAGTCCATTTTAGACCTGGTTTAGTCTTGGTTCAGACCTGGTTTAGTCCTAGTTTAGACCTAGTTAAGTCCTAGTTTAGACCTGGTTTAGTCCTAGTTTAGTCCTAGTTTAGACCTGGTTTAGTCCTAGTTTAGACCGGGTTTAATCCTAGTTTAGACCAGGTTTAGTCCTAGTTTAGGCCTGGTTTAGTCCTAGTTTAGACCTGGTTTAGTCTTGGTTCAGACCTGGTTTAGTCCTAGTTTAGACCTAGTTTAGTCCTAATTTAGACCTGGTTTAGTCTTGGTTCAGACCTGGTTTAGTCCTAGTTTAGACCTGGTTTAGTCCTAGTTTAGACCAGGTTTAGTCCTAGTTTAGACCTGGTTTAGTCCTAGTTTAGACCTGGTTTAGTCTTGGTTCAGACCTGGTTTTGTCCTAGTTTAGACCTAGTTTAGTCCTAGTTTAGACCTGGTTTAGTCTTGGTTCCGACCTGGTTTAGTCCTAGTTTAGACCTGGTTTAGTCCTAGTTTAGACCAGGTTTAGTCCTAGTTTAGACCTAGTTTAGTCCTAGTTTAGACCTGGTTTAGTCTTGGTTCAGACCTGGTTTAGTCCTAGTTTAGACCTGGTTTAGTCCTAGTTTAGACCAGGTTTAGTCCTAGTTTAGACCTGGTTTAGTCCTAGTTTAGACCTGGTTTAGTCTTGGTTCAGACCTGGTTTAGTCCTAGTTTAGACCTGGTTTAGTCTTGGTTCAGACCTGGTTTAGTCCTAGTTTAGACCTGGTTTAGTCTTGGTTCAGACCTGGTTTTGTCCTAGTTTAGACCTGGTTTAGTCCTAGTTTAGACCTGGTTTAGTCTTGGTTCAGACCTGGTTTAGTCCTAGTTTAGACCTAGTTTAGTCCTAGTTTAGACCTGGTTTAGTCTTGGTTCAGACCTGGTTTAGTCCTAGTTTAGACCCGGTTTAGTCCTAGTTTAGACCTGGTTTAGTCTTGGTTCAGACCTGGTTTAGTCCTAGTTTAGACCTGGTTTAGTCCTAGTTTAGACCTGGTTTAGTCTTGGTTCAGACCTGGTTTAGTCCTAGTTTAGACCTGGTTTAGTCTTGGTTCAGACCTGGTTTAGTCCTAGTTTAGACCTGGTTTAGTCCTAGTTTAGACCTGGTTTAGTCCTAGTTTAGACCTGGTTTAGTCTTGGTTCAGACCTGGTTTAGTCCTAGTTTAGACCTGGTTTAGTCCTAGTTTAGACCCGGTTTAGTCTTGGTTCAGACCTGGTTTAGTCCTAGTTTAGACCTGGTTTAGTCTTGGTTCAGACCTTGTTTAGTCCTAGTTTAGACCTGGTTTAGTCCTAGTTCAGACCTGGTTTAGTCTTGGTTCAGACCTGGTTTAGTCCTAGTGTTACGGGTCCCGGGCGTGGTGACCACAATAACAAAAAGAACACAGACAAATCTGTAAAATAAAGGTAGAGTCTCTCAGAAATGAACACAGGAGCACTCGTGTCTTTACCCGATTTGTTTCTAAGGGGGGGCCGGAAGTCGGCCCGCAAGGTAACCGGGCGAGACGACCACAGCCTCACAGGTTCCGCTTACCATTACTCTCACCGATATTTACACAGTGTATATAGATTATTAATTTATATTATTAATTGGTCAAATTCCTAGTATATTTTTAGCGATAAAGATGTAAATAAAATTATGTTTTAAATTATTACTAAATAATAATAAATGTGGTTGCACATTTCTGGGTGCACCACACGCTCCCCAACACAAAAGTGGCTCCTGACACTTAACTTGAATAATTCCGAACTATTATCTCAAAAGTCTTTTTCCAAAAGTCTCTTTTCAAAGTCTATAATTTCTCTTGTTATCTTCCCAAGTGTCCTTAACCTTCAGGCATCTTCATTCGAATGTCTGATTATTTCAATAGCAAGGAATGCCATAAGGGATTGGAAGGTAAGGGTTAGGGGAAAAGGGAGAGTGGTAAAGGGGCTGAGGGTAGAGGGTGGGGTAACACAGAAAAGGATATGGTGCAGTCTGCTGGATGCTGACAGCATTCACCGAAGGGTGAGGCTGGAAGGCTGGCTGGCCCAAGGATGGGTAGGTGAAAACCATGTTGGGTCGTCTCTGCCTGGTAGACTGCCTCAGACGGGGTGGTGACTCGGGCTGATGATCCGGCTCTGGCACAGGACTGGGTACTGGTACAGGTTCAGTTGCCGGCTCCGGACTGGGGTTTCGGACATGCGCTTCCTGATGCCGCTGAGGTGCTTCCCCGTCATCGTCTGGTTGGTCTGTGATTTGTCCACTTTCGTTCTGCTGTACTGGATCCTCTTCTGTAGCACTGTCTCTTTCGTGTTCTGATTGACTGTATTCTCTTCCTACTCTTGGTTGATATGCTTCGGGCCTGCTGTGTGACACACGGTGAGCTGATCCAGCCGGATTTTCTCGCAGGGGTCTGGGCATACGAAACCAGTAGAGAGGTTCATCTTCTTCTGAGTCACCTGCATCCGGACTTGGCGTCTTTTCCTGTTTCCTTCTTGCAGCATGCTTCTCATTCCTCTGTTGTGGGTGGGCATTCTGTCCTTGAACAATGTCTACAGGCAAGTCGTTTACTTGGAGCAGTAAGTTTCGATGAAGAGTACGTAAGGGACGACCCCCTGTCTCCGGACTGACTTTGTAGACGGGGTTGTCTCCAATCTGCTCTCTCACGATGTAGACCACTTGTTCCCAGTAGGGTCTAAGTTTGCCGGGGCCACCTCTTTCACTTAGATTACGTACAAGTACTCTATCCCCGGTCTGTAGAGTGACACCTTTGCATCGTTTGTCATAGTTTGCTTTGCCTTTAGAGCTCGACTGCTTGCTGTTGGCACTTGCAATCCTGTACGCCTCCGTCATCTTCCCTTTCCACTTCTCAACATACCCATGAGGTGATTCCGTGTCATCTTCTGTTACAAGGCCGAAAAGGAGATCTACTGGAAGTCGGGGATGTCTGCCATACAACAAATAGTACGGGGAGAAGCCCGTTGCCTCATGTTTGGTGCAGTTGTACGCGTGGATGACATGAGGGAGATGTTCCTTCCAGTTTTGTTTTTCCTTCTCTCCCAATGTACGTAGCATCTGTAACAAGGTACGGTTCAACCTTTCAGCAGGGTTGCATTGGGGGTGATAGGGAGAAGTTCTTGAGTGGCCAACCCCAGCAAGCTCTCTGAGGGATTTGAATAACTCGTTCTCAAATTCACGACCCTGATCGTGATGGAGCTTGGAGGGGTATCCAAATCTGGGTATGAAATTGTTGAAGAGTCGATCGGCTGCTGTCTTTGCGGCTTTATTCTTGGTGGGATAGGCTTGCGCAAACCTCGTGAAATGATCGATAATCATGAGGATGTACTCAAATCCGCCCTTGCAGGTCTCTAGGTGCAGGAAATCGATGCAGACAAGTTCAAGGGGGAGTTCGAACTTATACTGCCCATCGGTGCTCTCTCGTGTATTGCTGGCTTTTTCTGTTTAATGCACGGGCACTTTCTTGTGACATACTCCTCAATCTCTTTCTTCATGAAAGGCCAATAAAATCGTTCTCGGGCTAGGCTCAACACTTTCTCCACACCGACATGGCCCATGTTGTTGTGGAGGTGGGTGAGGGCTATTTGTTTGTAAGCAGCGGGCAGAACTAGTTGTTTACGCTCTGATGTTTTTCTGTACAAAAGGCCGTTCTCCATCTGTAATCTGCTCCACTCCCTCAACAGTCTCTTTGTGTTATTGTCAAAATTAGCCTTGTCGTTCTCCGTCGGTGTTATGTCATTCTCTTTCATTTCCATCACTCTCCCGATGGCTGGGTCTGCTCTCTGTTCTTGGACTAGCTTGTCATGACTGATGGTCGGCAGAGAGTCTTTGAGAGGCGGGCTTGAGGAAGAGAGGTTAAGGGCTGCAACCCATGCTACGTCACCTCGCTTGGCTCTTCTGCTCCCTTCCCATACTGCGCCAACAGCTTCTTCGGACAGTTCCACTGAACATTCTTTCATGAAGGTCTCAATGTCAAGTGGGCACCGGGACAGCACATCAGCGTCGATGTTGATCTTCCCTGGACGGTATTTGATGTCAAAGTTGAAATCTGCGAGCTGTCCCACCCAACGATGTCCAACCGCGTTGAGCTTGGCAGTACTGAGGACATACGTCAAGGGGTTGTTGTCCGTAAAAATAGTGAAATGTGGGGCGTAGAAGAGGTAATCGTTGAATTTGTCGCAAACTGCCCACTTGAGGGCGAGAAATTCTAGTTTTCCGCTATGCAAGTGGTAGTTTTGCTCGGCAGGTGTCAAAGTGCGTGACCCGTATCCAATCACTCTCATCTTGTTGTCTTGGTTTTGGTAAAGGACCGCACCGAGGCCTTTCTGAGATGCGTCCGTATGGAGTATGAAAGGACGAGTGAAGTCTGGGTACGCTAGCACTGGCGGCTGGGTCAACATGTCGATCAAGTACTCAAGGATCTCTTGGTGTTCTTTATCCCATTGTACTGGAGCTCGTGAAGATTGCTGTGGGTACTTTGTTCGCCCTCTGGTTGGCTTGGATGGCGACGTGTCCGGCTTAACTTGGAGTAAGTCGTACAGGGGTTTGGCGATGCGTGAGAAATCTTGGACATACGTTCGATAATAGCTCAGGAATCCCAAAAGTTGCCTAACATCTCCGACTGTTTGTGGCCTTTTATGTTTGAGCGCCTGAACAGCCTCAATGTCTTTAGGATCCACTCTAACCCCATCTTCAGACACAAGTCGGCCGACATACCGAACCTCTTTCCGGAACAATTCACACTTCTCAGGCTTTAACTTCACTCCATGGCGTTGGAGGGCTTGGAGGACTTTCTTCAGTACCTGGACATGATCATCAAATGACTTGGAGAAGCAGAGCACGTCGTCAAGGTATGGAATGCAGCACTCGTCACGGAGCGTGTCAAGCATTTCTTCCATGCTTCGTTGGAAGGCTGCAGGCGCATTTGACAGCCCGAAGGGTATTCTCACCCACTCGTAGAGACCCCACGGAGTAGTGAATGCGGTCAGATACCTTGAGCCTTCTGCAATGAAACCTTGATGGTAGGCTTTACCCTGGTCCAGGATTGAGAACCAGCTGTATCCACCGAGGGAGTCTGTAAGGTCCTGAATCCGAGGAAGCGGGTGTCGGTCTGGGACGGTTTTGCTGTTTAAAAGACGATAGTCAATACACAAGCGTAGTGACCCATCCTTCTTTCTCACACAGATGACTGGGGCTGCATAGGGTGACTGAGACTTTACGATCCATCCTTTGATGATTAGTTCTTGGACATACTCTTTGACCTCCTTATACAGGGGCTTCGGGATGGACGCATAGGCCCTCTGAACCGGCGTGTCATCTTTGAGTCGGATTTCCATCTGCAATGTTGGGATACAGCCTATGTCAGTACTGTCACGTGAAAATGCTTCGCACTCTTCCATAAGCACCTTTTCAACAGTGTCTCTCTGCTCAGGACTAAGGTGGCTTAGGTCGACTGGCGGCAGCCATGAATTGTCAGAAGGACAGCAAAGAGCAGTAGGTTTTGTTACCTCCACCGCGGCTGCTGCTGTTTGCATGGGCTGAGTTGCAGGTGACTGGAAGGTGTCTGTTCCAATGACTTTGGCTACATGTTGGATGGTGCCTAAAGCTGTTCTCTTTGGCAGGATTATCTCATGTCTTGAGTGGTTAGCGATAGGGACCTTCACAAAGGGTCTTTGAGGGTTGTTTACCTCTAAAAGTCCATCTCCAACACTTAGGTGTTTTAGAGCAATGTTTTCTTCGGCGGATTCATATAGCACAAGTGGGTCAGAGGTGTCAAAGTTCTGGGGCACCTTGCACCATACTTGGACTGCCTTACCCGCTGGGATGATCACATGGTCTTTGCCAACTCTCAGTGTGGCGAGGTCACAGTCTGTCTCTTGTGGAACCTGAATAAAGTTCACCATGGCCACTACCTGTTCTTCATCCATTTCAAAAGCTTTGCGCAAGAGCCCATGGAGCACAGCATTAGCTTCTCTGTCTGACTCTTGTCTCTGTAGGATCGCTCCCAACACGTTAGCTCCTATTAGTGGCTGGGGCAATGACAATGTGCTGACAAGGAATGGGGCTTGTATCGTGAGATTAGGATCTTCATGGCCAGCTAGGGTGACTGTGAGCTCGACCCATCCATCGTAGGGAACTGCTTGGCCGTTAACTGCATAAACCTCAAGTTCATCATTGAGCAGCTCTTGAAGAGGTCTTACTGGGTAGGTAGGAATAAATCTTTTGACCCACTGCCTGTCAACTATGCTCACTTGTGAACCGGAGTCGAATAGTGATGTTACAGGATAACCACTAATCAAACATTTCAGGAGACTTTTCTTACCAACAAGCGGAACTTTACACTTTGTGGCGCTCTTGATGGAGGAACCGCTGGGCTTGCCTTTAGACTGCTTACTGGACTGCTTGTTACGGTCTCTGGTGTGCTGAGTTGAGGCGTGTGTAGAGGCGGAGTTCACTGGCTGGGACTTTGGTTCTTCACCGGTCTCTGGCTGTCCCTCGGCAGAGGCCGTTTCCCGTTTCCCTGATTTTTGGGGCGCTTCAGACATCCAACAGCTCTGTGCCCTGACTCACCACATGCAAAGCAATGGCTGCAGTCCTGCAAGTTCTGTTCACTGCATTTAGGACAGAGGAAGCTTTTCTTTTGAGTCATTAAATGTTGAATACGTTGAGGCGGAGGATCTGCTGTTTTACGCTCCATTAGTGTGGCCACCATGTTGGTCAAAGTCTCTACTTGTGCAGCTAGCTGTTTGATGGTCTGTGTAGTTTGCATCTCTTTTGTTACCTTATCTTTTGTTTCAATTACAGCACTTTGAGCCTGCGCAGACTTGTGGCGGGGGACTTGGCCTAGTCTTCGCTGGTGTTCATTTTCATCGCTGATTATCTTTGTGACCTCACTAAGAATCTCTTCATCTGTTACATTACTGTTCGAGGTTAGAGGTCTCAGTCTCTGTCGCAGGTCCGCATACTTTGCTCCCAGGCCTTGATAGATTGTGTGAAGAAACACTTCCTGGATAGTTCTCGGATCGTATGATATATCTGCGCTTGCCTGCTTTGACTGGAAGATTAACTTCTGTTTGAGTCCGATCATGCGATACAAAAATTGCTGAGGTGACTCGTGTTCTGTTTGTCGCGCGCACATCAACTCCTGAAACATTTCTGTTGTCGCCTTTTCTCCAAGGTGAGATCTGAGGAAGCCTTGAAGTTCAGGAAGAGACAGTTCATCTTTAAGCATTAGCATGTCCCTGAACGTGCCAGGTTTGACTATTCTCAGAACACCTCTCACAATTTCTGCTTCTGCAAACCCTTCTCTTAAGCCTTCATTAATCTGCTTTAAGAGACTATTATAGCTCATTTCAGAATTATTGTCACCAATTTGTCCTCCGAACACTTTGAATTCTCTTCGGGGCAGGTACGAAAGGTCTTTGAAGGTGACAGGTCTTTCCGGACTGATTTGAGCCGCTGGACGTGGTCGTGAGCTTTGGTGATTGGGTGGAGCAGGTGAATAAGTTGGTGCAGCCTCACTGTGTCTTATTCTCTCCCCCAGCATCTCATAGGCCTTCTTCAGCTCCTCTATAGAGTCTTTATCTGTCACTGCATTTACATTAACATGAATATCTGGTGGATCATGGCTTGCTGGTGGTGGATCTGGAGATATGTGGGACGGACGTGGACTGTGTGGGTCTAGTGTAAGAGCTTCATCAGCTGGATGGAGAGTGGAGCCACTTGTTTCGATCACTTTATTTATCAGATCGTCCAGCATTAGTAATTGACTCATGCCTTCATCTTCGAGCTGCAGCAGAGTGTCTGATTGCAGGTGAGAAGTAACATAGTCCATACTGTGCTCTTTATCTCCTTCACTGAACAGTATTCTGTCTTTGTTTTCTTCTGCTAGACTCCTCGCTAATTCACAAAGGTCTTTGCTAGAGAGTCCAAATAAACGTCCTCTAATGCCCCACACCAGTTCTTTCCGTGCTGTTGACATGTTGTTTAGTAGGTTGTTCTTTGTTATGTTGTTTAGTAGCTCTGTAGTGACAGGTTTTCACTTCCCTTTCCCTGCAGCAGTGCAGCTCCACTGTGAGATGAAGATCCTTTTCCACCTTGATCTTCCTCTTTGGACACCCACTGGCTGGCGCGGTTGGAGTTGTATCCTGGTCACTGTCGTGGTTCTTGTATCACTGGATCTTCCCTCGAAGACTGAAGAGGGAGGATCCCGGACGAGCCCCCACAGTTTGTTACGGGTCCCGGGCGTGGTGACCACAATAACAAAAAGAACACAGACAAATCTGTAAAATAAAGGTAGAGTCTCTCAGAAATGAACACAGGAGCACTCGTGTCTTTACCCGATTTGTTTCTAAGGGGGGGCCGGAAGTCGGCCCGCAAGGTAACCGGGCGAGACGACCACAGCCTCACAGGTTCCGCTTACCATTACTCTCACCGATATTTACACAGTGTATATAGATTATTAATTTATATTATTAATTGGTCAAATTCCTAGTATATTTTTAGCGATAAAGATGTAAATAAAATTATGTTTTAAATTATTACTAAATAATAATAAATGTGGTTGCACATTTCTGGGTGCACCACACTAGTTTAGACCTGGTTTAGTCTTGGTTCAGACCTGGTTTAGTCCTAGTTTAGACCTGGTTTAGTCCTAGTTTAGACCTGGTTTAGTCTTGGTTCAGACCTGGTTTAGTCCTAGTTTAGACCTGGTTTAGTCTTGGTTATCTTCTTATTTCTTTATCTTTATTTCAACACAATCTGAACAGAAGGAAGTGCCTGAGCTGAAGGGCAAATGTTCCGGATTTTTAGATCGATTGAAAGATTTATAGATAGATAGATAATAGATAGATGAATAGATCGATAGATAAATAGATAGATAGAGTGATAGATAGATAAATAGATTGATCGATTGATAGATAAAAACTCTCTTTAAATGCATCTAGTGTTTTTTCTTGAGTTTTCAGACAATCTGAAACATTCTTTGTGTGTGTTTGTGTTTGCTGATGTGTTTATCGTGTCACCATGGTAACTGCTGAACATTCCACCAAAGTATCGATACTGAACCGTGACTCGGTGCAGTACCACAAGTCTCCACTAGATGTCGGTGTGGGAGCGGACATCCGTGTTCTGTGCTCTCCATCACGTTCTCTCTCGGTCTTTCCTTACTCAAAGTTTCGCCCTCTCTCTCGTTCTCCATCTCTCCTTTCCTCTCCATCTTTCCTCTCCCTCTCTCTCTTACCTCCTCGTCTTCCTCCTCCCTATCACTCTCTCCCTCCATCTCTATTGTTCTCTCCCGCTCTCTCCTTCACTCCTTCCATTTCACCTTCCCCATTCTTCTGTCCCTCTCTCGCTCTTCCTCTTTTTATTCCTCTCTCTCCCTTCTTTTTTCTCTGTCCTATCTTTCCCCTCATCCTCCCTCCTCCTCCTTCTCTCCCTCTCTCCTCTCCTCCCTCCCTCCTCCTCTCCTCTCCTCTCTCCTCCCTCCCTCCCTCCCTCCTTCTCTCCCTCCTCTCCCCTCCCTCGCTTCCTCCCTCACTCCCTACCTCCCTCCCTCAGTCCTGTCTCCTCTCCTCCCTCGTCCTCTCCTCCCTCCTCCTCTCCTCCCTTCCTCCTCCTTCTCTCCCTCTCCTCTCCTCTCTTGCTTCCTCCCTCCCTCCCTCGCTCCCTCCCTCACTCCTGTCTCCTCTCCTCCCTCATCCTCCCTCCCTCTCTCCTCTCATCCCTCCTTCCTCCCTCGCTTCCTCTCTCCTCCCTTTTTCCTCCCTCCTCTCCTCGCTCTCTCCGTCTCCCTGGAGACGGTGTATTGATCGGGTTTGTGTTGGAGGATTATCTCCTGTCACTGTGAGGGCAGAGGTTAGACACAGACTCTTGTCTCTGGAGATCCATGACTCTGGACCTTCACGTCGCTCTGGACCTTCAACCGTCACTCTGGACCTTCACGTCGCTCTGGACCTTCAACCGTCACTCTGGACCTTCACGTCGCTCTGGACCTTCACGTCGCTCTGGACCTTCAACCGTCACTCTGGACCTTCACGTCGCTCTGGACCTTCACGTCGTTCTGAACCTTTACGTCGCTCTGGACCTTCAACCGTCGCTCTGGACCTTCAACTGCCGCTCTGGACCTTCAACCCATCGCTCTGGACCTTCAACCCGTCGCTCTGGACCTTCAACCTTCGCTCTGGACCTTCAACCCGTCGCTCTGGACCTTCAACCGTCGCTCTGGACCTTCAACCTGTCTTCAATCATTGCTCTGGACCTTCAACCCGTCACTCTGGAGCTTCAACCGTTGCTCTGGACCTTCACGTCGCTCTGGACCTTCAACCGTCACTCTGGACCTTCAACTTGTCGCTCTGGATCTTCAACTTGTCAGTCTGGACCTTCATGTCACTCTGGACCTTCAACCGTCGCTCTGGACCTTCAACCCATCGCTCTGGACCTTCACATCACTCTGGACCTTCACGTCACTCTGGACCTTCAACCCGTCGCTCTGGACCTTCAACCCATTGCTCTGGACCTTTAACTGTCGCTCTGGACCTTCAACTGTCGCTCTGGACCTTCAACCTGTCGCTCTGGACCTTCAACCCATCGCTCTGGACCTTCAACCGTCTCTCTGGACCTTCAACCTGTCGCTCTGGACCTTCACCTCGTCGCTCTGGACTTTCACATCGCTCTGGACCTTCACGTCGCTCTGGACCTTCAACCGTCGCTCTGGACCTTCAACCCATTGCTCTGGACCTTCAACCCGTCGGTCTGGACCTTCAACCCATCGCTCTGGATCTTCAGTTCGTCAGTCTGGACCTTCACGTCACTCTGGACCTTCAACCGTGGCTCTGGACCTTCAACTGTCGCTCTGGACCTTCAACCGTCACTCTGGACTTTCAACCGTCACTCTGGACTTTCCCGTCGCTCTGGACCTTCACGTCGCTCTGGACCTTCAACCTGTCGCTTTGGACCTTCAACCCATCGCTCTGGATCTTCAACTCGTCAGTCTGGACCTTCACGTCACTCTGGACCTTCAACTGTCGCTCTGGACCTTCAACCCGTCGCTCTGGACCTTTAACCCGTTGCTCTGGACCTTTAACTGTCGCTCTGGACCTTCAACTGTCGCTCTGGACCTTCAACTGTCGCTCTGGACCTTCAACCGTCGCTCTGGACCTTCAACCCGTCACTCTGGACCTTCAACAGTTGGTCTGGACCTTCACCCATCGCTCTGGACCTTCAACCCGTTGCTCTGGACCTTCAACTGTCACCCTTGAGTCTGTGAGCTTTACATCATGTTCTAATGTTTCCTCCTCGTGATTTAACTGTCGCCTAACGAAGAAGATCAGAAACTGTATTTGTCAAAGACTCAGGCTCGTCTGTGGTGACGCCAAACCCGCACGGAACAACTTTTATTTACTTTAGTCATTTTTATACAAGTTTCAGTTTCTGTTTCAGAATAAAATGACAAATATTCATATTTATTTGTTTCGCTTATAATTTAGGCCAGGGGTGCTCAACCTTTTTTTTAACCGAGATCTACTTTTGAGGTTGATGGTGTTAGTCCAGGTTTAGTCCAGGTTTAGTCAAAGTCTAGTCCAGGTTTAATCTAGGTTTAATCCAGGTTTAGTCGAGGTTTAGTCCAAGTCTAGTCCAAGTCTAGTCCAGGTTTAATCCAGGTTTAGTCCATGGTTTAGTTCAGGTTTAGTCCAAGTCTAGTCCAGGTTTAATCCAAGTTTAGTCCAGGTTTAGTCCAAGTCTAGTCCAGGTTTAGTCCAGGTTTAATCCAGGTTTAGTTCAGGTTTAGTCTAAGTCTAATCCAGGTTTACTCGAGGTTTAGTCCAGATGTTGTCCAGGTTTAGTCCTGGTCTAGTCCAGGTTTAGTCTTGGTCTCGTCCAGGTTTAGACCAACCTGGGCGTGTTTCCTCCAGCGAGAGTGGTTCAAGTCCAGGTTTAGTCCAAGTCTAGTCCAGGTTTAATCCAGGTTTGGTCCAGATGTAGTCCATGGTTCAGTCCATGGTTTAGTCCAAGTTTAGTCCAAGTCTAATCCAGGTTTAATCCAGGTTTAGTCCAGGTTTAGTTCAAGTCAGGTCCAGGTTTAATCCAGGTTTAGTCCAGGTTTAGTCCAAATCTAGTCCAGGTTTAATCCAGGTTTAGTCCAGATGTAGTCCAGGTTTAGTCCAGGTCTAGTCCAGGTTTAGACCAACCTGGGTGTGTTTCCTCCAGCGAGAGTGGTTCAAGTCGGCGCTCACAAATGTTCTTCTCGTCATGCGAAAATAGTATATGAACTCCGTGTCAGTGAAGCGACGAAGCACGTAGCAATCCCACCACTCTTGTCTGCGACTCCGCACCAACACGTTCTTTTCTACGGACGTTGCTGCCACTGCCCCACAAAACACCGTGGCAAAAAACCTCGTCCTTCTCCTTCTCCATCTCCTCCTTAAAACAAATAAGATGTACATGTTCTGGCTCCGGTACTACAGCAACTTTAGGCGACTTCCGTAAACATTGAGCACGCTCGCTGCGCATGACATCGTCATGTCCTCCAAGGTGCATGCGGGACACTTTTTGGGGCGTTTAAAGTTCACACTGGAGATCACATACAAGTCGCATTTAACTGGAAATGTGAACGACCTCGCAAAAAAAAACAGATTTCACAAAAAATCGGAATTGAGTATTAAGCCCTGCAGTCTGAATGTATCCATACGCGATCGACTGACACTCTGCCTGCGATCGACTGGTAGACCGCGATCGACTGGTTGGGCACCCTTGGTTTAGGCCCTGTAGGGCAATTTTGAAATGTCTTGAAATGTCAAACTAAAAATATTATTTTGGCAAGAAATGGAAAAAAATATTTTGGACCACCATAGAACTCCTAAAGGTGTGTGTGTGTGTATGGGTCCTTTTAAGGTCCTTTAAGGTCCTTTAAGGTGTTTTAAGGTCCTTTAAGGTGTTTTAAGGTGATTCCTTCAGTTCATCTTCTGCATTTGACCCGTGCTTCGCCCTAAAGTCTCCAGTTCCTCACCAACTTCAGCAGAGTGGATCCAAGTGAGCTACGGCCTTCTTTCGGCGGAACGGTAGCTGAGTGGTTAGCGCTCTTGCTTCACAGCAAGAAGGTTCCGGGTTCGATCCCCGGGTCGCCCAGGCCTTTCTGTGTGTGTTCTGTGTGGAGTTTGCATGCATGGTCTGGGTTCGATCCCCGGGTTGCCTGGGCCTTTCCATGTGTGTTCTGTGTGGAGTTTGCATGCATGGTCTGGGTTCGATCCCCGGGTCGCCTGGGCCTTTCTGTGTGGAGTTTGCATGTTTCTCCCCGTGTCTGGATGGGTTTTCTCCGGGCACTCCGGTTTCCCCCATCAACCCAAAACATGCACCATAGGTACCTCCAGCTTAGGTCCTGACCAAACCGAAGCAAGAAGATCATGGAGATGGTCCCCGGGCGCCCTAATGTGTGTGCTGCCCACTGCTCCTAATATATGTATATATATATAGGATGGGTTAAAATGCAGAGAAGAATTTCTCCAGTGTGAGATCAATAAAGTCACTTCTTCTTCTTCTTTTAAATCAAACTTGACAGGCGCCCGTTAACCACGTCATCTTTTATCAAACTCACCTTCACTCTGTTTCCTTCACTTTCTCCTCCTGTAGAATCTGAAAATCGTGCTGTGCGGCGGGCGATGTGAGCTGGCGGTGAACGCTCCGTCACACAGACTGACGGGTGCGTGACGGGAGCAGGAGCTGAGCGGCCGGTGAATCAGGACTGACGTGGACCTCCATCTGAGGAACAACAGCGGCCGGAGGAAAACAGCTCTGACAACGTTTGTACAGCTGGACGTTTGACGAGTGGAAATAAAACTCCAGGAATAATTGAAAAGATGCTCTGATGTTCGACAGGATTAGTTCAGATCTAGTCCAGATCTAGTCCAGGTTTAGTCCAAGTCTAGTCCAGGTTTAGTCCATGGTCTAGTCCAGGTTTAGTCCAGGTTTAGTCCTGGTTTAGTCCAGGTTTAGTCCTGGTCTAGTCCAGGTTTAGTCTAGGTTTAGTCCAGGTTTAGTCCAACTCTAGTCCAGGTTTAATCCAGGTTTAGTCCAAGTCTAGTCCAGATCTAGTCCAGGTTTAGTCCAAGTCTAGTCCAGGTTTAATCCAGGTTTAGTCCAGGTCTGGTCCAGGTTTAGACCAGGTTTAGTCCTGGTTTAGTCCTGGTTTAGTCCTGGTTTAGTCCAGGTTTAGTCCAAGCTTAGTCCTGGTTTAGTCCTGGTTTAGTCCTGGTTTAGTCCTGGTTTAGTCCTGGTTTAGTCCAGGTTTAGTCCAGGTCTGGTCCAGGTTTAGTCCTGGTTTAGTCCTGGTTTAGTCCTGGTTTAGTCCAGGTTTAGTCCAGGCTTAGTCCAGGTTTAGTCCAGGTTTAGTCCTGGTTTAGTCCTGGTTTAGTCCTGGTTTAGTCCAGGTTTAGTCCAGGTCTGGTCCAGGTTTAGACCAGGTTTAGTCCTGGTCTAGTCCATGTTGTAAACCTCACAAGAGAATGTGGAGTGAATGTAAAGCAAAAACATCTTTTACGGCGTTTTTATCATTAAAAAAACACAAGCAGGAGCTAAAGGAGCAGCGGTCCCGGGCGGTCTGCCAGGTGGTCGGGCCCGGTCGGGAGCAGCGGTCCCGGGCGGTCTGTCAGGCGGTCCGGCCCGGTCGGGAGCAGCGGTCCCGGGCGGTCTGTCAGGCGGTCCGGCCCGGTCGGGAGCAGCGGTCCCGGGCGGTCTGCCAGGCGGCCCGGTCCGGAGCAGCACTCCCAGGCGGTCTGCCAGGCGGTCCGGCCCGGTCGGGAGCAGCGGTCCTGGGGAGTGAGGCGGGTCTCCGTGGGGGAGCTCGGATCAGACAAACACACGGGGAAGTTCAATCCCGGCCGCGGTCCCCCCGGCGCAGTCCAGGAGGCTTCAAAGGCTGCCGGGGCTCGGCCCGATATTCACATGTTCAGACGTTTGATTCGGTTTTGGGCTTTGAAAGAGAAAAATCCTCCAGATGTAAACAGGAACCGCATGAAGGTCAAAGGCTTCTGCTGCGTCCGACAAAACTCTCCAACAAAAACAAGGTTTAGTCCAGGTCTAGTCCAGGGTAAATCCAGGTCTAGTCCAGGTTTAATCCAGGTTTAGTCCAGGTTTAGTCCAGGTTTAGTCCAGGTTTAGTCCAGGTTTAGTCCAGGTTTAGTCCAGGTTTAGTACAGGTTTAGTCCAGGTTTAATCCAGGTTTTGTCCAGGTTTAGTCCAGGTTTAGTACAGGTTTAGTCCAGGTTTAATCCAGGTTTAATCCAGGTTTAGTCCAGGTTTAGTCCAGGTCAAGTCCAGGTCAAGTCCAGGTCTATTCCAGGTTTAGTACATTTTGCGTAATATTTGACCTTTAAACTCCAAACATTCTAGAATATTCTGTCGTCAAATAAATAATAAAACTGTTATTTTTATGTCTTATTTGTGTAAAAGATGAAATTCCGACTCGTATCCTGAAGCGAAACGTCAAAACGGCGTTCGCGTTCACTCCTGATTCTTCCCGTGTGTATTTTTTATGACCGATGTGATTCTGAGACGTTAATTCGACTTTTAATTAGACTTTGGTGCGAATTTCGTCTCGGGATAAATATCGAACGTGTGTGGACGTGGTAAGAGTTACGTCAGAATAGAAACTCCTTAAATGAAGCGAAAATGTTGCCTGGAAGAATCCATGACTCATCGCTGTACCAGCGAGTGAGTCTGGTAACGCTTGATCCACAGAATACGCTGCGGTTGCGCATAGACAGACAGCTAAGTGAACCAATCAGAGATTGCGCCATCTTGATTCAAAACTGAGGCGGAACTTCCGCTGCCTAAGAGTGACTTTGCGGGCAAAGGCGGGGGCACTGACGTCACCATCTTTGAACGAATCAGAATCGCGGAGTCCGTTTGTAACCGGAGGAGCGAGGGTGGATGGAGGGTGTCCAAATGGTATCGCGGTGTATAGGAAATACAGAGAGATATCATTTGGCTGGCCAGGTAAGCGAAAATGATCAAATCGAGAAGAATTTCGAGACGCTCTGATCAATAAAACCCGAGGACGGAAACAGGAATAAACTCGTTAAACCGGTCACCTGTTCAGCCAATCACAGGGGACTATGTTTGCTCTCAGCCAATCACCTCTCACCTCCCTGTCCAGCTTTAGTCCAGGTTTAGCCCAGGTTAAATCCAGGTTAAATCCAGGTTTAGTCCAGGTTTAGTCCAGGTTTAATCCAGGTTTAGTCCAGGTTTAGTCCAGGTTTAGTCCAGGTTTAGTCCAGGTTTAGTTCAGGTCTAGTCCAGGTCTAGTCCAGGTTTAGTCCAGGTTTAGTCCAGGTCTAGTCCAGGTCTAGTCCAGGTTTAGTCCAGGTCTAGTCCAGGTCTAGTCCAGGTCTAGTCCAGGTCTAGTCCAGGTTTAGTCCAGGTTTAGTCCAGGTCTAGTCCAGGTCTAGTCCAGGTTTAGTCCAGGTCTAGTCCAGGTCTAGTCCAGGTCTAGTCCAGGTCTAGTCCAGGTTTAGTCGAGGTTTAGTCGAGGTTTAGTCAAGGTTTAGTCCAGGTTTAGTCCAGGTTCAGTCCTGGTCTAGTCCAAGTTTAGTCCAGGTCTAGTCCAGGTCTAGTCCAGGTTTAGTCCAGGTTTAGTCCTGGTTTAGTCCAGGTTTAGTCCAGGTCTAGTCCAGGTTTAGTCCAGGTCTAGTCCAGGTTTAGTCCAGGTTCAGTCCAGATTTAGTCCAGGTCTAGTCCAGGTTTAGTCCAGGTTCAGTCCAGGTTTACTCCAGGTTCAGTCCAGGTTTAGTCCAGGTTTAATCCAGGTTTAATCCAGGTTTAATCCAGGTTTAGAGAGAAATACAGAGCGAAGAGAAGAAGGGAGAGATGGTGATGAGGGGAGAGAGAGAGAGAAGAGGAGAGAGAGAGAGAAAGAAATCTAGAGGAGTGAGTGAAGAAGAGAGCGAGGGTAAGAGAAAGAGAGATGAAGAGAAAGAGGGAGGAGAGAGAGGTGGTGAGAGGGAAGAGGAGGATCTAAGAGGCAGAGGGGAGGTGAAAGAGAGAAAGGAGAACATGTGATTGCCCAAACATCAGGAAGTGCACGTCAGCATACTAGTTGTGAGAGGGATTTCGGGGCCGAAACAAAACGAAACACACAAAAAAAACCCAACAACCTCTGAACAGTTTTAGGGAAAAGAGGGAAAGGGGTGGATTAGTCTCTTCCTCGTTTTTTTCCTCATTTTTTGGACTTTGTTTTTTGTGTTTTTTTGTGTGTTTTTTGTGTTTTTTGTGTGTTTTTTGTGGAGTTTTTTGCGTTTGCTGTCAGTGTGTTGAGATGTGAAAGTGCCGGGTCCCTGCAGAGCTCATTATCCGGCCCCCAGGAGCCCACAGGTCTTCACATAACGATTGAAACATGATTTGTATTAAAGGCGCGAGGCGAGAGAGAACGAGGGAGAAATTAACAACCGAGAAAGAGAGAGGGAGGGAGGAAGGGAGGTACGAAGAGAGAAAGAGGGAGGAAGAAAGGAAGGAAGAAATGAAGGAAGAAATGAAGGAAGGAATAGAGGTAGGAAGGAAGGAAGGAAAGAAGGAAGGAATGGAGGAAGGAAGGAAGAAATGAAGGAAGGAATAGAGGAAGGAAGGAAGGAAGGAAGGAAGAAATGAAGGAAGGAAGAAATGAAGGAAGGAAGGAAGGAAGAAATGAAGGAAGAAAGGAAGGAAGATATGAAGGAAGAAAGGGAAAAAGAGAGAGGGAGGGAGGGAGGAAGGAAGGAAGAGCAAGAGACAGGAAGGAAGGAAGGAAGGAAGGAAGGAAGAGAGGAAGGAAAGAAGCAAGGAAGAAAAGAAGGAAAGAAAAAAAGAAGGAAGAAAGAGAAAGAGAGAGGAAGAAAGGAAGGAAGACAGAGAGAGAGAGAGGGAGAAAGGAAGGAAGAGCGAGAGATAGGAAGGAAGAAATGAAGGAAGGAATGGAGGAAGGAAGGAATAGAGGAAGGAAGGAAGGAAGAAATGAAGGACGAAAGGAAGGAAGGAAGAAAGAAAGAGAGGAAGGAAAGAAATAGAAAGAGGAAAGAAGGAATGAAGGAAGGAAGGAAGGAAGGAGGAAATGAAGGAAGAAAGTGAGAGAGGAAGGAAGAAAGACAGATAGAGAGAGGAAGAAAAAGAGGAAGGAAAGAAGGAAAGAAGAAAGGAAGGAAGAGAGAGAGAGAGAGAGAGAGAGGAGAGAGACAGGAAGGAAGGAAAAAGGTTTGAGAGGCGGGTAATCGAGTGTGACGAAAGAGAGAGAGAGAGGGGAGGGCTGAAAGAGGGCGATGGGGGGGGGGTCTAAATGATCCTGGGTTTTTATTATTTATTCCTATTTTTTCCGTTAATAAATTCCTGTTCCTGATGTGGAACTCCAGAGTCACACCTGTACCTGCTGGCCTCGCTGAGCTTCATTCTTTCCTTCATGTTGATTCGTCCTCAGAAACATTTTCTGAGCGTTTACCTAAACACACACATTTAAACATCTCCATCTGGGCTCCGTGTGGCGGTCCCGTCGCCTCCTCCCCCGCCGCTCGGGATGTTTACGCTTTGTGTTTGCACAGATCCAGTTTAAGCGAGTCCGGATTACGTTTTGATCAAGGCTCCCCCCTCAGATCTCCCCAGGGAGCTTCAGGGGGAGCTTCAGGGGGAGCTTCAGGGGGAGCTTCAGGGGGAGCTTCAGGAGGAGCTTCAGGGGGAACTTCAGGAGGAGGTTCAGGGGGAGGTTCAGGAGGAGCTTCAGGGGGAGCTTCAGGGGGAACTTCAGGGGGAGCTTCAGGAGGAGCTTCAGGGAGAGGTTCAGGGGGAACTTCAGTTTCAAAGGAGTCTCAGGGGGAGGTTCAGGGGGAGGTTCAGGAGGAGGTTCAGGAGAGGCTTCAGGAGGAGCTTCAGGGGGAGCCTCAGGGGGAGGTTCAGGGGGAGCTTCAGGGGGGGCTTCAGGAGGAGGGTCAGGAGAAGCAGCAGGAGGAGCTTCAGGGGGAGGTTCAGGGGGAGTTTCAAAGGAGTCTCAGGGGGATGTTCAGGGGGAATTTCAGGGGGAGCTTCAGGAGGAGCTTCAGGGGGAGGTTCAGGAGGAGGTTCAGGGGGAGTTTCAAAGGAGTCTCAGTGGGAGGTTCAGGAGGAGTCTCAAGGGGAGCTTCAGGAGGAGCTTCAGGGGGAGGTTCAGGGGTAAGTTCAGGGGGAGGTTCAGTGGAGTTTCAGGAGGAGCTTCAGGGGGAGTTTCAGGGGGAGCTTCAGGGGGAGCTTCAACAGGAGCTTCAGGGGGAGCTTCAGGGGTACTCGTTCTGCCAGGGACAACAAAGACCCGGCATAAGTGTCTCCTCGTGTTTCCAGTGACGTTTGTGATCCGTGTTTGAGTTTCTTCAAAGTGCGGAGCTCAGGCGGACCTCCTGCTGCTTCAGAGTCGTTTGACAAACTGACGGGAAAAGGCCAAGAAGGATGGAGAAGTTATTCATTAAAGGACCCGTGTTACGCTATTTTCTGATCTCTTCTAATGTCGTTTCCTCTTCACAAACACCTGGAGTTGTGTTTTGTTTCATTCACACATGCGTGAAAAGTCCCTCAGTCGTCCAGGTAGAATCCATGATAACAGGAGAAGTTCAATTTGTCAACTGGACAAAGTTTGTTTGGTTGAAAACGTTTCGCCGCTCATCCGAGAGGCTTCGTCAGCTCTAATAAGAATACTGGTAAGACACTTGCTTATATCTTGCTGTAGGGAGGAGCTACCTAGCTAACTACTTTCCGGAACTATCTCATTGGTTTCCGTCTTTTGTTTCTCTGGCGTCTAGCTTAACGATCCCCTTCATTCACACATGTTTAACGCACACCAGACTGTAAAACATAAACCATAAAAAAACAATATTTATAAATTGTTTTAATTGTTGTTTAATTTTCTTAGTAGAGTCAAAAGTCACATGTAATTTGGCATATTTTTTACACCAGATGCCCTTCCAGACGTAAATAGTGACTGGGAAATGAGGACGAAGTGTCAAACTGCTAAATAGATTAAGATATTTTCTAATTTAAAAATCCATGCAAATTTGCCTTTTTTTGTTTGTTTATAACCTACCTCATAATATAGCATTTTAAATTTTATTTTATTTAGTTTTCTTTTATTTAATTTTGTTCTATTTAGTTTTATTTTATTTTTATTTATTTTTATATATTTTTTTTATTTTGTTTTTATTTTGTTTTGTTTTATTTTGTTTTTATTTTGTTTTGTTTTATTTTATTTTGTTTTGTTTTTATTTTATTTAGTTTTTACTTTATTTTGTTTTATTTTATTTAGTTTTATTTGTTTTATTTTGTCTTAATTTAATTTAATTTAATTTGGTTTTTATTTTAGTTAGTTTTATATTATTTTGGTTTATTTAATTTAATTTAATTTGGTTTTTATTTTAGTTAGTTTTATTTTATTTTGGTTTTATTTTATTTTGGTTTATTTAATTTAATTAAATTTGGTTTTTATTTTAGTTAGTTTTATTTTATTTTGGTTTATTTTATTTTATATATATATTTTTTCCATTCCATTTTTGGTTGTCGGCTGAAGGAGGTCGGATTCTGTCAGATCTGCTCCACATAATGGGCCTGTTTAATATTCAAATCATATTCAGGTGCGGCGAAGGTTAAATTTGACTTACTTTTCAACTGCCATTACTAAAACATGACGACGATAAGAATATTGAAAGCGGCCGGCGAGCGAAAGGTTGATGAGACGGTGACATTTAAGACATTAGCATTTCCAGGGTCCTTCTTTTCAAACACAGAATATGTGAAGAGCGATGTTCAGACCCGGGTTCGACTGCAAATAGAGCGGCACGTCTACATTTATGTAACGAAAGGCCGCCGCGCTACAGGATTGTTCGGTGTTAAACGGTTTTTAAGCGCGCAAAAAAACGTGCACCTCACAAACACAAGGAAGTTTAAATTTCCGATCGATGTCCACAGTAAAAGGACTCGTTTTGAGACTCTTAAAGGCAAATTAACGTTTTTTTACAATCTGAGCCTTCTTTCGGCAATAAAACAAGTAGTTTTACTCACCCATAGCATTTTTCTGTCAATTGGAGCAGTATCGCAGAACTTATGTTGAGCCGTTCTGTTCTACTAATGATCCCGTATCTTTTAACATGGTGCTGTATCATTTGCTCGGGGCATTACTTTGCGGTGTCCAAATAACACAAACTTTAGCACTTTTCAAATCATAGAAGCCCGATGTCTTAATGTAAGAAATCGTTTGAAGCAAAAGTGGCCTGTAATCCGAGATTTAGCCATAGTTTCGAGTAGATGAGGACGCCAGTGCGCATGCGCGGAGTGCTGCTAGGCCCCAAACATGAAACGCAAAGCTGAAAACTATGGATAAATCTCGGATTACAGGCCATTTTTGCTTCAAACGATTTCTTACATTAAGACATCGGGCTTCTATGATTTGAAAAGTGCTAAAGTTTGTGTTATTTGGAGACCGCAAAGTAATGCCCCGAAAACAAATGCTAATGGTTACGCTACAACATAACTTTCTTCAAACAGCTCCAAATGACACGAACGTGATATGGGTGAGTCAAACGACTTGTTTTATTACCGAAAGAAGGCTCAGATTGTAAAATAACGTTACTTTGCCTTTAAGTGTTCAAAAGATCAGAGCGCTGTACAGTGGTCCCTCGCTCTATCGCGGTTCACTGTTTGCGGCCTCGCTGTTACTGTTACTGCCTTAAATCATGTATAATAATTGTAATATATAAAGTTGTCCTACTTCGCGGATTTCACTCATTACAGGTTATTTCTGGAACCTAACCCCCGCGATAAACGAGGGACCACTGTACTTCAAATTTAGGCTACGTTTATACGGCAACGGTCAAAACAGAAGATCCAAAAGTGGCATCTCGTCTTCAATTTTTTATCTGCGTTTAGACGAGCGTTCTCAACAGGAACTGTTTGTTTATACGAAAACGCAAAAGTGGGCGAATTCGATTGAATATGCATGCCAGGCCGCTAGGTGGCACTGTGATAGAGCAGCGGCATGTCGGCGAGCATGTGCAAAATTGTCATTTTCTAATAGTTTATTTTACCCGTCTCTGTTCACCTATGGTATCCATATACATTTTATACAATTGTTGAAATGACTCTTGTATGTTGACTAGAGCTGCTAGCGCAACTTGAACATCCGTGGTATCAAGGTAGTCAGACATGTTTGTTATTGTTTTGACCGGCTTGGCGCATCCAGTGTGACGTCATGTGTATGCGACGTGAACATGTTTTGCGCTTCTTGCCGTTTAGACGGAGACGCGACCCGGGCCGTTTTCAGAACTCCACACTCTGGAAGGAGTCTTCAGATTTTTGCGGTTTCAGAGCCCGACGGAGCCGCCGCCGTGTAAACGAAAGACACTTCCGATAGAATATTTTGTCGTTTTCAGTCGCAATCGTCCTCGTCTAAACGGCCCCTTAGATCCAAGTCAAACTGTGTTATTATTATTATTTGTAAAATGTGTTGCAAAACGTGATTTTAAAAGCCCAGAAGGTTGGAGACAAAGTCCACAGGAAGTACAGTCACTGTTGCTAATCTGCAGCTTGATGTGAAGATGTGAGTCTGGTCACCGGTGTGGCTCTGCTTTCAGATTGATTGACAGGTGGATTAGCCAATCACGGTCACACGTGGTTTGGCCGTACTGGAAAAAATCTGACGGAAGACGAAGGATTTCTGCAGAATCAACGAAAAAAACACTAAAGTCACTTTTAATCTGAGGTGAGAGACATTTCTTACCAATGAGCTCCTTCGTTTCACACACGTCACTGAAACAAATCTGATTGTTCTGACGCTAAACCAGGTCTAAACCAGGTCTAAACCAGGTCTAAACCAGGTCTAAACCAGGTCTAAACCAGGACTAAACCAGGACTAAACCAGGACTAAACCAGATCTAAACCAGGACTACACCAGGACTAAACCAGATATAAACCAGGACTAACCTAGGACTAACCTAGGACTAAACCAGATCTTAACCAGCTCTTAACCAGGACTAAACCAGGTCTAAACTAGGACCATATCAGGACTAAATTGGCACTCTACTAGGACTAAACTAGGACTAAACTAGGACTAAACCAGGACTAAACCAGATCTAAACAAGGTCTAAACCAGGACTAAACCAGGTCTAAACTAGGACCATATCAGGACTAAATTAGCACTGTACTAGGACTAAACTAGGACTAAACCAGGTCTAAACTAGGACTAAACCAGATCTAAACTAGGACTAACCCAGGTCTAAACTAGGACCATATCAGAACTAAATGAGTATTATTCTAGGACTAAACCAGGACTAAACCAGATCTTAACCAGGTCTAAATTAGGAAGAAACCAGGACTAAACCAGGTCTAAACTAGGACTAACCCAGGTCTAAACTAGGACCATATTAGGACTAAATTAGCACTGTACTAGGACTAAACTAGGACTAAACCAGGACTAAACTAGGTCTAAGCTAGGACTAAACCAGGTCTAAGCTAGGACTAAGCCAGGTCTAAACTAGGACTAAGCCAGGTCTAAACTAAGACTAAACCAGGTCTAAACTAGGACTAAGCCAGGTCTAAACTAGGACTAAACCAGGACTAAACCAGATCTAAACCTGGTCTAAACTAGGACTAAACCAGGTCTAAACTAGGACCATATCAGGACTAAATTAGCACTGTACTAGGACTAAACCAGGACTAAACCAGGTCTAAACTAGGACTAAGCCAGGTCTAAACTAGGACCATATCAGGACTAAATTAGCACTGTACTAGGACTAAACCAGGACTAAACCAGGTCTAAACTAGGACTAAGCCAGGTCTAAACTAGGACCATATCAGGACTAAATTAGCACTGTACTAGGACTAAACCAGATCTAAACCAGGTCTAAACTAGGATTAAACCAGGACTCAACTAGGACCATATCAGGACTAAACTACCACTGTACTAGGACTAAAAGAGGACTAAATAAAAAAATTGGAATAAAAAAATCCGCGAAACGGCGAGGCCGCGAAAGGTGAACCGCGATATAGCGAAGGACCAGTGTGGCCCTCACCTCAGCGTTCCTGCCCCTCCCATGCAACCCATTATTTATGTTTTGATCTGTTTGTTTTGTGATTTGAATGTGTTTCTTTGGATGTCTGAATTGTGCTGTCACCTGCCGGACACTGACAGGAGCCTCAGGTCCCAGGTGTGTCCTCAGGTAAAACAAACGGGGACAAAGTGCTCTTCAGCTCCCATCATCCTCAACGGCATCGACATGACAACCACCCTCTGCCTGTCGCCCCGAGGCAGTCACCGCGGCAACGGTGAGGTGACAGCCTCGTCTCCGCGGTAACAGGGAGATGACACCAGCCTCGGGCCAGCTCCATTCATCTTTAAACGGCACACAGGAAGAAGACAAAAAGACGGATTCCACACGAAAAAAAAATGGATGGGAGGAAGTGTGCGCTCTTTGGTCCAGTCCTGACGTAGACTTGGACTGGCCCTGTTTGTGTAGTCCAAGTCCAGTCCTGGTTTAGTCTCAGTGCAAACTTAAACACAAAGACCTACAGACTGTAAAAATACTGTTAGGCTTTATTAAATTTATAATTATAAATGAAAAATTATGAAGGAAAAAAAAACATTGCTAGAGAGAAAAAAAATGAAAACAAACCCTTGTGGAGGTTATGGTCTGTAAGAGTAATGAGTTTTATTTTTAATTAACTTGATCTTCTTGGAATAGATGTTAAATGCCATACTGTGGAACATTCGAGGAAAAGCAACAGCAGCTCTATGGAGACAAGTAGACGGTAAAACCTCTATTAGAAAAGCTTTTTTTTTTTTAAATCACATATACTTCCAGTCAAAGGTTTGGACACTTTCATTTAATGTTTTTTTTTTTTTTGGTCTTTGTTTACTTTCTAGATTTTAGGTACACACGGATCAAATATATGAAATACGATATATTAGTCGGGGACCCAAAGTCTCAAAAATGGGTTAAACCTGACATGGTCTGACTAATTTAGTTTAGTTTAGTTTAGTTTAGTTATGTTATGTTATTTTGTTTTGATCCATCCATCTTCTTCAGCTTTCTCCATTTCTGGGTCGCGGGAACAGCAGTCCAAGCAGATCTGCCACACAATGCACCGGCCCCCTTAGGGTCCTTTTGACCCTAAGGACCAATAATTGGAGGGTCTGCTCTTCTGGAAATATTGAAGAAAAACAAAAGTGGCAATTTTAGTGCATGTACCCTTCATTTTTTGATAGAAATTTTTGAAAAATGAAAATTTTCCTGAAATCCTCAGTGGGTTGGGAAGCTGTCAATAAATTTTATTTATTTACTTGTTTATTTGAAGGACAATGTGCTTGTACATTAAAAAGACGGCTGCACCAGATTTAGCAGAATGCTAATTTCCCTCTGTAGTCCTTAGCAAACATTAAAAACAATTACATATAAAAGGTGCAATACAAAAAGCCAATATACAGGCGTGCAAAATTTCAGATTTTCAATACATAGTGCAATTTTCGATACCTAGTACAAACTTATTAAAATGCGAGACATTTAAAATGCAATAAATTTCAGAGTAAATTTCGATACTTAGTGCAAACTACAATATATTAAAGTGCAAGAAAAATGCAATAAATATCAGAATAAATACAGTGTTGTCGCTATCAGATGATACCCACAAGGGTAGCATCCGATGGTCTTATTGGTATTATAAATGTAAACAAGACAGTAATATGACACTAATGATCTTGGTAATCTAGTGGCCATCAGATGGTACCCACGAGGGTAACATCTGATGGCCGAATACCCGTTTGGTATTTTTAGTGTGAGCAGGACTGATGGTCAAGAAGCCAGTTTTTAACAGCCCGTAAAAAGCTGAGATAATCTGCCATGTTCTTCAAATTTTCTGGAAGCCCGTTCCATTCTATGATGGCTTTATAGGAGAAGGCAGATTGAGAGAAAGCGGACTTTCTTTTAAGAACATTGCAGTCACCCCTAGACACGGACCTTAACACTGAAAATAACACTGCTTGTTATTTGAGAGCGAGGCTGTACATAGGTCTTTAGTGGGGGTGGGGCAGCGTCATGCAAGATTTTATGTACCAGGCGAATATTAGGGTACCTGATCAAGTTGTCAAAGCTTAATATTTTAAATTTAAATGCATTCCAGATGCAAAGAACACAGGTGGTAGTAACATTCTGTGAAAAAATAATTCTTAAAACACATTTCTACATAATTTTGGCTCAATTTCATGCGCAAAAGGATTTTTCTCACTTTTTTCCCAATATTTTTATCTTTACCTCATTGGCAATCAACTATTCCCCCAAGTTATGACATCAGCCAATATGCCGTTCTTTTCACCAAACGGTATGCTCATTCCACAGAAAAAAAAATATAAAAATCTAACCAAAATCAATGAATCTGATGTTTTCATTACTAGTTGGTGAACAACAGGACCAAAAACTCAATAGAATTTTAGGTGACTGTCAAAATCCCGAAAGGCAGACTGGATCTTTAGCATGGTTATATTTACAGCTCTGGAAAACGATAAGAGACCACTGCAGATTTTACTACTTACAGGTCTGTGTTTGGGCAAAAGGAACATTTTTGTTTGAGTCTATAAAACTACTGACGACATTTCCCCCAAATTCCAAATAAAAATATTATCGTTCAGAGCATTTATTTGCAGAAAATGACAAATGGTCAAAATAAGAAAAAAGATCCATGTTTTCAGAGCTCAAACAATGCAAAGAAACAAGATTTTAAAACAACATAATACTAATGTTTACACGAAGAGTTCACAAATCAATGTTTGGTGCAATAACCCTTATTTTTAATCACAGCTTTCATGTGTCTTGGCCTCCACATTGTTCTTGGGTCCTAGTTTAAACCTGGTTTAGTCTTGGTTCAGACCTGGTTTAGTCCTAGTTTAGACCTGGTTTAGTCCTAGTTTAGACCTGGTTTAGTCCTGGTTCAGACCTGGTTTAGTCCTAGTTTAGACCTGGTTTAGTCCTAGTTTAGACCTGGTTTAGTCCTGGTTCAGACCTGGTTTAGTCCTAATTCAGACCTGGTTTAGTCCTAGTTTAGACCTAGTTTAGTCCTAGTTTAGACCTGGTTTAGTCTTGGTTCAGACCTGGTTTAGTCCTAGTTTAGACCTGGTTTAGTCCTAGTTTAGACCTGGTTTAGTCCTGGTTCAGACCTGGTTTAGTCCTAGTTTAGACCTGGTTTAGTCTTGGTTCAGACCTGGTTTAGTCCTAGTTTAGACCTGGTTTAGTCTTGGTTCAGACCTGGTTTAGTCCTAGTTTAGACCTGGTTTAGTCCTGGTTCAGAACTGGTTTAGTCCTAGTTTAGACCTGGTTTAGTCCTGGTTCAGACCTGGTTTAGACCTGGTTTAGTCCTAGTTTAGACCTGTTTAGTCCCAGTCTTTCACATTGTTCTTTGGTGACTTTATTCCACTCCTGGTGCAAGAACTGAAGTAGCTCAGCTTTGTGTTTGTGTTGAATTCAACAGACGCTGGAATGGAATGGCTGGAATACATGTAGAGATGCTGATTTCAGGAAAAAAAATCCAGTAACCTTTTCCTACATACTTCCATATATCTTACTTCATATTCTGCTATACAAATAAAGCTTGATTGATTTATTGATTATATATTTGATGTCTTCTGCATTTACACAAAGTTTTTCTCTTTTCTCCAGTCCTGGTCCAGACCTAGTTTAATCCTGGTTCAGACCTGGTTTAGTCCTAGTTTAGACCTGGTTTAGTCCTAGTTTAGACCTGGTTTAGTCTTGGTTTAGACCTGGTTTAGTCCTAGTTTAGACCTGCTTTAGTCCTGGTTCATCCCTGGATTATTCCTGGTCCAGACCTGGTCCAGTCCTGGTCTAGTCCTTGTCCAGTCTCGTAAACAAAACGTCGTCCACTAAACTCCTGATCAAGTCTTCTTTCCCAGGTGGACATTTGTCACTCTGAGCGCTCAAAACCTCAAACCGGCACAGATCAATTTTTCATCCGTTCGTCTGCAAGCGAACGACGGTCCCTCCCCCTCCGGCGTCTCCCATGGCAACCTTAGCATTTCATCCTAAACGCCGCTAAACGCCTCTGCGCACAAATAATGCATAAACAGCTGCTTTGCCCAAGTAAGTTATCCTGCTAAAACATTTACGACGCCTCCTTTTCTGGCCCGTCCCGCTCAGTTTGTTCATCAATTTCTTATGATAGCAACAGTTTCCCACGCCGCGCCTCTTTAAGCGCCAATTAGACTTGCGGATCGGCCACGCCCCCGACACCGATCGACCAATCCCGATGGACAGTTTGGAGGTCCACTTTCCTAAAATATATATTTAAAAAATCCATGACCACGAGGTTGTCCGTCTGTCCTGTCCCTCTCCCCGAGTCTCAACTCCAAAGATTTCCGGACTGAAGTGGTGTATTAAGTTTTTAGCACTTTTAATAATTCATCTCGGATAATCGCTGACCAAAAGTTGGAAAATACAGATCAGAAAGAGGAGGAGAGCTTTTCTGTTTGGCGGGTCTTGGTCTCCATGGAGATGTTCTTGGTTTAGTCCTAGTTTAGACCTGGTTTACTCTTGGTTCAGACTGGGTTTGGTCCTAGTTTAGTCCTGGTTTAGTCTTGGTTCAGACTGGGTTTGGTCCTAGTTTAGACCTGGTTTACTCTTGGTTCAGACTGGGTTTGGTCCTAGTTTAGTCCTGGTTTAGTCTTGGTTCAGACTGGGTTTGGTCCTAGCTTAGTCCTGGTTTAGTCTTGGTTCAGACTGGGTTTGGTCCTAGTTTAAACCTGGTTTAGTCTTTGTTCAGACTGGGTTTAGTCCTAGTTTAGTCCTGGTTTACTTTTGGTTCAGACTGGGTTTGGTCCTAGTTTAGTCCTGGTTTAGTCTTGGTTCAGACTGGGTTTGGTCCTAGTTTAGTCCTGGTTTAGTCTTGGTTCAGACTGGGTTTGGTCCTATCTTAGTCCTGGTTTAGTCCAAGTTTAGGCCTGATTTAATCCCAGTTTAATCCTTGTTTAGTCCCCTTTTTAATCGGATTTAGTCCTAGTTTAGACCTGGTTTAGTCCTAGTTTAGACCTGCTTTAGTCTTGGTTCAGACCTGGTTCAGACCTGGTTTAGACCTAGTTTAGACCTGGTTTATTCTTGGTTCAGATCTGGTTTAATCATAGTTTAGTCCTGGTTTAGTCCCATTTTTAACCTGGTTTAGTCCTGGTTTATCCCTGGTTTAGTCCTGGTTCAGATCTGGTTTAGTCCTGGTTCAGATCTGGTTTAGTCCTAGTTTAGACCTGGTTTAGTCTTTGTTCAGACCGGGTTTAGTCCTACTTTAGTCCTGGTTTAGTCCCATTTTTAACCTGGTTTAGTCCTGGTTCATCCCTGGTTTAGTCCTGGTTCAGACCTGGTTTAGTCTTGGTTCAGACCTGGTTTAGTCCTAGTTCAGACCTGGTTTAGTCTTGGTTCAGATCTGGTTTAATCCTAGTTTAGTCCTGGTTTAGGACCTCACCTTACGTCTCAACTCCAAAGATTTCTGGACTGAAGTGGTTTATAAAGTTTTTAGTACTTCTAATAATTCATCTCGGATAATTGCTGATCAAAAGTTGGAAAGGAAAAGTTTAAAGGTGCACGGCGGAACTTTTCTGTTTGGCGGGTCTTGGTCTCCATGGAGATGTTCTTGGTTTGCTTAGAACGTCCACAGTGTTGTATTCAACTTTTATATTGTGCATTTATTATTATTTAAGGTATTTTATTACACAAAATGGTCTTAAACCTCCTCACAAACACCTGGAGTTGTTTGTTTCATTCACATTTGAGGAACTCTTTATTATTCATCTGTCTACATCTCCAAAGCTCCAGATGCTCTGTTCCACCTCGTGATGTCATCAAGTGGTAATAGTGGTGGTTATTAGACATCCGCTTACAAGTGAACAGGCTAATAATACTAATAGGCGCGCAGTGATACAACTCGAGAGAAAATAGCACCATGTGAATTACACTGCTGAATTTTTTGCAGACAACTGTTTGTGACGCAAATATATCACTTTTTGGACAAATGTTGTTTTGAGAAGAAAAACAAGCTTTATTTAATGTCCCCGCTAACTTACCGGAACTATGATCGTGAGCTACAGAACCGGAGCAGAACTCGGCTCAGAGGACACCGTCATCGGTAAGTCAGTGTTAACGGACGACACTGTTGAAGGGGATGCTGTACAGATTCACATTTTAAAAAAAGCTCTATCCCTTTAACTTAAAGGAAAAGTAACGTTTTTTACAATTTGAGCCTTATTTCGGTAATAAAACAAGTTGTTTTACTCACCCATAGCACTTTGGTGTCATATGGAGCACTTCCAGAGATGTCTTAGATTTGCGATCTCCATAATGTGAGTTCTCGGGGCAAATGTTTGCGGTCTCCAAATAACACAAACTTTAGCACTTTTCAAATCATAGAAGCTCGATGTCTTAGTCTACGATTTCGTTTGAGTCAAAAGTGGCCTGTAATCCGAGATTTAGCCATAGTTTCGAGTAGATGAGGAGGCCAGTGCGCATGTGCGGAGTGTGCTCTCAGCTCCCGGGACCCAAACATGAAACGCAAAGCTGTAAACTATGGCTAAATCTCGGATTACAGGCCAATTTTGACTTAAACAAAATTGTAGACTAAGACATTGAGCTTCTATGATTTGAAAAGTGCTAAAGTTTGTGTTATTTGGAGCCCGCACGGGGCATATTACATGCTCGGGGAATATATTATATGCCCCGAGCTATGGCTAGAAGTCACGCTAGGCTAACACAAATCTAAAACATCTCTGGAAGTGCTCCATATGACACCAAAGTGCTATGGGTGAGTAAAACAACTTGTTTTATTACCAAAATAAGGCTCAAATTGTAAAAAAAAAACGTTACTTTTCCTTTAAGATTACGTTTAGTCTGGCCCACATACATCAGGCCACAAAGCCATACAAGCACATAAATGACATGAGTCATGGAACAATTGAAGTCCTTAATGTTATGTTGACTATAGGAGGAAGATGGAGGAGCAGCTGGCCCAGAACAACGTATGGGGCGTGTGGAGGGCTGTCCTCTGGACTCTGTAGAGGAGGTGGCTGAGCGGAGGGTGCTGGACAAACTTGCGTCCATCATGGATGACACCTCTCACCCTCTGCAGCGGACTGTAGAGGAGCTGAGCAGCTCCTTCAGCAGCCGACTGAGGCACCCCCAGTACAAGAAAAGAGCGCTACCGCAGATCCTTCATCCCCACCACCATCAGACTGTACAACTCCACTGTAGAGTCCAGACGGGAAATATTGTTTTTCCACCGTGCAATATCGTTTTTCCATACACTCCTTGTTACTGTTTTATTATTATTACTTATTCTATTATTACTTATTTTATTATTATTACTTTATTCCATTCTTGCTGCAGGCACTTTTTCTTTCTTGTTCAAACTGTCCTGGAGCTACTGTGACAAGTAAATTTCTCCTGCTTGAGATCATTATCTTATCTGATCGGTGGCTGAGTGGCTAGCACTCATGCTTCACAGCAAGAAGGTTCCAGGTTCGATCCCCGGGTCGCCCTTTCTGTGTGTGTTCTGTGTGGAGTTTGCATGCATGGTCTGGGTTCGATCCCCGGGTCGCCTGGGCCTTTCTGTGTGGAGTTTGCATGTTCTCCCCGTGTCTGGGTGGGTTTCCTCCGGGCACTCCGGTTTCCCGCATCAACCCAAAACAGAAGAAGAAGTGAAGAAGAAGTGACTTTATTGATCTGAAGAAATTCTTCTCTGCATTTTAACCCATCCTATATATACATATATTAGGAGCAGTGAGCAGCACATTACTGCGCCCGGGGACCATCTCCATGATCTTCTTGCTTCGGCTTGGTCAGGACCTAAGCTGGAGGTACCTATGGTGCATGTTTTGGGTTGATGGGGGAAACCGGAGTGCCTGGAGGAAACCCACCCAGACACGGGGAGAAACATGCAAACTCCAGACAGAAAGGCCCAGGCGACCCGGGGATCGAACCCAGACCATGCATGCAAACTCCACACAGAACACACACAGAAAGGCCTGGGCGACCCGGGGATCGAAGCCGGAACCTTCTTGCTGTGAAGCAAGAGCGCTAACCACTCAGCTACCGTGCCGCCATAGACATGCACCATAGGTACCTCCAGCTTAGGTCCTGACCAAACCGAAGCAAGAAGATCATGGAGATGGTCCCCGGGCGCAGTAATGTGCTGCCCACTGCTCCTAATAACAGGATGGGTTAAATGCAGAACTGGAATTTCCCCACTGTGGGACTAATAAAGGCATAGCTTTCTTTCTTCTTTCTTATCTTATCTTAACTTCTAGGTCTTTCCGGAATGTTAATGATTGAAAGTTTTTGTGTGCACATCTTCCACATCTGTGATTGCCCAGGACTTGTTGGGAGAGCCGCCTGTGATGAGTGGGGTGCTTGTACATGGAGCTCACCACTATGTCTCTAATGTTTTTGCCTCTTTTGAAGCAGAAAAAAACTCTAGATGTTTGTGATAAGGAAACGACATTAGAACATTGATCATAAATGTCATAATGTGGACCCTTTAAAGTGATTATTTGCGGTAAAACTAAAGTTCTGGTGTTGTGATGGCACCGTCAGTCGTGGTTTCCTCATGACTGGGCACAGACGTTTGGCTCGGATTTCTGAGACACGCACAGCTCCAGCCCAGGTCTCTGTGGTCTCGCAGTTTCTTGGAGTTGAAGCCTCGAAGACGCGACTTGATCCAAGATGGCTCCACTTCAAAAACAAAAACCAAAAAAAATGCAAGGCCGCCATTTTGGCTCTGGAGTCTGCCAAAACGAGAACCGAGACGAGAGCCACTGTCTGTCTTTCACGAGCACAAACAAACAAATGTGTACGATTTATAGCTCACACATCAGAAAGAAGAAATAAGGAATAAATCGATGACAGATACAATACAAAATGTTATAAAAGTTAAATATTCATACAGCGCTTTTCCACCTTCAAGGCTCAAAACACTTTGCATCAGGTAACCGCTCACCCATTCACACTCACGTGTGTATTGATGTTTGCAGTGTTTATAGTGATATTTGTAATGTTTATAGTGATATTTGGAGTGTTTCTTGTGATATTTGTAGTGTTTATAGTGATATTTGGAGTGTTTCTTGTGATATTTGTAGTGTTTATAGTGATATTTGGAGTGTTTCTCGTGATATTTGCAGTGTTTATAGTGGTATTCATCGTATTTATAGTGGTATTCACAGTGTTTATAGTGGTAGTTGCAATGTTCATATTGGTATTTGCAATGTTCATAGTGGTAGTTGTGGTGTTTATAGTAGTATTTGCAGTGTTTCTTGTGATATTTGAAGTATTTATAGTGGCATTCGCCGCGTTTATTGTGGTATTTGCAATGTTCATAGTGGTATTTGTGGTGTTTCTAGTATTTGTATTGTTTATAGTAGTTTTTGTAGTGTTTATAGTGCTATTTGTAATGTTTAGTGATATTTGGAGTGTTTGTTGTCATATTTGTAGTGTTTATAGTGGTATTTGGTGTGTTTATAGTTATATTTGGAGTGTTTCTTGTGATATTTGCAGTGGTTATAGTGATATTTGGAATGTTTATAGTGGTATTTGGAGTGTTTCTTGTGATATTTGCAGTGTTTATAGTGATATTTGGAGTGTTTATAGTGATATTTGGAGTGTTTCTTGTGATATTTGTAGTGTTTATAGTGATATTTGGAGTGTTTATAGTGATATTTGCAGTGTTTATAGTGGTATTCACAGTGTTTATAGTGGTAGTTGCAATGTTCATATTGGTATTTGCAATGTTCATAGTGGTAGTTGTGGTGTTTATAGTAGTATTTGTAGTGTTTATAGTGGCATTCACTGTGTTTATAGTGGTATTTGCAATGTTCATAGTGGTATTTGTGGCGTTTATAGTATTTGTAGTGTTTATAGTAGTATTTGTAGTGTTTATAGTAGTATTTGCAGTGTTTCTTGTGATATTTGAAGTATTTATAGTAATATTTGTAGTGTTTATAGTGGTATTTGTAGTGTTTATAGTGATATTTGTAGTGTTTATAGTAGTATTTGTAGTGTTTATAGTGATATTTGTAGTGCTTATAGTGATATTTCAGTTGTTTCTAGTAAAAATAACTGAAATTATAGATAAATTTCTCTTCGTTTTCATCTTTGTCAATTTATTTACAAGCCTTGAATCGCTATAAAATAAATCAACCCGTTGCTCTGGCAGTTTTACGTGAGCTGGCGGCACCTTACGGCACTTCCTGTTTACAGTCGGCTCGTGCACACGTGTGTCGACGGCGGGATTTGGCAAAACGGCCAAAGTTGGGAATAAATGTACCTGAATAAATGTTTTAAAATTGTATTTGTTTGTTGTAAGTTTGATAATACAATACTTTCTTTTTGAATCCTGCACTTGACAAATAACCCAAAGTATAACCCAAAAACTAAAACTAAACCTAAAACTGAGCAGTGAGTTTTAGTTAGTTTTTAAAAACGAATTATTTAATTAGGTAAAAGGTAAATGTTAACTTAAAAAATACCACTTCATGACATCACAAGGTGGAACAGATGTAGACAGACGAATAATAAAAAGTTAGAATGAAACAAAACACAACTCCAGGTCTGTTTGAGTAGATAACATTATAAAGCTCATAACATTTTGTGTAGGAACTTTCAGATCTCCTGCCCAGTGACCTTATTACCGTCCTCGATGGTTCATTTTGATACAGTTTTAGTTTGTCTTCGTTTGCGTTCCATTTCCTTGAAGTCCATTTTATCCCTGAAATCACCCACACCCATCTAAATATCAAATCACAGCTACAGCTCTGGAAAAAAAATAAGAGACCGCTGCATTTTTTCCTGAAATCAGCATCTTTACATGTATTACAGCCATTCCATTCCAGCGTCTGTTGAATTCAACACAAACACAAAGCTGAGCTACTTCAGTTCTTGCACCAGGAGTGGAATAAAGTCACCCAAGAACAATGTGAAAGACTGGGACTAAACCAGGTCTGAACCAAGACTAAACCAGGTCTGAACTAGAACTAAACCAGGTCTAAACTAGGTCTAAACCAGGTCTGAACCAAGACTAAACCAGGTCTGAACTAGAACTAAACCAGGTCTAAACTAGGTCTAAACCAGGTCTGAACCAAGACTAACCCAGGTCTAAACTAGGACTAAACCAGGTCTAAACTAGGACTAAACCCGGTCTGAACCAAGACTAAAGCAGGTCTAAACTAGGACTAAACCCGGTCTGAACCAAGACTAAAGCAGGTCTTAATTAGGACTAAACCAGGTCTGAACCAAGACTAACCCAGGTCTAAACTAGGACTAAACCAGGTCTAAACTAGGACTAAACCAGGTCTAAACCAGGTCTAAATTAGGACTAAACCAGGTACCAGGTCTGAACCAAGACTAAAGCAGGTCTAAACTAGGACTAAACCAGGTCTAAACTAGGTCTAAACCAAGACTAAACCAGGTCTAAATTAGGACTAAACCAGGTCTGAACCAAGACTAACCCAGGTCTAAACTAGGACTAAACCAGGTCTAAACTAGGACTAAACCAGGTCTAAACCAGGTCTAAATTAGGACTAAACCAGGTCTGAACCAAGACTAAAGCAGGTCTAAACTAGGACTAAACCAGGTCTAAACCAGGTCTAAACCAGGTCTAAACTAGGACTAAACCAGGTCTAAACTAGGACTAAACCAGGTCTAAACCAGGTCTAAACTAGGACTAAACCAGGTCTGAACCAAGACTAAAGCAGGTCTAAACTAGGACTGAACCAGGTCTGAACCAGGACTAAACCAGGTCTAAACTAGGACTAAACCAGGACTGAACCAAGACTAAAGCAGGTCTAAACTAGGACTGAACCAGGTCTGAACCAAGACTAAAGCAGGTCTAAACTAGGACTAAACCAGGTCTGAACCAAGACTAAAGCAGGTCTAAACTAGGACTAAACCAGGCCTAAACTTGGACTGAATCAGTTCTAGACGGTTCATTTTGGTACAGTTTTAGTTCATCTTCGTTTGCGTTCCGTTTCCTTGAAGTTCCGTTTTATCCCTGAAATCACCCACACCCATCTCCTTCTCGGACATAATCCTATAATAATTCCTCATTAGAAAACACAGCTCCGTCTCATGTCTGTGGAGCGGGGAGCTTTGGGAAATCTCTCCAAGAAATCCCTCTCTCTGAAAATAAAAAAAGTATCATCTTTCCAATCGTCTCTGGATGTGCCACGCTTTCAAGTCCCCCCGTCCTGACGCACTTACGCATTCTTTTATCTCCAAATTTTGAGTTCTTCGACGCAATTATCCCCGACGTGCCCCGATCCTGTGTAGTTTTAAGCACTCTTGCCACATAAGTCTGCTAATTGATTTCTAGTGAGTCCCGGATCGTTACGCTTAATTTAAAAAGGCTCTCGTAGATCTGGGCCTCATTAGCCCCGAGTCCGTACGCGGCGCAGAGTAATTTGTCAAACATACATTGTCTTTAATGGGATCGGAGGAGGGCGTTAACTCAAGCGGGCGTTTGTTCCGCTCTTTGTTGTTTTTTCTTTCATCTGCACACGGATCCTTCATTTACATCGAGAAAACGGGAAACAAGATTTTCTGTAGGTTCAGAAGACTCCAGCCTGCACCTTGTTAGAAAACCAACTCTTCTCTGTTTTATTTGGTATTTGGTATTTATTTATTTGGTTTTATTTTCCAGGTCTGAGCCACGACTAAACCAGGTCTAAACTAGGACTAAACCAGGTCTGAACCAGGACTAAACCAGGTCTAAACTAGGACTAAACCAGGTCTAAACTAGGACTAAACCAGGTTAAAAGAGGGACTAAACCAGGACTAAACTAGGACTAAATCCGGTCTGAACCGAGACTAAATCAGGTCTAAACTAGGACTAAACCAGGTCTGAACCAAGACTAAACCAGGGATGAACCAGGACTAAACCAGGTTAAAAGAGGGACTAAACCAGGACTAAACTAAGATTAAACCAAGTCTGAGCCAGGACTAAACCAGGGATGAACCAGGACTAAACCAGGTTAAAACAGGGACTAAACAAGGACTAAACTAGGACTAAACCCGGTCTGAACCAAGACTAAATTAGGTCTAAACTAGGACTAAACCAGGTCTGAACCAAGACTAAACCAGGGATGAACCAGGACTAAACCAGGTTAAAAAGGGGACTAAATCAGGTCTAAACTAGGACTAAACCAGATCTGAACCAGGACTAAACCAGGACTAAACTGTGACTAAACCAGGTCTGAACCAGGACTAAACCAGGACTAAACTATGACTAAACCAGGTCTGAACCAGGACTAAACCAGGACTAAACTATGACTAAATCAGGGCTAAACTAGGACCCAAGAACAATGTGAAAGACTTGTGGAGGCCAAGACGCATGAAAGTTGTGATTAAAAATAAGGGTTATTGCAGCAAATACTGATCTGTGAACTCTTCTTAAGTGTAAACATTAGTATTATGTTGTTTTAAAATGAATTTGATCTTGTTTCTTTGCATTGTTTGAGCTCTGAAAACATGGATCTTTCTTCTTATTTTGACCATTTGTCATTTTCTGCAAATAAATGCTCTAAACGATAATATTTTTATTTGGAATTTAGGGGAAATGTTGTCAGTAGTTTATAGACTCAAACAAAAATGTTCCTTTTGCCCAAACACAGACCTGTAAGTAGTAAAATCAGAAAAATTGATCATTCTGCAGTGGTCTCTTATTTTTTTCCAGAGCTGTAATTAAAAGTAGATTACGTTCAGCACTTTACTCAGGGGTTCACTGTCAATGTCCAGAGGTTGGAGGTTTGATTCCAGCTCAGGACACTTTCCCCCCTTTTCCTTCTTCAAGGAAATGCTTCTACAGTCGCCTCAAGAAGTTTTTAGATTCCCTTTTAATTTCTTATTTATTTATTTATTTATTTATTTACTTATTTATGTATTTATCTATGTATTTTTATTGATATTTTTATTATTGTTTATTTATTAACTTATTTTTTTAATATATTTATTTACATTATTTATTTATTTATTTGTGTATATTTTTTTATTTATATTTTAATTTATGATTTTTTATTTATTTATTTATATTTATTTATTTATTTATTTATGTTTTTTTATATTTTTATTTACATCTTTTATTTACTTATTTATGTATTTTGTATTTATATTTATATATATTTTTATTTATATTTTTATTATATATTTATTTACTTATTTATGTTTTTATATTTTTATTTACCTTTTTTATTTATTTACTTATTTGTGTATTTTTTATTTATATTTTTATTTATTATTTTATTTACATTTTTTATTATTTATTTATTTACTTATTTGTGTATTTTTTATTTATATATATATATATATATATATATATATATATATATTTTATTTATTTATTTACTTATTTATGTTTTTTATATTATTTACATTTTTATTATTTATTTACTTGTGTATTTTTTAATTTATATTTTTATGTATTATTTTTATGTATTTTTAATTTATTTAATCACTTTTAATTTAATCATGTTTTTTATTAATTGATTAATTTAATTAGTTTATTTATTTATTTATTTTTTATCATAGCGCAGACACAAACTAGAGTCGATCTCAAAACTTAAAAGATCGACTGGTTTACTCAATGTCCACTATAAAGGACACAAATGAATGGGCGGGTCTCTAACCATCCTGACATGACGAAATTTTTGAAATTTTTGTACGTACGCCCAATTTAGAGTGCTATGTCCATTTTGTTATTAAATTCTTTCAGGATCAAGTAGGATTTCTTCAGGTCTTCCTCGGCCCTTCTGAACCTCTAATTTCCCTTTCTCACATAAAAGGACACAGAGAGGGTTTTGAAGACGTCGAACGAGGAAGGCGTGAGCCGGAGGAGGAGAGGCGGAGCTCGGACTAAATGAATCATTCATTAGTCTGACAGAGCGAGAGAACAGAGTCGGCGAAATGGCGGAGGAAAGCTGTTCAAAGGGGAGCTGTGCGGACGTGTAGCCCAGCTGGAGTGGAGGGAGGTGGGACGCCGCGAGAACTCCCCGGGGGCCCCCTCCTCGGGCCCCCCGCAGCGTGCCCCCAGGCCTGCCCCGCGTCTTAACGAAGCCCCTGGCCGATCACCACACGCAACCAGCGCCACTCCAACACAGACGTACGGCGAAACCTGCGCTGTGGGGAACGACAGGAGCCCGTCAGGCAGAGCGCCCACGAGTCAACTGCTGATCAAAGCTCATGTTTGACACGTAAATCTAAATCTAAACCAGGACTAAACCAGGTTAAAAACAGGACTAAACCAGGACTAAACTAGGATTAAATCAGGTTAAAACATGGACTAAACAAGAACTAAACTAGGACTAAACCTGGTCTGAACCAAGACTAAACCAGGTCTAAACTAGGACTAAACCAGCTCTGAACCAAGACTAAACCAGGACTAAACTAGGACTAAACCAGGTCTGAACCAAGACTAAAGCAGGTCTAAACTAGGACTAAACCAGGTCTAAACTAGGATTAAACCAGGTCTGAACCAAGACTAAACCAGGACTAAACTAGGACTAAACCAGGTCTGAACCAAGACTAAAGCAGGTCTAAACTAGGATTAAACCAGGTCTAAACTAGGATTAAACCAGGTCTGAACCAAGACTAAACCAGGACTAAACTAGGACTAAACCAGGTCTAAACTAGGACTAAACCAGCTCTGAACCAAGACTAAACCAGGACTAAACTAGGACTAAACCAGGTCTGAACCAAGACTAAAGCAGGTCTAAACTAGGATTAAACCAGGTCTGAACCAAGACTAAACCAGGACTAAACTAGGACTAAACCAGGTCTAAACTAGGACTAAACCAGCTCTGAACCAAGACTAAACCAGGACTAAACTAGGACTAAACCAGGTCTGAACCAAGACTAAAGCAGGTCTAAACTAGGACTAAACCAGGTCTAAACTAGGATTAAACCAGGTCTGAACCAAGACTAAACCAGGACTAAACTAGGACTAAACCAGGTCTGAACCAAGACTAAACCAGGACTAAACTAGGACTAAACCAGGTCTGAACCAAGACTAAAGCAGGTCTAAACTAGGACTAAACCAGGTCTAAACTAGGATTAAACCAGGCCTGAACCAAGACTAAACCAGGACTAAACTAGGACTAAACCAGGTCTGAACCAAGACTAAACCAGGACTAAACTAGGACTAAACCAGGTCTGAACCAAGACTAAAGCAGGTCTAAACTAGGATTAAACCAGGACTAAACTAGGACTAAACCAGGTCTGAACCAAGACTAAAGCAGGTCTAAACTAGGATTAAACCAGGTCTGAACCAAGACTAAACCAGGACTAAACTAGGACTAAACCAGGTCTGAACCAAGACTAAAGCAGGTCTAAACTAGGATTAAACCAGGTCTAAACTAGGACTAAACCAGGTCTGAACCAAGACTAAAGCAGGTCTAAACTAGGATTAAACCAGGTCTGAACCAAGACTAAACCAGGACTAAACTAGGACTAAACCAGGTCTGAACCAAGACTAAAGCAGGTCTAAACTAGGATTAAACCAGGTCTAAACTAGGACTAAACCAGGTCTGAGCCAAGACTAAATTGAGGATGAACCAGGACTAAACCAGGTTAAAAAGGGGGCTAAACCAGGACTAAACTAGAATTAAATCAGGCCTAAACTTGGACTGAACCAGGGCTAAACCAGAACTAAACCAGGTTAAAACAGGGAGTAAACAAGGACTAAACCAGGTCTGAACCAAAAATAAAGCAGGTCGTTTTTTTTTTGTTCATGGGGATGGTCCCAGGGTCAAATGCAGAAAACGATTTCTCCTGTGTGAGATCAATAAAAAGTCAATCTTCTAATCCTTAATTACTGTAAGGCGCTTTGTGTTGCATTTTTTTTGTATGAAAAGTGCTTTATAAATAATGTTTGATTGATTGATTGATTGATTGATTTTAAACACATTTAACAGTTCCAGTGCTTTGAAAACATGTCCTGTATCACATTCAACCTTTTCCTGTATCACATTCAACATTCAACCATGTGTTCAAGCGATATTTCTATAACTGTGTCACATTGGATCATAAAGGGATAGTGCTTTTTTTGTTTTTTTTTTATGTTAATCTGTATGTATGTATGTAACTTCTAAACGTTCTGTGTGTTGACACCGGCTTACCTCTGACAGTCTCAGCTGATCCCGGTTCGGCTCGCTTTCTGGAGCCCACATAAGTAGGTCCGGTAACTTCCCTGGAACATGAAATAAAGCTTGTTTTTCTTCTCAAAACAAAACATTTGTTAGAAAGGTGATATATTTGCGTCCCAAACAGTTGTCAATGAAACATCCAGCAGCGTATTTCGCATTCACGTATTGTCTCTCTCCACTCGTATCACTACGCCCATGTTAACTCTATCAGCCTGTTCACTTGTAAACTTTGGCTTAGACATCCACTGAAGGTGAACAGTCTGATGGAGTTAACATGGGCGTAGTGATACGAGTGGAGAGAGACACTGCTCGATGTTTCGTGGGCAACTGTTTGGGACGCAAATATATCACCTTTCTAACAAATGTTTTGTTTTGAGAAGAAAAACAAGCTTTATTTTTCACAGTTCGGAGCGTGGCCCGAAGGGCATGTGCGTCACACATTTCGACAGTACACCGGTGCGACGACTGCTGTCCCACTTCTTTTTTTTCCCATGCGCAGTTAACACGCGGTCCGAAGACCGCAGTTGTTAAGCAGTCCGCGGACTGCAGTCGGGGCTGAGCAAGTGTGCACCGCCTTGACTGCAGTCTGAGCACCCTTCGGGCCGCGCTCCGAGCTGTGCACTCTGGGAACTGAGGACATGGCTGCAGTTTCGTTTCGTCACAGGGACGTAAGGCAGAAGGAAGTTGGTCGGCGTTCAATACGTCAAAGATGATTGGTCAAAATTAATAAAAATTGCGGGAAAGTTGCGGTGGTCAAAATTGCAACACCGCCCTGAATTCACGGGGATTGGCTGAAGTTGCGTTGAAGTTGCAAATCGCAACATCGCGAATTCCTGGAGAGTCTGATTTAAGGAGTCACTGTTATTGATGAAAAGGTCATTAAATGAAATGGTTTAATGTAAATATGATCAAAGGAGAAGTTCAATTTGTCAACTGGACAAAGTTTGTTTGGTTGAAAACGTTTCGCCGCTCATCCGAGAGGCTTCGTCAGCTCTGGTTCTTGTACTGATTAGACCCTGCTTATATCTAGCTGCCGGGAGGCGCGTCCTACAATGACAAAAGCTCTGAAAACGATCCCCCCTAATCTGTCTCTTTGTTTTTCAAATTACTCTGACGGCTGGTTTCGACCCCCTATTCAACGTCTAACGACCCTCTCCACCCCTCTGCCCTGGCTCTGTTTGACTGGTCTAAGAATCGCATTATAAATGGGAGACAAGTTATGTCTCACTCCCCCATTTCTGTTTAATGACGGATTCTCTTTTTTGACAAAAATAGCCTCTTTAACTCGCGCTCAAATTGAACTTCTCCTTTGATCATGGATTCTACCTGGACGACTGAGGGACTTTTCACGCATTTTAATGTAAATAGTTTCTTGTAGTTTCTAAATAGTGTTTTGTACCTGCCCAAGGACTGCAAAAGGAAAGGAGCTTGTAGCTAAATCTGGCACAGAGCATCATTTTTCTCAGAGATTGTTGTTTTCTGTGCACTGTTCTTGTTTTAAATCAATCAAATCAAATAAAGTATTTCTTCTGGAAGATCTTCTGTCACATTTCCTGCCACATTTGGGGTAATAAGCCTGTAGTAACTCAAATGTCCATAGCTCGCTCCTTAGTATATCGTCTTGAACGGTCTCCACGGATACAGGAAAAACAACCACAATCCCATAGTTCCTTATTTTTGTCCTTTGACCTGCACGTGCTGCATTTCTAGTTGGTTAAAATCCAGAATAATCAGAAAGCATCCAAATTATGAGCGTTTTTGTCTCTGTTTTTTCTGAATCAACTGAACTTGGAGTCTGGTACGAGTATTTTTATTATAAGACCGCAGTTTTGTTTCGTTCAATGTCCATATTCAATTCAGCCCGAGTCTTTTATTCAAATGATGCTTTTGTGAAATGATCAGATCGTGTGAAGGCAGCTCCGTTTCAGCCGTGGGTCCACACAAATAGATTATAGCATTGATAAACCCAATTGACCGACTTTTATTCGTTCTTGCATCAACTGTGCGGCGGCGAACGAGCGGGAGTACACACACCTCTGCAGGCTACAGCAGGCTCCGTCCTGGCCTCTCTCCTCCACCTTCCCTCCTCTTTCCTCCCCCCTTTTCTCCTCCTGCCTTATTGTAATTCCACAAATGTCGAAATATCCCCCGGACAGCCTCGGCTCGCCGCATGCAGCTGCTAATATGTGTTTTTCAAACGAATTACGGTGCTCTACCCTTAAATTGCAAAAAGAATATCTAATCTATCCATTCTTGAGTCATTTGCACTGGAATGTTTCACAGTATGGCATTAAACGGATCTAACATATATAAAACATTTCATCATGGTGTTTTTATTCCTCAGAAAATCCTTGAAACGCATGTATTCTTATCAGTTACACGTTAAATGTCGTGAAAGTGAGGTTTAAGCCATGTTCTAACGCTGTTTCCTCCTCAAAAACATAGATTTGTGTTTTGTTTCATTTACACACGTTTGAGTAACACTTTATTCTTCGTCTGTCTACATCTCCAAAGCTCAAAATGCTCCGTTCCACCTTGTGATGTCATGAGGTTGTCATTTTCCAGCTCCTTTTGCCTTTAGTCCTTGCCTGGAAGAATCCATGACTCATCGCTGTACCAGCGAGTGAGTCTGGTAACGCTTGATCCACAGAATGCGCTGCGGTTGCGCGTAGACAGACAGCTAAGTGAACCAATCAGAGATTGCGCCATCTTGATTCAAAACTGAGGCGGAACTTCCGCTGCCTAAGAGTGACTTTGCGGGCAAAGGCGGGTGCACTGACGTCACCATCTTTGAACGAATCAGAATCGCGGAGTCCGTTTGTAACCGGAGGAGCGAGAGTGGATGGAGGGTGTCCAAATGGTATCGCGCTGTATAGGAAATACAGAGAGATATCATTTGGCTGGCCAGGTAACTTTAGTCCAGTCGAGATCGGCAATTCCACGACTGAAATGATCCAAATGATTCTAGTGAAGGTGTGTGTGGAGTTTTAGAAATAAAATAATGGAACTAGGGCTGTCAGTTTAACGCGTTCATTAGATTCATTAATTATACTGCAAATGAACACGTTATAAAAATTAACGCAATTAATTATGAGCAGCAATTCAATGCGCACTTTAAATTTGTCGTGAGACGAGCGAATCGCTGCCAGGGCCTTTGAACGGCAAGTTTATTTATAAAAAGAACGAAGATGGGACGATCAACAAGAACGCCGTGATTTGGAGGTTTTGTCAAAAACAATTTTCCGATCACCGAAGCTGCTCCAGCCTGACGGATCAATTGAACGATAAACACGTCCGGACAAGTTCCATCGTTACCAGTGATAGAGCGAACTTCAACAAACCATCAAACCACCAAACCACCAAACCACGCTCGCAGAATTTGGGAAACAAATGACCAAAGCGACCACTTGAAAACTGACAAACTCAATCGCAAAATGGGTTCGTTCGTTCGTTCGTTCACTCGCTCACTCACTCACTATCTCTCTCTCTCATCACCTCTTAAAATGCGATTAATTAGATTAATTTTTTAATCGCCTGACAGCACTAGTTTTCTTTGTTTTAATTTAAGTTTGAGGATAGAGTTATAGATGGAGACAAATGATGTCTGAGCCCTCCATTTCTGTTCAAGGAAGGATTCTCTTTGTTGACAAAAATAGCCTCTTTAACTCCCCTCTCAAACCAGTTCTTTTCTCTGGCCAAGATCTGGACCTCACTGTCCTCAAAGGAGTGGCCCGTGGCAGACTGAGGTCCTTTTAGGTGGAGATGTACGGCACACTGAGGTCCTTTTAGGTGGAGATGTACGGCAGACCGAGGTCCTTTTAGGTGGAGATGTATGGCAGACCGAGGTCCTTTTAGGTGGAGATGTACGGCAGACTGAGGTCCTTTTAGGTGGAGATGTACAGCAGACTGAGGTCCACTCTGGCTCTCCCTTGTGTCCATTTGACAAATTGTATCTCTCCTTTTGTCATGGATTCTACCTGGACGACTGAGGGATTCTACACATATTATTACAGTCATACTTCACCTTACGAACTTAATTCGTTCCAGAAGTGGTTTCGTAACGTGATTTTTTTCGTAAGGGTAGTCACAATGTAAAATTCCTTTGCGGTATCACTCAACCGCATGCCACTTTCATATTTTTTTATCATCTCCTGTTTTACTTCTATTGATAACAGAGCCCAATTCTTCTTTTCACTCACACTGGGAATCACTTTCTTGGGGCCCATGATGAATAACGAAGAATAAAGTTGCAATGAGCACACTTGAAAAACTCACGTAACAACAGAAACTCAGTCCTTTACGCATGTTAGAACTCCGTGACGAACGAGGGTCGAAGGCACACGAAAAGCATCATGGGTATCATGGAGATGCAGCTTCCTCTTAGCCAATGGACAACAACTCTATCGTGCCAATTTCAAAACAAAATACAGGATGCTACAAGTGTATTTACGTTTCGGGGGATTCGGGCGGCTGCGAAGCCGAGCGAGCATTATTTGAATTTTTGAGATTTCGCGTTTCGTAACTTGAATTTTCTTTCGTATTCAGAGACGAAAATTTTACGTAACTTGGATTATTCGTCAGGTGGGTCTTTCGTAAGGTGAGGTATGACTGTATTATTATTATTATTATTATTATTATTATTATTATTATTATTATTATTATTATTATTATTATTATTATTATTATAGCATTCTAAAATCTAAAAGAAAAGTCAGAACTGCTCAAACTGGGGAAAAAATGAACTCCGGCTCATTTAAGTGGGTTTTCCTCAGCGTTGCTTCGGGGAGTCACTGCGGTGAGTAATTAAATTAGCAGCTAAATTAAATCTTGATTACTCCCTGGATATCTGCGCGCGTTTACACGGTGGCGTTTAACTTTTCAGGACCAAACTCTGAGTCGCGTTCACCCGACCGCGGAGGCCCGGCTCCTCTGGGACGCTCATGCAAAAATGTGAAACGGTGAAGCTAACACAGGCCACTAATTAAAACCGTCTAAATACTCAGCTAGTCCTTCTGATGCGCTAATTAGGCCCGCTCGTTAGCCTTGTTAGCCTCGTTAGCCTCGTTAGCGCTGGAGCTCGGCTAATGAGATGTGTGTGTCTGTCGTTAAAATCACACACGTTTGTCTTTATGTATTTTCGTAACGACGCTCAGGCCATTGTGAGTAAACGGTAAAGACATTAAACAAGCAAATGAGTAATTTATAAGGTAATTATAGACCAGGCTAGTTGTTGAACATTTACTAATCAGGTCTTCCTCCAGTCGTTAAAATACATGTTTTCTTGTTAATAAAGAGCCCATATTACACGCATTTTCATCTACGTTATTGCCTAATGTTTCCTCATCACAAACATACCTGGAGCTGCGTTTTGTTTCATTGTTTTGTGCAAATGAAACAGAAAACGGTTCTTTTAGAGGTGCAAATGCAAGGTACAGCAGTTAAAAAGTGGAAAAAATGCATAGCAAACTCAAATGGCCGGTGTCCGAAAGCTTTTTGAAAATTATTTTTACATAATTCACTGCGTGCACATGGACGAGTGTAATCCGACTGCAAACGGATTGGGATCTTATCGAATTCATGTGCACAGGCTAAGGATCGTATAGGGCAGGGGTGTCCAAACTTTTTTCATCAAGGGCCACATATGTAAACATAGACCAAAGCAGAAGGCCGATCGAGGCCATCAGTACAATGAATAATTGAAATATCTGCATGTTTAACACGTTAGAATGAGATATCAGTCCTTTTTTTATGCTGAGATCCTCAAAATGACACAATAAATATTAAATACTGTCTTATCAAGGTAGATTTAAACTGTTCAATTACATTCTCTAAGACTAATTTTAAAAGCAATTTAAAATTATGTCAAATTTTTGGCACATTGTGTATTTAAAGGTTACGCTAAACAGACTCCTGTGAGCTCTAAGTCGTGTTCTAATGTCGTTTCCTGCTCAAAAACGGACCTGGAGTTGTGTTTTGTTTCATTCACATGTCTGAGGAACTCTTTATTATTCGTCTGTCTACATCTCCAAAGCTCGAAACACTCTGTTCCACCTTGTGATGCCATCGAGTGGGAGTTTTCAAGTGAAAACTTTAGTCAGTGGTGGAAGAAGTACCCAGTTTGGTTACTTAAAAGTACAGATACTGAAAAAAAAACAAAAAAAACAATCAAGTAAAAATCGACTTAAGTAAAGTTAAAGTACTTGTTTAAAATGTACTTAAAGATAATAAAATATATCAAATCTATAATATGCGTGAAGAGTCCCTCAGTCGTCCAGATAGAATCCATGATAAAAGGCTTCGTCAGCCAGTCAGCCAGTCAGAGCTGACGAAGCCTCTCGGATGAGTGGCGAAACGTTTTCGACCAAACAAACTTTGTCCAGTTGATAAATTGAATTTCTCCTTTTACCAAATCTATAATATAAATATAAAAATATATAAATAAAAGATCTCCAATAAAATAAAGCTCTTACGTAAAGTACAGATACCTGCGCTCAAATGTAGTGAAGCAAAAGTAAAAGGTTTCCAAACCAATCCACTTTATTTCTATTGCACATTTCATTTAATAAACAAAACCGTTTCCAAAGTGCTGCACAAAACAAATAATCTCCAATAAAATAAAGCTGTAAATAGGTATTTATTTTGCACTGCTTTTAGATTTTAGATTTTTGTCTTAGTTTTTGTTTTGTCTTTATATTGTATTTTGTACACTGTCTTTTTTGCACTACTTGGCCAGAGAGAAACAAAATTTTGATTCAATCACTGCGTGCACATGGACGAGTGGAATCCGATTGCAAACGGATTGGGATCGTATCGAATTCATGTGCACAGGCTAAGGATCGTATAGGGATTGGTTTCCCGAATCCGATTGGAACCCCTGGTTTAGGCCGATAGTAATCCGCTTGGTGCTGCCTTGTGCACGATATCGGATTGGCGTACTGCACATGCGCGGGAATTTTCGCCAGGGATTTCACCCAGAAGTGGCGCTGACGCCATCATAAGTAGCGATTGTTGCGGGAAAATTCAGACGAAATCATGACTGCGAAGAAAGAATGCACAACACGTACACCAATGCTGCTCCGTCAAACTCCTCGAGCTCCATCTTTGTATACCGCCACATAGTTTGTTGTGTTTTTATTGAGTAGCCATCACCCGGAAGTAGTTGGACTACAGCGCCACATAGCGTAGCGGAGCCGGCCAGGTCGCTGACATTATCCGATTACACGAGTTTCATGTGCACCTGGATTATAGGACAAACCACCCGCCGAGTGGTCCTACCATGTGACCACAGTGAAGGTTTCGTCAAAAAGCCTTCGACAGATTGTTTTTCTTGCACTGGACCACGGTACACAAAATAGTTTCCAGCCCAGGTGCTTTTTCCCTCATGTTCAAATCCTGCGTATTTAGGCAGAGTTCTTCTCAAACTGAAAACAACCTTGTTCTGGTGATGTGTGGGGAAGCTGGCCAATGTGGCAGTAGACAGACTCTGAAAATATTTCATTTGTTCCAAAGTTTTATTCAAAAAGTCACTATGGTATCGTGGCAAACAAAACAAAACAAAACAAAAAACCCCAAAAAACATATTTACAAAACAAGAAGAGAGAAGAGAGTGTTTTCAGAGTGTTTTGAGAGAAGAATTCAGCCTAAATATGCAGGATTTGTGTGGTAAACGTGTTTACACAACTCCAGGTTTGTTTGTGATGATGAAACAACATTAGAACATAGATCGTAGTATGTCTCCTTTAAGCCTGCTCTGTGCTGATTGGCTGAGCTGGGGGCTGTCGCTCTCGGTACAAATGTTCGGCAGAGTGGACAGAGCAGGCAGGGGGCACCAACACGAGCGCCGCATTCATAATTTACATCCCAAAGAAGAGCAGGGCGCTTAATGGAGTCCTGTGGTCCGCAAAAGCACGTCTCCGAGCGTCTGTGATGGACTCCACTCATGTTCTTCAATGCACACATTTGTACAGGACGAAAACACAGAGAGAGCGCACACGAGAGACCTCCAAAACGCCACCTGAAACACCACGATCCCGAGAGACCTCCAAAACGTCACTGGAAACACCACAAACCTGAGAGAGCTCCAAAACTCCACCTGAAACACCACGATCCTGAGAGACCTCCAAAACTCCACTGGAAACACCATGATCCCGAGAGACCTCCAAAACTCCACCAGAAACATCACGCTCCTGAGAGACCTCCAAAACTCCACCAGAAACACCACGATCCTGAGAGACCTCCAAAACTCCACTGGAAACACCACGATCCCGAGAGACCTCCAAAACTTCACCGGAAACACCATGATCCTGAGAGACCTCCAAAACTCCACCAGAAACATCACGCTCCTGAGAGACCTCCAAAACTCCACCAGAAACACAACGATCCTGAGAGACCTCCAAAACTTCACTGGAAACACCACGATCCTGAGAGACCTCCAAAACTCCACCAGAAACATCACGCTCCTGAGAGACCTCCAAAACTCCACCAGAAACACAACGATCCTGAGAGACCTCCAAAACTTCACTGGAAACACCACGATCCTGAGAGACCTCCAAAACTTCACTGGAAACACCACGATCCTGAGAGACCTCCAAAACTCCACCAGAAACACCACGATCCTGAGAGACCTCCAAAATTCCACTAGAAACATCACGCTCCTGAGAGACCTCCAAAACTCCACCGGAAACACCACGATCCTGAGAGACCTCCAAAACTCCACCGGAAACACCACGATCCCGAGAGACCTCCAAAACTTCACCGGAAACACCACGATCCCGAGAGACCTCCAAAACGCCACTGGAAACATCACGATCCTGAGAGACCTCCAAAACTCCACCGGAAACACCACGATTCTGAGAGACCTCCAAAACTCCACCAGAAACACCACGATCCTGAGAGACCTCCAAAATTCCACTAGAAACATCACGCTCCTGAGAGACCTCCAAAACTCCACCGGAAACACCACGATCCTGAGAGACCTCCAAAACTCCACCGGAAACACCACGATCCCGAGAGACCTCCAAAACTTCACCGGAAACACCACGATCCCGAGAGACCTCCAAAACGCCACTGGAAACATCACGATCCTGAGAGACCTCCAAAACTCCACCGGAAACACCACGATTCTGAGAGACCTCCAAAACTCCACCGGAAACACCATGATCCTGACCTGCTTTAAAGACCTTTGTTTAGATCTGGGGCTATTTAGTGTTTTCTGATCATGTTCAACCCGATTTTCTTAAAAAACGTGAAAAACATAAACATCAGGTTGGACTACTCATTTTACTAAAACACAATTAAGATCATTACAGTTACGATTTTACAAAAAAAACTGGCATATTCTTCCTCAGTTCGCCCATTTTTTAGGTTTTAAAAATTTACTTCCTGGTTGGAAATCATCGCTCTAGGGAAGTTCATTCTGCTGTTACCCAGCAATCATGCGGTATATTGGGCCAAAACCCCTCGAATGTGGACAGAAATTGTGATTTGACATAAAATAATTGATTTTGTTAAAATAAATTAAAAGATCAGAAAAAAATCTGTTTCTTACTTGTAAATTGTGCTGAAATTTAGGATAGAATTATCCAGAAAATAGACGTTTCAACGTATTTTTAACTTTTCTTCTTGTAATTTAAAGATGCACTCTGTACCTTTTTTATTGACAGTCTATCTCCTGCTTGTTTCTATGGATACGTCATTGCTCTGCCTGGAATGTTCCACATTGTGACATTAAACAGCTCTACTTTACATTTATTCAATCACAGGTGGTTTTATGACTCAAAAATTCCTAGGAAATCAGACATTCTGACTGTGAGTGGGGTCGCCTCTCCACAGATCTGACCTGGAACATGGTCTGGTTTGGTCAGAACTGAATCAGGACTAAACCAAGACCAGACCAGGACTGGAACAGGACTGAAACAGGACAAAACCAGAACTAAACCAGGACTAAACCAGGACTAAACCAGGACTAAATCAAGACTAAACCAGGGCTAAACCAGGACTAAACCAGGACTGAACCAGGGCTAAACCAGGACTAAACCAGGACTAAACCAGGGCTAAACCAGGGCTAAACCAGGACTAAACCAGGACTAAACCAGGGCTAAAACAGGACTAAAACAGGACCAAAACAGGACTAAAACTGGACTAAACCAGGACTAAATCAGGACTAAAACAGGATTGAAACAGGACCAAAACAGGACTAAACCAGGATTAAACCAGGACTAAAACAGGACTAAAACAGGACCAAAACAGGACCAAAACAGGACTAAACCAGGACCAAACCAGGACTAAACCAGGACTAAACCAGGGCTAAACCAGGGCTAAACCAGGACTAAAACAGGACCAAAACAGGACCAAAACAGGACTAAACCAGGACTAAACCAGGACTAAAACAGGACTAAAACAGGACCAAACCAGGACTAAACCAGGACTAAAACAGGACCAAACCAGGACTAAAACAGGACTAAATCAGGACTAAACCAGAACTAAACCAGGAGTAAAACAGGACAAAAACAGAACTAAACCAGGGCTAAACCAGGACTAAACCAGGTCTAAACCAGGACTAAACCAGGACTAAACCAGGACTAAACCAAGACCAGTTCCACAGTGTGACATTAAACAGCTCTACTTTACATTTATTCACTATATTCACTATTGCAACTGGTTTTAGAGCTCAAAAATACCCAGAAAAACAAACATTCTGACTGTGAGCGGGGTCGCCTCTCCACAGATCTGACCTGTAACTTGGTCTGGTTTGGTCTCCATGGAGATAGAAAAGTTTATTGCCATACTGTGGAACGTTCCAGACGAAGCAATAACCTTTTATCTGCACAGACAAAACCATTTGACGGAACCAACAGCAGAAACGTTACACGATGCAGCTTAAATAAATGTAAAGTAGAGCTGTTTAAAGTCATACTGTGGAACATTTTAAGCAAAACAATGACATAGAAACAAGAAGGTGATGGGGCCTCCACCAGAAAAGTTGCACAATGCATCTTTAAACAGGTATAAAGGTGAAGTTTCCAGTGTTTTGCCCCTGTGGATGATGTGGATGATGTTCTGGAGCGTTTGTGAGTGGACGAGGACCCGGAGGACCCGCCGTGTGACCAGTGGACCGGAAACACTCACATTTTGTTCTTTTTCTCCAAACATGAGCCTTTTGTGTCCACTCAAACGGGCGGTCCCACTGAAACGTGCCGAAACGTGCTTCGACAAAGAGCTTCGAGAAGGCTGAAGAAAAAAACTCCATGTTACGCTCTTTTCTGTGTTATACAAAAAACTAAAAACTCAAACTCAGACTTAAAATGACTTGAATTAAGAACATATTTTCTATATTTTGTAGTTGAAACAGAAAAATACAAGAAAAACAACACCTCTTTGCACTTAAAATAAGAAACTATACGGTATGTTGTTTGAATTAAGGAAAAAAAAGACTAGATAATAAAAGAAAGTCAAGTGAAATCAACTCAAATCAAGTGAAATCTTCTGAATTTGAATTTACTCTATTAGTTTTTGTTGTGCTTTGTTTCATTCACACATTTAATACAAAACATTTCAGACTCATTAGATTTAGCCTGAGTTCTTCCCTCAAACCGAAAACGCACATTGAAAATCTCTACTGAAATACAGTGGTACCTCACCTTACGAAATTAATTTGTTCCAGAAGTGGTTTTGTAACGTGAATTTTTCGTAAGATGAGTAGCTATTTCAATGGAAAAGGCCTGATTCATTCCAAGGTTGTTTTTTTTTATAGTGTAACATTTTTTTATAGTGTAACATTGGTTCTGCGTCCTGATTGGCTAAGAGACTAGACCAGGACTAAACGTGGAATAAACCAGGTCTAGACCAGAAATAAACCAGGTCTAGACCAGGTCTAAACCAGGTCTAGACCAGAAATAAACCACGTCTAGACCAGGTCTAAACCAGGTCTAGACCAGGTCTAAACCAGGTCTAAACCTGGACTGGACCTGGACTAAACCAGGACTGGACCAGGTCTAGACCTGGACTAAACCGGGACTAGACCAGGATTAAATCACCCCGTGTGGCTCTTTGCTGGTTTCGTGCGGCTTTTGCGTTCGTTTGCGTGTTCGGCGCTAGAGCTAAGAGGCCGAAAAAGGTGCTCTTTGAGCGGGGAAAACAGCATCTGAGCGCGCATTATTCGAATTTTTGAGATTTCGCGTTTCGTAACTTGAATTTTCTTTCGTATCTAGAGACCAAAATTTAACGTGAAGGTGTTTTGTAACTTGGATTTTTCGTATGTAGGGTCTTTCGTAAGGTGAGGTACCACTGTAATAATAATAAATAACTGTTTACTTGAAAACTACCACATCATGACATCATAAGGTGGAAAAGAGCATAATAAACCAATTATTATTATTATTATTATTATTATTATTATTATTATTATTATTATTATTATTATTATTACTAATAATAATAATAATAATAATAACAATAATAATAACAATAATAATAATAATAGAAAAGTTACACACTGCACCTTTAAATGAAATGAAGAAAGAAAAATAAATAAGTAATAGTGATAAATAAATACAAAATAAATACATACATACAAAAAATAAATACAATAAAATAATACAAAACAAATAAATAATTAGATACAAAATAAAAAAAGAAATGCAAAACAAATAAATAAATACAAAATAAAATAAATGCTAAATAAATAAATAAGTAAAAAAAAAATATACAAAAAATACAAATAAATAATTACAAACAAAATACATACAAAATGAATATAAATAAATAAATACAAAATAAAATAAATGCATACATACAAATGAAATAAATAAATACCAAATAAATAAGTAAAAATAATAAATACAAAATAAAAGTCAGCTTTATAAATAAATAATTATAAATAAATACATACATACAAAATAAATACAAAATAAATAATTACATAAAAAATAAATAATAAATAAATACATACATAAAATAAATACAATGAAAGGGAGAACACAGAAAGAGGATTTTAACAGTAAACCCTTCCACCCCGCCCGTCCCGGTGCTGTCCCAGTGCTCTGGTGTCTCTCGGTGCGTCATCTGAATCGGACATGTTTCTCCGTTCATGCGTGTGACATGGTGAGGCCTTCACTGATGCTGGGACACGGGAACGCTGCAGACGTCAGGACAAGACCACAGGGACGGACACGGAGACAGAATCAATGAGGACAGCTCGTCTGACATGACTCTGAGTTTTATTCACTGTCGCTCCAGATTATGAGTTTAACTTTTCATTTAACTCTTATTGGAGATTTTAGATCAAAGGAGCACTGTGTAGCTTTTCTGTCACTATGGATACGTCATTGCTCTGGAATGTTCCACAGTGTGACATTAAACAGCTCTACTTTACATTTATTCAATCACAGGTGGTTTTAGAGCTCAAAAATACCTCGAAAAACAGACATTCTGACTGTGAGCGGGGTCGCCTCTCCACAGATCTGACCTGGAACGTGGTCTGGTTTGGTCTCCGTGAAGATAGAAAGGTATAATGCCATACTGTGGAACATTCCAGACAAAGCAATAACATCTCCACAGATGAAACCATTTGACGGACCCTCCACCGGGAAAGTTCCACAACACAGCTTATATAAAGTAGTAGTAGTCGTATAAAGTAGAGCTGTTTAAAGTCATACTGTGGAACATTTTAAGCAGAACAATGACTCCTGTCCAAAAGTGGGTCAAGAACTCATGCGTACAACTCAATATAAGTTAAGATAATCCTTTATTTGTCCCACAATGGGGTAGTTGCAGTGTCACAACGCAAGTTTCAGAAACAGTAGGAAAATATGAGCATGCATCAAAATTAAGATAAATAATAATAATAAGTATGTACAATCAACTAAAAAACACAACACTGTAAGGTTAAAAGGCACAGGAACGCTGCACAATAAATGGCTTTGATTATGAGCAAAATAAAGAAAACTGTCTGCATGATGTTCAGTAAAAAACAACTGATCTACAGCGGTCCAGTGTCTTTCTGGACGGGGTGGAACTCTCGTCAAAGAGTTTAAAGCCTGGACTGACGCTGGACCCATCGACATTTAAGAAACACATTAAGCGCCTCACCAAAACTGTTAATTTTAACTTAATGAATTTTAAGGGTCGTTTAGACGAGGACGATTGCGACTGAAAACGACAAAATATTCTATCGGAAGTGTCTTTCGTTTACATGGCGGCGGCGCTGTCGGACTCTGAAACCACAAAAATCTGAAAACTCCTTCCAGAGTGTGGAGTTCTGAAGACGGCCCGGGTCGTGTCTCTGTTTAAACGGCAAGAAGCGCAAAACATGTTCACGTCGCATACACCTGACCTGATGCGCCAAGCCGGTAAAAACAATAACAATACGTCGCAGGCGACAGAGGCGAGTTTGGACAAGACCGGGCAGAACCAGTCAGCGGTGGGACAATTTTGAGAATGGATTAGTTGATGACAGTGTTTGGGTGGAAAACTTCAGAATGACTAAACAAGCTCTTGTTGCATTAAGCAAAGAGCTCCGACCCGACATCGAGGGCGAAACAACCGTAATGAGAGCCCCTGTCGGGGTCCTGAAAAAGGTAGCTCTGACATTATATTAGCGGCCTGGCATGCATATTCAATCGAATTCACCCACTTTTGCGTCTTCGTATAAACAAACATTTCCTGTTGAGAACGCTCGTCTAAACGCGGATAAAAAATTGAAGACGAGATACCACTTTTGTGTCTTCTGTTTTGATCGTCGTCGTATAAACGTAGCCTTAGACAAGCAAGATCCTGTATGCCTCTGTCTCATATAGAGATCTGCAGAACCACATGGGCACAACACTCAAAGTTGAATCACTTTTTTTTAAAAAGCTGTGAAAATATTGGACAAGAAACCATTCTCAGTCCACCACTGCACAATTTTAGACAAGTACAACCTGCTCAATTTTAATAATTTTGCACATTTTAAATACGGTTGTTTTATATATAAAGTTTTACACAGACTTGCTCCTCCTCCGCTGCAGGATTTTATCAAAACAAAGACTGTCAGTGGGAACTAGGGCCACGGCCCAGGGGAACTGTGAGGTCCACACAGACCCCGGGGGAACTGTGAGGTCCACACAGACCCCGGGGGAACTGTGAGGTCCACACACACCCCGGGGGAACTGTGAGGTCCACACAGACCCCGGGGGAACTGTGAGGTCCACACAGACCCCGGGGGAACTGTGAGGTCCACACACACCCCAGGGGAACTGTGAGGTCCACACAGACCCCGGGGGAACTGTGAGGTCCACACAGACCCCGGGGGAACTGTGAGGTCCACACACACCCCAGGGGAACTGTAAGGTCCACACAGACCCCGGGGAAACTGTGCCACACAGACCCCAGGGAAACTGTGAGGTCCACACACACCCCGGGGGAACTGTGAGGTCCACACAGACCCCGGGGGAACTGTGAGGTCCACACACACCCCGGGGGAACTGTGAGGTCCACACACACCCCAGGGGAACTGTGAGGTCCACACAGACCCCGGGGAAACTGTGAGGTCCACACACACCCCGGGGGAACTGTGAGGTCCACACACACCCCGGGGGAACTGTGAGGTCCACACACACCCCGGGGGAACTGTGAGGTCTGCACACACCCTGGGGGAACTGTGAGGTCCACACACACCCCGGGGGAACTGTGAGGTCCACACAGACCCCGGGGGAACTGTGAGGTCCGCACACACCCCGGGGGAACTGTGAGGTCCACACACACCCCGGGGGAACTGTGAGGTCCACACACACCCCGGGGAAACTGTGAGGTCCACACACACCCCGGGGGAACTGTGAGGTCCACACAGACCCCGGGGGAACTGTGAGGTCCACACAGACCCAGGGGGAACTGTGAGGTCCACACAGACCCAGGGGGAACTGTGAGGTCCACACAGACGCTACATTGGGACAAAGTGTCTCTCAGTCAGAGGCTCTATTTTCTGGAACTTTCTCCCATCATCAATAAGAGAGACTCAACACTGGACACTTTAAATCACACTTGAAACAGCGGCTAAAGGAAAACCAGACCTGTGACAATTTTAATGTTTTAATGTTTTAATGTTGCTGTTGTCAGTTTTCATTGTTTTTATTGTTTTTGCTGTGGTGTCACCTGCCCAGGGACGACAGAGGGAAATTAGCATTCTTGCTCTAATCTGGAGTATTTACACTGCAATGTTGTAGATGTTCATTAATATGCACTGTCCCAATTAAGTAAAGAATAAATAAATAAATAGACACATAGAAACAAGAAGCTGTTTGCGTGTAAAAGATGGATACAAATGAAGGGAAATGTCTCTGATTTTAAAAATACCAGTGTACGAGTAAACGGGGCCTAAACGTCTGATGTGTCGGTCCAAAACACATCCTCAGGTTAGACTGATTTAAATAAAAACACATTGTTATATGTAAAACACCATAAACTTCACCTTTATACTGGTTTAAAGCTGCATTGTGGAACTTTTCTGGTGGAGGGTCCATCACCTTGTTTCTATGTGTCTAAGTCATTGTTCTGCTTAAAATGTGATACAGTATGACTTCAGTGTACGAGTAAACGGGGCCTTATTTTGGAAAATGGAGGGAGAGGAATATTCGTTTCTCAACATACCCGGCGACGTGTAAACATAGCCTTAAATTCCTGGAAATGACGATTGAATAAGTTCGGTATTTTTGTTGTTTGAATTACACTTGGTACATGCAGTAATAAAAACACATCCCGATATGTGATACTGTACGGTTTTATTTTATATTTCCATGGCGACGTGCCCACTCTGGTTGAAAATTCGCCGGGACAGTAAGAGGCCGAACCCGCCGCCCCGTCAGTGCCACCCCGTCAGCACCGCACTCAGGAGCAGGTTAATGGAAGCCCCTCCCCCTCGGCCAGTTTTAATCTGACTAAACAGGATAACCTGCTCTTCATTAAAAATGGATGGCACTTCATTCTGAGCGACCCGGAGCGTGGAGCCCCCCTGAGGGACCCCCGTCACACGCAGAAGGGGGTCGTTCATTAACCCCGGCATCTGCACCGACTCAAAATCAACAACAAAAACAAATAATAGAAGAATCTGGAGTCTTTACGCTCTAGAGAGAAAGTGTCCGATCGGGGGGAAAAAAGACATTTAAAGGTCTTATATCAAACCCTAACCCTAAAAATATTATATTTGACAGAAAATCTTTATCTTTTCATCAGTGTCTCATACTTCAGAAATATAATATCTTAAGTTTTGAACATGTTAGAAAATTTAACCCTAGAACACTTTCGCTATAAAAAATAACACCGTCACTTTTGCCGGGTCATTTTTACCCGATATAATATACCCAACAAAAAGTACTTTTCAGGAAAAATAGATCAAAATATGACAACACATGATAAATTTGAGTGGTTTTCTTTTATTTTCAACTGTGGCATGTGCAATAAAATAGGGGGAAAAAACATAAGAAGACCCTAAAAACTTGCTCCAAAATGACAGAAAAATTAGGAATTTGAGAACAAAAAATTCCTTTAAAAAATATAATAATAACAATAATAATAATAATAATAATAATAATAATAATAATAATAATAATAATAATAATAATAATAATAATAAAATAATGATAGTGTAAACTTGGTGTTTGGTCCACCCTTTACTGGGACATGTGAGATTTCCCTGGTGAAGCACAGACTTACGACACACGAGAGAGGAACAAAAAAATAGTATTTTTTCAGTGGGTAAAAATGACCCGTTGACTAAAATATTATTTTCACCATAAGAATTCCCTTTGAAATCACCACTTTGTGATATTTATTCATAACCACTGCACTAAATAAGGATAGATACACATTCCAGGACCACTCTTACTTACCTGTTCCTTACATCCTCTTACATTAAATTCATTACATTCTTATCAGGACTGAACCAGGACTAAACCAGGACTGACCCAGAATAGAGTCGTTTTGCTGAACAGGCGACTTTGAAAATGTGACATGAACCGAACGATTTAGCAAGAAACAAAATCAGACGGAGACAATTCGTGTGTTCACTTAAACCTGGCTGGAGTCTGTCAGCTGATCGTTTCCATGGAGATGTCACTGCTCTGCCTGAAATGTTCCGCAGTATCCTGGTCCTGCTTTAGTCCTGGTTTAGACCTGATTTTGTCCTAGCTTAGTCCTGGTTTAGTCCTGGTTTAGACCTGGTTTAGTCCTGATTTAGTCCTGGTTTAATCCTGGTTTATACCTGGTTTAGTCCTGGTTTAGTCATGGTTTAGACCTGGTCTAGTCCTGGTTTAGTCCTGTTTATACCTGGTTTATACCTGGTTTATACCTGGTTTAGTCCTGGTTTAGTCCTGGTTTAGTCCTGGTTTAGACCTGGTTTAGACCTGGTTTATACCTGGTTTATACCTGGTTTATACCTGGTTTAGTCCTGGTTTAGTCATGGTTTAGACCTGGTTTAGTCCTGGTTTAGTCCTGGTTTAGTCCTGGTTTAGACCTGGTTTATACCTGGTTTATACCTGGTTTATACCTGCTTTAGTCCTGGTTTAGACCTGGTTTATACCTGGCTTATACCTGGTTTAGTCCTGGTTTAGTCCTGGTTTAGACCTGGTTTATACCTGGCTTATACCTGGTTTAGTCCTGGTTTGGTCCTGCTTTAGACCTGGTTTAGTCCTGGTTTAGACCTGGTTTAGTCCTGCTTTAGTCCTGGTTTAGACCTGGTTTAGACCTGGTTTAGTCCTGGATTAGACCTGGTTTATTTCTGCTTTAGTCCTGGTTTAGTCCTGGTTTAGACCTGGTTTAGACCTGATTTAGTCCTGCTTTAGACCTGGTTTAGTCCTGGTTTAGTCCATTAAACAGCTCTACTTTACATTTATTCAGTTACAGCTGGTTTTATTCCTTCTATTCCATCCTCTTACATTAAATTCATCACATTCTTACATTCGTCTTTCACTGTTGCTGGGTGAAAATGACCCGAAACCCTGTAGGAAAAAGTGGGCTTTGGGGACGGGAAACATCTACACCTTCAAAGACGTCAAAAACACTGGTGAAGCTCCCCAGGGACCCATGACACTCAGAAAATTACAACATATTGAAAATCATGTAAATACTTTTGCTCGAGTCAAAGTCAGCCGGCGATAGTGCGCTAGGGTTAAACCGGCCTGCTCGAGGTGTAAGGTCTGAAATGGACTCCACCACCTTTGGGTGACGCACAACACCTTATAATGAACTTCCTGTTCTAACGCGGTGGCGAGTGCGTAACTTTTCTGGTGGAGGGTCTGTTAAACGCTTTCCTCCATGGAGATGTTATTGCTTAGTCTGGAATGTTCCACAGTATGGCATTAAACCTTTCTATCTTCATGGACACCAAACCTGACCAAGTTACAGGTCAGATCTGTGGAGAGGCGACCCCACTCACAGTCAGAATGTCTGCTTTTCTAGGGATTTTTGAGCTCTAAAACCACCTGTGATTGAATAAATGTAAAAGTAGAGCTGCTTAATGTCACACTGTGGAACTGGTTTAGTCCTGGTCTAGTCCTGGTTTACTCCTGGTCTAGTCCTGGTTTAGTCCTGGTCTAGTCCTGGTTTAGTCCTGGTCTAGTCCTGGTTTAGTCCTGGTTTAGTCCTGGTTCAGTCCTGGTTTATTCCTCATTCATTGCTGATTTATGGTCAAATCTTGGTTTAATTCTGGTTTCAGTCCTGTTCCAGTCCTGGTCTGGTCTTGGTCTTGTCCTGTTTCAGTCCTGGTTTAGTCCTGATTCAGTTCTGGCCAAACCAGACTTAAGTTACAGGTCAGATCTGTGGAGAGGCGACCCGAATCACAGTTTTCTAGGTATTTTTAAGCCTTTTCCGGTGGAGGGTCCATCAAATTCTTGTCTCTATGGAGATCTAATTCCTTTGTCTGACTTTAAACCTTTCTATCGTCATGGAAACCAAACCAGACCAAGTTACAGGTCAGATCTGTGGATTGGCGACCCCGCTCACAGTCAGAATGTCTGTTTTTCTCGGTATTTTTGAGCTAAAAAAGCACATGGAATTGAATAAATGTAAAGTAGAGCTGTTTAAAAGTCACACTGTGGAACTGGTGATGGTCTAGTCCTGGTTTAGTCCTGGTTTAGTCCTCATTCATTGCTGATTTATGGTATAATCTTGGTTTAATTCTGGTCTGGATCTTCGTTTAATTCTGGTTTCAGTACTGGTCTAGTCCTGGTCTGGTCTTGGTCTTGTTCTGTTTCAGTCCTGGTTTAGTCCCGATTCACTTCTGACCAAACCAGATCAAGTTCCAGGTCAGATCTGTGGAGAGGTGACCTGAATCACAATCAGAATCCCTGTTTTTCAAGGCTTTTTTGAGAATTGAATAAACGTAAAGTAGAGCTGTTTAAAAGTCACACTGTGGAACATTCCAGGCAGATCATTGCACTTTTAAGTAAATCCACATGCAAAATAAGCGTATCTGATTTGAAAAACACTGTTGGGTCATACAGAATATTAAATCACGCTCTGAAATCTTTAGTTTCCAGATGATAAGAACAAAACTGTGCCTCAGGAGACGGACTAATAAAGAAATCCGAAATCCCACACAATAGTCCGGAATATTCAAATGTAATGGAAAAACCCGCAAACAATGTCAGACTAAATTTTGCTCTAAAAAAACATAAGATGAATCCACCCCTCTCGCGGATAGAGCGCTGGTGTTTGCATCGGTGTGCGCGCGGAGCGGATGCGAGCGGCTTTTAGCCAATCACGTGGGAGTATTTGTCAGGCTGGAGATTGCACGCTTAAATATTTATGCGCCTCGTCCTTTTGCAGCGAACAGCAGAAAGCCAGCTCCTCCAAGGGACACGCCGCCGTCAATTTTTAATGAGAGCAGCTCGGGCCAGACTGCGCCGCTGCTGCTGCTGCTGCTGCTGCTGCTGCTGCCCTGTTACCGCGGTTACACGTCCTGCTGGAGAAGAGCTGTGGAGAGGGGCCAACGGCGGCGAGGAGGGCCCCCTGAGCGAGCGGCGTCCTGGGCCTGTCCTGAGTCTGGACCGCAGTCGGAGACACAAAGGCCTCTCCGTGCTCAGTATACATGCATTTTTTGTTTTTTGTTTTGTTTTATTATTGTTGGAAAATGACCGGACAGGAGTAAAGTTCGAAGTTTATTTAGAAAACCTCAAGCTCACGCAACGAAAAGGTTGTTTGAGGGAACTGTTGTGAAAAAGGACTCAGGTTATACTTAACTTTTCTGGTGGAGGGGCCGTCAAGCGCTTTTCTCCATGGAGATGTTAGTGCTTTGCCTGGAATGTTTCGCAATATGGCTTTAAACCATTCTATCTCCATGGAAACCAAACCAGACCAAGATACAGGTCAGATCTGTGGAGAGGCGACCCCGCTCACAGTCAGAACGTCTGTTTTTCTAGGGATTTTTTTAGCTCTAAAACCACCTGGAATTGAATAAATGTAAAAGTAGAGTTCTTAAACGTCACACTGTGGAACTGGTCTTGGTCTAGTCCTGGTTTAGTCCTGGTTTAGTCTTGGTTCAGTCCTCGTTCAGTGCTGATTTAGTTTTGTTTAATTCTGGTCTAGTCCTGATTCAGTCCTGTTTTAGTCCTAGTCTGGTCTTGGTCTTGTCCTGTGTCAGTGCATTGGGCACCTACTTGTTTCTATGGATACATCATTCCTCTGCCTGGAATGTTCCACAGTGTGACATTAAACAGCTCTACTTTACATTTATTCAGTTAAAGGTGGTTTTAAAGCTCAAAAATACAAGAAACACAACATTCTGACTGTGAGCGGGGTCACCTCTCCACAGATCTGACCTGTAACTTGGTCTGGTTTGGTCAGAACTGAATCAGGACTAGACGAGAATTAAACCAAGATTATACCAAAACTAAATCAGCACTGAACGAGGACTGAACCAAGAGTAAACCAAGAGTAAACCAAGACTAAACCAGGACTAAACCAGGACTAAACCTTGTCTGGTTTACACCTGACCATCTCACAGTGATATATGGTCTGGGATCACCTACTGAATATCTCGTAGTGGAGGTGTGGTTTACGATCGCCAACGGCCGTTTATTGGGCGTTACGAATGTCTATCATTTGGCGTATACGTAGCCCATAGCCAATCATGTCAGTTGTCAGTTCAAACTACAAGTTTCCGTTTGTCACGTAGTACGCGTCACCGTCTTTCCACCCCTCCCCGCTCTCTGATTGGCTCCCAGAATCAGGAGCCCTCACTTAGCCTCGTTGTCAGGCTGTCTTTCAGATCGAAACGATCGTGAAAAGCAGCCTGGGATTTCCCAGGTTAGAACTAGACCAGGACTAAACCAGGACTAAACCAGGACTAAACCAGGACTAAACCAGGACTAGACCAATACCAGTTCCAGAGTATGAGGTTAAACAGCTCTACTTTACATTTATTCTATCACAGGTGGTTTTAGAGCTCAAAAATATGTTCTGACTGTGATCGGGGTCAAAGCATCTCCATATAGAAAAGTTACACACTGCACCTTTAAATAGATACTGCTACTTCCTCCTTTGGCATTTTGAAAATCTGAAACTTTTTTTTTTTTTTTGTAATTTTCCTGTCTGTTTTTCAATTAAACACCATCAACACGTTTCAGATGTTCTGGTCTCATCTGAAGCCAGGGTTTGTGTGAGTCTTTGTTCTGAGCAGAGGGGCAGTGGGACCAGCCCCGGAGTGACTGACGCTTCTGAACTTTGACCCGTTTGGCGCCCCCCTGTGTCTCCGGGCCTCAATAATGCATGTCCGTCCTCACACGGGACGTCCTCTCACACGGGAGGACGAGGAGGAGGGACAGTCCAGAGCAGCAGAGGTAAATGAACTGAAGTGTAGAAAGAAAAGCCGGTCGTCTGTATTTTTAGATAAAACTGTGTAAAATTCCTTTTATTTACAATATTTAAACTGCATTTTAAGAACGGCTGCAAATATTGACTCTCGACCAGGGGTGACCAACCTTTCTGAGGCTGAGGCAGGCATGGGCAAACTACGGCCCGGGGGCCATATGCAGCCCATTAAGCTTCTTAATCCGGCCCGCCGAACTTGAAGAAATTATATTAATAAACCTTGTTAATGTTTTAATGTTTTAATTTCCATGCAATTCTGGTGTTTTCCAACAGCTGGCGCACTACATACATTGGCCTTTGTTGGGCGTTTTGCTCCACGTTTACTCAGAACTTTCAGTACTTTAAAACTATTAGTAATAAAAAAAAAAAGAAGCTGTATTTTATTAATAAAAGTTTCTGTGTTTTAAGAGTCATTTCAATAAAAAGCTAAATACTGTGGAACTTGAAAGATGGACATTTTGTTATAATGTTTTTGTTAATTTTTAATTGAAATAAAGCACATGTTTTCTACATATCCCATGTTATTTATATATATTTTTTTTTTACTTTTTATTTATGCTTTTTCAAAAACAGAGGTATAGAACAGCAAAATCTGTGGGGTTCTACAGAAAAAACAAGCAAACAAAAGGGGGAAAAAACTACATTTCTCTTGTTCTTATAGTCTATCTATTTAGACCAACTTTTCTCAAATTTGCCACCTTCAACCTTAGATAATGAGTCATTCTTTCCATCAAATACATTTCCTCAATTATTTCAATCCACTGTTTCTGTTCCAATTAGTCACTTTTTACCAGTTCCTAGTTACAACTTTCTGACTGGCCATCAGCATGATTTTAAACAAATAAAGGTCTTTGTATTTTTAGTGTTTTTACCAAAACACTAAATCCAGCTGCTCCTGGTCCGGCCCATCTGTCAAATTTTAGAACCTTTTGTGGCCCACGAGTCAAAAAGTTTGCCCACCCCTGGGCTGAGGGCTACTTCATGGGCACTGAGTAGTATGAAGGGCGACACAGGACCTGTTTGCTACTTCCTAACTTCCTAAATAACAAAACTGCATGGATAACTAACGTTATAATAGTGATATAAGTTATTATAACACTATGTGAAGTGATTGCTCACATATCAATAATCATTATTTTCCCAATGCGTTCTGTGATATTTTTTTTTCACCGCTCTCGTGAAACCGCTCCGTTGTTTGTCTAAAGCTGCCTTTAACTCATGGATTTGTTTTGTCCGTAATGCGCTGCCAGGCGGGTAGTTTACATCGAAGTTTTCGTCCTGCAAATAAGGCACAGACATTTCTTTTTAAATGACGTATAAAAGAACTCTTCTTCCCAATCATTGTTAAAACGGTATGTCCTTTTTCGCTTTTCTGCCATGATTTTTGGGGCAAAAGCACAAGCAGGCCAACTCCTCATCATCACTTCACTTGGTCAACGTGTCAGGAAAGAGGTGTGGTGGCTGCGACTTTTGACTTAGAAAGAGTAGCCTGATTCGCACGTCTGAGTGACCCTTTATTATCAGTCTGTCAACATCGCCGAAGCTCAAACTGCTCCGCTCCTCCTTTTACCTTTAGTTCGGTAGAGATTGGCAATTCCAGGGCTGAAAATGACTCTAGTGAAGGTGCACGGACAGAAGAACTCCGCCTAAATCTGCAGGGTTTGTGTGTTAAACGTGTGAATGAAACAAAACACAACTCCAGGTCGGTTTTTGAGAAGGTAAGAACATTATAACGTGTCTTAAACCTCACAGGAGGCAATTTTGTGTTAATATACTGCAGGACCTTAAAGAAAGTCTCAGTGTGCAATCTAGAGTTTGTCTAGAGTTAATATTTGCAGCCCTTCTTAAAATGCAGTAGAAATGGAACATTTTACACAGTTTTATCTAAAAATAAAACGGCCAGCTTGTCTAGAGTCAATATTTGCAAGGTATTTTGTGATGAAGAACCCTTTCCTTAATTGTAGCTTCTCAAAACAATTGTAATAGTGTTATAGTGAGAAAATATTAAGGTTAATTTCTTCACTAATGCCCTTGTACGCCCATATATACAGTATTAAACGCAGCGCTCCACCGTACTCGTGATAAAGAAGCACTGCGATAATGTGCTGCTGTTGTGTTTTGACGGGAGCAGGTCACACGGGACCGGCCTGTTTCAGCCGTGAACTCCTCTCACAACACGAGCCCCCGTATTGATCTGTCACTGAGCCCACACCGAGGTTTTTTACACCATATGTGGAAGCAAAATGTGACAGCAGACCTTCAGAGGAAATACTTGAGGGACTGTTGGATTGTGTGAAATTAACTGTTTGTTTTTTCCTCATATCCATGGAGACTGGGCAAGAAGCTAGATAAGGGGCTCACTATGGACTGTTGAGATGCTACGAGTTTTTTTTTTTTACACCATATGAGGCAGAAGACCTTCCAAACGAAATACATTTACTTGAATGAATACTTGAATAAACACAAGAGACTATTGGATTGTGCGAAATTAACTGTTTTTCTCGTATCCATGAAGACAAGAGTTTAACTAAGGCTCTAGCTAGGAACCTTTGAGATGCTACAGATTTTTTACATCATATGTGGTAGCAAATGTTGGCAGAAGACCTTCCAGAGGAAACACTTTGAGGGAATGAACACAAGAGACTATTGGATTGTGCGAAATTAACTGTTTTTCTCATACCCATGAAGACAAGAATTTAACTAAGATTCCAGCTATGGACCTTTGAGATGCTACAGATTTTTTTACACCATATGTGGCAGCAAAATGTGACAGGAGACCTTCAGAGGAAATACTTAACAGAATGAATACAAGGGACTGTTGGATTGTGTAAAATTAACTGTTTTTCTCATCCATGAAGACAAGAGTTAAACTAAGATTCTAACTATAGACCTTTGAGATGCTACAGTTTTTTTTTTTTTTACACCCTATGTGGTAGCAAATGTTGGCAGAAGACCTTCCAGATGAAACACTTTGAGGGAATGGACACAAGAGACTATTGGATTGTGCGAAATGAACAGTTTTTCTCGTATCCATGAAGACAAGAGTTTAACTGAGGAGCTCACTACGGACATTTCAGATGCTACAGAATTTTTTTACACCATATGTGGCAGCAAATGTGACAGGAGACCTTCAGAGGAAATACTTGAGGGACTGTTGGATTGTGTGAAGTGAACGGTTTGTTTTGTCTCATATCCATGGAGACTATGCAAGAAGCTAAGGAGCTCACTATGGACCGTTGAGATGCTACGAGGTTTTTTTTTACACCATATGTGGTAGCAAATGTTGGCAGAAGACCTTCCAGAGGAAACACTTTGAGGGAATGAACACAAGAGACTATTGGATTGTGCGAAATTAACAGTTTTTCTCATACCCATGAAGACAAGAATTGAGCTAAGAATCTAGCTATGGACCTTTGAGATGCTACAGGTTTTTTACACCAATTGTGGCAGAAGATCTTCCAGAGCAAATACTTTGAGGGAATGAACTATTCCGTCACCAACAAAAGCCGCGAAAGAACGAGGCCTTTCGCGCTCACCTTTTTTTTAAAAATTGGAAATCAACCTCTATTTGCCGAGTCTTTTGATTGGCCTTGTTTCCTCTTCCCTCACATCCCCAGCCTTCACAGGGGGAGCAGTGGGCGTCTGAGGCAGTACAAGCTCCAGTGTAACCACTCTAAAGACTCTAAAGCTGTTCCTGTGTTGAGTGTCCCTTTACCACTGCCTGGACCTCTCCTCTCATTAATATTGTAAAGTGGTACTTAACGGACAAAAGAGAGGCCGGCCGTGGGCAGGAGGAGCAGGCACCTGGGGCCGACAGAGCAGGGCTGATGTTTGAGGCTCTGTGGAGGGGCATTTAAACTCATCAACAAGAAAAACAAGATACAAAAGAAGAAAACAAAGCACGATATAGACTTTAGACTTTTCCCCATGTATGTGAAATGTGTCTTACCCCAGTGCAGATATACACTAGAAGCAGCTGTTGAGGTCAAAATAAGACCGCTGTGTCCTGCGTCTAATTATCCAACGAGAATCAGGAAGTGTGCTGTTAGCATGCTAGTGTTTGTTAGCTTTAAAAGTCCGCTTTGGCCAGTGAAAGTTGTAAAAAGAGCTTACAAACTCATCAAGGTAAATCATTAGAACGCTCAGAACCCCAACCCTAATCCTTTTGTTAAGACATGTTTACCATTTTAGAGTTAAATTGAACTGACCACATAAAATGTATTATTGGAATGGTCAAATATTGTATTGTTTATTCCAAAAAAAGAGAAGGTTTACCGCACACTTGCTTGTCTTTATTCTTTATTTCAGGGGTGCTCAATACGTCGATCGCGATCGACAGGTCGATCGGGGGCCAAGTGTCAGTCGATCACCAGGGCTTAATGCTCAATTTAGATTTTTTTGTGAAATCCGATTTTTTGTGCATGCGCCCCGGAGGACACGACGAGGTCACACGCAGCGAGCGTGCTCAGTGTTTACGGAAGTCACCTAAAATTGCTGTAGTATCGGAGCCAAAACATGTACAGATTATTTGTTTTAAGGAGGAGAAGGAGAAGGACAAGGTTTTTGGCCTTGGTGTTTTGTGGGGCAGTGGCAGCAACGTCCGCATGAACATGTTGGTGCAGAGTCGCAGACAAAAGTGGTGGGATTGCTACTTGCGTTGCCGCATCACTGCAGGCATGAAAATCCCTCACCTTTCGACGAAATTCGCTGATACATTCCCTTTCTCGGGAGCTCCAGATAATTAAAGTCTGTGGATATACGACGCGATACACGTGGATACGCGAACTATCGGCAACACGGCAAACTGTTACTACGGAGTTGACGGCGTTCTTATGGGTGAGTCATATTATCGTATTATTTCTGCATCAAAGGGACAGATTATTTGACAGCAGGGCCCCGGGACTAAACGGGGACTAAACCAGGTCTAAACCAGGTCTAAACCAAGACTAAACCAGGTCTAAACCAGGTCTAAACCAAGACTAAACCAGGTCTAAACCAGGACTAAACCAAGACTAAACCAGGACTAAACCAGGACTAAACCAGGACTAAACCAGGACTAAACCGGGACTAAATCAGGTCTAAACCAGGTCTGAACCAAGACTAAACCAGGTCTAAACCAGGTCTAAACCAAGACTAAACCAGGTCTAAACCAGGTCTAAACCAAGACTAAACCGGGACTAAACCAGGTCTAAACCAGGTCTAAACCAGGTCTAAACCAGGACTAAAGCAGGTCTAAACCAGGACTAAACCAGGTCTAAACCAGGTCTAAACCAAGACTAAAACAGGTCTAAACCAGGACTAAACCAGGTCAGACCCAGGACTAAACCGGGACTAAACCAGGAATAAACCAAGACTAAACCAAGACTAAACCAGGTTCGCCCGTGTAGTGCCAGGTGCGACTAAATACCATCCGGTCCCATGTGTTTTTTCTTAGTCATATTCTTTGTTTGAATGCAATATATAATACATATGTTGATTTATACACGCCCCGTTTCTTTTTGAAAAAACAAGCCAATTTGAAATAAAAATGTATGTTTTTAACGTCACTAATGCTGTTATCTGAAACATGGAGCGGCTTCTTCATGATCTCAACTAGCACATTCTGAAAAAAAAAAACGAAAATCACAAATTTGGAAAAAAAACAACAACTTCTAATGCAAATACAGTGGTCCCTCGTTTATCGGTTCCAGAAATAACCCGTAATAAGTGAAATCCGCGAAGTAGGACAGCTTTATATTTTACAATTATTCTACATGTTTTAAGGCTGTAAACACCTCACCACACACATTCTACACTTGTCTCAGTCTTTTCGTTTTCTCACATTTCTCTCTTGTTTAAACACTCAAACTTTCGTAGATTTTCAACAAAATGTATTAATAGTGAAGCTATTAATAGCTTCACTATTAAGGGGTAGGGGGGGGGGGGGGGGGGGGGACGGACACATGCACCCGCTCATCGTGGTCAAATCCGTGAGTAGCATGACCGGCATGAGGCCATACGTCCCACCCGGGGCTGCGAGCATGAGACCGAGGCTGAACCGCGCCCAACAACGCAGTCGAAGCGAACACGCACAAGAGCTGCACGAAACAAGGCAAAGAGCCGCATGCGGTGGTTTAATCCTGGTTTAGACCTGGTCTAGTCCTGGTTTAGACCTGGTTTAGACCTGGTCTAGTCCTGGTTTAGACCTGGTTTAGACCTGGTTTAGACCTGGTTTAGACCTGGTCTAGTCCTGGTCTAGTTCCGGTCTAGTCCCGGGCTGGTCCCAGTCTGGTCCTCATGTCTTAGTCCCGGTCTGGACTTCCTACAGATCCAGTCACTCATGTCTCGGCTCCTCGTGCATCCAGCGGGACTCCGGGAGCCCCCCCGGGTCCCCCCTCTATAACATCTATATAAATGTGTCAAACTGAACACATTCTGTACTGTACAGGAGACACGGAGGAGAAGACAATCAGGATGCACAACACAATGTTCATACACTATTAAAAAATAAAAAAATAAAAAATCTATGAAACAGTGAGGCCGCGAAAAGTGAACTGCGATAGAGCGAGGGACCACTGTATCTCTGTTTCACTAATGCCGACATGCGGACAGTTTTAGCGTGGTCGGACACATAATATATAGCAGAAAAATAGACCCATATCATCCAGTGTACACAACATTATAAACACACACCCCACAAGCGATATTTACAAGGATTATTTACAAAAAAACAACTCAAATCATGTGCTTCATTCAGTCCCCAAGGTTCAATCATTGACAGTTCATTAAGGCAGTAGGTTCCCTCCTTAAAAGTTCCCCCCACCCCTTCCATAGGATTCGGTGGCTCTTTTTCAATGCCAACAAACCTCAGGGAGGCAACAGAACCTGGGTTCTTTTGCATATTGCATTCAAAAAAAAGAACATGACTGAAAAAAACATGTGACTGGTATTTAGTCGCACCTGGCACTCCTCGGGCGACCCGCTGTAGAGGCGAAGCGTGTTGTTCGCTCTAATCTCGCTGTTCGCTCTAATTTTTGACTCTGAGCTGACTTTTATCCCACACATTAAGAACATCACAAAAATAGGTTTCTATCACCTAAAAAACATCGCCAGAGTCCGCCCTATTCTCTCTCAGGCCAATACGGAGACACTGATGCTTTTGTCACCAGCCGTATAGACTACTGTAATGCCCTGCTCTCTGGTCTTCCCAAAAAGAGGATTTCAGGTTTGCAATTATTACAAAATTCAGCAGCACGTGTCCTGACTAGGACCAGAGGGCGGGACCACATTACACCGGTTTTAAAAATCACTGCATTGGCTCCCTGTGAGTTTCAGGATAGATTTTAAAGTTCTTTTACTGGTTTTTAAATGTCTTAATGGTCCTGGGCCTTGCTATCTTTCAGAACTGCTTTCTCCTTACGAACCTTCACGGGCCCTGCGCTCCTCCGGCAGCTCCTGGTCATTCCCAAAGTCAGGACACTCACGGAGAGGCGTCTTTTCAGGACTACGGCCCTCGTCTATGGAACTGCCGGAGGAGCTCAGGGCCAAAGAGAATGTTCATGTTTTTAAGAGTGGCTCAAGACTCACCTGTTTTGCTTGGCCTTTGATTGAATTTGGTTGTCTGTTTGTTTGTTTTTTGTTTGTTTGTTTGTTTGTTTGTGTGTCCGTCTGTTTTTTGGGGGGTTTTTTCTCCGTCAAAATGGTCAAAACTATTGTCAGGTCGTCGGTGTCACAATAGATCGAGAAAAACACCTGCAGTTCTATTGTTTACCTAAAGTAGTGACCAACCAGGACTAAACCAGGACTAAACCAGGACTAAACCAGGACTAAACCAGGTCTAAACCAGGTCTAAACCAGGACTAAACCAGATATAAACCAGGTCTAAATCAGGACTAAACCCCAGGACTAAACCAGGTCTAAACCAGGACTAAACCAGGTATTAAACCAGGACTAAACCAGGACTAAACCAGGTATAAACTAGGTCTAAACTAGGTCTGAATCAGGACTAAACCAGGACTAAACCAGGACTAAACCAGGACTAAACCAGGACTAAACCAGGACTAAACCAGGACTAAACCAGATATAAACCAGGTCTAAACCAGGACTAAACCAGGTATAAACCAGGACTAAACCAGGTATTAAACCAGGACTAAACCAGGTATAAGCTAGGTCTAAACTAGGTCTGAATCAGGACTAAACCAGGACTAAACCAGGACTAAACCAGGTCTAAACCAGGACTAAACCAGGTATAAACTAGGTCTAAACTAGGTCTGAATCAGGACTAAATCAGGGCTAAACCAGGACTAAACCAGGTATAAACCAGGACTAAACCAGGTATAAACTAGGTCTAAACTAGGTCTGAATCAGGACTAAATCAGGTCTAAACCAGGACTAAACCAGGTATAAACCAGGTCTAAACCAGGACTAAACCAGGTCTAAACCAGGACTAAAACAGGACTAAACCAGGTATAAACTAGGTCTAAACTAGGTCTAAACCAGGACTAAACCAGATCTAAACTTTTTTTTTTTTCTCTGTTGGCAGCACGGTGGCTGAGTGGCAAGCACTCATGCTTCACAGCAAGAAGGTTCGGATCGCACGGGCCTTTCTGTGTGGAGTTTGCATGTTCTCCCCGTGTCTGGGTGGGTTTCCTCCGGGCACTCCGGTTTCCCCCACCAACCCAAAACACGCTCCAGGTAAAATCCTCCAGCTGTGGTCCTGACCAAACCTAAACAACAAAATCATGGGGATGGTCCCCGGGTCAAATGTAGAAACAACTTCTCCTGTGTGAGATCAATAAAAGTCAGTCTTCTAATCCTTAATCACTGTAAGGTTGTGTTACTTTTTTTTTTGTATGAAAAGCCCTTTATGAATATTGTTTGATTGATTGATTGAATCTAATAAAGAATACATTGAATTGTTGGATGTTCCTGCTGTTAACAGCACCTGGAAGCTGTGCATGGAGTCTTGAACTTTGGACTGTATTTTTTATCTTTTTGTGCTCAGTTTGTTACTTTTCAACACCGCAATTGTAAAATAAACGGTAAACAGATTTGTTTTTTGTACTGTCCACCTTCAGTAGCATAAAACCACTCATTGCTTAAGTATACCGTAGATTGGAGAAAAGGCAAGTGAAGTGTCTTGCCCAAGGACACAACAGCAGCGCAGTGGTTGGAGCGGTATTCCGATTGATTACGTCTGGATCATGTTACCAATCGTTTGTCTAAATGGTACACTTGTTGTTTCAGTTTAGCCTGGAAGAAGAAAGAAACACAATAGCTGCTTCAGGCTCCAAAACTTTCAAAAACCGAAGGCTGAGAGAACAAATGTTTATGTGATATTGGAAGTCAGAAAGTAGTTGAAGAGAAGAGCCATATTTAGAGCGGTTTGAGGCTCAGGTGGTTGGCACAGGAGCCCATTATCGCAGACGGGCGGACGGACGGAGGGCTGATGGGGAAACAGGGCAGTGGAGAGTGACTGTTGGTTGTACAATTCCTCAACTGTGAAATGAAGTTTGTGTTTCTCTGACCTTGAGTTCAGGCATTTCAGGAGATTCAAATCAGTCGGTTTTAGACTGTGGCGTGCACACAGTTGTGGGTCCGTCTGCTTGATTGCGTTATAGTGTATTTTCACGTGACGTCATAATCCGGAAATCGTCCATGTCGGAGATACTTGAAACAAAACAAACACTTACGCCACCAAGTAAAAAAAAGCAAAATGGTCAAAACTATTGTCGGGTCGTCGGCGTCACAATAGATCGAGAAAAACACCTGCAGTTCTATTGTTTACCTAAAGTAGTGACCAACCAGGTCTAAACCAGGACTAAACCAGGTCTAAACCAGGACTAAACCAGGTCTAAACCAGGACTAAACCAGGTCTAAACCAGGGTGAACAGACAGAGCGATTATCAAAGGAAAGGAGGCGACAGAGGTGGAAAGATGTTCATATTTTACTTTGTCTGAATCAGGACTAAACCAGGTCTAAACTAGGTCTGAATCAGGTCTACACTAGGTCTAAACTAGGTCTGAATCAGGACTAAACCAGGTCTAAACTAGGTCTGAATCAGGTCTAAACCAGGTCTAAACCAGGTCTAAACTAGGTCTGAATCAGGACTAAACCAGGTCTAAACTAGGTCTGAATCAGGACTAAACCAGGTCTAAACTAGGTCTAAACTAGGTCTGAATTAGGACTAAATCAGGACTAAATCAGGTCTAAACTAGGTCTAAACTACGTCTGAATCAGGACTAAACCAGGTCTAAATCAGGACTAAACCAGATCTAAACTAGGTCTGAATCAGGACTAAACCAGGTCTAAACTAGGTCTGAATCAGGACTAAATCAGGTCTAAACTAGGTCTAAACTAGGTCTGAATCAGGACTAAACCAGGTCTAAACTAGGTCTGAATCAGGACTAAACCAGGTCTAAACTAGGTCTGAATCAGGTCTAAACCAGGTCTAAACCAGGTCTAAACTAGGTCTGAATCAGGACTAAACCAGGTCTAAACTAGGTCTGAATCAGGACTAAACCAGGTCTAAACTAGGTCTAAACTAGGTCTGAATCAGGACTAAATCAGGACTAAATCAGGTCTAAACTAGGTCTAAACTAGGTCTGAATCAGGACTAAACCAGGTCTAAATCAGGACTAAACCAGGTCTAAACTAGGTCTGAATCAGGACTAAACCAGGTCTAAACTAGGTCTGAATCAGGTCTAAACCAGGTCTAAACTAGGTCTGAATCAGGACTAAACCAGGTCTAAACTAGGTCTGAATCAGGACTAAATCAGGTCTAAACTAGGTCTAAACTAGGTCTGAATCAGGTCTAAACCAGGTCTAAACTAAGTCTGAATCAGGACTAAATCAGGTCTAAACTAGGTCTAAACTAGGTCTGAATCAGGACTAAACCAGGTCTAAATCAGGACTAAACCAGGTCTAAACCAGGTCTGAATCAGGTCTAAATCAGGTCTAAACTAGCTCTGAATCAGGACTAAACCAGGTCTAAACTAGGTCTAAACCAGGACTAAACTGGGTCTGAATCAGGACTAAACCACGACTAAACCAGGGTGAACAGACAGAGCGATTATCAAAGGGAAGGAGGCGAAAGAGGTGGAAAGACGATGTTCATATTTTAATCTTCGCAAAACGTGAAGAATAAAAGGCAGTATATTCGTACTTAAACACGTTACACATGTGATACAAGTATGCCGACCTTTGCATCACAATACGCTTGTCTACAATTTTCTGCACTTTACACTCTCGTACCAGCCACAAACAAACTGGTTGTTCCTCCAGACCTTTAGAGCTCTGAAGGTCTTGTGCTGTATCAGGGCTTGGGGAGAAGACCAGGTCGTTGACAATATCGGGATCACTTACAGCAGCAGAATCGACAAATCGCCACTGTCACTGAACAAACTTGAATCCATCTCATACGGATCTTCTCGCCCAATTAATTTGAGTTTGTTCATATAACGCTCCTTTTCTTTGGCATCCAACTTATCTCTGTACAACTGGTCAACTGTATCAGAAGTTTTGGATTCCGATGTGGAAGGTTTATCGCGAAATTTAGATTTTTTTCCTGCACAGCTGCTTTATAAGCGTGTTTACTTTGAGTGAGTGATATCTCCAACGACATGAACAGAGATCCAGGGAGCACTGGGAGCAGAAACAACAAAACAATTACAAAAGGTCCGGCAACAAACACCAAACAGCCTCAAAAACAAGATCTTGAAAAGCGTGAGCCACGAGGATCTCAGGTGTGATGATGACCAGGAGGTCTCAGGTGTGACGATCACCAGGAGGATCTCAGGTGTGATGATCACCAGGAGGATCTCAGGTGTGACGATCATCAGGAGGATCTCAGGTGTGACGATCACCAGGAGGATCTCAGGTGTGATGGAGGATCTCAGGTGTGATGATCACCAGGAGGATCTCAGGTGTGACGATCGCCAGGAGGATCTCAGGTGTGATGGAGGATCTCAGCTGTGATGATGACCAGGAGGATCTCAGGTGTGATGATCACCATGAGGATCTCAGGTGTGATGATGACCAGGAGGATCTCAGGTGTGACGATCACCAGGAGGATCTCAGGTGTGATGGAGGATCTCAGGTGTGATGGAGGATCTTAGGTGTGACGATCACCAGGAGGATCTCAGCTGTGATGATGACCTGGAGGATCTCAGGTGTGATGATGACCAGGAGGATCTCAGGTGTGATGATGACCAGGAGGATCTCAGGTGTGACGATCACCAGGGGGATCTCAGGTGTGATGATGACCAGGAGGATCTCAGGTGTGATGATGACCAGGAGGATCTCAGGTGTGATGATGACCAGGAGGATTTCAGGTGTGATGATCACCAGGAGGATCTCAGGTGTAATGATGACCTGGAGGATCTCAGGTGTGATGATGACCAGGAGGATCTCAGGTGTGACGATCACCAGGAGGATCTCAGGTGTGACGATCACCAGGAGGATCTCAGGTGTGATGATGACCAGGAGGATCTCAGGTGTGATGATCACCAGGAGGATCTCAGGTGTGATGATGACCTGGAGGATCTCAGGTGTGATGATGACCAGGAGGATCTCAGGTGTGACGATCACCAGGAGGATCTCAGGTGTGATGATGACCAGGAGGATCTCAGGTGTGATGATCACCAGGAGGATCTCAGGTGTGATGGAGGATCTCAGGTGTGATGGAGGATCTCATGTGTGATGATCACCAGGAGGATCTCAGGTGTGACAATCACCAGGAAGATCTCAGGTGTGACGATCACCAGGAAGATCTCAGGTGTGATGATCACCAGGAGGATCTCAGGTGTGACGATCACCAGGAAGATCTCAGGTGTGATGATCACCAGGAGTATCTCAGGTGTGATGATCACCAGGAGGATCTCAGGTGTGATGATCACCAGGAGGATCTCAGGTGTGATGGAGGATCTCAGGTGTGATGATCACCAGGAGGATCTCAGGTGTGATGATCACCAGGAGGATCTCAGGTGTGATGATCACAAGGAGGATCTCAGGTGTGATGATCACCAGGAGGATCTCAGGTGTGATGATCACCAGGAGGATCTCAGGTGTGACGATCACCAGGAAGATCTCAGGTGTGATGATCACCAGGAGTATCTCAGGTGTGATGATCACCAGGAGGATCTCAGGTGTGATGATCACCAGGAGGATCTCAGGTGTGATGGAGGATCTCAGGTGTGATGATCACCAGGAGGATCTCAGGTGTGATGATCACCAGGAGGATCTCAGGTGTGATGATCACCAGGAGGATCTCAGGTGTGATGATCACCAGGAGGATCTCAGGTGTGATGATGACCAGGAGGATCTCAGGTGTGACGATCACCAGGAGGATCTCAGGTGTGATGGAGGATCTCAGGTGTGATGGAGGATCTTAGGTGTGACGATCACCAGGAGGATCTCAGCTGTGATGATGACCTGGAGGATCTCAGGTGTGATGATGACCAGGAGGATCTCAGGTGTGATGATGACCAGGAGGATCTCAGGTGTGACGATCACCAGGGGGATCTCAGGTGTGATGATGACCAGGAGGATCTCAGGTGTGATGATGACCAGGAGGATCTCAGGTGTGATGATGACCAGGAGGATTTCAGGTGTGATGATCACCAGGAGGATCTCAGGTGTAATGATGACCTGGAGGATCTCAGGTGTGATGATGACCAGGAGGATCTCAGGTGTGACGATCACCAGGAGGATCTCAGGTGTGACGATCACCAGGAGGATCTCAGGTGTGATGATGACCAGGAGGATCTCAGGTGTGATGATCACCAGGAGGATCTCAGGTGTGATGATGACCAGGAGGATCTCAGGTGTGATGATGACCAGGAGGATTTCAGGTGTGATGATCACCAGGAGGATCTCAGGTGTAATGATGACCTGGAGGATCTCAGGTGTGATGATCACCAGGAGGATCTCAGGTGTGATGATCACCAGGAGGATCTCAGGTGTGATGATCACCAGGAGGATCTCAGGTGTGATGATCACCAGGAGGATCTCAGGTGTGATGATCACCAGGAGGATCTCAGGTGTGATGATCACCAGGAGGATCTCAGGTGTGATGTTCACCAGGAGGATCTCAGGTGTGATGATCACCAGGAGGATCTCAGGTGTGATGATCACCAGGAGGATCTCAGGTGTGATGATCACCAGGAGGATCTCAGGTGTGATGATCACCAGGAGGATCTCAGGTGTGATGATCACCAGGAGGATCTCAGGTGTGATGATCACCAGGAGGATCTCAGGTGTGATGATCACCAGGAGGATCTCAGGTGTGATGATCACCAGGAGGATCTCAGGTGTGATGATCACCAGGAGGATCTCAGGTGTGATGATCACCAGGAGGATCTCAGGTGTGATGATCACCAGGAGGATCTCAGGTGTGATGATCACCAGGAGGATCTCAGGTGTGATGATCACCAGGAGGATCTCAGGTGTGATGATCACCAGGAGGATCTCAGGTGTGATGATCACCAGGAGGATCTCAGGTGTGATGATCACCAGGAGGATCTCAGGTGTGATGATCACCAGGAGGATCTCAGGTGTGATGATCACCAGGAGGATCTCAGGTGTGATGATCACCAGGAGGATCTCAGGTGTGATGATCACAAGGAGGATCTCAGGTGTGATGATCACCAGGAGGCTGCAGCTGGTGAAAGGCGACTCCTCCCAAGGCAGGAGACCCAGAAGAGAGGGGGAAAGTGAGAAACTGGAGCATCATGACGGTTGCTTTCACACCTCTGAGCTTCAACAGGCTCCCACTATTGTTTTGTTTTGATTTAGGTCTGAAGATGGAGTTGTCATTAATATGAGTGAGATGACGTCTGGGCTGTGTGGTTAGTTTAAGTGTAGTTAGCTCCTCCTTTAGTGTCCACCAGCATCTGACCACAACTGAAGAAGCAGCTTGGATGAGCCACGAAACATCTTCAATACAAAACGTTACTCCTTCATGACATCACAAGGTGGAACAGAGCCTTTTGAGCACTGGAGATGTAGACAGACTCATAATAAAGGGTTAACCAAACATGTTAATGAAACAAAACACAACTCCAGGTCTGTTTTTGAGGAGGAAACAACATTAGAACACGACTTACAGCTCACTAGAGTCCATTTTGTGTAATATAGGACTGTAAAATCATCCGGTAAAGCCGTGAGGGACACGACATCTCCAGGAGTTAGTCAGATCCAGAACGAGATGACGCCGTTCTTCTGAGTGATGCATTATTCCTCTAAACTTATGTCATTTCACGTCCGTATTTTTAAAAATTTATCCAAACCTTTACTTGACGCACCTTCATGCAGTATTCACTTCGGTCTGGACTCTGGTTTTAGACGCGTGAGGTCATCGGCGGGTGACGTCATCGGCTTTAGTCGTGCGCGCCGCTCGAAGAATGTTGTAAAGATGAAATATTCAAATTCAGCTCACGAACCCTGATGTTCTGTGTGAAAACGATACGTATAAAAACACAAAGCTGAACGTAGTCGCATCTGGAATTGTTTTTTCTCTTTTCAGATGCTAAAGTCTGGACATGCCCTCTCATTCAGTGTTTTTTTTATTTTTTTTTATGTTTAATACTTTAAAAACCTTATATACATGCGGAGGATATCAAATATATGAAGATATATGGAAAAAAAATATTTAAATAACGATTTTTCAACAACGCAAAGGGGGACTACGTTTTGAATACGATATATATATTAAAAAACAAAAAAAAATACTTTTTTTCCTTTGTTACAAAAAATGTGTCTTACTTCATAAATTTGATACCTTCTGTCTGTGTAAAAAATGAAAAAAGCGGTAAACAAATAAAATATTAAATGAAAAGGTGTCTTCTGCTAGTGTAAAATTACAATATTAATAAGTGAATTCTTCAATTATTCACCCTATTAATAAGATTAAGAAAATAATAAATAAATAAATAAATAATAAAAATAACAACAATGCAGTCCTGTCTATTGTAAAAATTTTCTGATTTTACTACTTACAGGTCTGTGTTTGGGCAAAAGGAACATTTTTGTTTGAGTCTATAAACTGCTGACAACATTTCCTCCAAATTCCAAATAAAAATATTATCGTTTAGAGCATTTATTTGCAGAAAATGACAAATGGTCATAATAAGAAAAAAAGATCCATGTTTTCAGAGCTCAAACAATGCAAAGAAAGAAGATCAAATTCATTTTAAAACAACATAATACTAATACTTACACTTAAAGGGATATGCCACCCCCAGGTCAAATTTGGGCATCTCCCCACAGTCCAGAGACTAAAATAAGTGGTGGAAAGCGTTTTCCTGCTCACCCAGCCATTGTCCGAGTCTGTCGCCACTGACCGCCGCGGTATCTGCAGCTCCTCCGCCTTAGACTGGAGTCTAACGTCGCCAGAGAAAGATTTCGGCCAAAAGGAATTAATTTGCTCGATGTGTTTCCCAATTACTTTCTGTGTAGTGCGCATTCATATGGAGTGCAAATAAATGTGCAAATCAACACGGAGAGCTTGCCTTGGTCATTTTGGGTGGGAACTATTTTCCAGTGCGTAAGAATACAGCCGAATCACGCACCACGTTGTGCAACAGGGGAACTCCCTTCCCGGTGCGTAACTGGGATTCCCCTGGCAGCGTGCTGCGTGATTCGGCTGTATTCTTCCGCACTGGAAAATAGTTCCCACCCAAAATGACCAAGGCAAGCTCTCCGTGTTGATTTGCACATTTATTTGCACTCGATATGAATGCGCACTACACAGAAAGTAATTGGGAAACACATCGAGCAAATTAATTCCTTTTGGCCGAAATCTTTCTCTGGCGACGTTAGACTCCAGTCTAAGGCGGAGGAGCTGCAGATACCGCGGCGGTCAGTGGCGACAGACTCGGACAATGGCTGGGTGAGCAGGAAAACGCTTTCCACCACTTATTTTAGTCTCTGGACTGTGGGGAGATGCCCAAATTTGACCTGGGGGTGGCATATCCCTTTAAGAGTTCACAAATCAATATTTGGTGCAATAACCCTTATTTTTAATCACAGCTTTCATGCGTCTTGGCCTCCACAAGTCTTTCACATTGTTCTTGGGTCCTAGTTTAAACCTGGTTTAGTCCCATTTTTAACCTGGTTTAGTCCTGGTTCAGTCCAAGTTTAGGCCTGATTTAATCCTAGTTTAGTCTTGGTTTAGTCCTAGTTTAGACCTGGTTTAGTCTTGGTTCAGACCTGGTTTAGTCTTGGTTCAGACCTGGTTTAGTCCTAGTTTAGTCCTTGTTTAGTCTTGGTTCAGACCTGGTTTAGTCCTAGTTTAGACCTACTTTAGTCTTGGTTCAGACCTGGTTTAATCCTAGTTTAGACTTGCTTTAGTCTTGGTTCAGACATGATTTAGTCCTAGTTTAGACCTGGTTTAGTCCTAGTTTAGTCCTGGTTTAGTCCTAGTTCAGACCTGGTTTAGTCCTAGTTTAGACCTGGTTTAGTCCTAGTTCAGACCTGGTTTAGTCTTAGTTTAGACCTGGTTTAATCCTAGTTCAGACCTGGTTTAGTCTTGGTTCAGACCTGGTTTAGTCCTAGTTTAGACCTGGTTTAGTCTTGGTTCAGACCTGGTTTAGTCCTAGTTTAGACGTGCTTTAGTCTTGGTTCAGACCTGATTTAGTCCTAGTTTAGACCTGCTTTAGTCTTGGTTCAGACCTGGTTTAGTCCTAGTTTACACCTGCTTTAGTCTTGGTTCAGACCTGGTTTAGTCCCTGTTTTAACCTGGTTCAGTCCTGATTCATATCTGGTTTAGTCCTAGTTTAGACCTGGTTTAGTCTTGGTTCAGACCTGGTTTAGTCCTAGTTTAGACCTGCTTTAGTCTTGGTTCAGACCTGGTGTAGTCCTAGTTTAGACCTGGTTTAGTCTTGGTTCAGACCTGGTTTAGTCCCTGTTTTAACCTGGTTCAGTCCTGATTCATATCTGGTTTAGTCCTAGTTTAGACCGGGTTTAGTGAATGGAATGGCTGGAATACATGTAGAGATGCTGATTTCAGAACAAAATGCAGCGGTCTCTTATTTTTTTCCAGAACTGTATATGATTTGTCGTCAATATAACAAAACCTTCGGCCATGTTCTAACGTCGTTTCCTCCTCAAAAACACACCTGGAGTTGTGTTTGTTTCATTCACATGTTTGAGGAAATCTTTATTATTCGTCTGTCTACATCTCCAAAGGTCCAAACGCTCTGTTCCACCTCGTGATGTCATGGAGTGGTAGTTTAAGGTCATGAAGCTGTAGTTTCCAAGTTCACAGCTCCTTTTACCTTTAGTTCAGTCGAGATCGGCAATTCCAGGTCTGAAATCGTCCAAATTATTCTAGTGAAGGCGTGTGGAGTTTAAAAACACAGTGGAGCACCTTCTGAATCACTGCATGATATCATGAGGTGTTTGAGAGAAGAACTCAGCCTAAATCTGCAGGTTTGTGTGTGAAACAAAACACAACTCCAGGTCTGTTCGGGGGCACAGTTTGGTCATGTTATGGAATTTAAAATCATAATCTTACTTTTTTTTAAAAACTGAAACACAAACTTTCTTAATATTTTTGTCAGAATTTAAAAAATTACACTCAAAAAACTCTCACATTTCATTGCATTTCTGTCCTTATTCACATTTATTTGTTAACATTTTCTTCCATTGGATCAATTAAAGCTCCACATTTGAGCCTCGGTGGTATTTTTCGACTCCAAAACAAACGTAAATGTAAAACGGCGGGAGCTCCAGGTCGGGCGCTCCAGGTCGGGCACTCCAGGTCGGCCCTCAGCTGCTCATAACGGCGGCTTGGGGGAGTTCGGACGAGAAAGTATCAAATATTTACTGTTGAGTGTGAGAAAGCAGTGACATATACACCATGAATTTAACATGGACGCCACAGACACTCAGGGAGCCACGAGTGAACCTGCAGACCGGGACCTGCAGGGGGCGCTCCGGGCTGTGAACCTGCAGACCGGGACCTGCAGGGGGCGCTCCGGGCTGTGAACCTGCAGACCGGGACCTGCAGGGGGCGCTCCGGGCTGTGAAGGAGAGTCTGAAGGGGGGGGGGGGTACTCTGCAGTATTCTATTACTAAAGTAAAAGTAAAAGTAAAAGTACAGATACCACAGCAAAGAAATACTCAAGAAAAAGTAAAAGTATCACATGAAAAAATCTACTATAAAGGACTAAACCAGGACTAAACCAGAACTAAACCAGAACTAAACCAGGACTAAACCAGAACTAAACCAGGGCTAAACCAGGACTAAACCAAGACTAAACCAGGTCTAAACCAGGACTAGAACAGGACTAAAACAGGACTAAATCAGGGCTAAACTAGGGCAAAACCAGGACTAAACCAGGACTAAACCAGGACTAAATCAGGGCTAAACCTGGGCAAAACCAGGACTAAACCAGGGCTAAACCAAGGCTAAACCAGGTCTAAACCAGGACTAGAACAGGACTAAAACAGGACTAAACCAGGGCTAAACCAGGACTAAACCAGGACTAAATCAGGGCTAAACTAGGGCAAAATCAGGACTAAACCAGGGCTAAACCAAGGCTAAACCAGGGCTAAACCAGGTCTAAACCAGGACTAGAACAGGACTAAAACAGGACTAAACCAGGACTAAATCAGGGCTAAACCAGGGAAAAACCAGGGCAAAACCAGGACTAAACCAGGACTAGAACAGGACTAAACCAGGACTAAACCAGGACTAAACCAGGACTAAACCAGGACTAGAACAGGACTAAAACGGGACTAAAACAAAGTGGTGTAACTAGGGTTAGGGTTTTCTAGTGGAGGGTCCATCACCTGCTTGTTTTTAAGGATACGTCATTTCTCTGCCTGGAATGTTCCACGGAGTGACTTTACATTTATTCAATCACAGGTGGTTTTAGAGCTCAAAAATACCAGGAAAAACAAACATTCTGACTGTGAACGGGGTCGCCTCTCCACAGATCTGACCTGGAACTTGGTCTGGTTTGGTCTCCATGGAGATAGAAAGGTGAAATCTGCAGGTTTGTGCGTTAAACATGTGTGAATGAAACAAAACACAACTCCGGGTGTTTGTGGCGGAGAACGACATCAGAACGGTATTAAAAGTTGATTTTACGACAGAATCGGCTCTGTTATTGGTTCTCCGCACAGATACAACGGGATCGTTTTCCCTTTGAACACTTTGTCAGTTATGATGGACAAGAATCGATTGAGAAACAACTTCAACTCCAAACCTATGGATCTTCTGTTCCGGAATAACTGGGAATACGCCGACATTGCAATAATAATTAAAGAACCCAGATTAGGCTCTTTTCTGATCTTCTGATGTTCTAATGTTTTTTCACATGAAAAAATCTACTATAAAGTCACATTGTTGAACTTGTTTCTATGGATACGTCATTGTTCTGCCAGGAATGTTCCACAGTGTGACATTAAACAGCTCTACTTTACATTTACAGGTGGCTTTAGAGCTCAAAAATACCTAGAAAACCAACCGTTCTGACTGTGAGCGGGGTCGCCTCTCCACAGATCTGAGCTGTAACTTGGTCTGGTTTGTTCAGAACGGAATCAGGACTAAACCAGGACTAAAACAGGGCTAAACTAGGACCAAACCAGGACTAAACTAGGACTAAACTAGGACTAAACCAGGACTAATCCAGGACTAAACCAGGACTAATCCAGGACTAAACTAGGACCAAACCAGGACCAAACCAGGACTAATTTAGGACTAAACTCGGACTAAACCAGGACTAAACCAGGGCTAAACTAAGACTAAACTAGGACTAAACGAGGACTAATCCAGGACTAAACCAGGACAAAACCAGGGATAAACTAGGACTAAACCAGGACCAAACCAGGACTAAACTAGGATTAAACCAGCACCAAACCAGGACTAAACAAGGACCAAACAAGGGCTATACCAGGACTAAACCAGGACCAACCAGGACCAAACCAGGACTAAACCAAGACCAGTTCCACAGTGTGACATTAAACAGCTCTACTTTCCATTTGCTCAATGTTTTAGAACTCAAAAATCCCTACAAAAACAGACATTCTGACTGTGAGCGGGATCGCCTCTCCACAGACCTGGGACTTGGTCTGGTTTGGTCTCCGTGGAGATATGAGGTACGAGAGAGAACGGTGAAATCTGCAGGATTTGTGCGTTAAACATGTGTGAATGAAACAAAACACAACTCCAGGTGTGTGTTTTTGCGTGTTTTTGAGGAGGAACAACATTAGAACACGGCTAAAATCTCACAAGAGTCAATTTTGCGTCATACAAAACCTTTAACTGTGTATTTATTTGTGAAACTATTGAATATTGTGTATCTTCTACAGAATAAACCTCTTTCTTTTCTTCTGGTGGTTTCACCGAGGGGGAAAAAAACAAGCTGTGTTTTTCCAGGCCACGTCTCGCAGTGTGGACGCATTTAGACAAAGAGCCCCAGCCGAAAATGGAGGAGCTGAAGGAATGAGGCGATGCTTTAGAGAAAAACAAAGAGCGCGCTACAGGAAAGACTCCAATTAATAATTTAGCCGATCTGTCACAGCGCGCTCCACTGGACCACTCAACAACAGCAGAGAGGCTGGTAAAAGCACGCGCGCTAATGCATGCGTGTGAGCTCGCAACGCATTAGCACTCAAACATGTCGCCGCTTCCTCCTCCTGCAGCCCGTTTCTATGGAGATGTTACTCCTCGGGCCTGGAATTTTCCACGGTACGACTTTAAACCGCCAAAAGAAACCGAAAGAAGGACCGAGAAGTGGGAGTTTTCAGGCCATGAAGCTGTAGTTTCCAAGTGAACACCTCCTTTTTCAGTCCACTTCTAGTCCTGGTCTGGTCTTGGTCTTGTCCTGGTTTAGTCCTGATTCAGTTCTGACCAAACCAGACCAAGTTACAAGTCAGATCTGCGGAGAGGCGACCCCGCTCACAGTCGGAATGTTTGTTTTTCTGAGGATTTTTGAGCTGTAAAACCACCTGTGATTGAATAAATGTAAAGTAGAGCTGCTTAAAGTCACACTGTGGAACATTCCAGGTCAGATCAATGACGTATCCATAGAAACAAGCACAGTGACGGACCCCCTCCACCAGAAAAGTTACACAATGCACTTTTAAAGCAATCAACACTCTTAAGTTTATTGAATTTAGTGCCATAAATGATCTCATATTTGTCGTTAGTGGTCTGTTGATCACCAGTATTGACGAGTTTAATCTGGGCACTTTGTTCCGCCTGAAAAGACTTGAATTAGTGAAGGGAGAAAACTCCAGTTTAGTCCTGGTTTAGACCTGATGTAGTCCTGGTTTAGTCTCAGTTTAGTCCTGGATTAGACATGATGTAGTCCTGGTTTAGTCTCAGTTTGGCCTGGTTTAGACCTGATGTAGTCCTGGTTTAGTCTTAGTTTAGTCCTAGTTTAGTCTCAGTTTAGTCCTGGTTTAGACCTGATGTAGTCCTGGTTTAGTCTCAGTTTAGTCCTGGTTTAGACCTGATGTAGTCCTGGTTTAGTCTCAGTTTAGTCCTGGTTTAGACCTGATGTAGTCCTGGTTTGGTCTCAGTTAAGTCCTGGTTTAGACCTGATGTAGTCCTGGTTTAGTTTTAGTTTAGTCCTGGTTTAGTCTCAGTTTAGTCCTGGTTTAGACCTGATGTAGTCCTGGTTTGGTCTCAGTTAAGTCCTGGTTTAGACCTGATGTAGTCCTGGTTTGGTCTCAGTTAAGTCCTGGTTTAGACCTGATGTAATCCTGGTTTAGTCTCAGTTTAGTCCTGGTTTAGACCTGATGTAGTCCTGGTTTAGTCTTAGTTTAGTCCTGGTTTAGTCTCAGTTTAGTCTCAGTTTAGTCCTGGTTTAGACCTGATGTAGTCCTGGTTTAGTCTTAGTTTAGTCCTGGTTTAGTCTCAGTTTAGTCTCAGTTTAGTCCTGGTTTAGACCTGATGTAGTCCTGGTTTGGTCTCAGTTAAGTCCTGGTTTAGACCTGATGTAATCCTGGTTTAGTCTCAGTTTAGTCCTGGTTTAGACCTGATGTAGTCCTGGTTTAGTCTTAGTTTAGTCCTGGTTGAGTCTCAGTTTAGTCCTGGTTTAGACCTGATGTAGTCCTGGTTTGGTCTCAGTTTAGTCCTGGTTTAGACCTGATGTAGTCCTGGTTTAGTCTCAGTTTAGTCCTGGCTTAGACCTGATGTAGTCCTGGTTTAGTCTCAGTTTAGTCCTGGTTTAGACCTGATGTAGTCCTGGTTTAGTTTTAGTTTAGTCCTGGTTTATACCTGATGTAGTCCTGGTTTAGTCTCAGTTTAGTCCTGGTTTATACCTGATGTAGTCCTGGTTTAGTCTCAGTTTAGTCCTGGCTTAGACCTGATGTAGTCCTGATTTAGTCCTGGTTTAGTCTCAGTTTAGTTTTGGTTTAGTCCTGGTTTAGTCCTGGTTTAGTCCTGGTGCAAACCTGGTTTAGTCCTGGTTTAGTCCTGGTCTAGTCCTGGTTTAGTCCTGGAATAGTTCTGATTTAGCCCTGGTTTAGTCCCGGTTTAAACCTGGTTTAGTCCTAGTTTAGTCCTGGTTTAATTCTGGTCTAGTCCTGGTTTAGTCTTGGTTTAGTCTTGGTTCAGTCCTCGTTCAGTGTTGATTCAGTTTTGGTATAATTTTGGTTTGATTCTGGTCTAGTCCTGATTCCGTCCTGTTCTAGTCCTGGTCTGGTCTTGGTCTGTTTCAGTCCTGGTTTAGTCTGACCAAACTAGACCAAGTTACAGCTCAGATCTGTGGAGAGCCGACTCTGTTCAGAGTCAGAATGTCTGTTTTTCTACGGATTTTTGAGCTCTAAAACCACCTGTGATTAAATAAATGTGAAGTAGAGCTGTTTAATGTCACACTGTGGAACATTCCATGCAGAGCAATGACGTATCCATAGAAACAAGCAGGTGACGGTCGCCCAATGCAGCTTTAAAGTAAAAATTTCACTGTGACAAAAATCATGAAATGGCAAATAAAACCTGCTCTCCTAATCCAATGGAACACGGGTCTGGGGCGATCATGTTTTCATATGTATTTTTCATCACTTCCCACTTTCTCGATCAAAAATTTATCGCCACGCTGCCCGTCTGAATTTTAGACCAAACCAAGTCCAGAGGAAGACTTTAGAAGGACTTTTGTTGGATCTTAGAACTAGACTTAGACAAACTTTATTGATCCACGAGGGAAAAGATTTGCGCACAGATAACCACAAACAGAAAAATATAATAGAATTCAATCAATAAATTCAAAAAAATTAGAGAGTTTAGTCCTGGTTTAGACCTGATATAGTCCTGGTTTAGTCTCAGTTTAGTCCTGGTTTAGATCAAACTGGTCAAAAATAGGGACACCTGGGACATTTCTTGATAAAAACTGGGACAAATCACTGTTTTTGGATAAATCTGCAGGGACAGGGGGCACAGGACTCAGGACTAGGACCAGCAAAGGAAAAGAAAGAAGGCCAGCGGATTCAGCGCACGTTTCTGAGAAGTAATGCGATACCGATGGCTGTTCTCTGGTGCTCCTCAAACTGTCTCCGCTTCCTTCTTTCTAATACCTCCTCATCCGTATACTCAGGCTCAAAACGATAGGCACTGCCATCGTACTCAAATAAGTCCTCTTCAGTCTTCAAGTCCCAATCTTCAGCCATGTCTCGTTCAAAACAGAAAAGTACTAAGCGTCTTCTAAGCAAAGTAGCGGAATGAATGTCTGCGCGTGGTCCTCCATGACGTCATCCAATCAAAACCATGACTGGAACACATTGACCTTTTGTCATTTGAAAAGTGCTAAAGTTTGTGTTATTTGGTGACTGAAACAGTGTGCCCCGACCACTCACGTTAAACCAGGAGTGTCAAACTCATTCTGGTCCGGGGGCCGTATCCAACCGACTTTGATCCCAAAGGGGCCGGATCAGAAAACTCATGCCAAATATACCCGAAAAATATCAATAAGTCCAAATATTTGTCCAGAGAAACACAAATCTATTACAGACTGCTGTTTCTTCAGTCCAGCAATAATTCGTTTATCTTCTGTCTTCTCAATTCTCCATTCAAGTTGTTGTATTGTTCGAAATGCCATGTCTCGTAGTGGCGTTTTAGATGATATTCCTTGAGCGCCGCCGCTTGTTGCAAACACACCGAGCGTACATGTTTCCCATTCACCTCCGTGAACAAATAGGAATTAGTCTATGTTTCTTGGAAAATCCTGCACTCGGCGTCCACTTTTCTCATTTTTGACATTTTGCTGATGTGGGCGTCACGGTCGACAGTCAAAACGATGGTCCTTTAAGAGCGTTTGGAAAGAGGCGAGTCTTCATTTGTGCTGCTCTGGTGGGAGGGGCCACGTACAGAGGCGCTGGAGACGCTGCTATGCTAAACTATTAAAATATTACCAATATTTTAATAGAAAATCAAAATATAATTAAAATATTCGAATAGAAAATCAGCCGAGGGCCAGATTAAAGGTCTTGGAGGGCCGGATCCAGTCCCTGCGCCACATGTTTGACACACCTGCGTTAAACGGATATCGCTAAACTCCAACATCTCCGGAAATACTCCACCAAATGACACCAAAGTACAATGGGTGAGTAAATGACGTTGTTTTATCACTGAAACAAGGTCCAGATTGTAATTTTTTTTAACTTTTTCTTTAATCCTCGTCTCAAAGTCAGTAATAGCGGCCCCCGTCCAGATCTATAAGCTAACCGTATAGCATCATGACTGAATCCATATCATTTACATCACATTTTGACACAGGTAAATGGAATCATATTCAAAGGGTGCTTCTCCGTCCGTCCTCTTTCCGTCTGTTTTGCATAAGAGTTCAGGACCCGAGCTGAGTCCTGCATCTCAATGACCCCACAGCTCGCGCTCTCACTTAGCACCCTTTAAACTCCCCATTAAAGACCAAACCTGGTTTTCATCTGGGGCAAGGTGGGGTCCCGGGGCCAGAGAGAGGCCAGCCGGGGCCCGCTCACAAAGCCGAGCGATGTGTCGAGATGGGAATAATTCTGCAGCAGGATATTTGAATGTGAAATGTCGGACTTTATTTGAATAAAGGAATGTCTCTTCTTATAATGTCTTATTCAGGACTAAACCAGGTCTGATCCAAGGACGCCGGGACACCACTGTTTAAAGGCGCACTGTGGAACTTTTCTGCTTGTTTCACCTGCTTGTTTCTATGCTTACGTCATTGCAACACCTGGAATGTTCCACAATGTGACTTTAAACAGCTCTACTTTACATTTATTCAATCACAGGTGGTTTTAGAGCTCAAAAATACCTAGAAAAACAGACGTTCTGACTGTGAGCGGGGTCGCCTCTCCACAGATCTGACCTGGAACTTGGTCTGGTTTGGTCAGAACTGAACCAGGACTAAACCAGGACTGAAACAGGATAATACCAAGACCAGAGCAGGACTAGAACAGGACTGAAACAGGACCAGACCAGAATCAAACCAAGATTATAACACAACTAAATCAGCACTGAACGAGGACTGAACCAAGACTAAACCAGGACTAAACCAGGACTAGACCAAGACCAGACCAGGTCTAAACCAGGACTGAAACAGGATAAGACCAAGACAAGGCCAGGACTGAAACAGAACTGAATCAGGACTAGACCAGAATTAAACTGAGATTATACCAAAACTAAATCAGCACTGAATGAGGACTGAACCAAGACTAAACCAAGACTAAACCAGGACTAAACCAGGACTAAACCAGGACTAAAACAAGACTAGACCAAGACCAGTGTGACTTTAAACAGTTTTACTTTATATTTATTCAATCACAGGTGGTTTTAGAGTTCAAAAATACCTAGAAAAACAGACGTTCTGACTGTGAGCGGGGTCGCCTCTCCACAGATCTGACCTGGAACTTGGTCTGCTTTGGTCTCCATGCAGATAGAAAGGTTTAATGCCATACTGTGGAACATTACAGACAAAGCAGTAACATCTCCACGGAGGAAAGCGTTTGATGGCCCCTCCGCCTCCGGGACGGTGGTCGGTCACATACACTTCCTGACAAAAGTATTAGGATGATGACATAATTAGTGATGCTGGGGTACTGAGCCAACTTTTCAGTGTATCAGGCGTTTAAATGTGGTGTACTTAATACTATTTCATCACATTTATTCAATTATATTATCACACGTTCTCATATTTTCAGATCATTGTGCACAAATCCTTTTGTGGACGAATATTACTCATGTTTTCATAGCATCCTTTCATTATGAAAATAATAGTTTGAACACTCAATTAATAATATTTTAAAATCACCTCATATCATACAGTTCTCGAATCCCCCCATATGAGTGAAAGGACAGACAGAATTTGTAAAGCTGTGATTAAAGGGATACAGTGGTCCTTCGCTCTATTGCGGTTCACTTTTCGCGGATTTTGTTTTTTATTTCAATTTTTTTATAGTGTATGAACATTGTGTTGTGCGTCCTGATTGTCTTCTCCTCCGTGTCTCCTGTACAGTACAGAATGTGTTCAGTTTGACACATTTATATAGATGTTATAGAGGGGGGACCCAGGGGGACTCCGGGAGTCCCGCTGGATGCACGAGGAGCCGAGACATGAGGCACTGGATCTGTAGGAAGTCCAGACCGGGACTAAGACATGAGTACCAGACTGGGACCAAACCGGGACCAGACCGGGACTAGACCAGGACAAAATATGAACTAAACCAGGACTAAACCAGGACTAAACCAGGTCTAAACCAGGATTAAACCACCGCATGCGGCTCTTTGCCTTGTTTTGTGACCACGGCACGCGGGTGCATGTGTCCGCGCGCATGCTTTCCCCCCCCGCTTCACTATTAATACATTTTGTTGAAAATCTACGAAAGTTTGAGTGTTTAAACAAGAGAGAAATGTGAGAAAACGTTAATTCCAGTCTGAGAAAAGTGTATAATGTGTGTGGTGAGGCGTTTACAGCCTTGAAACATGTATAATAATTGTAAAATATATTGTAAAAAATAATTGTAAAAAATATAAAATATAAAGTTGTCCTACTTCACGGATTTCACTTGGTCCGGGTTATTTCTGGAACCTAACGAGGGACCACTGAAGTGCGTTTTTTTTTTTTTTTTTTTTTAAATATTAATCTGCATGGCTTCCCCTTCAACAGTGTCGTGAGATTAACACTGACTTACCCATGACAGCGTGATCTGGTCCCGGTTCTCCTCCGGTAACGTAGCTCGTGAACGTAGTTCCAGTAAGTTCGCGGGGACAGTTAATAAAGCTTGTTTTTCTTCTCAAAACAACATTTGTCCGAAAAGTGATATATTTGCATCCCAAACAGTTGTCCGCTAAAAATCCAGCAGCGTAATTCGCATTCGCATATTTTGTCTTGATTCGTATCACTGCACGCATATTAGCTGTATTAGCCTGTTAACTTTTAGTGGATATGTACAGCGGATGCGGTACGGCGACATCCGCCGTAAACGGATGTTGACAAGTGAACAGGCTAATAGAGCTAACGTGGCCGCAGTGATACGAATCGAGACAAAATATGCGAATGCGAAATATGCTGCTAGATTTTTGGGACGCAAATATATCACCTTTCGGACAAATGTTGTTTTGAGAAGAAAAACAAGCTTTATTAAATGTCCCCGTGAACTTACCGGAACTACGTTTACGAGCTAAACTAAACCAGCACTAAACCAGGACTAAACCAGGACTAAACCAGGACTAAAACAGGACTAAACCAGGACTACAACAGGACTAAACCAGGACTAAACCAGGACTAAACCAGGACAAACAGCGAACTTACCGGAACTATGTTTACGAGCTAGGTTACCGGAGGAGAACCGGGACCAGATCATGCTGTCATGGGTAAGTCAGTGTTACCGCACGACACTGTTGTAGGGGATTCCATACAGATTAACATCAAAAAACCCGAACTATCCCTTTAATATATCAATAAATTGATTTGTTGTCATTACCAATGCGTCTTGTTATCATTTATGAAAGTTCAGAAATACACTGCCTCTCCGTGAACTTACAAAGACGTTCCTGCGCTCGATGAATCTGTACGTGAATCCTCTGGGTAAATATAAGACAATAAAATGCATCAGACCGTCTCATTTCTATTTGAACATTGTATTTGCATCAGAACACGTCTTATTTGTGTAAGTTTATTTATAAAAAGAACGAAGAACGATCAACAAGAACACCATGATTTGTAGAGTTTGATCACCGAAGCTGCTCCAGCCTGACGGATCATTTGAACGACAAACATGTCCGGACTGTGAGGAAAATAATCTTTGTTTGTCTAACTCATCAAAGGCCACTGATATGCCTGATGTCGTTTACGACCATGAGTGATTAAATTGCTTTTTTATGCTGATTCAGTTTGAGACGTGGTGTTGTTAAACTGGACTTTGCCTGTGTTTTGATCATGTTATGTACCACTGTGACACGTTGCCGTCTAAAGTCCAGATGACGATGCATCCTGATAGTGAGTTATTGATCCACTAGTCTGGAGGATAAATACTCTACAGTTCTGTACCTCAGACAGGGAGACGACAGAGATGCTCGAATGCTGTACTGATCATACCTGTGTATCCTGCTGGTCAACATTAAAGTGCCTATACCAACCATCTCCGCTTCCTGCATTCTTCTACGAGGTCGAAAGAGTTTCTCCCCACAATTTGGAGACCCTGACGTGATAGATTTGAACTACGCAGAAAGGACCAGGCCGTCGTCTCCCCCAAAGGCCCCTCGGAGAAACAACGCATCCAGAAGCGCTTCACAAAACGGTATGGCAGTGCCTTTTTCAAAGAATATCTGTCACATTGGCCAAAACCAAAATTATATGTGATGTTTTGTGAGGGACCTTTGTAATAAATTAAGTGGTAATTTTAAAACAATATAAAAATCAGTAATTAAGAAGTCCGTGTTTATACGCCAACACGTGAGAAAAGAAGGAGCGTAGAATCAAAATAATAATGAACGTTTAAGCTTTAAATTTGATAAAGCGTGATTAAAAACAAAGTTATTAATTAAGTTCCGTGTTTATTGCTTTGCACGAGAGAGAAAAAAGCGGATTTTGTAAGAAAAAACACTTTTGTGGTTAAACTTTACACAAAAAGAAAAAACAAAAACTCCTAATTTGAGTTTACAAAAAAAAGGAATTCCAAAAGTAACATTATTGGTGTTTTTGATTGCCTTAAGCTCTCAAAACACCCAAGATGCAGAAGTAACAGTTCGAAGAACAGGATGACGTCACTTGCTTCTGTAAAATTGGCCGAAGGTCAATTGTCCAACTAAACATCATATTTATACCCTGTAATCCGGATGATAAAATTGCCGGACTAAACGCAACTAATACAAATGGACAGACACTCGTAGTATACTCAATCTTATATGGGATGCGCAATTTTGTTTGAAAAATTACGCAGATACTGAAAAAATTAAAAGACGGGTATGACACATTTAGAATTACCTGGGAGATTTGTTTTCTCTTGGTGTAGGTCTGTGTTATGCTCATATTAATTATAGTTGGCATCATATTTATAATGTTGTGCTCGTAGAGGTCAGAAAACATTAGAATCATGTTATTATAACTTAACAAAAACTGCGGTGGGTCCTTGAGATATGATATGTACAGCGATGTATGTAGTGAGGAAGACAGTATAAATAAATTGTTCAAATTGATGGCACTTTGTAAATTTGAATTTTTTATTAAGAAGCACTTGTTTGAGCAAGCATTGAGATGAGAGATGTTTAGAGTTGTTTATGATGGATAAAACCCAGTCTTGATTTGAGTTAAAATATTGGCTATGGTGGTTTATGTAAAGTCTTGTTGAAAGCTTTGTTATAAATGAAATGTGATAGAAGAATGTTGAAAGATAAGAATTATGGCATTTATTGGAGAGATGTTTGTGGAAATTCTGGTTGTGTGAGTGTCATGATCTTTGCTTGGAGACGGCTTGTCCTATAATTTTGTGAAAATTGTCTTGTTTTGGTGAATCTCAATTAAAAGTCTTGCATTGTGTAATTTACTTAAACTAATAAATTCTAAATTTAATACAATTGTAAATATTTTAAATTCAGCTCTCAAAGTTTGCTAGTTTAATTAATTTAATGGGAATAATAAATTCAGTTACGGGTGTTTGTCTATTTTTTGCCTGTGGTCTCTCTGAGGTGAGCGGCAGTGAGCAGAGAGGTCAAGAGGTCACAGGGAAAGATATGTCAGCTCGTAACTTAGCTCTATTAATGTTGTTGTTCTTGTTAATGTTGTAAGAGTTGAGAAAAAGGAATTAGAAAAATTAGGGACAAGGATAGAATAGTGTCAGTCTGTATTTTGAGTGAAGTGGGAATTAAAGAAAGCGCTTTTGTTGCTTCAGGCTCGGAGCGCCTCTGGTCTGTATGTTTGCTCAGTACAAGTTGGTCTACAGCACGGACTAGTTTTGAGTCCGCAGAAAGGAGCAGTGTGAGAATTATTCGTTGCACGGTGCCATCAATGAACGAAATAATAAATAAATAAGAAACAGTTTAAGCTATTGAGACAGCATTGCAATTATTAAAGTAAATATCTTATCGGCAATCAGGCCCTAAAACAATTGAGGAGGTAGATACATTTCAAAATTTAACACAAATAATTGGAGTATAGAGGTTTAAATTGCTCAAAGTTATTTTTAATTTATTACAGTTCATTTTTCGGGTACAATTCAAAAATACAAAAGGTTATATCACCTGTCATATTAAAGGAGGTACTGGACAAACGAATTGCTTTTATAATTAACTTAAGATTGGGAGTTCTTGTTTTATCTAAATTAAATATTAATAAAATAATTATTTTCAAAATTCTACGTTTACTTCTACGCTACTTTTCTCTCTCATTTTGTTGCAGAAGCTTAAACTTAAAAAGCTGCAACCGGGACCGTCCCGCAGACAACGAAACGTGACGAACACATATTTTAATTGAGGGAAAAAAACTGTGCGTAAATAGGTGATTAAAATTTTAAATTAAATATTTTAAACTAATTATAACCTGAAGTCATAATTATCTAAGTCAAATTTCTTCTCCCTTCTAGAAAACTGTCTATAGAACGGAGAAGCCCCCAAGAATTAAATTTTTAGAGCCAAAGGTAGAATTAAAAGTACACAGTACTCAAAATAGCGATACATTCACTAAAAAGCCATAAGTGGACGTTGTGCCCAAAATTAGTATAATAAATAAATAATTCAACTTAAAAAACCCAAATTACCACAAAATGTCCTCACACTTTATCATGGTTGGCCAGTTGACAGAATATTGGTTGAATAAAGCACTCCAGGATGAAGCGGACCCCAAACAAGCCCAAGTAAACCAAACTGAAATCAAAACCCTGATTAAAAAATTCACCAAAAAGAAGATGATCCACGGAGGGGAGGATGCCATAGTCCCAACTGATGAGCAGTGGAAGAACATCAAGGACTATTACAAAGAAAAAAATACAACAATGCAAACTGGAGCCTAAACAAAATGCCATTCTGTATAAAGTGAACTGCCTAAACATACAGAAGATCAAAAATGACTCTAATCGTCAAGCAAAAATACAAAAGCACGAGAAGGAACTCAAGATGGTTAAGAAGCTACAAAAATGGGCAGGAGAGCTGAAAGTCCTACAAGATACCAAAGAACTGTCCTCTATCTTGGTCCTAAAGAAAACCGAAAAAGAAGTGAAAATAAAGGAAGATCCAGTGTTAACTCGTAAACAATTCAGAGACTCTTGTTGTGACACCGAAGATGAAAAAGGGTCTGCTGAGAGAAGAGGAAGGTCACACAGAAGAAGTAGAAGGGCATGGGATGAGGACACTGACAGAGAGATTTCTCTACTTGATAATATGTATCGACCATTACCCGACCCATCTATTGAACAAAGAGATTATTACCACAAGTCACCAAGACCATACTATCCCCCATCCTACACCAGCGGCAAGCTGAGAACCCCTGATACTAAAGCTGCTACATTCTCGAACCCCTCCCATTTTGGAGAAGACTCACTCCCCAGAGCGATACACAAAGTACTGACAGGAGAGTTGCTGCTTGAATCTCTTGAGCCAAACCAAGGAGGGCTTGAAAACAAAATACAAGCAGTGGAAGATGAGTTATATGCATTGTCAAAAATTGTGAACACTGAAATACGAAAACAACACCCTAGTGGTGAAAGACGTCAAAAACAAAAGCTACAAAGAGACTCTGATATTGGAGATGATGAGGAGGAATCCGAAGACGAAGGAAGCCAAGCAGGTGCAGCGTCACAGTGGAAGGAACGAGAGCCAAAAGCAAGTGTGTATCCAGTGAGAACAGATGGTCAAACTGTGGTCTATCAGCCATTTTCAATCAAAGACTGGAGTGCTTTGATGTTGACACTTCCAAGACTTACTAAAGGTGGCTTACCATGGCTAAGAGCTCTTTTCAAACAGACGGCAGGAGACCAACTTTGCTGGGGTGATATTCAGGCTGCTCTGACCAAAGCTGCTGATGAAACCGTTCCCAGAAACCTCAAAAAAGCTATCGAAAGGAGCTTGAGATATGCATTGCGTAATCAAGAAGGCGTATATAGCTATCGTGATGTGTTGGAGAGAGAACTCAGTCAACGCTATCCTTCTGTTGTGACTGAAGAATTGTTGTCAATGCAAATGAAAGACAACGAAGACTACTACAGTTACAAACAGCGTGCTACTAATCTATACCATGATGCCACAGGAGAGCGGATCGATGCCAGAGCAGGAATGTCAGTCATCTATCGCTCAGCTCTGGTGAAAGGTATGCCAAAAGCAGTGCAAGATGCTTTGGACGATGTGATGGGCATATACACTAAATCTGATGATGAGTTCGATGCACACTGCAGCCATCAAATAAACAAGTACCAGAGGGGGAAGAAAGAGATTGAGGAGAAGAAGCAAGAGCTGGAACTGGCCACTGTGAAACTCCAACTGCAGAAATACCAAAATGAACTCAAAGAAGAACAAGCAGCAGGTATTTAAGAAACCATCAATGGACTACTGGAACCAGGATGAAGCTGCCTATGCAGAACCGGATGCTGAAACTGATGAACAACCTGATGACCCCACCCGACCCTCCGCCGTTGGGGCTCCAGAAGGGGAGGAAAAAGGGAGGAGATCGAGGAGAAGGAAAAGGACAGTATAGGCCATATTATGATAATTTGCTAAATTTACAATGTGTAATCTTGACTACGCTGATTATATTATTCTCTGTTATAGTATGGGGATACATTTTACTGACTGAGACTGATCTCGGACGGCTGGCAAATAACACGACAACTACAACGACCACTCACGGCACGACCAACTCAGCCAACCATATGGGTAAGACACAAGGAGCACTAAAAAGGGCAAAAAGGGAACTTTCTAAAAATTTCCAGAATTGAAAAATATTGCTATGAAGGCCAAATATGTAATGTTTTATTCGGACGTATGTGAAATATTGGACTGTATGTCATACATACTTGCTATAGATTATGTTTTTAATACCCAAATTGTTTGTAAAGACACTTGTCTGACCAGAGCTTACTGATACATTAATCTAGTCTAATTAAAACTGAATGAATTAAGTTCTGGCTGAATAAATGAATGATCTAAATTCTAAGCCCTAAGGTGTTGCTCTTTGTGACTTATTCTGCTGTCCGAGTTTTGTACAATGATTTACATGAGATGTTGATAAAGACATTGAGATGTGTTATGCTTTATGAATGCTAAGGTTAAATTGTTATGATTGATTTTATTTGTAGAGGGAGCGTTTTGCCACTCTACTATGTAAGTGTGATCACATGTGTTTATGTGATCAAAGGGAGGAATCTGTGAGGAAAATAATCTTTGTTTGTCTAACTCATCAAAGGCCACTGATATGCCTGATGTCGTTTACGACCATGAGTGATTAAATTGCTTTTTTATGCTGATTCAGTTAGAGACGTGGTGTTGTTAAACTGGACTTTGCCTGTGTTTTGATCATGTTATGTACCACTGTGACACGTTGCCGTCTAAAGTCCAGATGACGATGCATCCTGATAGTGAGTTATTGATCCACTAGTCTGGAGGATAAATACTCTACAGTTCTGTACCTCAGACAGGGAGACGACAGAGATGCTCGAATGCTGTACTGATCATACCTGTGTATCCTGCTGCTCAACATTAAAGTGCCTATACCAACCATCTCCGCTTCCTGCATTCTTCCACGAGGTCGAAAGAGTTTCTCCCCACAGGACAAGTTCCATCGTTACTGGTGATAGAGCGAGTGTGAGCGCACTTCACCAAACCACCAAACCACCAAACCAACGAACCACCGAACCACTGAAGCAACGAACCACTGAAGCAACGAACCACTGAACCAACGAACCACTGAACCACTGAACCACCGAACCACCGAACCACTGAACCAACGAACCACCGAACCACTGAACCAACGAACCACCGAACCAACTAACCACCGAACCAACGAACCACCAAACCACCGAACCACCGAACCAACAAACCACCAAACAAACGAACCAACGAACCAACGAACCAACGAACCACCAAACCACCGAACCACCGAACCAACGAACCACCAAACCACCGAACCAACGAACCACCAAACCAGCGAACCACCGAACCAACGAACCACTGAACCAACAAGGTTCGCAGAATTTGGGAAACGAATGAGCAAAATGACAGCAGAAAAACTGACAAACTCAATCAGAAAGCGGGTTTGTTCGTTCGCTCGATCGTTCATTACAAATCCTGTAATTAATTAGATTATTTTTTTCAATCGCCTGACAGCACTACCATTTATATATATGGTGTGTGATATCTACGTTGAAAATCAGCTGCCTCTCCATGAACTTACAAAGACGTTCCTGCGCTCGATGAATCTGTACATGAATCCTCTGGGTAAATATAAGAGAATAAAATGCATCAGACCGCCTCATTTCTATTCGAACATCGTATTTGCATCAGAACACGTCTTATTTGTGTATGGTTTTCCATCCCAAAGGGGCAGAAGGAGCCGGAGGATGAAGAGGCCGGGCCCTGGATTAATGCAGGACAATGATCACAGTCCGGGGGGTTATTACGGGATGGAGCCCCAGGCGCTGCTCCATCAACAGGCTGCAGGCGCTAACGTCAGGACCGCCACGTGCCACCGGTGTTTCTCCACACTCTACGCTTTAGAGCTGCACTGTGGAACTTTTCTGGTGGAGGCCGGTCTGATGGTCACCTGGAGACGTCATTCCTCTGCCTGGAATGTTCCACACTGTGACTTTAAACACCCCAACTTTACATTTATTCAATCACAGCTGGTTTTAGAGCTCGAAAATACCTAGAAAAACAGACATTCTGACTGTGAGCAGGACTAAACCAGGACTAAACCAGGACTAAAACAGGACTAAAACATGACTAAACTAGGACTACAACAGGACTAAAACAGGACGAAGACATGACTAAACTAGGACTACAACAGGACTAAAACAGGACTAAACTAGGACTACAACAGGACTAAACCAGGACTAAAACAGGACTAAAACATGACTAAACCAGGACTAAACCAGGACTTAACCAGGACTAAAACATGACTAAACTAGGACTACAACAGGACTAAAACAGGAATAAAACATGACTAAACTAGGACTACAACAGGACTAAAACTGGACTAAACGAGGACTACAACAGGACTAAAACAGGAGTAAACCAGAACTATAACAGGACTAAACTAGGACTAACCCAAACATGCACCATAGGTAAAATCCTCCAGCTTAGGGCCTGACCAAGACAACAAAACAAATTATGGGGATGGTCCCCAGGTCAAATGTAGAAACAACTCCTCCTGTGCGAGATCAATAAAGGTCAATCTTCTAATCCTTGACCACTGTAAGGCACTTTGTGCTACAATTTTGTATGAAAAGCGCTTTATAAATATTGTTTGATTTGATTTGATTTGACTAAAACAGGACTAAAACAGGACTAAAACAGGACTAAAACAGGACTAAAATAGGACTAAACCAGGACTAAGCCAGGACTAAAACAGGACTAAAACAGGACTAAAACAGGACTAAAACAGGACTACAACAGGACTAAAACAGGACTAAATCAGGACTAAACCAGGACTACAACAGGACTAAAACAGGACTAAACCAGGACTAAAACTGGACTAAAACCGGACTAAAACAGGACTAAAACAGGACTAAAATAGGACTAAAATAGGACTAAAACAGGACTAAAACAGGACTACAACAGGACTAAAACAGGACTAAAACTGGACTAAAACAGGACTAAAACAGGACTAAACCTGGACTAAACCCGGAATAAACAGGACTGTGGCCATACCTGCTTGTCAAAGCCTGATCTCGTCAGATCTCAGAGTCTCAGGCAGGTCCTGGTTAGTACTCGGGTGGGAGACACTGGGAGTTCCAGGTGCCACAGGGGGGCCCCAGTCACAAAAAACTGTCATTGTGTCCTTAGGCAAGACACTTCACCCACATTGCCTAGTATGAAAATGGAGTGATGATGCAGATTGGCAGCCTCGCTTCCGTCAGTCTGCCCCAGGGCAGCTGTGGCTACAATAGTAGCTTACCACCACCAAGTGTGGAGTGAATGAACAATGAACTGTAAAGCGCTTTGGGTGTCATGAAAGGCGCTATATAAATGCTATTAATTATTATTATTATTAAAACAGGACTACAACAGGACTAAACCAGGACTACAACAGGACTAAACCAGGACTACAACAGGACTAAACCAGGACTACAACAGGACTAAAACAGGACTAAACCAGGACTTAACCAGGACTAAAACAGGACTAAACCAGGACTAAACCAGGACTACAACAGGACTAAAACAGGACTAAACCAGGACTAAACCAGGACTACAACAGGACTAAAACAGGACTAAAACAGAACTAAACCAGGACTAAACCAGGACTACAACAGGACTAAAACAGGACTAAAACAGGACTAAAACAGGACTAAACCAGGACTTAACCAGGACTAAAACAGACATTCTGACGGTGAGCGGGGTCACCTCTCCACAGAGCTGACTGTAACTTTGGTCTCCATGAAGATAGAAAGGTTTAATGCCATACTGTGGAACCTTCCAGACAAAACAATAACATCTCCATGGAGGAAAAAAGCACACAGTAAGATCCCTCCACCATAAAAGTTACACAATGCAGCTTTATTTATTGATAATGACGTGGAAAAGATCGTAATGAGAGATCGAGATTCTGTTGTGTGGCGATTGTGGTTGTAGAAGCGTTTGTTAGTTCAGACATTTGATTATTTTTGTGAAGAATAACAGAAAATGAGTACTAAAAGCCATTTTGTTTTTGAAAACATAGAACAAATAAAATCGAACAAAAAGGTTGAGATTTTTCTTTCTTTCTTTTTTTCCATATGACTCCGTAGCATGTCCGTTGATCATTTACACTAGAACGTAGAAAAGACATTTTTTTTGACAAAGCAAAGGTTGGATACTTTGAATATTTTAGTATAAAATGATTATTATTTTAATAATTTGTTATTTGCATATATGTTTTTCCTTTACTACATAATTCCATATATCTTTCTTGCTTTACTAATTTGATATCAGTCTTCTGTAAGTAAAAATAAGGATGGGGTGTCCGTACTTTTGTCTGGTCGTGTATATATATGACCTTATGAATCACAAATCAGGACCCCTAACCCTACTCTGCAAAGGGTCCCCACAAAGCACACAGCCATGTTTTAGTCGAACAAACCAGAACATGCAGCCAGCCAGAAGAAAAAAATAAATAATCTGCTGTATTGGTAGTATTTCATCCACAAACCACCACAAGATGGACAAAATGGATGGACAAAGTTATATTTGTAGTCTTTTGTCCATATTGCAGTGGTTTGTGGACGAAATCTTCTATATTGGGAGTATTTCGTCCAAAAACCATTGCAAGATGAGCGAAATCTGCTGTATTGGGAGTATTTTGTCCTCCTTGTGGTGGTTTGAGGACGAAATATTCTATATTGGGAGTATTTCTACCACCTTGGAGTAGTTTTTGGATGAAATACTACCAGTATAACAGATTTCATCCATCTTGCAGTGGTTTGTGGCTGAAACCTTCTGTATTGGGAGTATTTCCTCCAAAAACCACTGCAAGATGGACAAAATACATTATATTGGAAGTATTTCGTCCATCTTGCAGTGGTTTGAAGACGAAATCTGTTATATTGATAGTATTTCATCCATCTTGCAGTAGTTTTTGGATAAAATACTACCAATATAGCAGATTTTGTCCACAAACCACTGCAAGATGGACGAAATACTACCAGTATAACAGATTTCATCCATCTTATGATGGTTTGTGGATGAAATCTGTTATATTGGAAGTATTTTGTCCTCCTTGCGGTGTTTTTTGGAGGAAATCTTCTATATTGGGAGTGTTTTGTCCATCTTGCAGTAGTTTTTGGACGAAATACTACCAGTATAACAGATTTCGTCCATCTTGCAGTGGTTGGTGGATGAAATCTTCTGTATTGGGAGTATTTCCTCCAAAACCACTGCAAGATGGACAAAATCTGTTATATTGGAAGTATTTCGTCCATCTTGCAGTGGTTTGAGGATGAAATCTGTTGTATTGAGAGTATTTCCTCTAAAAAACACTGCAAGATGGACGAAATCTGCTATATTGGGAGTGTTTCGTCCATCTTGCGGTAGTTTGTGGGCGAAATATTACCAATACAGCAGATTTTGTCCACAAACCACTGCAAGATGGACGAAATACTACCAGTATAACAGATTTCATCCATCTTGCAGTGGTTTGTCAGCGAAATCGTCTATATTGGGGGTATTTCGTCCATCTTGCGGTGGTTTGTGGATGAAATCTTCTGTATTGGGAGTATTTCGTCCATCTTGCAGTGGTTTTTGGACGAAAATACTTCCAATACAGAAGATTTCGTCCATAAACCACCACAAGATGGACGAAATACTACCAATATAAGCAGTAGTCGAGTTGTAAAATGAAACCAGGGGGGATGGTAAAATTTTTCATTTATGTGACATATTTTCCGGGGGGGGGGGGGGGGGAGAATTAGAAGGTACTTTGTTAAAATGGAAATGCTTATAACAAAAAGTCCATATTATCATTCAATAATCCAATAATGCACAGGATAATATGTTATCACACACACAGTCTTGGTTTAGTCCTGGTTTAGTCCTGGTTTAGTCCTGGTTTAGACCTGGTTTAGACCTGTTTTAGTCCTGGCTTAGTCTTGGTTTAGACCTGGTTTAGTTTTGGTTTAGTCCCGGTTTAGTCCTGGTTTAGACCCGGTTTAGATCTGGTTTAGTCTTGGCTTAGTCCTGGTTTAGACCTGGCTTAGACCTGTTTTAGTCCTGGCTTAGTCTTGGTTTAGACCTGGCTTAGTCTTGGTTTAGACCTGTGTAAAGATCCAGCCTCGGATCTTCACTGTATTCCCCAGAAAGTTCAGCCGGACACGGAGGATCAGGGTTGTTCTCTGTTTATTTTAGCGGAGGATACCACGGAACTTACACAGAGCTGACACACACTGCTGTACACTTGTAAAATAATAATAATAATATATAAAATGACTCCAGCTCAGAGTAGCCACGTACTCGCACACTCGCGCCGGGAGAGCAGGCGGAAGGAAGGAGGCAGAGCGCGAGGGGCCCACACTGACGTCATCATAGGGCGATCATTACACCTGGTTTAGTTTTGGTTTAGTCCCAGTTTAGTCCTGGTTTAGACCCGGTTTAGATCTGGTTTAGTCTTGGCTTAGTCCTAGTTTAGACCTGGTTTAGTCTTGGCTTAGTCCTGGTTTAGACCTGGTTTAGTCCTGGTTTAGACCTGGTTTAGTCCTGGTTTAGTGCCGGGTTAGTCCCGGTTTAATCCTGTTTTAGACCTGGTTTAGTCCTGGTTTAGTCCTGGTTTAGACCTGGTTTAGTCTTGGCTTAGTCTTGGTTTAGTCCTGGTTTAGTCCCAGTTTAATCCTGGTTAAGACCCGGTTTAGTCCTGGTTTAGTCTGGGCTTAGTCCTGGTTTAGACCTGGTTTAGTCCTGGTTTAGTCCTGGTTTAGTTCTAGTTTAGTCCTGGTTTTGTCCTGGTTTAGACCTGGTTTAGTCCTGGTTTAGTCCCGGTTTAGTCCTGGCTTAGTCCCGGTTTAGACCTGGTTTAGTCCTGGCTTAGTCTTGGTTTAGACCTGGTTTAGTTTTGGTTTAGTCCTGGTTTAGTCCTGGTTTAGTCCTGGTTTAGTCCTGGTTTAGTCCTGGCTTAGTCCTGGTTTAGTCCTGCTTAGTTTTGGTCTAGTCCTGGTTTAGTCCTGGTTTAGTCCCAGTTTAGTCCTGGTTTAGACCCGGTTTAGATCTGGTTTAGTCTTGGCTTAGTCCTGGTTTAGTCCTGGTTTAGACCTGGTTTAGTCCTGGTTTAGTGCTGGGTTAGTCCCGGTTTAGTCCTGGTTTAGACCTTGTTTAGTCCTGGTTTAGTCCTGGTTTAGACCTGGTTTAGTCTTGGCTTAGTCTTGGTTTAGTCCTGGTTTAGTCCCAGTTTAGTCCTGGTTTAGACCCTGTTTAGTTCTGGTTTAGTCTTGGCTTAGTCCTGGTTTAGACCTGGTTTAGACCTGGTTTAGTCTTGGTTTAGTCCTGGTTTAGTGCCGAAATAGATGCAGAAATAATCTGATAATATGACACACCCATAAGAACGCGGTCACTACCGATAGTTTGCGTATCCATGTATGCACGTGTCACGGTCTTTAATAATCTGGAGCTCCGGAGAAAAGGACATATCCCGAACTTATCCCGTGTCCCGAGGCGAGAGTTCCTTCTTACGTAGCATTAACGTAGCAAGTTAAGGATTCTTATTCTCTTGGAAATGCCACATAAATATCATGCGGCTCGCTCACAGCTGATCGGCGAACAGGCGCAAACACAACAGCGGTAATCATCATGATTGGCGGGAGCGCGTTCAGTGCGTAATCATGCTGCAACATGATTGGAAGCTGGAGCGCAGTTCGGCCTATGATTGGCTCTTGGCACTGGCTATTTTGACTTAAAGACGAATTTCGCCAAAAGGTGAGGGATTTTCATGCCTGATTGATAAAATGCCACAAGGGATGGAAGAAGGGATGACTGTTTTAGAAGAGGGATGATTTTGACTATTTTTTCCCACAGGGGGGATGCCCCCCCCCCCCCCCCATCCCCCCTTAATTCGAGTACTGAATATAAGAGATTTCATCCATTTTGCGGTGGTTTGTGGACAAAATATTACCAATACAGCAGATTTTGTCCACAAACCACTGCAAGATGGACGAAATACTACCAGTATAACAGATTTCATCCATCTTACAATGGTTTGTGGACAAAATCTGTTATATTGGAAGTATTTTGTCCTCCTTGCGGTAGTTTTTGGACGAAATACTACCAGTATAACAGATTTCGTCCATCTTGCAGTGGTTTGTTGGTGAAATCTTCTGTATTGGGGGTATTTCGTCCATCTTGCAGTGGTTTGAGGACAAAATCTGTTATATTGGGAGTATTTCCTCCAAAAACCACTGCAAGATGGATGAAATCGTCTATATTGGGGGTATTTCGTCCATCTTGCAGTGGTTTGTGGATGAAATCTTCTGTATTGGGAGTGTTTCGTCCATCTTGCGGTGGTTTGTGGAGACGTGGTGGAAGTGGGGCGGGCGTGGGGGGGGGGGGGTTCGGGATGGGGGGGCTGCAGGGGGTTCCCAGAGGGATGCATTAACAAGGCCCATCCAGTTAAATGTAGCCCGCGCATTACCTAATGTAACGGCGTGTGCAGCGCGGAGACAGCACCATCTATTATTGATCAGATACAGGGCTTCACAGGCTCAGACCCGGACTAGGACTCGGCCCGGACTGGGGGAGGATCTGGAGCACCGGTTCAGACCTGGATTCCCGCTCTAGTCCTCATTTAGTCGAGGCGGATTTCCGAACTACAGAAACAACTCAGGAATGTAAGAGACGGACTTTCTTTTTTTCTTCTGGGGAGATTACTGATGACAGAAGTTCAGTCGGACATTAATTACAAAAAAAACAAACAATAAAACAACATGAAATGAGCCTAAAATACAAAATTTTCTAAATATTAAAGCGCACAATTTTCTGATTTCCTCATCACAAACACCTCGAGTTGTGTTTTGTTTTGTTTCATTTACACATCTTTAACGCACAAACCTGCAGATTTGGAGTTCTTTTTTAGTGTTCTTCTCTAAAAAACACTGTTCCACCTTGTGATGTCATCAGGTTGTGATACAGGAAGTGCTCCACCGTGTTTTGAAACTCCACACACCTTCAAAAAATGATCCAGATGATTCATCTGGATCATTTTTTCAGTCCTGGAATTGCAACACACACACACAACACATACACACATACACACAACACACACAACACACACACAGAAAACACACACAACACATACACACACAACGAATACAACACATACACACAACACATACACACACATACACAACATACACACAGAAAACACACACAACACACACAACATACACACAACACATACACACACATACACAACATACACACAGACACACACACACACACATACACAACATACACAACACACAGACACACACAACACATACAACACGCACACAATGCATACACATACAACACACACACACACACACAACACATACACACACAACACTCACACAGAAAACACACACAACACACACAGGCACACACACACACACATACACAACACACACATAGACACACACACAATACATACACATACACAGAACACTCACACAGAAAACACACACAACACACACAGGCACACACACACATACACAACACACACATAGACACACACACACACACACACACATACACAACACACACACAGACACACACACACACAACACACACGTAGACACACACACACATACACAACACATACACAGAACACACACACACAACACACACAACACACATATATACACTACACACTACACATACACAACATACACACATTTACATTTATCAATCAATCTATCTTTATTTATTTTTACAACACCAATGGTGACCAAAGTGCTTCCCAATTAAAGCAGAAAATACAACACACAGACACACAACACACACACAGACACACACAGACACAACACATACATACGCACAACAAACACACACAACACACACACAGACACACACAACACATACACACAACCCACACACACACACACACACACATACACAACACATACACACACACACAGACACACACATACACAACACACACAACACATACACAGCACACACAACACACACACACACACAGACACACACATACACAACATACACACACACACACACAGCACACACAACACATACACAACACACACACACACAACACACACATAACACATATACATACACACATACACACAACAAACACACACACAACACATATACATACATACACACATACACACACACAGAACACACACACATACATTATTTACATTACATTACATACATTACATTATTTTGTTTGTTTTTTTTACATTTAAAGGTCCCATATTGTTGTTTCCTCGTCACAAACACCTCGAGTTGTGTTTTGTTTCATTCACACGTTTAACGCACAAACCTGCAGATTTAGGTGATGTCATGTGGCGATACAGGAAGGTCTCCACTGTGTTTTTAAACTCCACACACTTTCTCTAGAATCATGATCATTTTTTCAGTCGTGGAGTTGCCGATCTCGACTGAACTAAAGGTAAAAGGAGCTGTGAACTTCACCAGGTGGAACAGAGCGTTTGGAGTTTTGGAAGTGTGGACAAACTAATAATAAAGTGTGAACGAAACAAAACACAAAATCCAGGTCTGTTTTTGAGGAGGTAACAACATTAGAACACGACTTAAAGCTCATTTTGCTTTTAAATGAAACGTCTTGGATGTTTTGCTAATTTCTTTAAACCCGAGCCGTAGCGTTTGAGTTTGGTTTGATGTGGAGGGCTCTGTTCTGGTCTTATTTTGCCCGTCGGAGCACATTACGGTGAAGGGAGTGTGTGTGTGTGTGTGTGTGTGTGAGTATGTGTGAAGCCCGTCCACCAGAGGGAGCCTGAATTATTCATGATGTTTTACAGCAGAATACGGTGACAGTAAGCTTTAATTTACCATTTAGTGAGAATAGACAGAGACAGAGCTGTGCTAACGGATCGATGGGAGCCGACACACCACACGCCGGAGCTCATCTGGATGGGTTTAGGCTCGGGTTAAGGGACTTTAGGCTGGTTTGTGGTTGAATTTTCTTTTGACACTTTCATATTCTGGAATGACGATATTACGCTGTTTTCTGATCTCTGTTCTAATGTCGTTTCCAGGGCTGGACTGGGACAAAAAACAGCCCTGGCATTTTTGGCTTAGACCGGCTCCTCATAATTAGCGAAGCACAGCGGACTAATTTATGTTTGTGTTCCCCGAAGCAAAGTATTTCACTATTGTTACGTCTTGGCTGAGGGGAAACCAGGGCGCAACATTTAAAGGAAAAATCCTCAAAGCCACCAGCAAACTCGCAGTAACTACACACAAAAAAAACCTTTTCTCATCGACTTTACATGATTCATGTAGGTCACCTGTTTTGGCTTCAAAACGGTGAATTTCGCTGAAAGGTGAGCGATTTTCATGCCTGTGCATCACCTAAAAGTCCCAGTATTATCCTCACATTACTACCTGCTGACCTGCTGTGCCTGTGCCACACTTCCCTGGTCACTCTGTCCTTCAGGTTTCCTCGGGTCCCCTCGGATCTCCTCGGGTTCTCTCGGGTTCCCTGTCCACAGTCTCTGGCTGCTCCTCTCCCTGTCCACCTTCAGCCTGGGCCAGTTTCAGTGTTGAGCGTGGAAACATGGAGCGGCAGAAAGGGGGTGTGGAGAAGTTACAGGCTAAAAGATTAAAAAATCTCACTATAGATGCTGCAAAATGTTCTAAAATAACAGACATATTCTCTGGAGGGGCTGGAGCCTCCACGTCCTCTGCAGCCCAGGCTGAAGGTGGACAGGGAGAGGAGCAGCCAGAGACTGTGGACAGGGAACCTGGTCTAAACCTGGTCTAAGCCTGGACTAAACCTGGTCTAAACCTGGTCTAAGCTTGGACTAAACTTGGACTAAACCTGGTCTAAACCTGAACTAATCCTGGTGTAAACCTGGACTAAAACTGGACTAAATCTGGACTAAACTTGGACTAAACCTGGTCTAAAACTGGACTAAATCTGGACTAATCTTGGACTAAACTTGGACTAAACCTGGTCTAAAACTGGTTTAAAACTGGACTAAACCTGGACCAAACCTGGTCTAAACCTGTCCTAAGCCTGAACTAAACCTGGACTAAACCTGGTCTAAATCTGGACTAAATCTGGACTAATCTTGGCCTAAACTTGGACTAAACCTGGTCTAAAACTGGTCTAAAACTGGACTAAACCTGGACTAAACCTGGTCTAAATCTGGACTAAATCTGGACAAATCTTGGACTAAACTTGGACTAAACCTGGTCTAAAACTGGTCTAGAACTGGACCAAACCTGGTCTAAACCGGGCCTAAACCTGGATAAACCTGGACTAAACCTGGACTAAACCTGGACTAACCCTGGACTAAACCTGGACTAAACCTGGTCTAAACCTGGCCTAAACCTGAACTAAACCTGGACTAAACCTGGTCTAAATCTGGACTAAATCTGTACTAATCTTGGACTAAACCTGGACCAAACCTGGTCTAAACCTGGACTAACCCTGGACAAAACCTGGACTAACCCTGGACTAACCCCGGACTAAACCTGGACTAACCTGGACTAAACCTGGAGTAACCCTGGACTAAACCAGACCATGCATGTGGAGTTTGCATGCATGGTCTGGGTTCGATCCCCGGGTCGCCTGGGCCTTTCTGTGTGGAGTTTGCATGTTCTCCCCGTGTCTGGGTGGGTTTCCTCCGGGCACTCCGGTTTCCCCCATCAACCCAAAACATGCACCATAGGTACTCCAGCTTAGGTCCTGACCAAACCGAAGCAAGAAGATCATGGAGATGGTCCCCGGGCGCCCTAATGTGTGTGCTGCCCACTGCTCCTAATATATGTATATATATATAGGATGGGTTAAAATGCAGAGAAGAATTTCTCCAGTGTGAGATCAATAAAGTCACTTCTCTCTCTCACTAAACCTGGAGTAACCCTGGACTAACCTGGACTAAACCTGAAACCGAGGGACAGAGTGACCAGGGAAGTGTCTCACAGGCACAGCAGGTCAGCAGTAGTAATGTTAGGATGATACCGGGACTTTTAGGTGATGGACAGGCATGACTTTTGGCGAAAAGGTGCAAGATGCATTTTAAATAAACCATTGAATGTGTAGTTACTGTGAGTTTGCTGGTGGTTTTGGGGATTTTTCCTTTAAATGTTGCGCCCTGGTTTCCCCTCGGCCAAGACGTAACAATAGTAAAATACTTTGCTTCGGGGAACACAAACATAAATTAGTCCGTTGTGCTCTGCTAATTATGAGGGGCCGGTCTAAGACAAAAATGAAAGGACCGTTTTTTTGTCCCAGTCCAGCCCTGGCACATACTGTAGTTATTCGGGTACAAATAAAGGAAAATGACGATTGTAATGTGGGAGTGCTCTGAAGGGGAAGTGTCAAAAACTAAACTGAAAACATGTTAATATGTTATTTTGGATTATGGGCAAAAAACATTTTCAAAACCATAAAAGGAAACATGGTGATCTAAGTATTTTCTGCGTTAACGCTCTTTAAAAGCCCAGCGTCGGCCCGGGCTGGAGCTGGATTAGTCTCGTTGAAAAGCTTGAGTTGTATTGACGTTAGAGGCCTCGGTGATCACAGCTCCTCGCCTCAAAGAACAATTAATGGTGCATGTGATCGATGTCTCGAATCAATGTCCACTCCTCTGTGAAGAAAAAAGGGGGGAAAAAATAAACAAGAGAGGAAATACTTGTGAGTTATGTGTGTTTCAATTGAGCGGATTTGTGAAGATTCGAAAATTACAACAGCTTCACAAAGAATGAGATAATGAGATTGTGTAACTTTTTTTTTCACTGTGGAGATGTTATTGCTTTGTCTCGAATGTTTCGCAGTGTGGCATTAAACCTTTCTATCTTCATGGAGACCAAAACATACCAAGTTACAGGTCAGATCTGTGGAGAGGCGACACCGCTGACAGTCACAATGTTTCTTTTTCTAGGGATTTTTGAGCTGTAAAACCACCTGGGATTGAATAAATGTAAAGTAGAACTGTTTAATGTCACACTGTGGAACATTCCAGGCAGAGCAGTGATGTATCCATAGAAATAATAACATGACGGACCCCAACCAAAAAGTTACACAGTGCAGCTTTAACCCTAGTTGGCGTATGTCTTGTTGGAGATTCAAGGACTTCTTGTTTTACTGATGAGAGAGAAGCCAAATTCGGCACAGTTGGGGTAAACATCGGCGTTTGTTTGATGAATCTTGTGCAGTAATTAACCTTTGACTGGGAAATGACAAAACTATGACTAAAACACTAGGTTTGAAATTTCTCAGGATTGTTGCGTCACAGGTAGAAACTCTATGCAGTTTTTAAGACCATAAATCATCACCATACTCTGAGCTTTTCTCCCATCAAACCCATCACTCCTGCGTGTTTATACTAAAAACATTTGGCCCCAGACTAAGATGGGTGAGTTGAGTTTGCATGTTCTCCTTGTGCCTGGATTCCCGCTCCACTCCAACAAACCCTCATGAACTAAAAGAACACACACTCTGCTTTATTTGGATTATGTGTCTTGGCATCTCGTGTTTTAGAACTTAAAGGAGAATTAACGTTTTTTACAATCTGAGCCTTATTTCGGTAATAAAACAAGTTGTTTTACTCACACATAGCACGTTGGTGTCATTTGGAGCATTTACGGAGATGTTTTAGATTAGCGATCTCCGTAACGTGAGTTCTCGGGGCATATGTTTGCGGTCTCCAAATAACACAAACTTTAGCACTTTTCAAATCATAGAAGCTCAATGTCTTCGTGTACACTTTCGTTTGAGTCAAAGTGGCCTGTAATCCGAGATTTAGCCATAGTTTACATCTTTGTGTTTCATGTTTGGGTCCCGAGAGTGAGAGGGAAATAAGATGTGACTCCGTACATGCGCACTGGCGTCCTCATCTACTCAAAACTATGGATAAATCTCGGATTAGAGGCCACTTTTGACTCAAACGAAAGTGTAGACTAAGACATTGAGCTTCTATGATTTGAAAAGTGCTAAAGAACTCACGTTATGGATATCACTAAACTAAAACATCTCCGGAAATGCTCCAAATGACACCAAAGTGCTATGGGTGAGTAAAACAACTTGTTACTCAGATTGTAAAAAACGTTAATTCTCCTTTAAAAGTGCATTGTGTAACTTTTTTGGTTGAGAAAAGAGGTGCTTGGTCTGGAATGTTTCACAGTATGGCATTAAACCTTTCTATCTTCATGGAGACCAAACCTGATCTCATCACAGGTCAGATCTGTGGAGGTGTCTAGGTATTTTTGAGCTCTAAAACCACCTGTAGTTGAATAAATGTAAAGTAGAGCTGTTTAATGTAACACTGTGGAACATTCCAAGCAGAGCACTGACGTATCCATAGAAACAAGCAGGTGACGGACTCCCAACTTAAAAAGTACATAGCGCACATTTAAGATAATTTCCACGAGTTAAACCAGACCAAACCAGATAATTTTTCATCTTTGGCGCTCATCATACAGGAAAGTATTGTAGGTCTCCCTCTACTGGCAGCAGAGGGAATTACAATGTGGAAAATACACATTTTGTCTTATCGAGGAACATGGGACGACGTTTTTAGTATAAACACGCAGGAGCGATGGGTTTGATGGGAGAAAAGCTCAGAGAATGGTGATGATTTATGGTCTTAAAGGTCCCATGGCATGAAATTTTCACTTTCTGAGGTTTTTGAACGTTAATGTGAGCTCCCCTACCCTGTTTAGGACCCCCCCCCCCCCCCCCATGGTTAAAAGTTGCGAAATGTCTAAACTGAGCATTTGCGATCCTTTTCTGCGTTACAAAAAATCGGAGCTCAAACGGGCGATTTTGAACAAGGCACCTTATTGACATCAGATCGAAAAAAGAAATGCAAATGCAGTTCCACCCCCATCTGTCTGAACTCAGCGTCTCTGTAAATCACGCCCAGAGAGTTTGGACTGCGAATGCGCTAGGCAATGCGAAATGCGTTTTTTTATTTGCCTGGAGGCACGTCCGAGTGTCCTTTATCTGAGCCTCTGGACCTTTGAACAGCAGTAGTTTAATTTTATTTTCTGTGGAAATGTGTTTATTTTTCAATGGAACGCTTCAAATCTCTCCCCCCGTGCAAAAACACGGAAATGGATCAGCTGAGAGCTCTGAGGGAGAGCGGAGAGTTTGGCCACGCCCCCACCCTCTACTATTGGCCAGCTCTTTTCTCCTCATTTGCATTCAAGCAACAACGCCCATTATGACCTGTTCTGAGGGAGAAAAAATACTCTTTCTCATCTTATCTCTGTTTCTCATGCACTGAGTGTTTACCCCAACTGTGCCGAATTTGGTTTCTCTCACGTCAGTAAAAGCAAGAAGAATCTCCAACAAGGCATACATCATCTCGGGTTAAAGGGATAGTGCAGTTTTTTTATGTCCTGAGATTAACACTGACTTACCCTTGACAACGTGATCTGGTCCTGGTTATCCTCCGTAAACGTAGTTCTGGTAAGTTCGCCGGGACAATTTAATAAAGCTTGTTTTTCTTTTCAAAACAACATTTGTCCGAAAAGTGATATATTTGCATCCCAAAAAATTCAGCAGCGTATTTCGCATTCACATATTTTCTCTTGATTCGTATCACTTCACTCACGTTAGCTCTATTAGCCACTTGTAAACATCCGCTTACGGGGGATGTTGCCATACCACATCCGCCGTACACATCCGCTAAAAGTTAACAGGCTAATACAGCTAATATGCGCACAGTGACACGAATCAAGAGGAAATATGCAAATGCGAAATACGCTGCTGAATTTTTCGCGGACAACTGTTTGTGACGCAAATATATCACTTTTCGCACAAATGTTGTTTTGAGAAGAAAAACAAGCTTTATTAACTGTCCCCGCGAACTTACCAGAGCTGCGTTTACGAGCTACGTTACCGGAGGAGAACCGGGACCAGATCACACTGTCATGGGTAAGTCAGTGTTAATCTCACGACACTGTTGAAGGGGACGCCGTACAGATTAACATAAAAAAAAAAATGCACTATCCCTTTAAAGCTGCACTATGTAACTTTTTGGTTTGGGGTCAGTCATGTTCTTGTTTCTATGGATACATCACTGCTCTGCCTGGAATGTTCCACAGTGTGACATTAAGCAACTCTACTTTACATTTATTCAATCACAAGTGGTTTTATAGCTCAAAAATACCTAGAAAAACAAACATTCTGACTGAGCAGGGTCGCCTCTCCAAAGATCTGACCTGTAACTTGGTATATTTTGGTCTCCATGGAGATAGAATGGTTTAATGCCATACTGTGAAACATTCCAGACAAAACTAAGTTACACAATGCACCTTAAAATTAAGTGATGTTGCTTTCATTTTTAAATTTGTTTTTGCACAATTAAAACCTTTTGTTTCAACTGAGATCAGACTTTTACTAACGATGGTGAAGTCCTTGAAGTATCCAATTAAAATAAGCGGTAGTAGACCTCGCTTACCTCACAAGCACACACACACAAGGATGTTTTGGGTGTAATTCCCAGCATGCACCAGGAACTCCTCTCAGCTACAGTTGATCTGAATGCATCAAAAACATACAAACTGACCCAAAAATCAGTAAAAACCGCTCCGCATCTTCTCAGCGCCTGCCTCTTCCACTTCTTCTACTCCTCAGACCAGGAAAATCAATACGGCCGCCCATTGGATGAAACAGGCCCGAACAACCACAACGCAACCTTGGAATTTACCTCGGCATCAAATCGTTTTCCATTTTGTTCAAGTTTGTTGTTCCTTAAGTGCTGCTTGGATGAGGAAAACTCCAAGAGACAACAGCTCCAAACTTCCACCAAGATTTGGAAAACGTCCATCTTCCTGGAGAAAAAATATACAACGAACAAATAAAGTAAAACACAATAAATGAGTTGGAGGAAACAGAAACAGAGTCGTGGAGAAGGTTTTCTTAATAATACCTGGATAATCCCCATCAGCACCTTCACCGGACCGAAGAGGACCTTTGGGGACAGGAGAGGACCTTTGGGAGCAGAAGAGGACCTTTGGGGACAGAAGAGGACCTTTGGGGACAGGAGAGGACCTTTGGGGACAGAAGAGGACCTTTGGGGACAGGAAAGGACCTTTGGGGAAAGAAGAGGACCTTTGGGGACAGAAGAGGACCTTTGGGGACAGGAGAGGACCTTCGGGGACAGGAGAGGACCTTTGAGGACAGAAGATGGCCTTTGGGGACAGAAGAGGACCTTTGGGGACAGAAGAGGACCTTTGGGGAAAGAAGAGGACCTTTGGGGACAGGAGAGGAACTTTGGGGACAGAAGAAACCCTTTGGGGACAGAAGAGGACCTTTGGGGACTGGAAAGGACCTTTGGGGACTGGAGAGGACCTTTGGGGACAGGAGAGGACCGTTGGGAACAGAAGAGGACCTTTGGGGACAGAAGAGGACCTTTGGGGACAGGAGAGGACCTTTGGGGACAGAAGAGGATCTTGGGGGACAGGAAAGGACCTTTGGGAACAGGCTCTGGAAGTCCTTTGTTCCACACACCATACGTCTGTACTATGCATCTTTATATATGATAAAATTCTGCTTTTTTATTATAGTATTGCTGCTGTAAACTGAATTTCCTTTCGGGATCAATAAAGTATTTATTTATCAATTCCACAGTGACTAAACCAAAATAACGGACGTTGGTTAGGATGTCGGTTACGTACTTGAACACCAAAAGATACACAATGTACCTGGATCCAGAACACACACTTCTTCAGGACTTTACAAAGATGTGAGTCTGGAAGTCTGAGTTCAGAAAAGCCTGACTGACAGGTGGATTCAGTGGATAACAAATTACACAAATGTGAATCTACTGACATAATGATTTAAGATGTTTATTCCTGTAGAAATAATCAATATGTGAATGCACTAAAAGTACTGTTACTTCAATAAAACTAAAAATAAAAGTATGCTGTTTCTGTCATCCGGTTTCTCCAGGTCCAGGACAGGTCCAGGTCCAGGACAGGTCTAAGTCCAGGACAGGTCTAGGTCCAGGACAGGTCCAAGTCCAGGACAGGTCCAGGTCCTTGAGAGTTCCTCCCTCATTCCTGTTTTCCTCTTCCTGTGGCTCATTTCCAGATCCCAATCTCCTCCTTCATCCAACGCTTGTGTTTGTTTTCTTCTTTCCCAATTATCTTTCTCTAAACTATCATTATATTTGAAGACCTAAGTACCCACCACAAATGTTGCACAGTGCACCTTTAAACGCCTTCATATGCCTTCATGATGGACCAGTCGGCCTCACTTGCCTTTCCCACACCAAACAAACAAACTATTGACACTTCTCAGTGATGCTGAGGGTGTTCTGCATGTATCTCTACTGGTGGAATTCTCAGCGAGTTCCATGGTGACACAAGCACACATTAACAAACAACGAACAAATGAAAAAGAAAAAAAAAAAAGCCAAAATGGATTCAAAGAGCACACATTCAGGAGCCTGTGATCAGTCCGAGCGTTCATGGTCCTGTTTGATTTTCAACCAAATCACACAAATCACCTCAGATGTTGTAATTCCAGCTAAAACAGTTCTTTCTGGTGTTAAATATAACTCAGATTAAAAGTGCATTGTGTAACTTTTCTTGTGGCCATACCTCCTTGTTAAAGCCTGATCTCGTCAGAGGCTCAGCAGGTCGGGCCTGGTCAGGACTTGGATGGGAGACACTGGGAATTCCAGGTGCCACAGGGGGGCGCCAGGAGCAAAAAACTATTGTTGTGTCCTTAGGCAAGACACTTCACCCACATTGCCGAGTATTTATTTATTTATTTATTGACATTTATTTAACCAGGAAATGTCCCATTGAGATTAAGAACCTCTTTTTCAAGGGAGTCCTGGCCCAGAGGCAGCAGCAAACACAAAACACACTTACATATTTACACAGATAAGACAAAAAAGTTTAAAAACATGATAAAAAACAAGTGCAGATTGTGGAATTGGTCTCAAAAGCTCTCAGTTTGGATTTAAAAGTGCTCAAGGAAATTAAATCAGTTAGTTTCCAGTCTTTCTGTAGCATATTCCATGCAAAAGGTGCAGAGTAAACAAATGCCTTTTTACCCAGTTCTGTACGAGCAAAAGGAACAGAAAGCAACAAATAGTCTTGTGAACGAAGAGAATACGATTCAGCATTTCTCACTATGAAAGTGGAATGTGCGTGAGTGTTGGAGGTGGTCGGAGGGGCTGATGGCGCAGATTGGTAGCCTCGCTTCCGTCAGTCTGCCCCAGGACAGCCATCCATCGCTGAGTGTGGAGTGAATGAAGAATGAACTGTAAAGTGCTTTGGGTCCCTTCAAAAAAGGTCTATAGAAATTCAATGATCAATCAATCAATCAATTCTGGTGGACGGACAGTGCAAAAACGCTTTTCTCCATGGAGATGTTATTGCTTTGTCTGGAATGTTTCACAGTTTGGCATTAAACCTTTCAATCTTCATGGAGACTGGATGTTTTTCTAGGTATTTTTGAGCTATAAAACTATCTGTAAGTGAATAAATATGAGGTAGAGATGTTTAATGTCACACTGTGGAACATTCCAGACAGAGCAATGATGTATCCATTGAAACAAGCAGGTGACGGAGCCCCAACAAAAAAAAATTGCATAGTGCACCTTTAAGTCTAAGTTGACATAAGCTGCACACTTACATTTCCAGTGAATTACAAAATAAATCTGATATGTTTATTGTTACAGATCGATAGGATCTTTTTGGCCAGTCCCACCACCTTTATACCAGCGTAAGCAGCTGCATTTCACTGTATTTCCAAAGAAAACAATGTCCAGTCCAGATCTACTCTTCCTCCATTATCAGCCCTCCTCTTTGTTACCTCCATCACGTCCACTCAGCACCAGCGTTTCTCACACTTCAAAGCTTCACAGATATTGGTTTTCTCCGATGAAAAATGAAATATTCCACACAGCGCGCGCCCTGGTCTGTGGACCGAGGACCTCCCTCCACCTCCTGAACGGCCTCTGAAACACGGCGAGGTGGATTTCAAAACTATTGTTGCCCAAACGATCGAAGCAGGTGAAATATTCAGACCGTGAGCAGCGCCGAGGAGGAAAATAAAGATACATATGGAGGTGGGGATGGGTCAAAGTGTTTTTAACAAACTCTTCATTATGATACATTCAAGAAGCGATGGGAAAAAATAAATGACAAGCAACTGTAAGAATTGTGCTTTATTACAAGTTTGTGTTTGAATTCCTAATCCACCTTGAATGTTCCCTGATAGGTGGGATGAAACATAAAACATAAATAAACATAAATAAATCTCACAAACTTGAATAGTGGTTTCCAAACTGTGGTACAGATAGTCCCAGAGGTACACAAGGAGCGCTGTGGAAAAACAGAATTTGGGGAGATTTTGATGCCACAGTCTAAACACAGGTCCATTCACACTTTGACCACATCAAAATTTGACTAAACTGGAACTAAACCAAGATCTAAACCTGGACTAGACCAGTGTTCAACCAGGAGTACAACAGAACTCCTGGGCCCGAATGAGGACCAAACAAGGACCAGTTTGAAAACACCCTAAATATTACAAATCTGATGCACATGCTCCAGTATAGTGGGAAAAAAAAAAAAAAAAAAGATATTGGATGACATACATTAACCTGGCTCCCAGCAGACTTATGTGTTGGTCTTCACATTCTCAATCTGGAACGGTTCTCAGTGAAAAACACAGAACATCACGGTGAGTATTTGATTCACCAGAATCACCATGTTGTTCTCGTCGAAGCGGAGCAAACCAAAAAAACTTGTTACAAGCACAGACATCTCCATCATGAGCACCTTCTACAGAGGCACCATAAGTCACATCCTCAGCAGCTGCATCACTGTGTGGTATGGCACCTGCACCATGTCCTGCCGGAAAAAGCTACACCGAGTAGTGAGAGCAGCTGAGAGAATCGTGGGTGTCTCTCTCCCCTCCCTGCAGGACATCTACCGCACCCGCCTCACCCGCAAAGCCCTCTGGGTGATCCCACCCACCCATCCAACTGCCTCTTCAGTCTGCTGCCATCAGGAAGGAGACTGAGGAGCCTCAGGGCCAAGACCAGCAGACTGAAAGACAGCTTCATCCACCAAGCTGTCAGGATGCTGAACTCTCTCCCTGTCACACTGCTGCTTAAATGACACTGACTCTGCTGCTTATATGACATTGACACTGCTGCTTAAATGACACTGCTGTTTAAATGACGCTGACACTGCTGCTTAAATGACACTGACACTGTTGCTTAAATGACACTGCTGCTTAAATGACACTGACGCTTAAATGACAATGACACCGCTGCTTAAATGGCACTGACTCTGCTGCTTAAATGACACTGACTCTGCTGCTTAAACGACACTGACATTGCTGCTTAAATGACACTGACACTGCTGCTTAAAAGATACTGCTGCTTAAATGACACTGACATTGCTGCTGAAATGACACTGACACTGCTGATTAAATGACACTGACGCTTAAATGACACATTTGAGCTTTATTCCGCTCCACATTGTGTGTTTTACTTATTTGTATTATACACAAGCCTTTTGTACTTTTGCTACAGGTATATGTGATGTTTTAGTCATGGTATTTATTGTCTTGTTTATCACATGTTTTATGTTCACTGTGGGGCTAGGGGGCGCTGCAATTTCAAATCCTGTGTGTGCAACCTGTACATATGGATTTTGACAATAAAGCTGACTTTGAACTTTGATCTTGTCACCAGCGACGCCATGTTTGTTTTGGTTTGTTTGGGCACTTCACATTTGGCTTCTGCACAAACCTCAGTGCTGTGGCGTGATTGGTCCGCTTGCCCCGTTAACCTCACAGCGGGCGCCAAGATGGATTCTCGTGAGTTTGTGAACTGTGCAAGGTTATTTGTGTGTTGTTCACAAACATTTCTCCAAGTGCGATAGAGGGTCTATGCGACTGGTCATAAAAAGTTGCCGGAGGTGCCCCCGTTTGGGAAAGATTGTAAAAACTAGTTCCACAGACTACAGAAGTTAAGGAGGATCAAAACAGTTAACCAAATTACAGAAGAATTCAGAATCAAAACTTCCATCTCATTCATAGGGTTACTCTGTCACTCATTCAACAATTATCTCTCAGGCTAATTTAAAGTTGGCTAATAGTCCCGGTTAGAGCTGTTCACTTTTACTTTCTCTTGAAGCTGCTCAGTCAAACACAAGACCCCAGGACCTGCCCATTGACTCTAATTAAACTTTGTTAACCTCCCCAAGTCTTCGTTGTTCTCGTTGTTTGAAAAAATGGACATTGGCACGCGCGCTGAATAACGATTTTTCAGTGTCCAACGTTAATTAAACTCAAGGTTAGCTGAAAAGGACAAGAAAAGTGAATCTGGGTGAAAACGGTGGACAGAGGACGGGTCACGCAGGTCGTCTCGGCTGCTAATTTGCTGACATGGGGCCATCGGAGAGGGCTGGCCTATTAATATGATTGTTTCTTGGAGGAGCAAAGTGGGAACAAAAGTAAGTGTGCCCCGTGAATCCTGTAGCCAATTAGTCGTTATTAATAATTAAATGCATTGTAGGCACAGGGCAGCGGCTGCAGATTGAGTTCCTCTCCACCGGCTCGGATTGTTATGACAAGCACTGCCTACATAATGATATTAGATATTAATAATTCAGAGTGGGCAGGTGACAGAGGCAGACAGCCATCACTCCAGCACTGGCCAATTATCAGAGGTCACGAATCAGAAATGGGAGCGGAGATGGCTGCGGGTGGCCAGGTGTGACGCGCATTCAAATGAAGGACGAGACGTGGACGAGATCAGCCGGGTGAGGCCCCAAAAATCAAAATTAAAACTTCAGGAGCATTCCAGTGAAAACAAGTGATTGGTTTGTACTTAAACACAGTAAACCTCAAAAATGGCTGAATCATACTTGTGTTGACGACAGTTGACGATAGTATTAGTAGCATTAGCAGTAGCAGTAGTAGTAGTAGTACCATTAGCAGTGGTAGTTGCATTAGTAGCATTAGCATTAGCAGTAGTAGCAGTAGCAGTAGCAGTAGTAGCAGTAGCAGTAGTAGTAGCAGGGCTCTCAAGTTTTGAGCGGGGTCGTGCGTGAGACTGCGTAATTTCCGAGGAGCGGGGGGGAGGGAAGGGGGGTATGAGTGAACAATTTTTCCTCAATGCGTGAGACTTGAGAGCCCTGGTAGTAGCATTAGCAGTAATAACAGTAGTAGTAGCATTAGCAGTAGTAGTAGTAGTAGCAGTAGTAGTAGTAGCATTAGCAGTAGTAGTAGTAGTAGTTGCACTAGTAGCATTAGCAGTAGTAGTATTAGCAGTAGCAGTAGTAGCAGTAGTAGTAGTAGTAGCATTAGCAGTAATAACAGTAGTAGTAGCATTAGCACTGCAGTAGTAGTAAACCTCAGAAATGGCTGAATCATACTTGTGTTGATGACAGTTGACGATAGTATTAGTAGCATTAGCAGTAGCAGTAGCAGTAGTAGCATTAGCAGTAGTAGTAGCATTAGCAGTAGTAGTAGTAGTAGTAGTAGTAGTAGTAGCAGTAGTAGTAGTAGTAGTAGTAGTAGTGAAAACAAGAGATTGGTTTGTACTTAAACACAGTAAACCTCAGAAATGGCTGAATCATACTTGTATTGACGACAGCTACATCATTTCATTTCATTTCATTTATTGGTTTATTAGGGCAGTGTACAATTACATTAAAGGGATAGTGTGGTTTTTTTTTTAATGTTAATCTCTATGGGTTTCCTTCTAAAAGTTACGTGTGTTGACACCGGCTTACCTCTGACAGTCTCAGCTGATCCCGGTTCGGCTCGCTTTCTGGAGCCCGCGTAAGTAGGTCCGGTAACTTCCCTGGAACATGAAATAAAGCTTGTTTTTCTTCTCAAAACAAAACATTTGTCCGAAAGGTGATATATTTGCGTCCCAAACAGTTGTCCACGAAACATCAACGTATTTAGCGATCGCGTATTGTGTCTGTCGACTCGTATCACTGCGCGCATATTAGCTATATTAGCCTGTTAACCTTTAGCGGAAGTGTACGGCAGATGCGGTCCGCCGTAAGGGGAAGTTTACAAGTGAACAGGCTAATACAGCTAATATGTGCGCAATGATACGAATCCAGACAGACAATACGCGACCGCAATCTACGCTGCTGGATGTTTCGTGGACAACTGTTTGGGATGTAAATATATCACCTTTCTAACAAATGTTTTGTTTTGAGAAGAAAAACAAGCTTTTTTTCATGTTCCAGGGAAGTTACCGGACCTACTTACGTGGGCTCCAGAAAGCGAGCTGAACCGGGATCAGCTGAGACTGTCAGAGGTAAGCCGGTGTCAACACATGTAACTTTTAGAAGGAAACACATACAGATTAACATTAACATTAAAAAAACAAAAATAAAAAAACAAAACGCACTATCTCTTTAAGCCAGTGGCAGAGATGTTTGTACCAGATTGTAGCTCATAGCTAGGGTAAAGCGATACTTCACTGCAGGGTCCTGTACAAACATGGTTGAAGCATTCACATGGAGTTTTCATTAACTGAGACAAAACCAGAAGAAATCTTTTCCATCGACAAAGGGACAGGTTCAGCCTGCAAAACATAATTGTATTTCAGCTAAAATATGGTTTAAAAAAACATGTTTGTCCTGAGTTACTTGACTTCTGTCATTCCAAACCTGAATTTAGCAGCTGGAGCAGTGCTTGATGGATTCTCAGGGGTTTGCATCACGTAGACGAGCTGCACATGGAGACCCCAGGTACAGGTACTGTGAAATACTCTACTTACACCTTATTTAATCCTACCTGCACCTTTGTACATTGTACTTTGTAGTTTTATTACATTATTTTTTTTACCATGTACTATTATTGCTGCTATTAGTACTTCTTGACTATCTTAGTGAGTCAACGGTTCCTTTGATCCTAAGCATTTCGTTGCATTTTTTACCTTGTGTTGATCCTGCATATGACAAATAAACAATCTGAATCTTTATTTATTTTTATTTATTTATTGATTGATTGATTTAAATTAGGACAATGCATATTAATCAACATGTCAGCAGAGAGCTTCAATGTAAATACGCCGGAGTTAGCACAATAGCTAATTTACATCCCTCGTCCTAAGGCAGGTAAGAAAAAAAAAACAACAGATTCACACATAGACATTACACCAAGAGCATGTATGTGCAATAGACCCATCTCAGAGTTTACGCGGCCCCAAAAGTCAGAAGAATCCACATATGTGAGCACGTCTGGTTAATTTTCAACCGATGTTTCAGAGCCGTTTTACAGGCTGAATCGGTGTTTCGGAGCCGTTTTAAAGGCTGAATCGGTATTTCGGAGCCATTTTAAAGGCTGAATCGGTGTTTCGGAGCCATTTTAAAGGCTGAATCGGTGTTTCTGAGCCATTTTAAAGCCTGAATCGGTGTTTCACAGCTGTTTTAAAGGCTGAATCGGTGCCACCGTTCCTGACGTGGGCTGGCAGTGTGTTCCATGTCTGTGAGCCTCTGAAAGACTCCACCATTTGGCCAAATTTAGTCCTACGCCTTTTTATGTTCCAGTCTCCTCTGGTCGATCTTGAATCTTGAATACTTTTATCAGACACCATCAGGCCGGCGCTGCTGCGGGGGAAGCTGGAGGATGCGGGAGTTGATGGACATCTCGCTGCCTGGACCATCGACTACCTCACTGACCGTCCACAGTACGTGCGGCTGCGCGGCTGTGAGTCAGAGGTGGTAGTCTGCAGCACTGGGGCCCCCCAGGGAACTGTCCTCTCACCCTTCCTCTTCACCATATACACCTTCACATACAACATGGACAGCTGCCATCTCCAGAAGTTCTCTGACGACTCGGCCATTGTGGGCTGTGTGTCTGAGGGGACTTTGTGGACTGGTGTGGGCGCAACCACCTGTGCCTTAACACCAGTAAGACAAAGGAGCTGGTGATCGACTTCAGGAGGAGACCACTACCTCACTCACCGGTGAACATCCAGGGGCAGGACATAGAGACTGTGGACAGTTTCAAGTACCTGGGTGTTCACCTCAACAATAAACTGGACTGGTCCCACAACACCGACGCCCTGTACAAGAAGGGCCAAAGTCGCCTCCACCTCCTGAGGAGACTGAGGTCCTTTGGAGTGTGCAGGCCTCTGCTCAAGACCTTTTATGACTCTGTGGTGGCCTCTGCTCTCCTCTACGCTGTCGTCTGCTGGGCCCCGAGCAGCACAGAATGGGACAGAAAAAGACTTAATCAGGACAGGAGGGCCAGCTCTGTCCTGGGCTGTCCTCTGGACTCTGTAGAGGAGGTGGCTGAGAGGAGGGTACTGGCCAAATTCACGTCTATCATGGACGACACCTCTCACCCTCTGCACCGGACTGTAGAGGAGCTGAGCAGCTCCTTCAGCAACCGACTGAGGCACCCCCAGTGCAAGAAGGAGCGCTACCGCAGATCGTTCATCCCCACCGCCATCAGACTGTATAACTCCACTGTATAGTCCTACCTCAATATCGTTTTCCCAATGTGCAATATTGTTGTTTTTTCAATACTCCTATCGTGCAATATTGTTTTTCCAATTTTTCAATACTCTCCCTGTCACTGTTTTTTATTATTATTATTACTGCTATTATTATTATTAGATTTATTACTTATTTTTTAATTATTATTACTACCTATCTTTATGCCATTCTTGCCTGCATGCACTTGTCTTCTTGTTCAAACCGTCCCTACCTGGAGCTACTGTGACAAGTAAATTTCTCCTGTGTGAGATCAATAAAGTCTTATCTTATCTTATCTTATCTTGATGGCAGACTCCAGAGTCTCTGGAGGTAAGAAACATCTGGACACACACCAGATGAGTGTGTTATGTGTTTGGAGCGTAGCTGCACTAAAACTTGTAAAAACCATGATTGGCATTGCACTCAGAGTAGAGTAGGTTCAGTCTCGGATTCACTGATTATTCGAGCTCAATCAGCACCAGGAGCTGCTGAAGATTCTTTCCATGAGTTTTTGAACTTACAAATGTGTTGCTGTGTAAAGTAACAAAAACTGATTGAATAGCTTACAATAAAGTGCAGTTTTGTTCCTGTATTAATGTGCTCCTGGTTTTCAGTTTCAGACTTGGCCACACTGTCAGCATGTTAAACTGTTAGTCTTGTATCAAATAGGCAGAAATGAAGACAATCCAATATGTTATATTTTCAAGAATGAAAAAAGTTTGCATAAATATATAAATATAGTATTTGTTTGGTTATGTAATTGATCCCAATAAAACACACGCCGTAACCCTTGGCCATGGTCTTCATGTATGATTCATGTGAGTGCTTCTAAACCTGTGGGTGAAACAGACAGATCAGGTTTGAGAATAAAACCAATCTTCAGATCCATTTCACCTTCAAGCAGCTGAACAGGAGATTTACTGAGAGCATATGTAGATTATTCTTTTACATTTTATATATAATATTTCATACAGTTACAAAGAAAACATAAAAACTTATAACTTTGCTGGGAACAAAATTAGTTAAACTTTCTTTTGTAAGAATCACTGCGGTCACATGGTAGGATCGGATTGGAATTCTACTCGGTGGGTGGTCTGTCCTATAATCCAAGTGCACATGAAACTCGTGTAATCGGATAATGGTCAGTCACCTGGCCGGCTCCGCTACGCTATGTGGCGCTGTCGTCCAACTACTTCCGGGTGATGGAAACTCAATAAAAACACAACAAACTATGTGGCGGTATACAAAGATGGCGCTCGAGGAGTTTGACGGACTAATACGAGACTAAACCTGGACTAAACCTGGACTAAATCAGTACTAATATGAGACTAAATCTGGACTAAACCTGGACTAAACCTAGACTGAACCTGGACTAAACCTGGACTAAACCTGGACTAAACCTAGACTGAACCTGGGCTAAACGTGGTCTAAACCTGGACCAAACCTGGACTAAATCAGGACTAATATGAGACTAAACCTGGACTAAACCTGAACTAAACCTGATCTAAACCTGGACTAAACCTAGACTGAACCTGGACTAAACCTGGACTAAACCTGGACTAAACCTAGACTGAACCTGGACTAAACCTGGTCTAAACCTGGACTAAATATGAGACTAAACCTGGACTTAACCTGGACTGAACCTGGACTAAACCTAGACCGAACCTGGACTAAACCTGGACTAAACCTAGGCTGAACCTGGACTAAACCTGGACTAAACCTGGACTAAATATGAGACTAAACCTGAACTTAACTTGGACTAAACCTGGACTAAACCTGGACTAAACCCCAACTAAACCTGGACTAAATATGAGACTAAACCTGGACTAAACCTGGACTAAACCTGGACTAAACCCGAACTAAACCTGGACTAAATATGAGACTAAACCTGGACTTAACTTGGACTAAACCTGGACTAAGCCCGAACTAAACCTGGACTAAACCTTGACTGAACCTAGACCAGGCATGGGCAAACTACGGCCTGGGGGCCATATGCAGCCCGTTAAGCTTCTTTATGCGGCCCGCCGAACTTGAAGAAATTATATTAATAATCCTTGTTAATGTTTTAATTTCCCTGCAATTGTGGTGTTTTCCAATAGCTGGCGCACTACGTACACTGACCTTTGTTGAGGTGCGGCGTTTTGCTTCTCGTTTGTGCTTTACTCTTTAACCCCTCAGCCCTCCTGTAAAGATGAGCGGAGCTAAGAAAAGAAAAGTGGACAGAGAATGTCGAGTGTTTAATAAGGAGTGGACAAGTACATATTTTTTCACCAAATACTTATCAGCTGCTGTATGCCTGATATGCCAAGAGACGGTAGCGGTTTTCAAAGAATATAATCAACCGTCACTTTGCCACAAAATATGCCAACTATGCCAGCAAGCAGTCAACAAAAGAACAAAAGAACCTGAAGGAGAACAGAACTTTCAGTGCTTTAAAATAGTAACTGTTAGTAATAAAAAAACTGTATGTTATTAATTACATTTTCTCTGTTTTAAGAGTCATTTCAATAAATAGCAAAATACTGTGGAACTTGAACATTTTGTTGTAATGCTTTTGTTCATTTTTAATTGAAATAAAGCACATGTTTTCTACATATCTCATGTTATTTTTAGAGTTTTTACCAAAAATCCATTAAATCCAGCTGCTCCTGGTCCAGCCCTTCTATCAAATTTTAGAACCCTTTGTGCCCCATGAGTCAAAATGTTTGCCCATCCCTGACCTAGACCGAACCTGGACTAAACCTGGACAAAACCTGGACTAAACCTAGAACAAACCTTGACTAAACCTGGACTAAACCTGGACTAAATCAGGGCTAATATGAGACTAAACCTGGACTAAACCTGAACTAAACCTGGACTAAACCTGGACTAAATCTGTACTAAACCTGGACTTAACCTGGACTAAACCTAGACCAAACCTTGACTAAACCTGGACTAAACCTGGACTAAATCAGGACTAATATGAGACTAAACCTGGACTAAACCTGGACTAAATCAGGACTAATATGAGACTAAACCTGGACTAAACCTGGACTAAACCTGGACTAAACCTGGACTAAACTTGGACTAAATCAGGACTAGACTGAACAAAGGCAATAATTTGTTGGAGATGGAAAAATTAAGCATGATCCAAATTGTGGACCTGCCAACGTTCCCATCAGGTGAGTTTTGGTCCAAAGCACAGCGCTTTACTCAGAAACGCAACAGAAGAACTCGACATGTCACAGTGTGAATACACAGTTCAATTCAATTCAATTTGTCTTTGATTCCCATTGATTAAATCATTAAAAGTGCATTATGGAACTTTTTTTAGGGGGATCTGTGACACGTTTGCTCTGCCTGGAATGTTCATTAAACAGCTCTACCTTACATTTACTAAATTAGAGGTGGTTTTATTGCTCAAAAATACCTAAAAAATACCTAACTGTGAAACAGTTAGCAATAACATCTCCTTGTTTTTAGTTTATAAAGTCTATTTTAACTGTATTTTTAATCACAACAAAATAATATAATGCCTATATGTAATATTACTTTGCTCAAATATACTTGTATACAAATACTATAAGTATATTTGATGATCCCAGGTAAACACAGAACAGATAATCATGTTTACAGCAGCACAGTCTTGGTTTGATTGTTCAGTCATAATTTCATCATTTGCTTCACTCATGTAATGTTAAGTTTTGTATTTATTTTAACGGAATATTAACGTTTTTTACAATCTGAACCTAATTTCGGTAATAAATCCCATTTATTTACTCACCCATATTACTTTAGTGACATTTGGAGCAGTTCCGTAGATTTGGTAGGTTAGGATATCCGGGTAACGTGAGTGCTCGGGGCACAATGTTGCGGTCAACAAATAACACAAACTTTAGCACTTTTCAAATCACAGAAGCTCGCTGTGTCAGCGTAGACTTTAAGTGGAGTCCAAAGCGGCCTGAAACCCGATATCCAGCTATAGTTTCATTTGATGACGTCATCATAGAGGACAGCGCGCATGTGCGAATTCCCCAGTTGATTCGCAGATGAACACCGCTCTGAACTTTTCTGTGTCGAGCGAGACATGGCTGAAGATTCGGACTTTGAGACTGAAGAGGACTTATTTGAGTATGATGTCGGTCCCTATCGTTTTGAGCCTGAGTATATGGATGAGGAGGTATTAGAAAGAAGGAAGGGAGACAGTTTGAGGAGCAGCGCACCAGAGAACAGCCATCAGTATTGCATTACTTCTCAGAATTGTGCGCTGAATCCACTGGCCTTCTTTCTTTTCCTTTGCTGGTAAAAAAATTGTCCTGACTGAAGTGGGTACTGCAAACACGATGGTCCAAACGTCTTACAGCTTTGCCTTTCATGTTTGGGTCCATTCTCAAAGCAAGTAGCTCCGGATTGTGATGAGGAAGCCTGTGAAAGCTCAACTTCGTCCAAGATGTTTTCATGTTCTTAGCTTCTTTCGGACTGTAACTGAGATCTGACAGCTGGGAATTCGCACATGTGCGCTGTCCTCTATGATGATGTCATCAGATGAAACTATAGCTGGATATCGGGTTTCAGGCTGCTTTGGACTCCACTTAAAGTCTACGCTGACACAGCGAGCTTCTGTGATTTGAAAAGTGCTAAAGTTTGTGTTATTTGTTGACCGCAATGTCGATCCCTGAGCACTCGCGTTACCCGGATATCCTAACCTACCAAATCTACGGAACTGCTCCAAATGTCACTAAAGTGATATGGGTGAGTAAATCAACGTGTTTTATTACCGAAATAAGGTTCAGATTGAAAAAAACGTTAATATTTCTTTAATTTCTTTAGATTGGAGCCACTTTTGGCTGTGAGATGCCGACACATCTAGATTCAGCATTTACAGTTTGTAAACATTACCGTACTTTTTGTACTATAGAGCACACCTGACTATAAGCCGCACCAACCAAATTTTAAAAGCAATTCAGATTTGTACGTATATAAGCCGCACCTGACTATAAACCGCAGGTGTCCACATTGTAACTTGAGATATTTACACAGAAAGATGGTACACAAAAGGATTTTTATTTTTATTTTAATTAACGTAAATACCGGTGCTTTTTTCAAACAGTGCCTACGGCAGTAACATGGCAGAAACACGGCAGTAAAACAACCGTAAAATGGCCAGCCTGTAGCCTCTGGAAGCCTTAAAATCAAATTTTAAGTTTAACTTTAAGGGTAAACCCCCTGAACTCAATCTCACGAAACTGTTGATACCTGATGCATGCAGTGGAGCACAGGTTACGCGCTACATTCGCTGTTTTGATAAAGAATTAATCCATACATAAGCCGCACCTGACTATAAGCCACAGGGTCCGAAGTGTGAGAAAAAAGTAGCGGCTTATTGTCGGAAAAGTAGTCTCTTGTCCATATGAATCAGGTGCAGTTATTTGCAGAGGTCGGGTCAGGGGCTGATTCCACATCCTGCAGCTCTTCTGTCACACCACTGAATCACCTCAGACTCAGGGCCAGACGCTCCCTCAGGACCGAGCCCGAGGAGCCTGAGAACAGCTCCACTCAAATAAAAGTCCTCATAAAAGATCAAAAGTTTTCACTTTGCCCGTGTTTCAATGACAAAGTGAACTTTAACAGTCACTGAACAAAAGCAGCAGCTGTATGAACATCAGGTCTAAATAATGTGATGAAAATAAAGTCAGCGTTGAGTGTATTTACTTTGTAAATCCTGATGTAGTTCCCATTCTCTCTCCTGTTTGGTGCATTCTGAACTGTGGAGATTGGTAAAAAATAGAATTGGTCTGTTTTTTGTCTTCGGACGGTGGAGTGGTGGAGCTCTGCTGAAGCACATACGTGTGGAACTGAACTGCTTTGGAGATGTAGACAGATGAATAATAAAGAGTTACTCAAGCATGTGAATGTAACAAAACACAACTCCAGGCGTTTTTGATTAGGTAAAGGATTGTAACGTGGCTTAAAGCTTAAAGAATCTGTTTTACGTCCTACAGTCAGAGCTGACCCCAACACAACGGTGAATAAATCATCCTTTAGTCGACTCCATTCACAGCACAGACCTCCTCAGATGTGCTGATTGACATTTAACCGTGTCGTGTCTTGATCCGACGCTGATCCATAAATGCATGAAACAGCACGAGGGGAGATACGGCACGAGGAGCGGGCCTTTTAATTGTGCCTGTGCATTATTTAGGAGGAGCCGGCCGTTGATTACTGCGCTAAAGGCGGATCACACTGAATGGCATTTATGAGCTACAATCAACCCACAGACGCTCAATAATTGATGACGGTGCAAACCCAAAGTGAGAGCTGGTAAATACAGGTTAGTGTCGGGATGATTGGTGAAGATGGCCCGGGTCTGGTGCATTGTGGGAAAACGGAGTAGACAAAGGAATTCCAGAGTCAGATACTTTTTCTTTAAATCTCGACACTGAGATTCAAATGTGGTTGGACGATGAAGCGTCACGTTTCATATTATGTAACAGTCACAGACTCTAAATGAGGGGTGCTCAACCTTTTTTTTAAACGAGATCTACTTTTGAGGTTGATGGTGTGCCAAGATCTACCAAGAGGGGGGGATTAGTCCAGGTTTAGTCCAAGTCTAGTCCAGGTTTAATCCAGGTTTAATCCAAGTCTAGTCCAGGTTTAATCCAGGTTTAATCCAGGTTTAGTCCAGGTTTAGTCCAAGTCTAGTCCAGGTTTAATCCAGGTTTAGTCCAGATGTAGTCCATGGTTCAGTCCATTGTTTAGTCCATGGTTTAGTCCAGGTTTAGTCCAAGTCTAGTCCAGGTTTAATGCAGGTTTAGTCCAAGTCTAGTCCAGGTTTAATCCAGGTTTAATCCAGGTTTAGTCCAGGTTTAGTCCAAGTCTAGTCCATCTTTAATCCAGGTTTAGTCCAGATGTAGTCCATAGTTTAGTCCATGGTTTAGTCCAAGTCTAGTCCAGGCTTAATCCAGGATTAGTGCAGGTTTAGTCCATGGTTTAGTCCAGGTTTAGGCCAAGTCTAGTCCAGGTTTAATCCAGGTTTAGTCCAGATGTAGTCCATGGTTCAGTCCATGGTTTAGTCCATGGTTTAGTCCAGGTTTAGTCCAAGTCTAGTCCAGGTTTAATCCAGGTTTAGTCCAGGTTTAGTCCAAGTCTAGTCCAGGTTTAATCCAGGTTTAATCCAGGTTTAGTCCAGGTTTAGTCCAAGTCTAGTCCATCTTTAATCCAGGTTTAGTCCAGGTTTAGTCCAAGTCTAGTCCAGGTTTAATCCAGGTTTAATCCAGGTTTAGTCCAGGTTTAGTCCAAGTCTAGTCCAGGTTTAATCCAGGTTTAGTCCAGGTTTAGCCCATGGTTTAGTCCAGGTTTAGTCCAAATCTAGTCCAGGTTTAATCCAGGTTTAGTCCAGATGTAGTCCATGGTTCAGTCCATGGTTTAGGCCATGGTTTAGTCCAGGTTTAGTCCAAGTCTAGTCCAGGTTTAATCCAGGTTTAGTCCAGGTTTAATCCAAGTCTAGTCCAGGTTTAATCCAGGTTTTGTCCAGGTTTAGCCCAAGTCTAGTCCAGGTTTAATCCAGGTTTAGTTCAGGTTTAGTCCAAGTCTAGTCCAGGTTTAATCCAGGTTTAGTCCAGGTTTAGTCCAAGTCTAGTCCATCCATCTTTAATCCAGGTTTAGTCCAGATGTAGTCCATGGTTCAGTCTATGGTTTAGTCCATGGTTTAGTCCAAGTCTAGTCCAGGCTTAATCCAGGATTAGTGCAGGTTTAGTCCATGGTTTAGTCCAGGTTTAGGCCAAGTCTAGTCCAGGTTTAATCCAGGTTTAGTCCAGATGTAGTCCATGGTTCAGTCCATGGTTTAGTCCATGGTTTAGTCCAGGTTTAGTCCAAGTCTAGTCCAGGTTTAATCCAGGTTTAGTCCAGGTTTAGTCCAAGTCTAGTCCAGGTTTAATCCAGGTTTAATCCAGGTTTAGTCCAGGTTTAGTCCAAGTCTAGTCCAGGTTTAATCCAGGTTTAGTCCAGGTTTAGTCCAAGTCTAGTCCAGGTTTAATCCAGGTTTAATCCAGGTTTAGTCCAGGTTTAGCCCATGGTTTAGTCCAGGTTTAGTCCAAATCTAGTCCAGGTTTAATCCAGGTTTAGTCCAGATGTAGTCCATGGTTCAGTCCATGGTTTAGGCCATGGTTTAGTCCAGGTTTAGTCCAAGTCTAGTCCAGGTTTAATCCAGGTTTAGTCCAGGTTTAATCCAAGTCTAGTCCAGGTTTAATCCAGGTTTTGTCCAGGTTTAGCCCAAGTCTAGTCCAGGTTTAATCCAGGTTTAGTTCAGGTTTAGTCCAAGTCTAGTCCAGGTTTAATCCAGGTTTAGTCCAGGTTTAGTCCAAGTCTAGTCCATCCATCTTTAATCCAGGTTTAGTCCAGATGTAGTCCATGGTTCAGTCTATGGTTTAGTCCATGGTTTAGTCCAAGTCTAGTCCAGGTTTAATCCAGGTTTTGTCCATGTTTAGTCCAAGTCTAGTCCAGGTTTAATCCAGGATTAGTGCAGGTTTAGTCCATGGTTTAGTCCAGGTTTAGTCCAAGTCTAGTCCAGGTTTAATCCAGGTTTAGTCCAGGTTTAGTCCAAGTCTAGTCCAGGTTTAATCCAGGTTTAATCCAGGTTTAGTCCAGGTTTAGTCCATGGTTTAGTTCAGGTTTAGTCCAAGTCTAGTCCAGGTTTAATCCAGGTTTAGTCCAGATGTAGTCCATGGTTCAGTCCATGGTTTAGGCCATGGTTTAGTCCAGGTTTAATCCAGGTCTAGTCCAGGTTTAATCCAGGTTTAGTCCAGATGTAGTCCATGGTTCAGTCCATGATTTAGTCCATGGTTTAGTCCAGGTGTAGTCCAAGTCTAGTCCAGGTTTAATCCAGGTTTAGTCCAGGTTTAGTCCAAGTCTAGTCCAGGTTTAATCCAGGTTTAATCCAGGTTTAGTCCAGGTTTAGTCCATGGTTTAGTTCAGGTTTAGTCCAAGTCTAGTCCAGGTTTAATCCAGGTTTAGTCCAGATGTAGTCCATGGTTCAGTCCATGGTTTAGGCCATGGTTTAGGCCAGGTTTAATCCAGGTCTAGTCCAGGTTTAATCCAGGTTTAGTCCAGATGTAGTCCATGGTTCAGTCCATGGTTTAGTCCATGGTTTAGTCCAGGTGTAGTCCAAGTCTAGTCCAGGTTTAATCCAGGTTTAGTCCAGGTTTAGTCCAAGTCTAGTCCAGGTTTAATCCAGGTTTAGTCCAGATGTAGTCCATGGTTCAGTCCATGGTTTAGGCCATGGTTTAGTCCAGGTTTAATCCAGGTTTAGTCCAGGTTTAGTCCAAGTCTAGTCCAGGTTTAATCCAGGTTTAGTCCAGGTTTAGTCCAAGTCTAGTCCAGGTTTAATCCAGGTTTAATCCAGGTTTAGTCCAGGTTTAGTCCATGGTTTAGTTCAGGTTTAGTCCAAGTCTAGTCCAGGTTTAATCCAGGTTTAGTCCAGATGTAGTCCATGGTTCAGTCCATGGTTTAGGCCATGGTTTAGGCCAGGTTTAATCCAGGTCTAGTCCAGGTTTAATCCAGGTTTAGTCCAGATGTAGTCCATGGTTCAGTCCATGGTTTAGTCCATGGTTTAGTCCAGGTGTAGTCCAAGTCTAGTCCAGGTTTAATCCAGGTTTAGTCCAGGTTTAGTCCAAGTCTAGTCCAGGTTTAATCCAGGTTTAGTCCAGATGTAGTCCATGGTTCAGTCCATGGTTTAGGCCATGGTTTAGTCCAGGTTTAATCCAGGTTTAGTCCAGGTTTAGTCCAAGTCTAGTCCAGGTTTAATCCAGGTTTAGTCCAGGTTTAGTCCAAGTCTAGTCCAGGTTTAATCCAGGTTTAGTCCATGTTTAGTCCAAGTCTAGTCCAGGTTTACTCCAGGTTTAGTCCAGATGTAGTCCAGGTCTAGTCCAGGTTTAGACCAACCTGGGCGTGTTTCCTCCAGCGAGAGTGGTACAAGTCGGCGCTCACAAATGTACACAAACGTTCTTCTCGTCATGCAAATATAGTATATGAACTCCGTGTCAGTGAAGCGGCGAAGCACGTAGCAATCCCACCACTCTTGTCTGTGACTCCGCACCAACACGTTAATTTCTACGGACGTCACTGCTGCTGCCCCACAAAACGCTGTGGCAAAAAACCTTCTCCTTCTCCGTCTCCTCCTTAAAACAAATAAGCTGTACATGTTCTGGCTCCGGTACGACAGCAACTTTAGGCAAGTTCTGTAAACACTGAGCACGCTCGCTGAGTGTGACGTCATCGTGTCCTCCAAGGCGCATGCGGGACACTTTTGGGGCATTTAAAGTTCACGCTGGAGATCACATACAAGTCTCATTTAATTGGAAATGTGAACGATCTCGCAAAAAAATCGGAATTGAGCTTTAAGCCCTGCAGTCTGAACGTATCCATACGCGATGGACTGACACTCTGCCTGCGATCGACTGGTTGCTCTAAATGGACAGAGCAAAACAATGAGCATGGGCACGCTACTGGATCCATCGACTCTGGCTCCAGTTCATTTTACATTGACAAATTAACACTTGTCTTTGTATCTGCTGCAGTGAGCCTCATCATTTTGGTCTTAAAATGTTCATATTAACCTTCTGATTCCTAATGTGGAACTCGGCTCCAAATTCGCCCCTATACCTGCTGTCGTTTTTATTTTTTTCAGTTAACAAAAATATTTTTTCAATTTTAGTTTTCATTTTTTTGTTTGTTTTCTTTAACTATAATAAACTTGGTGAGACACCGAGGGCATGTGAACAAGATACACAGTGAGTCACAGAGTCTGAACGTGTAAAAACTGAACTTTAAACAAGTTCTAACTTAAGGTTCTGTACTTTACAAGCCTTTAGGGTGTCTTACTCCCAATTCTAACCGAGTGGAGTGTGTTTGTTTTCTTGGAAACTCATCCCGGAACTGATCTTGGAGTTGTATGCTGATGATGATGATGGCGAGCCAGACCCAGTGAGAACTCCTGAAGAATTCTGGAGCAGTGTGGCCAGCTGCTTAGATTTCTGAAAAACATCTTCAGACCTCACCACTTCTTCAAATCGTTGGATCCCAGATAAGAAACAACCAAAACACTTTGTTCCAACCGGACACATTTTGGAAAAAGATGTTTTCTAACAATCTCTGATCCTGCAAGTTCTGCACCTCAGGACCAAGCACTGAGAGATATTTCTGCCTTTTATTTTTATTTTATTTTCCAAAGACCTCAGCAACCAGGCCTGGACTGGTAATCAGGCATACCGGGCATTTTCCCCGTCGGCAGACAGTCCTAAGGGCTGATGCTGTTTGTTTTGTTTTTTTACTTAGAGAGATAAGATAAGAGATAAGATAAGACTTTATTGATCTCACACAGGAGAAATTTACTTGCCACAGTAGCTCCAGGACAGTTTGAACAAGAAAGGAAAGTGCATGCAGGCAATGATGGGATAAAGTAAGTAATAATAAAAATGGTAATAATAATAATCATAATAATCATAATAATCATAATAATAACAATACAAGCATCAACAAGGAGAGCATGGAAAAGAAAATATTGCAAGTCTGGACTATATAGTAGAGTTGTACAGTCTGATGGCGGTGGAGATGAAGGAGTAGAAGGAGTAGCGCTCCTTCTTGCACTGGGGGTGCCTCAGTCGGCTGCTAAAGGAGCTGCTCAGCTCCTCTACAGTCCGGTGCAGAGGGTGAGAGGTGTCGTCCATGATGGACATGAATTTGTCCAGCGCCCTCCTCTCAGCTACCTCCCGGCACCTCCTCTACAGAGTCCAGAGGACAGCCCAGGACACAGCTGGCCCTCCTGACCAGCTCAGGAGCAGTTCACAGTTTAGAGGAGGCGTCCTATTGGTCGAAGCTTACGAGAGCGGTCCCTCCCATATACTTTTAGGTATATGCACAGGCATGAAAATCATTCACCTTTTGGTGAAATTTGAAGCCAAAACAGGTGACCTACGTGAATCGTGTAGATTCGATGAGAAAAGTTTTTTGTGTGTGTGTATGAGATGCATTTTAAATAAACTGTTGAATGTGTAGTTACTGTGAGTTTGCTGGAGGTTTTGGGGATTTTTCCTTTAAATGTTGCGCCCTGGTTTCCCCTCGGCCAAGACGTAACAATAGTAAAATACTTTGCTTCGGGGAACAGAAACATAAATTAGTCCGTTGTGCTCCGCTAATTATGAGGGGCCGGTCTAAGACAAAAATGCCAGGGCCGTTTTTTTTGTCCCAGTCCAGCCCTGTTAAAACTATTTCCATTTGCATTGGTTTATTGAGTCATATTGTTAAATTGTGTTACACCTGCTGGATGTTCAACTTTAAATTCTCTTTCATTGATACTCGTCCATAACCAAGACTACAGCCCGAGCTCACGAGGAATAACTCTGCAAACTGTTTATAATGAACTAGATCTGGTTTTCAGCAAAAATCAAGCGCAGCCGTCTGAGTATGAAGAATTTATAAGAGAAAGAGGCGCGAGAGGAGAATGTTTACAGTGTTTTGTCTCTGAGGTGACAGTGATCACCCCTCCGCCCGATACGTTCAATACAGTCAGTGATATGTTTGTTTTATGTGACGCGCATTAAAAAAAGAATAGGCCCTTATGAGATATTCAGAGAGGCAGTGTCTGGAGCACAAAGTGGAGCCTATGATTCATTAATGGAGCTTTGAATAACTCAGTGTTGTGTGAGATGATACAGACTTCCCGTTTGCAGAGTCACAACTGCATGAATGAAGATTTTTAACTATTCACCAGTGTCATTTTATGGAAGCTTTGATATGTTTCATTCTTTGGCTTTTAACGGAGCTGCATGTGAGATTTTCATTGGAAATTTCATCAGCAATCAGATATTATTGTTCCCTGAAAAGAGGTAAACATGTTTTGTTTTTTTTATTGATTTTGCAGTGGGAAGGTTTACATAATATCTCTATGGTGCAAAGTTCTGGACTTACTTTGGTGACACAATGCAGACATTTGCAAATGCAGTCAAAAAAAAGTTTTAAGATCATCTGACAACTGAAGAAAAGATACAACATGGATTTAAACAGCAGGATTTTGGGAACATTAGAGGATCACAGTCAATACTGTGATATCAATTTTTGGTCATACCACCTAGCTTTAGCTAGCGGTTATAGGAGCAAATTTGTAACTGAGTTCCCTGTTGGACCTAACCTGGAAAATCCCAGGCTGCTTTGCACGATCTGAAAGACAGCCTGGCAACGAGGCTGAGCAATGGATCCTGAATGGGGGAGCCAGTCAGAGAGCGGGAAGGGGTGGAAAGACGGTGACGCGTACTACGCAACAAACAGAAGCAGGTCCACCTTCTCTCATATTTATCTTACACAAACGGCAGTAATTGTTCGGTGCCATTGTTTAATCGTATTTTTGTTTTGCCTTCTGTTTTCGCGGAGATTGGGGAAAATGGCGGCGTTTCCTTCTCTTCTCCCCAGTTGTCGCTCTAACTACGTCATCGTCATGTTGAGTACACTGATTGGCTATGGGCTACATATACGCCAAATGATAAACATTCGTAACGCCCAATAAACGGCCGTTGGCAATCGTAAAACACACCTCCGCTAAGAGATATTCAGTAGGTGCTCCCAGACCATATCTCACTTGTGATATGGTCAGGTGTAAACCAGGCAAAGTTGGACCCTGGTGGCGAGCGGGTTTTCTATGTCCTTGTATATTTATTAGGGCTGTCAGTTTAACGCGTTAATTAGATTAATTAATTACACTGCAAATTAACACGTTATAAAAATTAACGCAATTAATTATGAGCGGCAAGTCAATGCGCGCGCATTTTAAATTTGGCGTGCGGCGAGCAAATCGCTGCCAGGGCCTTTGAACGGCAAGTTTATTTATAAAAAGAACAAAGACGTGATTTGGAGCTTTTGTCAAAAAGAATTTTCCGATCACTGAAGCTGCTCCAGCCTGACGGATCATTTGAACGATAAACACGTCCGGACAAGTTCCATCGTTACCAGTGATAGTGCACACTTCACCAAACCACCAAAACAACAAACCAACAAACCAACAAACCAACAAACCACGCTTGCAGAATTTGGAAAATGAACAAGCAATGCAACCACTTGAAAACTGAAAAACTCAATCACAAAGTGGGTTCGTTCATTCGCTCACTCACTCACAATCTCTCTCTCACACTCTTAAAAGGTGATTAATTTGATTAATTAATTTCAAATCCTGTAATTAATTAGATAAATTTTTTTAATCACCTGACAGCACTAATATTTACAGTCAGTGGCTGTGATTGTAAACCTTTTTAAACCAGTCAGAGCGCACACTACATTTCCTTTAATGCGCCATAAGCTCAGTCTGTGTACATCTACGCTTTATTTTTATTCATTTGATTATGTTTTTTTCTCTAACCCGGGCAGGGCAGAGGATTGTTTGTATCTCTGTATTTGTGCAACACTTTGAAATCACGTCATGTTGTTAAAATGTGCAGAATAAATGAATGATTGGAGAGGAAGCTGCAGACCCCAGGTGCCTTATTATGTCCCATTAATTTGACAAACTGGTTGTGTTTCCATTACAGCGCTGCAGGACGCCTGGAGTTTAAAATTCAGCTTGAGGTCACAAGTTTATATGGTGGAATTTACCTTGTTCATGGTTGATATCTGTAATTACAAACCTCACTATACAGCTCTGGAAAAAAAATAAAAGACCACTGCAAAATTATCAGTTTTTCTGATTTTACTACTGATTTACTACATTTTTGTTTGAGTCTATAAACTACTGACAACATTTCCCCCAAATTACAAATAAAAATATTATCATTTAGAGCATTTATGTGCAGAAAATGACAAATGGTCAAAATAAGAAAAAAGATCCATGTTTTCAGAGCTCAAACAATGCAAAGAAACAAGATCAAATTCATTTTAAAACAACATAATACTAATGTTTACACTTAAGAAGAGTTCACAAATCAATATTTGGTGCAATAACCCTTATTTTTAATCACAGCTTTCATGCGTCTTGGCCTCCACAAGTCTTTCACATTGTTCTTGGGTCCTAGTTTAGACCTGGTTTAGTCTTGGTTCAGATCTGGTTTAATCCTAGTTTAGTCCTGGCTTAGTCCTATTTTTAACCTGGTTTAGTCCTGGTTCATCCCTGGTTTAGGGTTCAGATCTGGTTTAGTCCTAGTTAGTCCTAGTTTAGACCTGCTTTAGTCTTGGTTCAGACCTGGTTTAGTTCTAGTTTAATCCTGGTTTAGTCTTGGTTCAGACCGGGTTTAGTCCTAGTTTAGACCTGCTTTAGTCTCGGTTCAGACCTGGTTTAGTCCTAGTTTAGTCCTGCTTTAGTCTTGGTTCAGACCTGGTTTAGTTCTAGTTTAGACCTGGTTTAGTCTTGGTTCAGACCTGGTTTAGTCTTGGTTCAGACCTACTTTAGTCTTGGTTCAGACCGGGTTTAGTTCTAGTTTAGACCTGCTTTAGTCTTGGTTGAGACCTGGTTTAGTCCTAGTTTAGACCTGGTCTAGTCCTGGTTCAGACCTGGTTTAGTCCTAGTTTAGACCTGGTTTAGTCTTGGTTCAGACCTGGTTTAGTCCTAGTTTAGACCTGCTTTAGTCTTGGTTCAGACCTGGTTTAGTCCTAGTTTAGACCTGGTTTAGTCCTGGTTCAGACCTGGTTTAGTCTTGGTTCAGACCTGGTTTAGTCCTGGTTCAGACCTGGTTTAGTCCCAGTCTTTCACATTGTTCTTTGGTGACTTTATTCCACTCCTGCTGCAAGAACTGAAGTAGCTCAGCTTTGTGTTTGTGTTGAATTCTACAGACGTTGGAATGGAATGGCTGTAAAACATGTAGAGATGCAGATTTCACAACAAAGCAAGTTGTATGATACAAAAAAAATACACGCAAAGCTGAAACAAAACGTGAGAATGTGGTTCATTGTTCAACCTAAGGAGGAACAAGTACGAACAGCTGACCTTCAACTGCCGAGCTCAGGGCCCATCGAGGTTGGCTGCAGAGGGTTTGTGGGCCACTCGCTCCACGGAGCCCTCGGTGCATTGGGAATAGCGGGAACAGCACGGTGCAGAGCCATCAAAGATACCACTAAAGCAGCCGAGAAAGCCTTGAGATGGCTCTGGATCCGGAGAGGGGAACCATGGGGCACGCGAGTGCTACCTGAACACAAGTAACAACCTGAACCTTCAAGAACATTCTGAAACATTGGAAAACATTACCTGCTCATGTCAGGAACTGTGGGTCCTTCTCAACCTTCAAGAACACTCTGAAACATTGGTTCAAAATAATCAAACATGCTCTCACAGGTAGATGTTTGTTTGTCTGTTTATTTGTTTGTCCGTTTGTTTGTTCATCTGTTTATTTGTCCGTCCGTTTGTTTGTCCGTCTGTTTATTTGTTTGTCCGTTTGTTTGTTCATCTGTTTGTTTGTTCGTCCGTTTGTTTGTTTGTTCGTCCATTTGTTTGTTTGTTCGTCTGTTTGTTTGTTTATCTGTTTGTCCGCCTGTTTGTTTGTTGTTTTTTTGTTGTTGTTGTTGGTTTTTTTTCCCCTCTAGCTGAGTGGCTAGCACTCATGCTTCACAGCAAGAAAGTTCGGGTCACCCGGGCCTGTCTGTGTGGAGTTTGCATGTTCTCCCCGTGTCTGGGTGGGTTTCCTCCGGGTACTCCGGTTTCCCCCACCAACCAAAACATGCTCCAGGTAAAATCCTCCAGCTGAGGTCCTGACCAAACCTAAATAACAAAATCATGGGGATGGTCCCCGGGTCAAATATAGAAACAATTTCTCCTGTGTGAGATCAATAAAAGTCCTCCTTAACACTGTAAGGCGCTTTGTGTTACATTTTTGTATGAAAAGCGCTTTATAAATAATGTTTGATTGATTGATTTGATTGATAAACTCAGAGAATGGTCTGTTGTGGTGAACTTGCTGCAATTCTGTCTCTTCTGTGTGTTCCTCTAAATGTTCTTCTGTTCTCACCTGCCTTAGGACAACGGATGTAAAGTAGCTGTTTGTGCTAATTCCAGCATATTTACATTGATGCTGTTTGTCGTCGTGTTGATTAATATGCATTGTCCTAATTAAAATAAATAAATAAAAATCTACAATACGCTTTGCCCTTGATGCTTACAATAAAACATGAATAAAACCGTTTTTCTTTATGGGAGAACTTCTGCCTTTTTCTGCCGGTCTTTGGAGGCTCGTTCTCCCACATTAAAATTGTGCGTTGGAGAGTGTTGTCCGAACGAGCGGCTTTCATCCTCAGGCAAAATACAACATGTCCGCCGGCTCCGAGGTTGCATAAGTCTGTTGTTATGAAACAGTCCAGGGAATCCACTTCAAGCTCATCTCCAAAGTTCAGACCTAAAGATTCTGACAACATCTTAAGCATGTACGAGACATCTGGAGCTGCAGCGCTTTGCATTAACATGTAAAGATTCCACTTTAAGCAATTTAAAGTCCAATATTACACAAAATTGACTCTTGTGCGCTTTAAGTCATACTCTAATGTTGTTTCCTCCTCAAAAACACACCTGGAGTTTCATTAACATGTTTCAGTAACTCTTTATTATTCGTCTGTCTCTCCAAAGCTCAAAATGCTGTGTTCCACCTTGTGATGTCATGAAGCGGTAGTTTTCAAGTGAACAGCTACATTTCCCACCCACCATCCAACTGCCTCTTCAGTCTGCTGCCATCACGAAGGAGACTGAGGAGCCTCAGGGCCAAGACCAGCAGATTGAAAGACAGCTTCATCCACCAAGCTGTCAGGATGCTCAACTCTCTCCCAATCACATTGCTGCTTAAACGACACTGACACTGCTGCTTAAATGACACATACACTGCTGCTTAAATGACACTGACACTGCTACTTAAATAACACTGACACTGCTGCTTAAATGGCACGGACTGCTGCTTAAATGACACTGACACTGCTGCTTAAATCACACCGGCACTGCTTCTTAAATGACACTGAAATGACACTGCTGCTTAAATGACACTGAAATGACACTGACACTCCTGCTTAAATGACACTAACTGCTGCTTAAATGACATCGACACTGCTGCTTAAATGACACTGACACTGTTGCTTAAATTACACTGAAATTACACTGCTGCTTAAATGACACATTTGAGCTTTATTCCGCTCCACATTGTGTGTTTTACTTATTTGTATTATACACAAGCCTTTTGTACTTTTGCTACGGGTATATGTGATGTTTTAGTCATGGTGTTTATTGTCTTGTTTATCACATGTTTTATGTTCACTGTGGGCCTAGGGGGCGTTGCAATTTCAAATACTGTGTGTGCAACCTGTACATATGGTTTTTGACAATAAAGATGACTTTGAACTTTGAACTTTTGTTTTTACTTTTAGTTCAGAGATTGAAATACATTTCTAATAATAATAATAATAATAATAATAATAATAATGTATTTTATTTAAAAGCGCCTTTCAGAACACCCAAGGACACTGCACAAGGTTAAAATGAATAAAAAGCACAAACAAACAATACAATAAAACATATAAAACAAGATAAAAACAAAATCAGAGTGGAGTGATTGGCTATGAGAGGTAGGACAGTCTGAACAGGTGGGTTTTGAGTCTGGATTTAAAGAGTGGGAGAGAGTCTATATTCCGGAGGTCAGGAGGGAGAGAGTTCCAGAGCTGATCTGCTCCCCATGGTGACGAGACGGGCAGAGGGGACAGAGAGCTGAAGAGAGGAGGAAGAGCGGAGGGTGCGGGATGGAGTGGTGATGTGGACGAGGTCAGATATGTATGGTGGGGCTAGGTTGTGTAATGCTTTGAATGTGGTAATGAGTATTTTGAAGTGAATTCGCTGTTTTATGGGGAGCCAGTGGAGTTGTTGTAGTACGGGGGTGATGTGATGGATAGTGGGGGTCCGAGTGATGATCCGGGCTGCAGAGTTCTGTAGGAGCTGCAGTTTCTGAAGGGATTACAGGGGGTTACAGGGGGTTACAGTAATCGATGCGGGAGGTGACAAGGCTGTGGTGTGAGGAGTGAGGGAGGGGGGGAGACGAGAGATGTTGCGTAAGTGGAAGTATGCAGACCGGGTGACATTATTGATGTGAGAGTGAAATGAAAGTGTGCTGTCGAGGATGACACCCAGACTCTTGACCTGAGGAGAGGGATGGACAGTTGAGTTATTAATGTTAATGGAGAAGCTTTTAGATTTGGAGAGTGTGGATGGAGTGCCTACTAGGAGGACTTCTGTTTTGGAACTATTGAGCATTAGGAAGTTGGAGGAGAACCAAGAGTTGATTTCCTGTAGGCAGAGGGTAAGGGAGAATGGTGGGAGTGATGAGGAGGGTTTGGAGGAAAGGTAGAGCTGGGTGTCATCCGCGTAGCAATGAAAATGAATGTTATGCTTACGGAAGATATGGCCAAGAGGGAGTATGTAGATGATAAAGAGGAGGGGCCCCAGGACAGAGCCCTGGGGCACCCCCGCGCAGACAGGAAAGGTGTTGGATGTGTGTGATTTGAGATGAATATACTGTGTGCGGTCAGTGAGGTATGAGGTAAACCAGGTGAGGGGGGTGTCAGTAATGCCGATTGAAGATAGTCTATGGAGGAGGGTGCTGTGGGAGATAGTGTCGAAGGCTGCGGTAAGATCAAGGAGGATGAGGATGGAAAGTAAACCAGTATCAGCTGCTATAAGGAGGTCATTGGTGATTTTTACTAGTGCAGTTTCTGTGCTGTGGAGGGGTCGAAAGCCTGATTGGAATAGTTCATACAGATTGTTATTACTGAGGTGGGTGTGGAGTTGAGAGGCAACAGTCTTTTCAAGGATTTTGGAGATGAAGGGTAGATTGGAAATGGGGCGGAGGTTATTGAAATCGTTGGTGTCTATACCAGGTTTTTTAAGAATTGGAGTGACTGTGGCGGTTTTGAGTGATGAGGGGACAGTACCAGAGGTGAGAGAAGAGTTGATAATATTGGTGATGAGGGGAGCCAGTACAGGGAGGCAGGTTTTAACAAGGGCTGTGGGGAGTGGGTCAAGGGGACAGGTGGAGGATTTGGATTTTTAAATAATTTCTATGATGTCCATGACAGAAGGGAAGGTAAAGCTGGAAAATTGGGTACCGGGGTATGAAGCAGGGGTAAAGTAAACTGTAGAAACTGCAGCTCCGCATGAAATCAGGTGTTGGTGGATATTAGTGATCTTAGATGTAAAGAAGGACATGAGTGAGTTACAGAAGTCAGTGGATTGTAAGTGGTAAGGGAGTGAGTCGGGGGGTTTGGTAATGTTGAGGATTGAGAACAGGGTCCTGGTGTTATTTTGATTTGAATGAATTAGTCCAGAGTAGTATGTGGTTTTGGCTGAAGATAGACTGTCCTTGTATAACATTACACGGTTATTGTACATTTCTTTGTGAATAGTGAGTCCAGTTTTAGTGTAGAGTCTTTTCAGTTGTCGTCCTTTAGCTTTGAGTTGTCGGTGTGTGGAGGTGAACCAAGGTGCAGAGCGGGAGAAGGAAACGGATCTAGTTTTGAGGGGAGCGTGGGTGTTAAGAAGGGTGTGCAAGTTGATGTTATAATGAGAAACTAAGTCCTGTGTAGATGTAGTAATGTTTATGCTGGGGAAGTTATTAATTTCAGATGAAAAAGTGTCAGTGTTAATGTCCTTGATATTACGGAATGAAATGATGCGGGGGAGGGTGACTTTGGAAAGTGAAAGGTTTACATTGAAGGTAATTAGCATATGGTCAGTGAATGGGATTTTATGTGGATTACAGTCAGTAGGGGTGACACCGGAGCAGCAAACCAAGTCCAAAATATGTCCTTTACTGTGGGTTGGAAAATTAATATATTGCTGCAGGCCAAAACTATCTAAACAGGATTTAAAATCTTTGGAGAGTGCATTGTTACTATTGCCCATATGTATATTAAAGTCACCCATGATTATTGTGTTTGGAGACAGAGAGGAGAGATGAGTGAGAAGTTGTGCAAATTCATTCAAAAAGTCCTTATTATGTTTGGGAGGGCGGTAAACAGTGGCGACAATTGTAGGTGTAGGTCCAGGTAGTATTGAGGCAAAGCACTCGAATGAGAAGAAGAGTGGAGCAGACACCGGCTGTACTTTCCAACTCTCACGGTGAAGCATCGCGAGACCTCCGCCCTGGCCAGATGTGCGGGGCTGACAGTTGTAAACAAACCCCGGCGGAGTGGAGTCGTTGAGGGGACCGAAGTCATTGGGCCGCTGCCAGGTCTCCGTGAGGCATAAAAAGTCGAGCTGTCGGTCTATGATGAGGTCCTGGATCAGCGGTCCCTTGGTGCTGAGTGAGCGGGTGTTGAGTAGACCGACGCTGACAGTGGTGGAGCTGTGTTTGGCTGGAGAGCTAGCCGACCTGGCTAGGCTGGCTAACGCGCTGTGGTCAACTTTCCGACCGCAGTTACAGGGTGGACGTCTTGTTGTGGACCAGATGGATTTTATTGAGTGTGAGTCACTGTACTGGAACTTACAGCGAGATCCACGGTGAACGTATCGCCGGGACTGGTAGGCGATGTCCGGGGGCACGTTAAGCCCAGGTGGGAGCCGTGAAGCGGTGATGTGGTGCCGAAGTTTTAAAAGTTCGACAGCAGAGTATCGGAGGAGAGCTTTAGTTTCCAAGTGGACCAGGGACACCAGGAGCCAGCCGACAGCAAACCAGCGGGCTACTTTATTAATCCACATAGTTTATTGGAGTGGGCCCACAGAGAAGCAGGAGCCAGATGTGGATGAGAGGCGGGTGCCAGGTCGGCTAATGCCCAAAAACACGCACAGATGCGACTGACAGTCGAAAGCTCGCACAGAAATAGGAGCTCGGCAGACAATCCCACACTCCCAGGTCAATCACGACGTCCGATTAAGTATAAAAAAAATTTATTTGACCGGCGAGCAGCGGCAGCAAAAACGCGCCAGCGTTCACTCAACCGGAACCGGAAATCCTTAAATGCCTTCTCTGCCTCTGCAGAACTACTGAAAGTCTGCCCCTGTTGTAAACTAATAATAATAATTAAAAAAAAAAAAAAAAAGGCAATTCCAGGGCTGAAATAATCCAAATTATTCTCATGAAGGTGTGTGGAGTTTAAAAACACACCGGAGCATTTCCTGTATCACCACATGACATCACAAGGTTCATCCAAACTGTACTTTTCTGAGCCTTTAGCCATGTTATATCAATGTTCTCTCACCAAAAACATGCCTTTTACCATTTATTTTTGCTTCATTTACATGGTCACAATAAAACGAAATTAAACCAAAATTTCACATAACATAAAATTCTCAAATTCCAGACTCCCATTTTAATAATAAAATTACAAATACAATAAAATTACTCAAAATTACAGAATAATTTGGATTCTCTCTTTCACCATTTCCTCAGTTTTCTTGTATTGATTTCTCTGTTCAATTATTGCACTTTTATGTTTGATTATTGCACTTTTTTGTTTGATTATTGCAATTTTATGTTTGATTATTGCACTTTTATGTTTGATTATTGCACTTTTTTGTTTGATTATTGCACTTTTATGTACAATTATTTATATGTTTGAATTATTGCACTTTTATGTTTGAATTATTGCACTTTTTGTTTGATTATTGCACTTTTATGTACAATTGGACTTTTTGTTTGATTATTGCACTTTTATGTTTGATTATTGCACTTTTATGTACAATTATTGCTAGGAAACAGCATTAGAACATATCTTAAAGAGCACAAGAATCCATTTTGTGTCATATCGGATCTTTAAAACTACAAACTCAGTAAAAGTTGGAGTTCTTTCCTGATGTTTCTGTGTAAAACATCATATAGACAAATCTGAGCGCACACTGCATTTGTGAAACCTGTGCTCTGGCCTTGTTGCTGCAGCTGGACTCTCCTGTGTGGACCCTGGCTCAGTCTAATTGCTGTGGACTCTCTCCTCACCGCTCTCTCGCTGTGAAAAAAAACCCTGGTGTTTGTAGCTGCTGTTGGTCTTTTATCTATATTTTAAGGCACACGCTGAGGTGCAGAGCCGGCCTCCAGCTTGTTACAGGGGTCCGGCTGCATTATGCATGAGCCCGGTGTTTCTGCTGTGGCTAAATAAAAGATCTTCCAGGACTAACGCTGCTGCACCTGGCCTGCCACCGGTGCACGGAGCCGGGGCAGCCTCTCCAGGACGTACACCGCACCCTGGAGGTCAGATCAATGCATCAATGCGGCAGAGTCTGACCCGCCAACTGGACGCGATCGTGCGGAAAACAACTGCACAGTGAAGGACGGTGCGCCGCTCAGGCTGTGGTCCGCCCATCATGGATAAGGAGAAGAACATGGCAACGCTGTGGGTGAAAAACTCAAAACCATGGCACCTTTTGGAGAGTTTACGATTTAATTTATAATTTTAGAGGCGCCTACAACTCTTTACTATTGTTTTAAACTTCTATTCGGTATTCATTTGATTTTAAAGCTTCTTAAAAATTTTGATTTAAAGGTGCACTACGCAACTTTTCTGGTGGAAATGTTATTGCTTTGTCTAGAATGGTTTGTCGGGGGCCTTATCCAACTGACTTTGATCCCAAAGGCGCCGGATCAGAAAATTCATGGCAAATATACCCCAAAAATAGCAATAAGTCCAAATATTTGTCCAGAGAAACACAAATCTATCACAGACTGCTGTTTCTTCAGTCGAGCAATAATTCGTTTATCTTCTGTCTTCTCAATTCACCGTTCAAGTTTTTGTATTCGAAATGAAATGAGTTCGAAATGCCGTGTCTCGTAGTGGCGTTTAAGATTATATTCCTTGAGTGACGCCGCTTGTTGCAAACACACCAAGTGTACAGGTTTCCCATTCACCTCCTGAACAAATGGGAATTATTCAATTTTTCTTGGAAAATCCTGCACTCGGCGTCCACTTTTCTAATTTTTGACATTTTGCTGATGAGGGCGTCACAGTCAACAGTCAAAACGATGGTCCTTTAAGAGCGTTTGGAAAGAGGCGAGTCTTCATTTGTTCCACTCTGGTGGAAGGGGCCACGTACAGAGGCGCTGGAGACGCTGCTATGCTAAACTGCGCAGAAAATTACCAATATTTTAATAGAAAATTCAAATATAATTAAAATATTTGAATCAGCCGAGGGCCAGATTAAAGGTTGGATGAGTCGGGCTCGTAGATTCATGTTTAAAGACGTGGAAGAGTTCACCTCCAGTCAAATGAAGCTCAACGAGGCCAGCAGTTATGGGGCAAATTTGGGGCCAAGTTCCAAATTAGGAATAAGAATTTAAAAAATGAACAAAGGATCAAGTAGAGCGAGTCAACGCGGACATTTTAAGACCAAAAAAGACACACACAAAAATCCTAAAAGCAACAGTTACAGAGAGACGAGTCATGATATTAAACGTTAAAGGAGCACTGCGGAACTTTTCTGGTGGAGAGTCCGTCACCACCTTGTCTCCATGGAGATATTATTGCTGGAATTATTCTGGAATGTTACACGGTATGACACTAAACACATTTATCAGTTACAGGAGGTTCTGTTGATCAAAAATACAATAATTCTCCAGATTAAAGGTCATGGAGGGCCGGATCTTGCCCCCGGGCCACATGTTTGACACTCCTGGTCTAGAATGTTCCGCGAAAGAGATTAAACCTATTACATCTACACCAAGGGAGACAACTATAGCCTACATTACAGGTCAGAGGCGCTGGAGACACTGCTATGCTAAACTGCGCAGAAAATTACCAATATTTTAATAGAAAATTTGAATATAATCAAAATATTTGAATAGAAAATCAGCCGAGGGCCAGATTAAAGGGCTTGGAGGGCCGGATCAGGCCCCCGGGCCGCATGTTACAGGTTACAGCACTACGCTACATTACAGTTCAGATCTGTGGAAAGTCACCCCTGTTCACAGAAGAAATTGATGTATTTTTGAGCAATAGAAACACCTGTAATGAATAAATGCTAAACGAATATGTTTAATGTCACACCATGGAACATTCCAGGCAAAGAACATCTCCATGGAGACAAGTAGGTTGAGCAGTGCACCTTTAAGTCATGTTCTAATGTCACAAACACCTGGAGTTGTGTTTGTTTCATTCGCACATGTTTAACGCACAAATCCTGCATATTTAGGCTGATTTAGGTCTTCTCTTAAACAGAAAACACTCTGTTCCACCCTGTGATGTCAGCATGTGGTGATACAGGAAGTGCTCCGCTATGTTTTTAAACTCCACACACCTTCACTACAATCATTTGGATCATTTTGGGCCTGGAATTGCCGATCTCGACTGAATTAAAGGTAAACGTAAACTGTGAACTTGAAAACTACCGCTTCATGACATCACGAGGTGGAACAGAGCGTTTTAAGCTTTGAAGATGTAGATCAGGGGTGCCCAACCGGGGGCCAAGTGTCAGTCGATCACCAGGGGCTTGATGCTCAATTCAGATTTTTTTGTGAAATCTGATTTTTTGCGCAGCGAGCGTGCTCAGTGTTTACGGGAGTCGCCTAGAGTCGCTGGAGACGGAGAAGGACGAGGTTTTTGGCCACAGCGTTTTGCGGGGCAGTTTGTTTTGCGGGGCAGTTGCTATGTGCTTCACCGCTTCACTGCAGACATGAAAAACGCTCACCTTTCAGCGAAATTCGCCGATACGTTGAGCTGAGTCATATTATCATATTATTTCTGCATCAAAGGGACAGATTAGCTGACAGCAGGGGCCCGGGACTAAACCAGGACTAAACCAGGACTAAACCAGGTCTAAACCAGGACTAAACCAGGACTAAACCAGGAAGAAACCAGGAATAAAACCAGGACTAAACCAGGGCTAAACCAGGTCTAAACCAGGTCTAAACCAAGACTAAACCAGGAATAAACCAGGAATAAACCAGGACTAAACCAGGTCTAAAACAGGTCTAAACCAGGTCTAAACCAGGACTAAACCAGGAAGAAGCCAGGAATAAAACCAGGACTAAACCAGGACTAAACCAGGTCTAAACCAGGTCTAAACCAGGACTAAACTAGGAAGAAACCAGGACTAAACCAAGACTAAACGAGGACTAAACCAGGTCTAAACCTGGACTAAACCAGGTCTAAACCAGGTCTAAACCAGGACTAAACCAGGACTAAACAAGGACTAATCCAGGACTAAACCAGGACTAAAACAGGACTAAACCAGGTCTAAACCAGGTCTAAACCAGGACTAAATCAGGACTAGCCCAGGTCTAAACCAGGTCTAAACAGGACTAAACCAGATCTAAACAAGGACTAAACCAGGTCTAAACTAGGTCTAAACCAGGATTAACCAGGACTAAAACAGGACTAAACCAGGTCTAAAATGGGTCTAAAACAGGACTAAACCAGAACTAAACCAAGACTAAAACAGGACTAAAACAGGTCTAAACCAGGTCTAAACCAGGACTAAATCACATCTAAACTAGGTCTAAATCAGGACTAAAACAGGACTAAACCAGGACTAAACCAAGAGTAAACCAGGACTAAACCAGGGCTAAACCAGGTCTAAACCAGGTCTAAATCAGGACTAAAACAGGACTAAACCAGGACTAAATCAGGAATAAACCAGGTCTAAACCAGGACTAAACCAGGTCTAAACCAGGTCTAAGCAGGACTAAACGAGGACTAAACCAACACTAAACCAGGACTAAATCAGGACTAAACCAGGTCTAAACCAGGACTAAACCAGGTCTAAACCAGGTCTTAGCAGGACTAAACGAGGACTAAACCAACACTAAACCAGGACTAAACCAGGACTAATCCAGGACTAAAACAGCACTAAACCAGTTCTAAAACAGGACTAAAACAGGTCTAAACTAGGACTAAACCACATATAAACTAGGTCTAAATCAGGACTAAAACAGGACTAAACCAGGTCTAAACCAGGACTAAACCAGAACTAAACCAGGTTTAAACCAGGTCTAAACCAGGACTAAACCAGGACTAAACCAGGACTAAACCAGGTCTAAACCGGGACTAAACCAGGTCTAAACCAGGTCTGTTTTTGATGAGGTCTTAAAGCTCACAAGAGTCAGTTCTGTGTAACATAGAACCTTAAAGAATGAAGGTTACAATCTTCAGCAGCAGTTTTGGAACTTCAAATCCCAGAATCCTCCAGGTGACTTCTACTCGTGTTTGGCTCAGACTTCCCTTTAAACCCTCTCTCCAGGACTCTCGGCAGATGTCAGGAGAACAAGTTTAATCTGACGTTTGTGTGTTTGAGTGGTGAGCACGGCGAGGACTCCAGCAGAGGCCGGGCCGAGGATCAGACCGAAGCTGCTGCGGAGATGAAAAATGGAGGTGCCGGGAGACGCAGGGGCCGAGTCAGACTCTATATGAAACATGGCAGCTGTAAATTGGGCGGTGGAGATGGTACAAAATGCATGAATCCGCTCGGACAGGCTGTTTTTTTCTGTTGGAGTTTGGAGTTCTCTGACCTGCGTGGTTGCATATCGGTGGTGGTTTCGCTTCACTTTGTTCAAATTATTATTAGAGCTCGAAGCGTCTTATGTGTCTGACCTTTTGTGCCAGTTTATTCTTTTAAACATACATTTTTTAATCACTAGCTTCTGTTATTGATACTTTGCACCGACATCACGCTGGTGGTGTTCTACACGGATCTCTGTGGTGGAATGTTTAGCGTCCAGGAGGCGTCCGGAACAGACATCCGAGCCACCTCAGCTGCTCCTCTCGACATGGAGGAGCAGTGGCTCTACTCCGAGCTACTTCCGTGTGACTGAGCTCCTCACCCTATCTCTAAGGGAGCGTCCAGTGTGGTTTTCGTTCCGGCAGGGGAACACTGGAGCAGCGCTATACTCTCCATCGGGTGCTCGAGGGTGCATGGGAGGTTGCCCAACCAGTCCACATGTGCTTTGTGGAGCTGGAGAAGGCATTCGACTGTGTCCCTCATGGGGTCCTGTGCTCTGGGTGCTCTGGGAGTACGGGGTTTGGAGCCCTTTGCTAAGGGCTGTTCGGTCAGGGGAGGAACCTTGGTGGATAAAATAGCCGCTCTCCCTCCCTCAGTCAGTCTGGACCAGGGTTTGTACAGGGAAGCACTCTTCAAACTTTTTGGGAACTTCATTAATTAAACAATCAAAACCATCCTCCTGACTATGCCACCGCCGTTACATCGTTCTCACCTTTTTATTGAAAATCAAACTCCTAAACCGGACCATGAACGCTCGGACCAGGGCTGGGCTGGTAATCGGGCATACCGGGCATTTTCCCGGTGGGCCGACAGGGGGCCGATGCTGTTGTTGTTTTTTTGTTTTTGTTTTACTTAGAGACCGGCCCACAATTCAGAGGAGGCGTCCCGTTGGTCCATCTTCAATACAGACAGTGGACTAAACCAATCAGGATACAGAAGCTTACGAGAGCGGTCCCGCCCCTTTCTCTGCACTGATCCCCGCCAGTTTCAGTGTTGAGCGTGGAAACATGGAGAAGCAGCAGAAAGGGGGTGTGGAGAAGTTACGGAGCTAAAAGATTAAAAAATCTCACTATAGACGCTGCAAAATGTTCTAAAATAACAGACATATGTGACGCACCACGGATTTTCAGTCCTCATCTCGGCATTAGACAATCTGAGATAAACAAGGTTTTGGGTTTGTTTGTTTGTTTTTTTTGTTTGTTTTGGGTTTTTTTTCAAAATTTGTGATTTTCGTTTTTTTGCAGAATGTGCTAGTTGAGATGATAAAGAAGCCACTCAATGTTTCAGAAAACAGCGTTGGCTGCTTAAAAAGCATACATTTTGTCTGTGAAATTGTTTTGTTTTTGGGAAAGAATCAAGGTGTGTCTAAATTACCATCTTACAGCTGCGGACCAATTCAAGATTTAAGATTCAAGATTCAAGATTCTTTATTGTCATTATGCAAGCATAACGAAATTTTGACGGACTCCCGGCTACAGAAGTATAAAAATACAACAAGCATAAAGATAAAAAGTATCATAAATAGATAAAAAAGCATCATAAATACAGTTCCAGTAGTGTCTGTAGTGACCAATCACGTGACATTTGCGCTCTTTTGTTTACTTTTTCCGCCTATCAGCTGTGAATATGTAACTGCATTTCATAGGCTGCATTTGCATCCATAACTTAAAAATCCTTAACTTTGACTGTAAATGCTACATAAGAATGAAGGAATCTCTCCTCGGGACATGGGACATGTTTCTCCGGAGCTCATGTACAGAATGCGATCGGATACTTTACTGGTGAAAGAGTGCGGATATGCGAGCCACAGACGAGGCAAACAACGAGGTAAGTAAGTGTAAGGACATGTTTACTTTATAGACTTGTGTTTAAATGTTTAAATACAAATTCAGCTTTCGTGTGGTGATCATCGATGAGTCGATCTGCTCATTTCTCTTGGAGAGGCTGGAGCCTCCACGTCCTCTGCAGCCCAGGCTGAAGGTGGACAGGGAGAGGAGCAGCCAGAGACTGTGGACAGGGAACCCGAGGGGACCCGAGGGGACCCGAGGGGACCCGAGAGAACCAGAGGGAACCAGAGAGAGCCAGAGAGAACCCAACGTTTAGTCTTAGTCTGGCCCAGGTTTAGTCCTTAGAGAACCCAAGGGACAGAGTGACCAGGGAAGTGTGGCACAGGCACAGCAGGTCAGCAGTAGTAATGTTAGGATAATACCAGGACTTTTAGGTGATGAACAGGCATGAAAATTGCTCACCTTTCGGAGAAATTCACAGTTTTGAAGCCAAAACAGGTGACCTACATGAATCAAGTTTTTTTTTTTGTGTGTGTACAAGATGCATTTTAAATAAACCGTTGAATGTGTAGTGACTGTGAGTTTGCTGGTGGTTTTGGGGATTTTTCCTTTAAATGTTGCGCCCTGGTTTCCCCTCAGCCAAGACGTAACAATAGTAAAATACTTTGCTTCGGGGAACACAAACATAAATTAGTCCGTTGTGTTCCGCTAATTATGAGGAGCCGGTCTAAGCCAAAAATGCCAGGGCTGTTTTTTTTTTGTTTTGTCCCTGTCCAGCCCTGGCTCGGACTGATCACAGGCTCCTGAAAATGTGTGTTTAGATCCATTTTGTGTTTTTAACTTGAGTTTTCAGACTGTCTTAAAACTTTTTTGACAGTGTTTGTGTATGTGTACATTGTGTCGCCATGGTAACGTCTGAACATTACGCCCGTAGAGATGTAATGTAAAAGACCCGGGCGTGATCAGCAGAGAAACACTGTTTATAATGTGAGTCCCCAGGTCAGACCGAAGATGAGGCTTCAGCAAGAATTTGTTATAGTGGAAAGACATGGGATTAAAAAAGTGTAGAGATGCAGACAATAACTAGACAGCAGCCCGAGGAGTTTTGAACCTGAACCGTGGAAAAGCAACAAAAAAAAAGAACTGTCTCCAAACACCTCTTAGAAACGAAGCACTGAAAATATTCACTGAGCAGAGAACAATATAAGCACAGTACCAGGCTGCAGTATGCACATTCATTAGGCCCACAGACTGTATAAAAAGAGGACTAAGGGAGTGTGCTGCAGTCAAATGAAGCTCACCGAGGCTACTTACCTGTGTTTCCAGATAAAAAATTGTGTTCTTCAATCATTAACTGACTGCATCAAAGACTTAAAGGGACAGTGTGTAAGATTTTTACCCGTTAACTCATTGACTGCCGGTGACGAGTTTTCTCGTCATGTTGAATCCGAACGTTGAGTGCCGTGACGAATAAACTCGTCAAGGACGTTTTTCAGCGGGGGTTGCTAGGATACGACCTGGAGCAGCTTTGAAGGTGTAATTCACACTTCCCAACCTGTAGGTGGCGATCTTGTATCATTATCTGCCGATCGGAGAGGCGGGAGAGGAGAGGAGTGTAGTGTGTGTGTACTGTGGAGTGCGAGTGGAGGCGAGTGGAGCAAGATGGTGAGGCGAGTGAACCCGGAAAAGCAGAGGACTGTTGATCAGCGCCTACGGAGCGGTTTGATCGCTTTTGGGACCCAAGATCCCGGATCAGAGGATCACAGAGACACGCAGCGAGGTCGGGGCAGAGATCTGCTCTGGCTGAGGCAGGGGGCGTGTCCTGATCGCGCTGCGCGGAGCAGGGAGTCTGATCAGAACTACGACAGCGCCAAAGAAGTTTACTGACTTGGATTCTGCTCTCCAAAGAGGCACGAGATGAGAAGAATTAAGTTTATATGTGTGTACGCGCGCGTGTGTACGTGCGTGCATGCGTGTGTACGCGCGCGTGTGTGCGTGTGCGCTGTGTGTAGCTGTGTGTGTGTAAAGGTTTATGCATGGGCTTGTGTGTATGTACATATACGTATATGTGTGTGTGTGTGTGCATGTGTATGTAGGTGCGTGTGTGTGTATGTGTACTCTGAGCCTCAATATTGTTGTGAAGTGACAAAGTTCTATTTTATATGAAAAGATATTATTATATCCTGTAAACATCTCTTGGCACAATTGAGTTGAAGGATTCACAGAGCCTTATATTCTTATATTAGTAAATAAAAAATGTACTTTGTCATCAAAAATCTCTTTCTCTGTTATTTTAGATGTTTGAAGTGTCACTAAATCAATAAATATTGACGTCAAAATCACCGATCTGCTCGAAATGACTCTTTGTAGAAAATGCTTGTTTTCTCCAATTTTGGTCAGAAAACTGTGTTTTTGCTGAAACTTCCCTATGTTCTACTATCAATTACTTGAGAACCGAAAAGGTTAGAAACAAAAAAAAAATTCTAGGTGAAAGAAGAGAGTCAACACTTTATTTTGATGTGTGCCATGTCTATATAGTCAAAGAAGTCAGTATTCTGTGAGTCTTGGAAAATCAGTGAAAATGGTCTAAAAGTTCTGGCAGTCTGGGGTTGACATTCTGAAAACAGGCCGGCAGTGAATGAGTTAATTACTGAAATTGAAGATACCCATTCAAAAATACATTGTTTTCCAAGCCTTTTCACTTCCATCATGAAATCAAAGTATTCTTTTGAACTTAGATATAGTCACATAAAAGGGGGATCTTCCCCATGCAGAGGCAGCCATTTTGAATACGAGAGCCGCAGAAGGACATTTAGGCTCCGCCTTCGCCTTCGGCAAGGCTCATGGTTTTGGGTAAACAACACAAGCATGCTGCCGGATCAGACACGTGTTTCAATTGTTTTACTGGATTTTATTCGCTGGATCCTTATGGACAAATTGAGAGCAAGTTTATGGTGAAATACAGAGTTTGACCTGTGCAAAGCATTCTAAGGTAAGCTAACCTCGTTTTGTGCTTTTCCGTATAAAAGCCCCATGTGCTCCGGGAGTGTTTGTTGTGCAGGGCAATGAATTGCATAGTCAAAAAGAGGAGACTGTAAGGTTTCATTTGATGTGTAGAGTGTCATGGTACATGATCGGGAATGTGTGTTTTCATGAGAAAAGAAAAAAAAATTCTTCATTTGAACAAAAACAAAACAGAATACATTTTATTTGGTGATTCTGCATCTTCCGATTTTGATTGGTTGTCATCAAAGTTAAAGTTGACCGTCAGGAACCTTGGGGTCACTTTTGACAACAACTTCAAATTTGATAAGCAGACTGACAGTGTTGTGAGAGACAGTTTTTATCAGTTACGCTTTTTATCTAAAGTGGAGCCTTTTTTAAATCGCACCGACCTTGAAAGAACCATTCATGCTTTTATCAGTTCTAGAATAGATTATTGAAACGCACTTTATGTCGGTGTCTCCCAAACTGCAGCAGCTCGTTTTTTAACCAACACACCTCGACGTCAGCACATCACCCCAGTCCTTTTTACACTTCACTGGCTTCCAGTTCCTTTAGAATTGATTTTAAAATTTTACTTTTTGTTTTTAAAGCTCTTAATGGTTTAGCACCTTGTTATTTGACCGAGCTTTTATCTGTCCGAAAATCAAGTCGCACTTTAAGGTCAAATAACCAACTTGTTTTGGAAGTTTCCCGTGCCAGGCTCAAACACTGGGGTGATGGAGCTTTCTCTGTGGTTGGTCCCAGACTGTGGAACAATCTGCCCTTTGAGCTTCGCAACATCACTGATTTTAACCTTTTTAAATCTCGTCTCAAAACACATTTATTTAAAATGGCTTTTAATACTTAGTAGTTTGTGGCACGTCATTTTTCTGCACTGTGTGTTTTACTGTTTATTGTTTTACATAGTTTTATTCTATATAATGTTCTGTCTTTTGTATTGTTGTATTTTCTGTTTTTAATTGAAAATAAAAAAGCACTTTGGTCACCATTGGTGTTGTAAAGGGCGATATAAATAAAGATTGACTAGCAGTTACAGGCTGAGTTTGATGTTCAGAATAGGAATTGGTTTATGGACAAAATAGCAAAATAAAAACACAAGAATCACGGGTTAATACAAACATTTAAGGCCAAAATGAGGAGCTTGAAGCAGCAGTTAGAGAGAGGGGCGACGTTTTTTCAGTGTACAGGGGGTCCTTGGGTTACGACGGTCTCGACTTACGCCGTTTCGTGGTTACGAACGTGCCCCATAAAAAAAATAAAATAATATTACGCCTCATTCCATCTTACGCGGTTTAGCGTGGTAAGCGACATAAATAAACGCGAACGGCGCACGGCGGAAAAATACGCTTTGTTGTGGTTGTAGGGCGAAGAAGACGGCCTCGTGTGCGTGCCCAATGTGGGCGGAAGTACCTGATCTGGGCTCTGATCTGCTCCTATGAAAGCGACAGTGATAACCAAGCAGCGTAGTGGTTTAATTATTGAGATGGAAAGGTTATTGGTGCTTTGGTTGGAAGATCAAAATCAAATTCCGACTTACGACGAAATTCGGGTTACGACGTGTCTTAAGAACGGATCAACGTCGTAACCCGAGGACCCCCTGTAAAGTGAATTGGAAAAGGAGCCGGAAGCGTCTCCATGCTCGTTTCCAATTTGGGAACGTGGTGGCTACCCGGTTATGTCCATTTATATACAGTCTATAGCCGTGTCTCAATTCGCAGTGTGCACATTTCGGAGTGTGTTTTTTTTTCCGTGGACTGCTTGGGCTTCGGCGAAATGGGACAGATCTCGCAACAACATTTCTGATCTGCTCCCTTGCCCCACCCTTCCTCCTTGTCGCCAAAGAAAAAAACACTGTATGTTACCTATCCAATTGTTTTTCTGTCATTACATGTTGTGAATAAATGTCATTGATTGTATTGCATCAACATTTCGAATTCACTCTATGTACATGTACGTATGGTTGTTTTTCTACAATAAAGCAAACTGACTATGACTATGAACTACCAGATGCAGCCACCGACTCCATTTTCTCCCGTAGAAGAAGTAGATTCAAGATTCAAGATTGTTTATTTGTCATATGCAGAATCAACACAAGGTCAACAATGTAATGAAATGTTTAGGATCAGAAGAACCGTTGACTCGCTGAGAAAGTCAGAAGTACTAATAACAGCAGTAATAGTACATGGTAAAAAAGTGTTGCAAAAGTGCAGGGGAAGAAGTAAACAATATAATAAACAATATAATAAAAATACAGTATCTAATAAAATGTAATAAAAATACAAAGTACAATGTACAAAGGTGCAGGTAGGATTAAATAAGGTGTAAGTAGAGTATTTTACAGATTGCACATAATATGGTGTGGTATGGGTGTTGCATGTGGATTTTGTATTGCACATAGTATGGTATAAATATTGCACATAGGTAATTGCACAGATTATTGCACAGAATCAGAATCAGAAAGATTTTTTATTGCCTTTGTCAAGTGAACAGAGTTCACAAAACTAGGAACTTGTCTCGGTGATAAGGTGAAACATAAAACACTAAATAATAATAGTAATAACTAGAGTATAGACACTAAATGAAAGGAGAAGTTCAATTTGTCAACTGGACAAAGTTTGTTTGGTTGAAAACGTTTCGCCGCTCATCCGAGAGGCTTCGTCAGCTTCGTCCTCTCGGATGAGCGGCGAAACGTTTTCAACCAAACAAACGTTGTCCAGTTGACAAATTGAACTTCTCCTTTCATGGATTCTACCTGGACGACTGAGGGACTTTTCACGCATCTTAAGTATAGACACTAAATAATAATAATAACTAAAATATAGCTATAATATAGTAAAAAACAATAAGCAATCCAAATAACAAAAAGGTTCAGATGAGCAGCATCAGAACAGTAGTGCAAACATTACATAATTAAAGTGACTGGTGATATAAAGTTTCCAGCTTTGTGCAGATGTGCTTTGGCTCAAATAGTCCATGTCCAGGGTGAGAAGTGTCAGCTACTATCCGGCCTGCTCGCCCCCGAGTCCTGGAGACATACAGGTCCTGGATAGATGGAAGGCTGCAGCCAATCACCTTCTCGGCAGAGGTAACAGTAGCGCGCGGTGCATGCTGGGAAGTCTGCATGGATGCACAGATGGTCCACGTTCCGATTTCCATGGAAACAGCCAATTTTCAGGGTGCATTTTAAGTGTGCATGGGACAAAAACGAAATGGGACAGCAGTCGTCGCGCCGGAAGTGACGTATGTGCCCTTAAAACCACACTCCAAACTGTGCACACTGAGAATTGAGACACAACTTATGATTAGGCCCGAGGCAGGAACTGGGCGGGACTGACTGTTGAAATTTCAAAAGCTCCACCTGCTGACAGTCTGAAATACTCGATTTAAGGATTGATCACTTTATTTAAAGATCCTACAGAGGGATTATTGGATTTAAGGTTTTTTCTCACATTGAATCCTTCGTTACCACTGACAAGCAGGACAACCTGAAAAACAACAGAATCACTTTTTTAAAACGCTTTAAAAATATTTGACAGAATCTTTATCCTTTCATCCTTGTCTCATACTTCAGAAATATAATATCTTAAGTTTTGAAAATTTTAGAAAATTTAAACTCGCCTGCTCAGTGTATGAGGTCTGAAAAGGACTCCACCACCTTTGGGTGACGCACGACACCTTATAGACGCACAACACCTTATAGATGCACAACACCTTATAGACGCACAACACCTTATAGACACACAACACCTTACAGACGCACAACACCTTATAGACACACAACATAACACCTTATAGATACACAACACCTTATAGACACACAACATAACACCTTATAGATACACAACACCTTATAGACACACAACACCTTATATACACACAACTCCTTATAGACGCACAACACCTTATAGACACACAACACCTTATAGACGCACAACATCTTATAGACACACAACACCTTATAGACGCACAAGACCTTATAGACGCACACCTTATAGATGCACAACACCTTATAGACACACAACATAACACCTTATAGACGCACAACACCTTATAGACGCACAACACCTTATAGACGCACAACATAACACCTTACAGACGCACAACACCTTATAGACACACAACACCTTATAGACACACAACACCTTATAGACGCACAACACCTTATAGACACACAACACCTTATAGATGCACAACACCTTACAGACGCACAACACCTTATAGACGCACAACACCTTATAGACACACAACACCTTACAGACGCACAACACCTTATAGACGCACAACACCTTACAGACACACAACACCTTATAGACGCACAACACCTTATAGACACACAAGACCTTACAGACGCACAACCCCTTATAGACACACAACATAACACCTTATAGACACACAACACGTTATACACACACAACACCTTATAGACACACAACACCTTATAGACACACAACATAACACCTTATAGACACACAACACCCTATAGACGCACAACATAACACCTTATAGACGCACAACACCTTATAGACGCACAACATAACACCTTATAGACGCACAACACCTTATAGACGCACAACATAACACCTTATAGACGCACAACATAACACCTTATAGACGCACAACACCTTATAGACGCACAACATAACACCTTATAGACGCACAACATAACACCTTATAGACACACAACACCTTACAGACGCACAACACCTTATAGACACACAACACCTTACAGACGCACAACACCTTATAGACGCACAACACGTTATAGATACGCAACACCTTATAGACGCACAACACGTTATAGATACGCAACACCTTACAGACGCACAACACCTTATAGACGCACAACACGTTATAGATACGCAACACCTTATAGACGCACAAAACCTTACAGACACACAACACCTTAGACGCACAACACCTTACAGACGCACAACACCTTATAGACGCACAAAACCTTACAGACGCACAACACCTTACAGACGCACAACACCTTATAGACACACAACATAACACCTTATAGACACACAACACCCTATAGACGCACAACATAACACCTTATAGACGCACAACACCTTATAGACGCACAACATAACACCTTATAGACGCACAACATAACACCTTATAGACGCACAACATAACACCTTATAGACGCACAACACCTTATAGACGCACAACATAACACCTTATAGACGCACAACATAACACCTTATAGACGCACAACAGAACACCTTATAGACGCACAACATAACACCTTATAGACGCACAACACCTTATAGACGCACAACATAACACCTTATAGACGCACAACATAACACCTTATAGACGCACAACACCTTATAGACGCACAACATAACACCTTATAGACGCACAACATAACACCTTATAGACACACAACACCTTACAGACGCACAACACCTTATAGACGCACAACACCTTATAGATGCACAACACCTTATAGACGCACAACACCTTATAGATACACAACACCCTATAGACGCACAACACCTTATAGACGCACAACACCTTATAGACGCACAACACCTTATAGACGCACAACACCTTATAGACACACAACACCCTATAGACGCACAACACCTTATAGATACACAACACCCTATAGACGCACAACACCTTATAGACGCACAACACCTTATAGATACACAACACCCTATAGACGCACAACACCTTATAGACGCACAACACCTTATAGACGCACAACACCTTATAGATGCACAACACCTTATAGACACACAACACCTTATAGACGCACAACACCTTATAGATGCACACATTCAGTCTCAGGTGTTTTCAGTCCAGCTGCAATAAGAGACTCGACCACATTCAGAACATTTAAAACCTGAAATCTGAACCGAATCAGATCTGTGATCAATAATGTTCTGCTTCTGTGTAAACGTCAGTGTTGTGTGTCATGATTGTGTCATGATTGTGTCATGATTGTGTCATGATTGTGTCGTATTGTGCGTTTCGATCATGTTTGTCCTGTGAGTTTGTCTGTTGTGTGAAGTTGTTGCTCGGGACGACAGATGTAAAGAACCTTCGGGATAATTCTGGAGTTTTTAAGTTTATGGTAGTTTTCACACCAGGAAAGTCCAATAGTTCACTTGCTTTGGTCCGGACCAAATTTTTTTTTTATTTAATTTTTATTTTTTTTGGTGCGGTTCGCTTTCACACTGCAGTTTTTCCCCCAAGAGAACCAACATCTGTAAACAAAAGCACATGTGCTGAGGTCGCTCAGCCATTGGATAGAAATGAGCCGTGTCCAAACACAGAAGGAGGAGAATCATGGCATTACGAGCTGTTTTCAGTGTCGTCATAGCGATATGGTTTGCTCAGTTTTTACAGTTCGCACAAATGTTTGAGCAGCATCGTGAGGTTTACACTATTTTACAATTAATTTACAAACGACGAAGACACAGGGCGAGATGACTACAGAGGACAGCGCTCATGCGCGCATCAAGTTCTGACTCTTGCTCTTCACACAAAATGTAAGTAAGCCTTGTAAGTTTAGTTTAGTTTAGTTTCGTCAGCCTCGGTTTCCCATAATGCTCGACATACGACGGGAGCTCGTTAAGTACAACAAGCCAACTTGTGTCGGATCAAGTCCGGTCTGCATTCTCACCTCAAACGATCTGCACCAGAGTTCGTATGGAACCGTGACGAGACCGAGCTTTTTAGGGTCGATTTCACACCTGTCTTGTTTGGTTCGTTTAAAATGAACCAGAGTTCGTTTGCTTTTTTGATTCTGACCTTTTGTTCTGGTGTGAATAAAAACCAAAAATCTCGATCCGGAGCAAACAAGCGAACCGAGACCACCTAAAAAGTTCGGTCTCGGTCTGGTTCCATTCGAACTCTGGTTGAGGTGAGAATGCAGACCGGACTCAATCTGACACAATTTGGCTTTTTGTACTTAACGAGCTCCCGTTGTATGTCGAGCATTATGGGAAACCGAGGCTGACGAAACTAAACTAAATGAAACAAAACGTACGAGGCTTACTTACATTTTGTGTGAAGAGCAAGAGTCAGAACTTGATGCGCACATGAGCGCTGTCCTCAGTAGTCGTCTTGCCCTGTGTCTTCGTCGTTTGGAAATTGATTGTAAAATAGTGTAAACCTCACGATGCTGCTCAAATATTTGTGCGAACTGTAAAAACTGAGCAAACCATATCGCTAAGACGACACTGAAAACAGCAACGCCATGATTCTCCTCCTTCACGTGTTTGGACACGACATTTTGACACGGCTCATTTTTGACCAATGGCTGAGCGACCTCAGCACACGTGGTTTTGTTTACAGATGTTGGTTCACTTGGAGAAAAACTGCAGTGTGAAAGCGAACCGCACCAAAATTTTTAAAAAATTTTAAAAATTTGGTCCGGACCAAAGCAAGTGAACTATCGGACTTTCCTGGTGTGAAAACGACCTAGGTGGTTTCGGTTCGCTTGTTTGCTCCGGATCGAGATTCTTGGTTTTTATTCACAAAAGATCCGAATCAAAGGAGCAAACGAACTCTGGTTCATTTTAAACAAACCAAACAAGGCAGGTGTGAAAACGACCTATGTTCATGAATGTGCTCTGTCCCTTTAAATAAAAAGAATAATAAAAAAAAAGACTGTGTAAGTCTGTGTAAATGAAACTAAACAAAATAACTCCAGGTCTGTTTGTGATGAGGAAACGACATTAGAACTTGACTGACAAAGAGCGTTCAGACTAAACCTGTGCGATTCTGGTCCGATCAGAAAGCTTAAATCAATCCAAGGTTTTATTGAACATAACAGCCACGATGTTGTATTTGTTTTGTGCTTCAGTTTCAGTAAAAACACGTGCACGCGTAAAGCCTCAGAGAACGAGTGCAAGGCCGAGCGTGGAGCTCCAGCCCTCCCCCCTCCTCGCCCTCTGTCCCAGGATGAGAGGCTGCCCCGGGGCGCTCCTCTCCTGGGTGGCTCTCCCCGGAGCGCTGCCTTGTTGTGGATGGAGCGGTTGTGATAGCGAGGCCTTTTAAAGATAAACCCTGGAACATTTTACCGTCTGTGGTCCCAGAAGTGAGGCCCGCCACGAGCCTCGCACGAGCGCAACGAGATGTAAAAACCTCCTGAAGCACATCCAGGCTCAGTGTGTGTGTGTGTGTGTGTGTGTGTGTGTGTGTGTGTGTGTGTGTGTGCGTGTGTGTGTGTGTGTGTGTGTGTGTGTGTGTGTGTGTGTGTTTGTGTGTGTGCGTGTGTGTGTGTGTGTGTGTGCTAAGAGCTTTAAGTGCAGCAGAAGAGAATAACACTCAACAAGGAAAGAATGGGAGAATGCAGGTTTGATTGTAAATGGATGGGTATTTATTTTATTTTATTTTATTTTAACCCATAAGAATCCAGACCCATTTTTCCTTAAAGGTCCAGTGTGTAGGATTCGTGGCGCATAGGTGGATAGTGGCTATTGCACTTCCTGTTTTAGCTACGGCAGACCTCGAGGGTCACCCGGGCGCGCCGTAACGCGGACAGCTCGCGTACCCGCGCACGAACACGTGAGGCGCACCCGGCGCTGTGCGAGCCCTCGCTGACAACTACGGTATAAAATAAAACGTGGTCCCGTTCACTGTTTTTTTTTTTTCTTTCCGCATGAGAGCACACATTCCCGATCGTGTACCATGACAATCTACACATCAAATGAAACCTTACAGTCTCCTCTTTTTGACTATGCAATTCATTTCCCGGCACAACAATCACTCCCCGAGCACATGGGGCTTTATACAGAAAAGCACAAAACAAGGTTTGTTACTTAGCTTACCTTTGAAGGCTCTGGACAGGTCAAACTCAGTATTTCACCATAAACTTGGACTCAATCTGTCCGTAAGGATCCAGCGAATAAAATCCAGTAAAACAATTTAGTCCAAAACACGTGTTAGATCCATTATGACGTGTGATCCGGCAACATGCTTGTCGTTGTTTATCCAAACGCGTACTATCTCGTTGTGTGAAAACCACGAGCCTTGCCGAAGGCGGAGCCCAAATGTCCTTCTGCGGCTCTCGTAATAAAAATGGCTGCCTCTACATGGGGACGATCCCCCTTTTATGCAGGTATATCTAAGTCCAACAGAATACTTTGATTTCATGATGGAAGTGAAAAGGCTTGGAAAACACTGTATTTTTGAATGGGTATCTTCAATTTCAGTAATTAACGGGTAAAAATCTTACACACTGTCCCTTTAAAGGACAATTATGTGAGATATACCACAGTCCATTATTGTCCATGACCATGACCCTGTTATTGTGACAAATCGGTCACATCAGGCTTTTTATTCTTATTTTAAAGATCCCATGACATGGTACTTCTTGATGCTTTTATATGGTGCCTTAATGGTTCCCTAATACTGTAAGTCAGGGGTGTCAAACTCATTTTGGTCCGGGGGCCGTATCCAACCAACTTTGACCCCCAAAGGGGCCGGATCAGAAAACTCATGGCAAATATACCCCAAAAATAGCAATAAGTCCAAATATTTGTGCAGAGAAACACAAATCTATTACAGACTGTTGTTTCTTCAGTCCAGCAATAATTCGTTTATCTTCTGTCTTCTCAATTCTCCGTTCAAGTTCTTGTATTGTTCGAAATGTCGTGTCTCGTAGTGGCATTTAAGATTATATTCCTTGAACACCGCCACTTGTTGCAAAGAGACCGAGCGTACAGGTTTCCCAATCACCTCCTGCAGTGGCGGTTCTACATTGAATTACTCTCTGGGCGAGACCCCCCCCCCCCCAAGGAATGAAAAAAAAACAAAAAAACAAACATTTACCACAAGCAGCCATGTTTAATTATCACTATAGAGTGGTTCTCATTATCACAACTTTCAAAAAAAATAAGTTATCATAACTTAAATAACATAAATAAAAAATAATAAATAAACTCTACACATAAAAGTGGCAAAAATATATACAATCAGATATATAAATAGAACCATCGGCTGCTCGATTATGGAAAAAATCATAATCACGATTATCTCAGTCAATATTGAAATCACAATTATTCAAACGATTTTTTCAAAATCCCCTACCTACACACACACACACACACACACACACACACACACACAGTGGGCTACTCTCCCCTTAAACATTTATTCTTCTGTCTTATTCTACAGATTGCACACACACACACACAAACAAAAAGTTATCACACACACCTATTCCTCACTTTCCTCACACAGATTTCTCCTCAGTATAATATAATATAATATAACGTAATATAATATAATATAATATAATATAATATAATAGCGCTAAAATAGAATAGTGATATGACACACATTTCATGACATGACTTACCAAAAGTAAAGATGAGATACTGTCCAGCAACTCTGAAAGAGCTCCCAGATGAAGTGTTGTCCGGGATAAGTAATTCACGTAGCCTCTATTGAAAATGCCGATCGCGTGTTTCAGAATCAGAATCAGAATCAGAAAGGTTTTTAATGCCATATGTTTGAACAAGTTCACAACATTAGGAAATTGCTGCGGTGCTTGGAGCAGAATGTAAACCAACACTTAACATGCAATAAATAAAATAGAATAAAATAGAGTAGCAGAAAACTTAAATCTAACAAATTTACAAGAGTACAAGGATATAGCAGTGCAGGTGCAGGTATGGTCAGGTGCAAAAAGAAGAACCGGCGCAGGGTCATGTGACTGACACAGAGCGGGGGGTGGGGTCTTGGGACTGACACAGAGCGGGGGGTGGGGTCATGTGCCTGACACAGAGCGGGTGGGTGGGAGGGTGGGTGAGAAGAGTCCTAGTGTTGTTATTGTTCAAAAGTCCGACAGCAGAGGGGAAGAAGCTGTTTTTATGACGGGAGGTTCTGGTCCGAATGGACCGTAGCCTCCTGCCTGAGGGAAGCAGGTCAAAAAGTCCATGTCCAGGGTGAGAAGGATCGGATGCAATCCGACCTGCACCTGTCCATGTCCTGGAGGTGTACAGGTCCTGCAGAGATGGAAGGCTGCAACCAATCACCTTCTCAGCAGAGCGCACAACACGTTGCAGTCTCTGTTTGTCCCTGGATGTGGCTCCAGCATACCACACGGTGATGGAGGAGGTGAGGATGGACTCGATGATGGCAGTTTAGAATTGCACCATTGTCCGTGCTGGCAGGTTGGATCTCTTCAGCTGCCTCAGGAAGTACATCCTCTGCTGGGCCTTCTTTATGACGGAGGTGATGGTGGGCTCCCATTTGAGGTCCTGGGTGATGGTGGTCCCCAGGAAGCGGGATGAGTCCACAGTGGTAATGGGGGAGTCGGTCAGGATGATGGGGGGGGAGTGGGGCTGTGTGCTTCCTAAAGTCCACAATGACTTCTACAAAGTCCCATGTAAAGTGTGTCTTTGTACGTTGTATTCATAGTAAATACCACGGAGGGTGCACGATCGATTTAAAAGTGATTAAATGTTGCGTTATACTAACTTCGTTTACTATTGTCTTCTGTAGTTTCCGTGTTCCCGATGCGAGCGCTATAGCGATTCTTGGTAGGAGCTACTAGGAGCTATCATTGGTCAATTCCTGGTAGCAACTAGTGCCGTGACATTGGTCAAATCGTGGTAGTGTGAGCTGGACTCCCAGCCAGTCGCAGAGAGGGAGGGGGTGAATCCTCTCTCTATCTTCTCTTTCTTTCTCTCTTCCTTTTCCTCTCGCGCCAGTGTAGGCGCCAGCTAGTCTCTGCACTGCGCATTGGCCCGTGTGGAAGGGAATGTATTGCGCGTGCGTGTCCCTCTCGACAGACAAATGAAAAAATAGAGGAGCGTGATCAAAATTCGATTAATTGCACAGCCCTAGTTGAAAGTGGTGCATACTGCGCATGCAAGGGCCAAAAGTGGGGGGTAGAAGTGGCGTTGGCTCTGCGGCTCTGCAGACAGATATTATTGTTCTCAACAGGGGTGCCTGCAGCCAGAGGGGGCGCCAATTTGCCAATTTCCTACACAGTGATATGATAGATAATAAAAAAAAAATTTCAAGTGCTCGGCACGGCGCCCCTCACGAAGTTGCGCCCTGGGCAATTGCCCCCCCCCCCAAGAACCGCCTCTGACCTCCTGAACAAATGGGAATTAGTCAATTTTTCTTGGAAAATCCTGCACTCGGCGTCCACTTTTCTCATTTTTGACATTTTTCTGATGAGGGTGTCACGGTCGACAGTCAAAACGACGGTCCTTTATGAGCGTTTGGAAAGAGTCTTTTGTCATTTGTGCTGCTCTGGTGGGAGGGGCCACGTACAGAGGCACTGGAGATGCTGCTATGCTAAACTGCGCAGAAAATTACCAATATTTTAAAAGAAAATTAAAATATAATTAAAATATTTGAATCGAAAATCATCTGAGGGCCAGATTAAAGGTCTTGGAGGGCCAGATCAGGCCCCCGGGCCACATGTTTGACACCTCTGCTGTAAATGAATCCTTCTCCAAAATCAAGCCTCAGTGCATGAGAGAGCCTCTTGAAGACAGTCAGAGTCATAAATATCTCTCTGAAACACTTTATTCTGTGCGTTGTTGCTTGAATGCAAATGAGGAGGACAGAGACAGGCCAGTGCAGCGGGTGGGGGTGTGGACAAATATGCCACTGTTTCCTGGATTAGCGGTGCGCTAGATAAACGCTTAGGAAGATACGAGACGTGTCCCATGAAAAAAAACAAATTTCCACAGGAAAATAAAATTAAACCACTGCTGTTTCAGAGGTTCGAGGGCTCGGATAAAGGACATCCGAGCCTGGAAACACTCTCACGTCTCGAACCTGATGACGCTGTAGAGGGGAAATGCTTTGTTCGCTCTAACCTAATAAAGAATAAAGAATAAAGTCAAACAAACCTTTTCTTTTGAAGGTTTTTGTTTTCTTTTGTGAGGAAAAAAAAAGGTTTAGCTCAGGTTTAGTGCAGGTGTTGTCCAAATTTAGTCCAGGTTTAGTCCAGGTTTAGTCCAAGTTTAGTCCAGGTTTAGTCCAGGTTTAGGCTAAGTTTAGTCCAAGTTTAGTCCAGGTTTAGTCCAAGTTTAGTCCAGGTTTAGTCCAGGTTTAGGCTAAGTTTAGTCCAGGTTTAGTCCAAGTTTAGTCCAAGTTTAGTCCAGGTTTAGCCCAGGTTTAGTCCAAGTTTAGTCCAGGTGTTGTCCAAGTTTAGTCAAGGTTTAATGCAGGTTTGGTCTAAGTTTAGTCCAAGTTTAGTCCAAGTTTAGTCCAGGTTTAGTCCAGGTGTTGGTCAAGTTTAGTCAAGGTTTAATCCCGGTTTGGTCTAAATTTAGTCCAAGTTTAGTCCAAGTTTAGTCCAGGTTTAGTCTAAGTTTAGTCCAGGTTTAGTCCAAGTTTAGTCCAGGTTTAGTCCAAGTTTAGTCCAGGTGTTGTCCAAGTTTAGTCAAGGTTTAATCCAGGTTTGGTCTGAGTTTAGTCCAAATTTAGTCCAGGTTTAGTCCAGGTTTAGTCCAGGTGTTGTCCAAGTTTAGTCAAGGTTTAATCCCGGTTTGGTCTAAGTTTAGTCCAAGTTTAGTCCAGGTTTAGTCCAGGTTTAGTCCAAGTTTAGTCCAGGTTTAGTCCAGGTTTAGGCTAAGTTTAGTCCAAGTTTAGTCCAGGTTTAGGCTAAGTTTAGTCCAGGTTGAGTCCAGGTTTAGTCTAAGTTTAGTCCAGATTGAAGATATTTTGTTGATTGAGAACCACAAGGAAATAATTTGGGGATGAACAATTTTATCCAATCAGTGTTGGATAAGACCCATTTGGGAACAACTGTCAGTCCCAGTCTGTTCATCTCCAAAGCTCCAAACCCTCTGTTCCACCTTGTGATGTCATGAAGAGGTAGTTTTCAAGCAAACGGCTCCTTTTCCCTGTAGTTCAGTCGAAATCGGCAATTTCAGGACCGAAATCATCCAAATTATTCTAATGAAGGTGTATGGAGTTCAAAAACACAGTGAAGCACACCCTGTATGACCACATGATGACATCACAAGGTGGAAAAAGGTGGAACGTTTTCAGTTTGAGAGAAAAACTCGGCCTAAATCTGCAGGTTTGTGTGTTAAACATGTGAATGAAACAAAACACAACTCCAGGTGTTTGTGGTGAGGAAACGACAGTAGAACAGATCAGAAAATAGACTAACATGGGCCTTTAAACATCTCGAGTAAAACATCTCGAGCCTTTTTAAAGTCGTGCAGTAGAAGAGCTTCTTTTCCAGTGTGAGAGGAGATACCAGACTCTGAGACTGAAATCTGTTCTGACGGGAGGAAGGTGCCCACGGCAAACAGGAGACGTGTTAATACAGAGATGCATTAGTGCTCTCTCACGGGCGCCCATAATCACAGACGACACCTGAACGCACCGCCGACCGCTGCTCCCTGCTGGAGTTTAAAGCGACGGGAAGTCCAGGCTCTCGCTGGAGCAGGGCGAACTGTCTCTTTTGTTTTACGGTAACAATAAGACTGGAGTGTGTGGGTTTGGGTGTGACTGAAGGGTTCAAATGATTTTTTAAAAAGAGATAATTCTGTTGGTATTCCTCACCAGGGCCGGCTCAAGACATAAGTGAACTCAGCAGCCATCAGGGGGCCCCCCATGCCACCAGGGGGCCCCAAAGACCAGTTGGAATGGCCACCTGCTAAAGTATTTTTAAATTCAAAGTTCAAAGTCAGTTTTATTGTCAAAAACCATATGTACAGGTTGCACACACAGGATTTGAAATTGCAGCGCCCCCTAGGCCCACAGTGAACATAAAACATGTGATAAACAAGACAATAAACACCATGACTAAAACATCACATATACCCGTAGCAAAAGTACAAAAGGCTTGTGTATAATACAAATAAGTAAAACACACAATGTGAAGCGGAATAAAGCACAAATGTGTCATTTAAGCAGCAGTGTCAGTGTCATTTCAGCAGCAATGTCAGTGTCATTTAAGCAGCAGTGTCTTTTAAGCAGCAGTGTCAGTGTCATTTAAGCAGCAGTGTCTTTTAAGCAGCCGTGTCGGTGTCATTTAAGCAGCAGTGTCCGTGTCATTTAAGCAACAGAGTCAGTATAATTTAAGCAGCAGTGTCATTTAAGCAGCAGTGTCAGTGTAATTTAAGCAGCAGTCAGTGCCATTTAAGCAGCAGTCAGTGTCATTTACGCAGCAGTGTCAGTGTCATTTAAGCAGCAGTGTCATTTAAGCAGCAGTGTCAGTGTCATTTAAGCAGCAGTGTCATTTAAGCAGCAGTGTCAGTGTCATTTAAGCAGCAGTGTATACTGCTATACTTGCATTGTATAATTTATTATTGTTCCTCAGGGACTGCAGATGGAAACGAACTGTTTATCTGGTGCAGTACATCTCTGTTTTATGAGCATAATGTCTCGGTACATTGTCCCTTCAAATAAAGACTAAGTGTCAGTGTCATTTAAACAGCAGTGTCATCATTTGCATCATTTCAGACCTGATAAGAATGGAATAAAGTAAGTAATAATAAAAATAAGTAGTAATAATAATAATAATAATAATAATAATAATAATAATAATAATAATAATAATAATACAAACAGTAACTAGGAGAGTATGGGAAAAAAAAAAAAAGATATTGCACGTTTGGACTATATAGTGGAGATGCCTTAAACATGTGTCCAGCGCTGTTACTTATGCAGCATGAGTCTGTTCTGTTAATCCAATATTAATAGCTTTGATTAGCCTAATCTGTCCTAGCATATTCATGAGAAGAATCTAATGGAGGTCAGAGTTCACGTTGGGAACGGTGGAAACATCAGAGCGAAACCAACTTTACCATATCAGACACATGTCCATTTATCTGTCTATATTTTAAGTTTTATTTGAAATATACAGTACGTTTCGTTTCTTTTATTTATTTATTTATTTATTTCATTAAAGGGATAGTGTGGTTTTTTTTATCTTAATCTGTATGGGTTTCCTTCTAAAAGTTCCGTGTGTTGACACCGGCTTACCTCTGATAGTCTCAGCTGATCCCGGTTCGGCTCGCTTTCTGGAGCCCACATAAGTAGGTCCGCTAATTTCCCTGGAACATGAAATAAAGCTTGTTTTTCTTCTCAAAACAAAACATTAGAAAGGTGATATATTTGTTCACTTGTAAACTTCGGTGTAGCCATCCGCTGAAGGTGAACAGGCTGATGGAGTTAACATGGGTGTAGTGATACGAGTGGAGAGAGACAATATGTGAATGCGAAATACGCTGCTGGATGTTTCTTGGCCAACTGTTTCAGACGCAAATATATCACCTTTCTAACAAATGTTTTGTTTTGAGAAGAAAACACTTCCGCTAAAGGTTAACAGGCTAATACAGCTAATATGCGCGCAGTGATACGAGTCGACAGACACAATACGCGACCGCTAAGTACGTGTAAGTAAGAATGTGAAATATGCTGCTGTTTGGGACGCAAATATATCACCTTTCAAACAAATGTTTTGTTTTGAGAAGAAAAACAAGCTTTATTTCATGTTCCAGGGAAGTTACCGGACCTACTTACGTGGGCTCCAGAAAGCGAGCCGAACCAAGATCAGCTGAGAGTGTCAGAGGTAAGCCGGTGTCAACACATGGAACTTTTAGAAGGAAACCCATACAGATTAACATAAAAAAAAAAAAACACACTATCCCTTTAAGACAAAACAAAAAAATAACAGACGCAACACACTTGCATCAAAACAATTATAACTTAAATATGAATGAAAGGGAACAGAAAGAAGCATAAGCTTATAACATCTGCCCCTTATCAACTCCAAATTATATTACAACACAACAAAATATTATATATTACAAAACAAACAAACAAAAATACTAAAATATACTCTTTTTACTGAGCAGTACTATATCTTTTCATTAATGCTATTTTCACAATTTTCTTAAAAACTTGAATAGACTGGGACCTGGTTTAGACCTGGTTTAGTTCTAGTTTAGACCTGGTTCAGTCCTGGTTTAGTCCTGGTTTAGTTCTAGTTTAGACCTGGGTTAGACCTAGTTTAGACCTGGTTTAGTCCTAGTTTAGACCTGGGTTAGACCTAGTTTAGACCTTATTTAGTCCTAGTTTAGACCTGGGTTAGACCTAGTTTAGACCTGGTTTAGACCTGGTTTAGACCTGGGTTAGACCTGGTTTAGACCTGGTTTAACCCTGGTTTAGTCCTAGTTTAGACCTGGGTTAGACCTATTTTATTATTTATTTTTTTTTTCCATTGCATTTATATAGCGCCTTTCATGACATGCCTTGTCATCCCAAAGCGCTCCATAGTTCACCGTTCATTCACTCCACACTTGGTGGTGGTAAGCTACCTTCTGTAGCCACAGCTGCCCTGGGGCAGACTGACGGAAGCGAGGCTGCCAATCTGCGCCATCGGCCCCTCCGACCACCTCCAACACTCACGCACACTCCACTTTCATACTAGGCAAATGTGGGTAAAGTGTCTTGCCTAAGGACACAGCGACAGTTTTTTTTGCAACTGGCGCCCCACTGTGGCACCTGGAATTCATAGCGGTCTTCCATCCAAGTACTAACCAGGCCCTGCCTTGCTTAGCTTCTGAGATCTGACGGGATCAGGCTTTGACAGGCAGGTATGACCTGGTTCAGACCTGGTTTAGACCTGGTTTAGTCCTAGTTTAGACCTGGTTTAGACCTGGTTTAGTCCTAGTTTAGACCTGGTTCAGTCCTGGTTTAGTCCTGGTTTAGTCCTGGTTCAGTCCTGGTTTAGACCTGGTTTAGTCCTGGTTTAGTCATGGTTCAGTTCTGGTTCCGTCCTGGTTTATCCTAGTGTAGTCCTGGTTCAGCCCTGGTTTAGTCCTGGTGTAGTCCTGGTTTAGTCCTGGTTCAATCCTGGTTCCATCCTGGTTTAGTCCTGGTGTAGTCCTGGTTTAGACCTGGGTTATACCTGAGTTTTAATTTCATGCTCAAGACCGTTCCATAAACTGACTCCTTGGATTGAGACACAAATGGCATCATTGTAAAATTATCAAAAAATATAACATGATTACATTTGAGAACTTTGTAAATTTTACATTTTTAAAAGCCATTTTTAAGTGCCTTAATGGCCTTGCTCCTAAAAAAATTTGCAATTTAGTGCAAAAGTATACAAATGAAGGAGTAAGGACAAGAGGTGCAGTGAGTGGGAACTGCAAAGTTAAAAGATGTCGGACGACTCTGGGTCAGTCGGCTTTCTCAGTAAAAGCATCACATCTGTGGAGCTGAAGTCACATTCGGACATTAGACTTCTCCACAAAATTGAAAAGCTGGCTCAAAGGGAAACAACAGTGTGAACACTGAGCTGCCCTTGTGTACAGTGGACATCCATCCATCCATCCATTTTCTTCCGCTTATCCGGGGCCGGGTCGCGGGGGCAACAGTCTAAGCAGGGACACCCGGACCTCCTTCACCCCGGACACTTCCTCCAGCTCCTCCGGGGGGACCCCAAGGCGTTCCCAGGCCAGCCGGGACACATAGTCCCGCCAGCACGTCCTGGGTCTTCCCCGGGGCCTCCTCCCGGTGGGACATGCCCGGAACACCTCCCGAGGGAGGCGTCCAGGAGGCATCCGAAACAGATGCCCGAGCTACCTCAGCTGGCTCCTCTCAACGTGGAGAAGCAGCGGCTCTACTCCGAGCTCCTCCCGCGTGACTGAGCTCCTCACCCTATCTCTAAGGGTGCGCCCAGCCACTCTACGGAGGAAACTCATTTCGGCCGCTTGTATCCGCGATCTCGTCCTTTCGGTCATTACCCAAAGCTCATGACCATAAGTGAGAGTAGGAACGTAGATTGACCGGTAAATTGAGAGCTTCGCCTTTCGGCTCAGCTCTCTCTTCACCACAACGGTCCGGTACAACGACCGCATCACTGCCGACGCTGCACCGATCCGCCTGTCAATCTCACGCTCCATCCTCCCCTCACTCGTCAACAAGACCCCGAGATACTTGAACTCCTCCACTTGAGGCAAGGACTCCCCACCCACCCAGAGAGGGCAAGCCACCTTTTTCCGGTCGAGAACCATGGCCTTGGATTTGGAGGAGCTGATCCTCATCCCAGCCGCTTCACACTCGGCTGCAAACCGCCCCAGTGCACATTGGAGGTCCCGGTTCGATGAAGCCATCAGGACAACATCATCTGCAAACAGCAGAGATGAGATCCTGTGGTTCCCAAACCGGATCCCCTCCGGCCCCTGACTGCGCCTAGAAATTCTGTCCATAAATATAATGAACAGAACCGGTGACAAAGGGCAGCCCTGGCGGAGTCCAACATGCACCGGAAACAGGTCCGACTTACTACCGGCAATGCGAACAGAGCTCCTGCTCCGGTCATACAGGGACCGAACAGCCCTTAGCAAAGGGCCCCGAACCCTGTACTCCCAGAGCACTCTCCACAGGACCCCACGAGGGACACGGTCGAATGCCTTCTCCAGATCCACAAAGCACATGTGGACTGGTTGGGCAAACTCCCATGCACCCTCGAGCACCCGATGGAGAGTATAGAGCTGGTCCAGTGTTCCCCGGCCGGGACGAAAACCACACTGCTCCTCCTGAATCCGAGGTTCGACTATCGGTCAAATTCTCCTCTCCAGCACCCTGGAATAGACCTTACCGGGAAGGCTGAGGAGTGTGATTCCCCGATAGTTGGAACACACCCTCCGGTCCCCCTTCTTAAACAGAGGGACCACCACCCCGGTCTGCCAGTCCAGAGGTACTGTCCCGGACCACCACACAATGTTGCAGAGACGTGTCAGCCAAGACAGCCCTACAACATCCAGCGACTTGAGATACTCAGGACGGATCTCATCCACCCCTGAGGCCTTGCCACCGAGGAGCTTTCCAGTCACCTCAGTGACTTTGGCCAGGGTGATGGACGAGTCCGCCTCCAAGTCTCCAGCCTCTGCTTCCTCCCCGGAAGACGTGATGGCGGGATTGAGGAGATCCTCAAAGTATTCCTTCCACCGTCCTATAACATCCCCAGTCGAGGTCAACAGCTCCCCACCTCCACCGTAAACAGTGTTGGTGAAGCACTGCTTCCCCCTCCTGAGGCGCCGAACGGGTTGCCAGAATTTCTTTGAGGCCGTCCGATAGTCCTCCTCCATGGCCTCTCCGAACTCCTCCCAAACCCGAGTTTTTGCCTCTGCGACCACCCGGGCTGCAGCACGCTTGACCCGCCGGTACCCGTCAGCTGCCTCAGGAGTCCCATGAGCCAACAAGGCCCGATAGGACTCCTTCTTCAGCCTGACGGCATCCCTTACTTCCGGTGTCCACCACCGGGTTCGGGGATTGCCGCCGCGACAGGCACCACAGACCTTACGACCACAGCTACAGGCGGCCGCATCGACAATAGAGGCCGAGAAAAGAGCCCATTCGGACTCTATGTCCCCAGCCTCCCCCGGAATCCGGGAGAAGCTCTCCTGGAGGTGTGAGTTGAAGGTGCCCCTGACAGAGGGCTCTGCCAGACGTTCCCAACAGACCTTCACGATACGCTTGGGCCTGCCAGGTCTCTCCGGCTTCCTCCCCTGTCAGCGGACCCAACTCACAACCAGGTGTTGATTGGTTGACAGCTCTGCCCCTCTCTTCACCCGAGTGTCCAAGACACGCGGCCGGAGGTCAGATGACACAACAACAAAGTCGATCATCAACCTCCGTCCTAGGGTGTCCTGGTGCCACGTGCACTGATGGACACCCTTGTGCTCGAACATGGTGTTCGTTATGGACAAACTGTGGCTAGCACAGAAGTCCAATAACAGAACACCGCTCGGGTTCAGATCAGGGAGGCCGTTCCTCCCAATCACCCCACTCCAGGTGTCACTGTCGTTGCCAGGAGTCCCCCAGGAGAACAACGGAGTCCCCGGTCGGTGCACTGTTCAGTACCCCTCCCAGGCACTCCAAGAAGGCCGGGTACTCTGCACTGCTGTTCGGCCCATAGGCCGACACAACAGTGAGAGACCTGTCCCCGACCCGAAGGCGCAGGGACGCACGCGACCCTCTCGTTCACCGGGGTGAACTCCAACACTCGGCGGCTGAGCTGTGGGGCAATGAGCAGGCCCACACCAGCCCGCCGCCTTTCCCCGCGGGCAACGCCAGAGAAATGGCGGGTCCAGCCCCCCTCAAGGAGTTGGGTTCCGGAGCCCAAGCTGTGCGTGGAGGTGAGGCCGACTATATCTAGTCGGTAACGATCAACCTCCCGCACAAGCTCAGGCTCCTTCCTTCCCCAGCGAGGTGACATTCCATGTCCCCAGAGCTAGTCTCCATGCAGAGAGCCCAGATCTCTCTGCACCCGGCCCCTATGGATCCTCCTGCGGGTGGTGGGTCCACAGGAGGACGGCCCCACGTCGCTTCTTCGGGCTTCGCCCGGCCGGGCCCCGTGGGGAAAGGCCCGGCCACCAGACGCTCGCTGGCGCGCACCCACCCCAGGTCTGGCTCCAGGGTGGTAAATAAATAAATAAATAAATAAATCTTTCCTTTGGTTTTGTCCTGAATACTAGTTTAGAAAAAAACATAATTTCCTCTTATAACTAGTACTATTATAACTAGTTTCTCTCTTTTTGAATCTATTTTGCAAGTTGTTTGGTAATATTATTTGATGAGCTTTGTACGTTCTCAGGATGTTTTCACGTTGTTGTTTCCTACTGTGAGAACAGAGAAAGGAAAACTGTGTTTTCAGTATCGTGCTCCAGCAGACTGGAATTTGCAGAGAGTTTTAAAACTTCAAACACTCGTACCTATGGCTTTTTTTAATACTCTTTTAAAGGACCTGGAACGCAATCGATGATATGCCAATGTTTTTCTGTTTTTCATCATTTTATTTGTGTTGATTTTATATTTATTTGTTGTCTGGTGAGTCGTATTGTGTTTCTAATTGTTTTTAACATTTTATCTGTGTTGACTTTATATTTAATTGTCGTCTTGTGAGTTGTATTGTGTGGGCCTCTTGGCCAGGACTCCCTTGAAAAAGAGATCTTTGAATCTCAATGGGACTTTTTTTCCTGGTTAAATAAAGGTAAATAAATAAATAAATAAATTGTACATAATTTTGAGTTATATTCTACCAATTCTTTAAATTTGAATGTTTTTAATTGTGCAAATATAGGGTTTGTGTGGGCTCTGTATCCACTTCCATTTACCACACGGATAGCACGTTTCTGTCAAAGGAAGATTGGTTCAATGAGGGTTTTACAGGCACTTCCCCACACTTCAATACAATAAGTCAAATATGGAACAACGAGTGAGTTATACAAAAGAAACATGGCACTTTTGCTAAGACAGTCCTTCACTTTGTGTAATACAGCTATTGTTTGTGATACTTTTGATTTAACTTGTTCTATGTGTGATTTCCATGTCAAATCATCAATTATAACACCTAAAAACTTGGTCTCACTTGTCCTTTTAATCTCCAGTCCTTGTATGACCAATCTTGTATCGATGTCTTTCCTTTTGCAACTAAAAATCATAAACTTTGTCTTACTAATATTTATAGATAGTTTGTTGGCTTTGAACCAGATCAAAATTTTCTAAAACTCTCTCTACTATGTGTAAAACCTAATTTATATTTTTTCCTGAGTAAAATAGGGTAGTATCATCTGCAAACAAAATACATTTGAGTAAACTAGAAACAGAGACAATATCGTTTACATAAATAAGGAAAAGTATAGGTCCAAGAACCGATCCTTGGGGTACTCCACATACTGTATGATAATATTTTGATTTATTGTTATCGATTTCCACACACTGATATCGGTCTTTTAAGTAGCTCGTGACCCATTGATGTGCTACCCCTCTTATAGCATATTTATATAATTTTTGCAATAGTATCTCATGATCCAGAGTGTCAAATGCGTTTTCTGATGTATCGTAATAACGTTTCTTCATCAAAAACAGACCTAGAGTTGTGTTTTGTTTCATTCACACGTTTAACGCACAAACCTGCAGATTTCTCTCAAACAGAAAACACTGTTCTACAGTGTGATGTCATCAAGTAGGAACATTTGGATCATTTCAGCCTTAGAAATTCTAAATCTCTACTGAGCTAAAGGTAAAAGGAGCTGAAAACTACCGCTTCTTTACAACTCCAAAGCTCAAAATGCTCTGTTCCACCTTGTGATGTAGGCAGATTTAGGCTGCATCCCATTTCTCTGTCTTACCCCTTCATCTTACCCCTACCCCTTGGTTTTGCTCCTTCATGTGAGGGCAAGGGGTGTCCCGATTCTAATTTTGATCAAGGGCTCGGGACACGTCCTCGGGCTACATACCACTTGAAACGAAGTAAGCTCTCGACCAGACTTGAAACGAAGGGGTACACCTACAAGCTCAGGCAGGTTTTGGGATCAGGATGGCAGCGTCACATCGACCACCCAAGGAGTCTCATAAATGTATTTTCAGCAGTTGTAATTATCGATTAACAGTTTAGCAGGTTTACAATTATGACGCTTATGTTCTACGTTACTTTTAGTGAACTGTTGTCGCGGCGTCTGTTTAGCCAACGTTATCATTTTCATCGAACTTTCACATATAGACAAGATAGTTTTTTGTCAAGCTGAGGAACCCGATAATCCTTGATGTTTGTTTGCATTTGTTTGCGTCAGTTGTCGCCTCTGTAGACGTAGCAGCTCAGGTAGAGGCGAGGGACGATGACGCAAACGGTAATCGAGTGGCGTCCCCCGTCTTAGGCGAACGTTCGTACCCCGAGCCCTCTCAGCTCGGTATCGAGGGGCAAGACAAAGGCGTAGAAAAAGGGGAACGGGTAAGACAATGGAATGAGGCACAGCCTTAGGCCCCGTTTACATGTGCACTGGTTTAAAATGGAGACATTTCCCTTCGTTTGTACCCATCTTTTACAAGCAAATGGCAAATTTGCCTCTCAAATCCTTTTAAAAACTCCAGCTAGAGTGGAGATTCTGGAAAACTGCGGTTTCACGTTTGCGTGTAAAGTGAGCTATAAGAGTTTCAGGCAGTAGATTCTGATTGGTTTGCAGAGCGTTCTCCTTTTTCCTACACTGCCGTCCGTAGGCTTGGCGTAGTTATGATGGCGCTCGATGGCGTAAATGAAAACGTTTTTGAAAACAATGCTATGTGCACTATGTTATTTTGGAAAATGGAGGGAGAGAAATATTTCTCAATATACCCGGCGATGTGTAAACTTAGCCTGAGAATAAAGGGTTGCTCAACAAGTCCAGGTCTATTTTTGAGGAGTAAAAGCTCACGAGTCAAGAGTCATATTTGCGTAATATAAGACCTTTAATCAAAACGCCGGCCTTTACTCTTGTTCTAACTGAAGCACCCGTGGATTTTTATAAAGCTCTATATTATTACTGGCCAAAAGAACCGTCTCTGCTGTGTTCTGCTGGAGTTTGACGTCCATCCAATAAATCAAAGTCTCATCATTCTATTTGATTTCTCCCATCAACCTCTGGGGTTAGCATTAGCCGCTATCAAAGACACCCAATTGGAAACCTTTTTGCTCTCGATGAGAAAAACACCCCGTGCCCTTTCCTTTCGCGCTTATGGGAGAAAAGAGAAAAAAAATCATTAAAATTGCGGGGAAGAATATTATTAACGGCGAGGGAGAGCGATAAAAGTTTAATGCAGAGCCGACAGTCTGCGGGCGCTTCGCTGTGGCTTCAACAGGTTCCTCAGTCTCCGGAGCGTTCCCAAAACAAACCGATCCATGTGAATGAAGAGGAGGCTGCAGCTCGGTGTGGATCAATACTTTGGCTTTGTGGGTATAACACAGACTAAAGGGGAACTCAGCAGAAGGCTCCGGGTTCTTAATTAAAATGTGAACAGGATACAGTATACTCCACTTCTGACCAGTTTCTGTGGTGATTGAAACATGTTTGCACAGCCGTTTTTATGGGGATATGTCGTTCTTGGGGAAAACAGAATGTTGGGATAAATCACTTCGCTACAGCATTAGTTTTTAAATCAATTACGTCATTGTCCAGAAGCAGCAGAAAGGGGGTGTGGAGAAGTGACGGAGCTAAAAGATTAAAAAATCTCACTATAGACGCTGCAAAATGTTCTAAAATAACAGACATATTCTCTGGAGGGTCTGGAGCCTCCACGTCCTCTGCAGCCCAGGCTGAAGGTGGACAGGGAGAGGAGCAGCCAGAGACTGTGGACAGGGAACCCGAGGGAACCCGAGAGAACCTGAAGGAATCCGAGAGAACCCGAGGGAACCCGAGAGAACCCAAGGGGACCCCAGGGGACCCGAGAGAACCCGAGGGAACTCAACGTTTAGTCCTAGTTTGGCCCAGTTTAGTCCTGGTCTAGCCCAGGTTTAGTCCTGGTCTAGGCCAGGTTTAGTCCTGGTCTGGCCCAGGTTTAGTCCTGGTCTGGCCCAGGTTTAGTCTTCAGAGAACCCGAGGGACAGAGTGACCAGGGAAGTGTGCCACAGGCACAGCAGGTCAGCAGTAGTAATGTGAGGATAATACTGGGACTTTTAGGTGATGGACAGACATGAAAATGACTCACCTTTCAGCAAAATTCGCAATTTTGAAGCCAAAACAGGTGACCTACGTGAATCGTGTAGATTCAATGAGAAAAGTTTTTTGTGTGTGTGCAAGATGCATTTTAAATAAACCGTTGAATGTGTAGTTACTGTGAGTTTGCTGGTGGTTTAGGGGATTTTTCCTTTAAATGTTGCGCCCTGGTTTCCCCTCGGCCAAGACGTAACAACAGTAAAATACTTTACTTAAGGGAACACAAACATAAATGAGTCCGTTGTGCTCCGCTAATTATGAGGGGCCGGTCTAAGATAAATCACTTCACTACAACATTAGTTTTCAAATCAATTACGTCATTGTCCAGCTCCTCTGAACTGCTCCAAAAAGGAAGGAGCTGCTCCTCTTTGGATAGTAAAAAGGAGCCTTCATTGTCATAATAAATGAATTTGGGCCATAAATAATGAACGGGGACATGTGCAGCCCCACACGTCCTGACGCAGCCTCCGTCAGCATTCACAAACGGTTATTTTTGAGAAAGGCAAAGTGACGGGAGCGCTACATCAGTGCAGCTGCTCCTTCTTCAAACTCCCGAACTGAAGGTCCAGTTTAACACTGACGGTGTCGGCAGAGTTTAACAAACCAAATCCACACGAACACTGACACTAACTTACTCTGGGAGTATTAATTCTTCCTAGTTCAGTGGTAAATTATGGGTAGTGTTAAATACAAGTTACAGGAATATCAGCACTGGTGGATTTGTGTTAACGTGAATGTTCCGTTGTGAGGACCCCAGGCCCTTCACCTCTGATGTTACAGGGTTTGGCCCTTGGTGAAAAACACTCCCTGCTTAGTTTATGAACAGCAAACATAAATCCAGGTTGTGGTTTTCTTTTTTCCTCCATGTTGTGTGTGATGTTATTTTGATTCCAGTTGCTGTTGCAGTCAGTCCTGTTCTGTTCGGTAACAAAGCTCTCCTCAGAACAGATTAATATTTTATCTCCTGCTCCCTGAATAACAATCGCTCTGTTCCACCTGTGCTTCTTTTTGATCAAACTGCTCCACCTGTTTCAGTCCAGGCTTCAGCCCAGACCAGGCACAATCAGGGAAAACCTCCAGCAATAACAGTCCCGACCGATATGGGTCCCCCACCTCCAATGGTTCATTTTAAACGGAATCTACATCTTTAAAAAAAAAACAGATACAGAACCGAGGTTCTGCTTTTGGGTCCTACATCTGTGCTTTTTAACAACAAGAGTCAATTTCCAATGATACTGAATCTTAAATCTTAATGTATAAAGATAGAACAGATTTCTTATGCATGCTGATGTAAGGACAAAACCAGGTCTAAACCAGGACAAAACCAAGTCAATATTCAGACTAGACTCTTACCAGGACTAAACCAGGACTAAACCAGGTCTAAACCAGGTCTAAACCAGGTCTAAACCAGGACTAAACCAGGTCTAAACCAGGACTAAACCAGGTCTAAACCAGGTCTAAACCATGACTAAATCAGGTCAATATTCAAACTAGACTCTTACTAGGACTAAACCAGAACTAAACCAGGCCTATATTCAGACTAGACTCTTACCAGGACTAAAACAGGACTAACTCAGGTCTATATTCAGGCTAGACTCTTACCAGGACTAAACCAGGTCTAAACCAGGTCTAAACCATGTCTAAACGAGGTCTCGGTATAATGAACCTGTATTTCTGACCCTTTTGTGATCCTCAGGCCACATGAGCGGCTCGTGTTTGGTAAATCCACTTGTTTAATCTCGGTTTGCGTTCGGATTTGCGTCGCTGAGGCCGGCGTGTTCGTGGAGCAGCTGGGAGCGCTGGTTAAGCAAATTGGTTTTTAACTGGAAACTTCTCTCTGCCCTCGGAGCCGTGCATTATTCATCATCTCGGCTCAAAAGTGCGTTTCCTGCGTTCGCTCGAAGATGGATGCAGAAATATAGGGCAGGGAAAGAAAGAGAGAGAGAAAAACCCACGAGGAGCTGGTCCCTGAACACACCATCCACCGCCCGAACTCATCGCACATACAGAAGGATAATTATCACGGCTCTGCCTCCGTCTGTCCGAGCGTCTGACCAGCTCAAAGTGGCCTATTTCAAACAGATTTCATCAACTCTGCTTGGATTTGTTTTTCTTTTTTTTTGTTGGAGCGGAGGAGATGTACAGTAAACAAGAATTCAGCAAAGATATTATGGATCACTGATTAACTCCAATTAAACAGAAACTGCAAACTAAGACAGAGATTTAATGCCTCTGCCATAAACTGGATATAAACGGACAAAGCGAACCTACTAGCTGCTGCATTCCGAACAGGAAGTGAGCATAGGTGCACTTCCGGCTCCACACTCTGCCTCTGTGCTGCTGGGAGGCCCCTTTTATAGTATGAGGCTCCTCCCCCAAATCAATTAATAAAGGAAAGTGGTTATTTCTCTACCAATAGAGATAGATACAATGAAATCAGTTCCATTGGGGCTGAGATCATTTCACGAGGAGTTTGCTCATTGCCTTTGTATAAAGTGAGTCCTAAAACCCCAGGATTAATATTATCAAGCACAAATGTTGAAAATATGACCTTTGTCCCTGAGCTCTGTCCTCCAAACTGGTCATCGCTTGGCTCCGGGCTCCAGCTCCCACAGACGGGGAGCTTCTCTGTTCCTGTCCCTGTCCCCGCCCACCTCAAAGCATCCGTCACTTGAGGTTTGAGCACAATAGCACCTCCTGAGGAGCCTGAGGTCCTTTGGAGTGTGCAGGCCTCTGCTCAAGACTTTATGACTCTGTGGTGGCCTCTGCTCTCCTCTACGCTGTCTTACGTCCATCATGGACGACACCCTCTGCACCGGACTGTAGAGGAGCTGAGCAGGTCCTTCAGCAGCCGACTGAGGCACCTCCAGTGCAAGAAGGAGCGCTACCGCAGATCCTTCATCCCCACCACCATCAGACTGTAGAATTCTACTGTGTAGTCCAGACTAGGGGTGTGCAAAATAATCGTCATGACAATGCATCGCGATACTAACTTTCACAATATACTGCATCGATTCTTGATGCCAAAAATCGATTACTATTAATTAATAATTTAATATTTAATATTTTAATATTTAATATTAATACATAAATTAATTAATTATTAGTATTTTTTTATAAATCCTATGCACTTTTTTCTTTGTGAAAGGGTATTGTTTGTTATGATGGTAGCTACCTCCAAAATGGCAAATGTTTGAACATCATTTTTTGTATTAGAAAAAATCCTATGCACACACAGAAAGGCCTGGGCGACCCGGGGATCGAACCCGGAAGCAAGAAGGTTCCGGGTTCTGTGTTCTGTGTGGAGTTTGCATGCATGGTCTGGGTTCGATCCCCGGGTCGCCTGGGCCTTTCTGTGTGTGTTCTGTGTGGAGTTTGCATGTTCTCCCCGTGTCTGGGTGGGTTTTCTCCGGGCACTCTGGTTTCTCCCACCAACCCAAAACATGCACCATAGGTACCTCCAGCTGAGGTCCTGACCAAACCGAAGCAAGAAGATCATGGAGATGGCCCCCGGGCGCATATATATATATATATATATATATATATATATATATATATATATATATATATATATATATATATATATATATATATATATATATATATATATATATATATATATATATGTATATATATATATAGGATGGGTTAAAATGCAGAGAAGAATTTCTCCAGTGTGAGATCAATAAAGTAACTTCTTCTTCTTCTTCTTCTTTTGTTATTGGTTTGGTTTATTTGTTTTTGTTATTCAATAAATTCAGTTATGAATTGAGTTGCTCAGAGTTATGTATCAATTGAAGACACTACCCAGATACACAGCCACTGATATTTAACTTATCCTCTTTTTTTGGTATATTTTCACTGAAGTATGTTGAATATATTGCAATGCATCGCAATAATTCAAGTATCGTGATGCACCGTGATAGTATCGAATCGTGGCATATGAATCGTGATTCGAATTGAATCGTGACTTCTTTGCCAATACCCACCACTAGTCCAGACGTGCAATATTTTTCCATACTCTCCTAGTTACTGTTTTTATTATTATTATTATTACTTATTTTTATTATTACTTATTTTATTCCATTCTTGCCTGCATGCACTTTTTCTTTCTTGTTCAAACTGTCCCTCAGTGGCGGCTGGCCCATAGGGGGCACTTGGCGCCGCCCTTCCCAAAGAGGAGAGGAAAAATATAAAATGTATAATACTAAAAATATGTTTTGTTTTATTATTTTTTTTTATCAATGTCAGTTTTAATTATTTGTGTGTCTCTACATGTAGTCTGAATTATTCAAACAACATTTCCACCAAATGACTCTTATTCAACAGTGAATTTATGTTGTATGGGGTTCGCGTTCAAAGCACCCTCGAAGTGTAGCGAAATAGCCAATCGTGTGTGGTTGCTAGGGGAAAATTTTAAAAATATTATTCCTATCAGCCTATCAGCATCGCCAAATAAAATGGTTTTGGGGCGCCCGTGTGCGTTGCGCCTGCTACAGAAAGTTTGGATCGCTATTCGCCGTGTCCCAGACTGATTAGTCACGTGATAGGCGTATCCACGTATTATCCGCAGGGAATACACGGATGAATTATGGTGAAAGGACGTCTGAATTATTGCTTTGAATTTATTTATTTTCTGTGCCATCTGTGATAAGATAATCACGAGCAAGTTGAAAGGTCAGTCAGGAAGTAATGCAGGGGATGAGCGCGGGTTTTATTCGGGAGGTGCACTTTTGGAAGAAGTCACGTTTTCAGCTTGTCCCAAGTCTTAGTAATTAAACTGATTCACGGAAGGTGAATTTGATGCTTTATTGCCAGATACGTTAAGTTTTCGCTCTGAAGTGGCTTGTTAATGGACTTTGCAAGTAAGCTAGCGACCTGCCAGCTACACCGGAGAGGACCGTTCGAGTGACCACGGCGAGAGCACGAAGGACACCCACCACATTTAGTAACGTTGCCCGAGGGAGAGCGGAATGACGTTAACTGGATTTCACTGCCGCTGCCTACGATTTCTCAACTCGTGAGTGGCAGAGGTACAGCACCTTTTTCTTGTTTGTTTGACATTGTGGTGAAGGAGCCAATTCCGTACCCAAGCTATGAATCAGGCCTGCAACGGTAGAACTGGAGGTTGGAGAAGTGACTATATTTGGGTGTTTTGCCGGCTATAGGATAAATTGTTTATTTGAGCCCATTAGAATATTGTGACTGTTAAACATTTTGTGTGTTGAGGTTTACCCTTGAGATGTTCATCTAAATGCTTGAAAGCACTTTTTTTCATTAGATGTAATATAGTTCATATTTACTTATAACTTTGTTGTGGTCATTGAGTGTCATGTTTGTTTGAGGTTAACCCTTTAAACACAACACATATAGTACAAAAGTAGTTCATTTAAGAGTTTACTCACATTATACTAATAAGAATCATTTCATGTGTACCGTGCATTTTAATAGCCATAATACTGTACTAAAAGGTGTAACAACACTAGTATAAATGTGTAATAAGAACTCAGGTTAGTCTCTCTCACATATCAAACACAATAATAGGCAGGGAAATCTATTGGCACATCAGCCCCACCAAGATTTTTTTTTCACCAGCCGCCACTGCTGTCCCTGCTTGGAGCTTGCCTGGAAGAATCCATGACTCATCGCTGTACCAGCGAGTGAGTCTGGTAACGCTTGATCCACAGAATGCGCTGCGGTTGCGCATAGACAGACAGCTAAGTGAACCAATCAGAGATTGCGCCATCTTGATTCAAAACTGAGGCGGAACTTCCGCTGCCTAAGAGTGACTTTGCGGGCAAAGGCGGGTGCACTGACGTCACCATCTTTGAACGAATCAGAATCGCGGAGTCCGTTTGTAACCGGAGGAGCGAGAGTGGATGGAGGGTGTCCAAATGGTATCGCGCTGTATAGGAAATACAGAGAGATATCATTTGGCTGGCCAGGTAAGCTTGGAGCTACTGTGGCAAGTAAATTTCTCCTGTGTGAGATCAATAAAGTCTTATTTTATCTTATCTTTTCTCTCTTACTTTGGTGTCTGCGGGAAAAATCCTTTCTGGGCAGGAGGGATCTTCTCGCTGAAGTTCCAGTGAGTGTCACTTCGCCAAATTAAAACAGCTCTAAGCAGCAAATGCACAATCCAGTTACTTTAACAGATCCTTGGTCGGCACCGTGGGGTTCCCACTTCTCTGGACTTTTCTAACACATACAAAAAAGAACTTTACTGAAATTAATCTGCTTAGTTTTTTTTTTAATTGTTTTATTATTATTATTATTATTATTATTATTATTATTATTATTATTATTATTATTATTATTAATTTTATTTATATATTTATTAAATGTATTTTTATATATATTTATTTTATTTATATATGGCAAATGGAGAAATTATATTTGTCAACTGGAGAAAAGTTTATTTGGTCGAATACATTTTTTTATATGCATATTTGTTTATTTTTATTTATTTATTTAATTTTTTTATAATTTTGTTTAGTTCTATATTTATTTTTGTATTTATTTTATTTATATATTTATTTTATTTATTTATTTATTTTTGTATTTCTATATTTAATGTTTTAATTATTTATTTTAATTACATAATTACTATATATATATATATATATATATATATATTATTTCTATTTTTATTTTTTATTTATTTTATTTACATATTTGTTTATTCAGTTTTTTATTTCTATATTTTATTTTTTTATTTATTTATATATTTATTATATTTATTTTATTTACATATTTATTATATTTATTTATTTTATTTACATATTTGTTTATTCAGTTTTTTATTTCTATATTTTATTTTTTTATTTATTTACATATTTTTTATATTTTTTTTATTTCTATTTTTATCTTGTATTTATTTTATTTACATATTTATTATATTTATTTATTAATTTTATTTTATTCAGTTTTTTATTTCTATATTTTATTTTTTATTTATTTACATATTGATTATATTTATTTATGATATATCTATTTATTTTATTTATTTATTAGTTGTTGTTTTTTTTTATTTCTACATCAAATTGATATCATGAGTGATGTGGGTTACTGCTTCGTAACTACTGGGGTAAAACTTTCAAACGACTCTTTCAAAGTGAACACGGAAATTCAACACTCAAAATTCAACCCAGTGAAAAATGTAAAAACAAACACACAAAAAAAGTTCAGATCTTTGAACAAACCCTGTCAGCCGTTCATTCAAATCGAACTCCAGCTAAACGCCGGGTTTCGCCTCGGTCCTCGTGCTGCGTTCAAGAGCGTCCTGTCAGTTTGGAGCTGCATTATTAATGAGGCCTGATTAGACCCGACCGGCACCGAGTCGCCTTTGAACGCACCACTGAATCAAATGGAAGTTCGGATTAAAATCTGCTTCAGAAATCAAACCTCCGGATGGATCTGAGAGATGAGGAGTTCACAGGATTTAATACGGAACGAGGAAGAGTACACCGTGTACTGACTGGACTTACTCTGGTCACTGTAGTGGTTATTGATCAGTTTGATTAGGTTTATTTTGATGTTTACCCCTGGTTATACTGAGGACCGGTTCACAAACTGTTTCTCAAAGGTCCTGGTGGTCTAGTCCTGGTGTTGTCCTAAATGAGACCTGGTTTAGTCCTGTTTTAGACCTGGTTTAGACCTGGATTAGTCCTGAATGGGACCTGTTTTAGACCTGTTTTAGAACTGTTTTAGTCCTGGTTTAGACCTGGTTTAGACCTGTTTAGTCCTGGTTTAGACCTGTTTTAGTCCAGTTTTAATCCTGTTTTAGTCCTGTTTAGTCCTGGTTTAGTCCTGTTTTAGTCCTGGTTTAGACCTAGTTTAGACCTGGTTTAGTCCTGGTTTAGACCTGTTTTAGTCCTGGTTTAGTCCTGTTTTAGTCCTGTTTTAGACCTAGTTTAGACCTGTTTTAGTCCTGGTTTAGTCCTGGTTTAGACCTGTTTTAGTCCTGTTTTAATCCTGTTTTAGTCCTGTTTAGTCCTGGTTTAGTCCTGTTTTAGTCCTGGTTTAGTCCTGGTTTAGTCTTGGTTTAGTCCTGTTTTAGACCTAGTTTAGACCTGTTTTAGTCCTGGTTTAGACCTGGTTTAGTCCTGTTTTAGTCCTGTTTTAGACCTAGTTTAAACCTGTTTTAGTCCTGGTTTAGTCCTGTTTTAGACCTAGTTTAGACCTGTTTTAGTCCTGTTTTAGTCCTGTCTTAGTCCTGTTTTAGTCCTGTTTTAGTCCTGTTTAGTCCTGGTTTAGTCCTGTTTTAGTCATGGTTTAGTCCTGGTTTAGACCTAGTTTAGACCTGGTTTAGTCCTGGCTTAGACCTGTTTTAGTCCTGGTTTAGTCCTGTTTTAAACCTAGTTTAGAGCTGTTTTAGTCCTGGTTTAGTCCTGTTTTAGACCTAGTTTAGACCTGTTTTAGTCCTGTTTTAGTCCTGGTTTAGTCCTGTTTTAGTCCTGTTTTAGACCTAGTTTAGACCTGTTTTAGTCCTGGTTTAGTCCTGTTTTAGTCCTGTTTTAGTCCTGTTTTAGACCTAGTTTAGACCTGTTTTAGTCCTGGTTTAGTCCTGCTTTAGACCTAGTTTAGACCTGTTTTAGTCCTGTTTTAGTCCTGGTTTAGACCTAGTTTAGACCTGGTTTAGTCCTGGTTTAGACCTGGTTTAGTCCTGGTTTAGTCCTGCTTTAGTCCTGTTTAGTCCTGGTTTAGTCCTGTTTTAGTCCTGGTTTAGTCCTGGTTTAGACCTAGTTTAGACCTGGTTTAGTCCTGGTTTAGACCTGTTTTAGTCCTGGTTTAGTCCTGTTTTAGACCTAGTTTAGAGCTGTTTTAGTCCTGGTTTAGTCCTGGTTTAGTCCTGGTTTAGTCCTGTTTTAGACCTAGTTTAGACCTGTTTTAGTCCTGTTTTAGTCCTGGTTTAGTCCTGTTTTAGTCCTGTTTTAGACCTAGTTTAGACCTGTTTTAGTCCTGGTTTAGTCCTGTTTTAGACCTAGTTTAGACCTGTTTTAGTCCTGTTTTAGTCCTGGTTTAGACCTAGTTTAGACCTGGTTTAGTCCTGGTTTAGACCTGGTTTAGTCCTGGTTTAGTCCTGTTTTAGACCTAGTTTAGAGCTGTTTTAGTCCTGGTTTATTCCTGGTTTAGTCCTGGTTTAGTCCTGTTTTAGACCTAGTTTAGACCTGTTTTAGTCCTGTTTTAGTCCTGATTTAGTCCTGTTTTAGTCCTGTTTTAGACCTAGTTTAGACCTGTTTTAGTCCTGGTTTAGTCCTGTTTTAGTCCTGTTTTAGTCCTGTTTTAGACCTAGTTTAGACCTGTTTTAGTCCTGGTTTAGTCCTGTTTTAGACCTAGTTTAGACCTGTTTTAGTCCTGTTTTAGTCCTGGTTTAGACCTGGATTAGTCCTGAATGGGACCTGTTTTAGACCTACTTTAGTCCTGGTTTAGACATGGTTTAGACCTTTTTTAGACCTAGTTTAGACCTGTTTTAGTCCTGGTTTAGTCCTGGTTTAGTCCTAGTTTTGTCCTGGTTTAGTCCTGTTTTAGACCTAGTTTAGACCTGTTTTAATCCTGGTTTAGTCTTGTTTTAGACCTAGTTTAGACCTGTTTTAGTCCTGTTTTAGACCTAGTTAAGACCTGTTTTAGTCCTGGTTTAGTCCAGTTTTAGTCCTGTTTTAGTCCTGGTTTAGTCCTGTTTTAGTCCTGGTTTAGTCCTGTTTTAGACCTGGTTTAGTCCTGGTTTAGTCCTGGTTTAGACCTGGTTTAGTCCTGGTTTAGTCCTGGTTTAGTCTTGGTTTATATAGACAGTAAAACGGACAGATTGATCAGATGAAGATCGTCCCGATGACGACCACATTCTGATCAATAAACACTAAACAGATTAAATAAAACACAAAATGAATAAATAATATGAAAATACAGATTGTCGCACATCGTACGAGTGTGAAATCGTAAAATGGCGAGAAAAGCTCGTTTGAGTCACGTGACCCGGGCCCGAACGGCGAAGAGTGAATAAACGGAGATGAATATTTTAATGGAGGCTGTGTGCGCGATGCATTATTGATAAGAAATGAAAACTCACATTTATATAACACTGGCAAGAGTACAAGAGACAAGGACAAGAAACCAGGAAGAAACCAGGACTAGACCAGGACTAGACCAGGACTAGACCAGGACCAGGACCAAAGACCAGGACCAGGACCAGAGCTAGAGACTAAGACCAGGACAAAGACTAAACCAAGACTGAAAGTACATTTATATAACACTGGCAAGAGTACAAGAGACAAGGACAAGAAACCAGGAAGAAACCAGGACTAGACCAGGACTAAGACTAAACCATGACTAAGACCAAACCAAGACTAGACCAGGACTAAGACTAAAAACACAAGACAAAATGACAGTGTACTGTACGCTCTCTCTGTGAAATGTGCAAAAAAACTAAACCGAAGATGGAGAAGAAAGCAGAACTAAACCAGAACTAAACCAGGACTAAACCTGGACTAAGATCAAACCAAGACTAGACCAGGACTAAGCAAACCAAGACTAGACCAGGACTAAGCAAACCAAGACTAGACCAGGACAAAGACCAAACCAAGACTAGACCAGGACTAAGACTAAACCAAGACTAGACCAGGACTAAGACCAAACCAAGACTAGACCAGAACTAAAACCAAACCCAGACTAGACCAGGACTAAAACCAAACCAAGACTAGACCAGGACTAAGACCAAACCAAGACTAGACCAGGACTAAAACCAAACCAAGACTAGACCAGGCCTAAGACCAAACCAAGACTAGACCAGGACTAAGACCAGGACCAGGACCAGAGACCAAGACTAAAACTAGAGACCAAGACCAGGATTAGAGACCAAGACTACACCAGGACTAAGACTAAACCAAGACTAAAAATACAAGGACAAGCGGAAGAAACCAGGAATAAACCAGGACCAGAGACTAAGACCTGGACTAGACCAGGACTAAGACCAAACCAAGACTACACCAGGACTAAGACCAAACCAAGACTAGACCAGGACTAAGACCAAACCAAGGCTAGACCAGGACTAAGACCAAACCAAGACTAGACCAGGACTAAGACCAAATCAAGATTAGACCAGAACTAAGACCAAACCAAGGCTAGACCAGGACTAAGACCAAACCAAGACTAGACCAGGACTAAGACCAAACCAAGGCTAGACCAGGACTAAGACCAAACCAAGACTAGACCAGGACTAAGACCAAATCAAGATTAGATCAGGACTAAAACCAAACCAAGACTAGACCAGAACTAAGACCAAACCAAGACTAGACCAGGACTAAGACCAAACCAGCAGGGCTAAATTAATTGATTCTTTCCAGGTGACGTCATCAACATGGGGTGTGATGCTAACTGTGGGCACTGCTCTGTCTGAGGCAATAATGAATCACAATCACAATAATGAATCCAGTTTCATTTCAAATCCGATGCACCTCCTGCTCTTTCCGGCGTGTTCTCTCGGATTATTAACTGTCGGAAAACCCTCTACGACATCATCAATAATAATAGATGCGTCTGGTCACATGATCAGAGAGCGAGGCTGGTCCTGGATCAGCGGATCGTCCAGACGTGATGAAAAATGCAACGGACATGAATTATATAAACCACAACAATATGTCAGCGCCGATTATATCAATATTTACTGTGATCCACAAACGGGGAAGACCGGCTTTAGACCGAGACCAGGGCTAAACCGGGACAAAAGAGACTAAACCAGGGCTAAAGCAGGACTAAACCAGGACAAAAGAGACTAAACCAGGACTAAAGCAGGACTAAACCAGAACAAAAAAGACTAAACCAGGGCTAAACCAGGGCTAAACCAGGACAAAAGAGACTAAACCAGGGCTAAAGCAGGGCTAAACCGGGACAAAAGAGACTAAACCAGGACTAAAGCAGGACTAAACCAGAATAAAAAAGACTAAACCAGGGCTAAACCAGGGCTAAACTGGGACAAAAGAGACTAAACCAGGGCTAAACCAGGGCTAAACTGGGACAAAAGAGACTAAACCAGGACTAAACCAGGGCTAAACTGGGACAAAAGAGACTAAACCAGGGCTAAACCGGGACAAAAGAGACTAAACCAGGACTAAACCAGGGCTAAAACAGGGCTAAACCAGGTCTAAACCAGGACAAAAGAGACTAAACCAGGTCTAAACCAGGACTAAACCAGGGCTAAAACAGGACTAAACCAGGACTAAACCAGGGCTAAACCAGGGCTAAACCAGGTCTAAACCAGGACAAAAGAGACTAAACCAGGACTAAACCAGGTCTAAACTGGGGCTAAACCAGGACTAAACCAGGTTAGCTAAACCAGGACAAAAGAGACTAAACCAGGACTAAACCAGGTCTAAACCGGGACAAAACAGACTAAACCAGGACTAAAGCAGGACTAAACCGGAACAAAAAAGACTAAACCAGGGCTAAACCAGGGCTAAACCGGGACAAAAGAGACTAAACCAGGACTAAACCAGGGCTAAACCGGGACAAAAGAGACTAAACCAGGTCTAAACCAGGTCTAAACCAGGACAAAAGAGACTAAACAGGACTAAACCTTTTTAATTTTAATTTTTAATTTTTTATTTTTTAATCATATATATATATATCAATTAAAAAAAACTGTTCCCCCTTCTCATGTCGAGTCTTTAACGCTGAAACGTCTGCACTCTTACAAACTGTGGTTTAATTTCTAGGCTACATTTTTTGAAGCATTTTCATAATTTTAGCTCAGGTGGAAGTTTGTTCCGTTCTGAGATTGTTTTAAATGAAAATGCAGATTGTCCTAGTGATGTTTTCTGTTTTGTTATTTCACATTGGCCATTGATCGTTGACCTGTTGTTCTGACCATCTGATCAGATGTTAAATGGATAAACTTTTTCAGTGGTGGTGGTGCCACATTATTGATCACCTTCAATAATAACCTTAGATTGGCCAGTTTAATTGTATTATCAAAGATGAGCATTTTCTGTTTATTTAATATCTGACAGTGATGGTATTTCAGTGGTTTCTGATCTAGAATCTTAACTGCTTAAGTCTTAAGAGACTAAACAGGGCTAAACCAGGACTACACCAGGACTAGACCAGGGCTAAACCAGGACTAAACCAGGACTAGACCAGGACTAAACCAGGACTAAACCAGGTCCATGGGTGTATATTAGTCTCTGTGCTCTTATACTTGTTCTGATTCAGCTCAAGATTGTTCTAAAACTTCAGGAAAGGTTCATTTCAGTCCTGGGAATGTGACTTTTTAGAATCAATACCTGCTCAAATTAGTATCTAGTTTCAATTCTAGTTTTAGTGTCTGATTTTCAATACTTTTGACAGCCTCAATCTTCCAGGAGGTGTTATCAGTATTATTGCACATCCAGTTCCTCTGTTCATTTGTATTCCGTTCCTCGTTATGTGGACTCCATTTTCTCTCATTTGGTTTTGTTTGATCAGACTGTGCCGCTCATTACGCCTCATTAACCACACTATGTTTCTGATTACCGCCGCCGTGTTTTAATTAGACCCCCATCTGCATAACCCCGGTCCCTGTGGGTCTGGGGCGGACCGGGAAGACGGTTCAGGGACCACACACTGGGCCTGGCATCGTCCACCTCTGAACCAGGACTGTCAAACCTCTCACAGCAGCAGAAGGATGGATTTGATTATGTGCGGCATTCGAGGGGCGGCTCGTCAATGGAGAGAGAGTTATTTAGAAAACAAAAAAACGATACGTACAAATGGCATAGAATCAGAAAGGGTGTGCCACAAGGCTCGATTCTTGGGCCCAAATGATTTATTTCATATATGAATGATTTTCTGTGTATGTTATTTGTTATTTGCTGATGATATAACATTATTTTACCATGGAAAAGATATAAAAGAGTCACAGAGTAAACAGAGAGCTAAAAAAAAAAAAAAAAAAAAGTAAAATTTTTGATTTAAATGGATTGATTCTTAATGTTTAAAAAAATATTTTTATTTAAAGATAAAAAGAAACAAGATGACATAAGATAAGACTTTATTGATCTCACATAGGAGAAATTTACTTGCCACAGAAGCTCCAGGCAGAGACAGTTTGAACAAGAAAGAAAAGTGCATGCAGCAAGAATGGAATAAAGTAAGTAATAATAAAATAAGTAATAATAATAAAACAGTAACTAGGAGAGTATGGAAAAATATTGCATGTTTGGACTATACAGTGGAATTCTACAGTCTGATGGTGGTGGGGATGAAGGATCTGTGCTCCTTCTTGCACTGGGGGTGCCTCAGTCGGCTGCTGAAGGAGCTGCTCAGCTCCTCTACAGTCCGGTGCAGAGGGTGAGAGGTGTCGTCTATGATGGACGTAAGACAGCGTAGAGGAGAGCAGAGGCCACCACAGAGTCATAAAGTCTTGAGCAGAGGCCTGCATACTCCAAAGGACCTCAGGCTCCTCAGGAGGTGGAGGCGACTCTGGCCCTTCTTGTGCAGGGCGTTGGTGTTGTGTTATTGTTGAGGTGAACACCCAGGTACTTGAAAATGTCCACAGTCTCTATGTCCTGCTCTGTGCTCTTATTGATCTGATCAGCTCCAGATCATTCTAAACACATTCAGGAACAGAGATTCATCTAGAAAATAAAACCAACACAGTCCTGATTTAGACCTGGTTCAGTTCTGATTTAGACCTGGTCTAGTCCTAATATAGTCCTGCTTTAGTCCTGGCTTAGACCTGGTTTAGTCCTGGTTTGGACTTGGGTTAGACCTGGTTTGGACCTGCTTTGGACTTGGTTTGGACTTGATTTAGTCCTGGTTTAGATTGGATTTAGACCTGGTTTAGACTAAGTCTGGACCTGATTTAGACCTGATTTAGTCCTGGTTTGGACTTGGGTTAGACCAAGTTTGGACCTGGTCTAGACCAAGTTTGGACCTGGATTAGACCTGGTTTAGATCTGGTTTAGACCTGGTTCAGACCTGATTTATTCCTGGTTTAGACCTGGTTTAGACCTGGTTTAGACCAAGTTTGGACCTGGATTAGCCCCTGGATGTTCCCCTCAGACACACAGCCCACGACGGCCGAGTCGTCAGAGAACTTCTGGAGACATAAGAGATGGGATACCGATTAAGAGAGTAAGTCAAACAAGTTGCGCATAATGAGTTTTTCTCTCAAACCTTGTGATGTCATCATGTGGTGATACAGGAAGAGCTCCATTGTGTTTTTAAACTCCATCCGCCTTCACTAGAATCATTTGGATCATTTCAGTCCTGGAATTGCCGATCTCGACTGAACTGAAGGTAAAAAGTAGCTGTTAACTCGAAAATTACCACTTCATGACATCACCGGGTGGGTCAGAATGGCAGCCTCTGTTTTTCCAATCCAGAGCTGCGAGAACGAGGTGCGAAGGATTATTCATACAGAAAATATTTGGACTGTTTTTAAATATTTTATGAAGCAGTTTAACAGGAGGACTGGTCAGGGAGGGTCAGCAGATTCTGTGTCGGGGCAGTTTGAGGAGAGGAAGAGACAAAAGTGTCCCTCCTCTGTCCTGCATCATCACCACAGCCTCCAGGGGGCGTCAGGCGAACGCAACAGGAAAGTTCTCCCTCCACTCTGGGGTTTTAGTTGGTGATAAAATGGTTCATTCTAAGTATTTCCTCTGGAAGGTCTTCTGCCACGTTTGCTGCCACATGTGGTGTGAAAAGCCTGTAGCAGCTTCATATCAGTAGCAGGTTCATAGCGAGTTCTTTAGCGACTCAAATGGGAAAAGTGTTCCACTGTGTTTTTTAAACTCCACACACCGTCACTAGAATCATTAGGATAATTTCAGAATCAAAAAAGTTTTATTGCCATATGAGTGAACAGGTTCACAGATTAGGAAAGTGCTTCGGTGCTTGGAGCGGAATGTAAACAAACATTTAAAGCGGGGGGGGGGCAAGTACGCAAGTACTAAAGCTTGTTTTTCTTCACAAAACAACATTTGTCCAAAAAGTGATGTATATTTCCGTCACAGACAGTGGTCCAAAGAAACCCTGTTGCCGCATGGTTCCCTTTTCTCTCGGAGTTGTATCACTCCGCCCACATTAGCTCTATTGCCTGTTCACTCATAAGCGGATGGTTACGGCAGATGCGGTACGGCGACGGCGGATGTTTACAAGTCAACAGGCTATAGGCTAGGCTACGCGCGCCGTGATACAACTCCGAGAGAAAAGGGAACCATGCAAAATAGGGAAAATAGGCAGCTGGATTTTTTCTGTCTGTGACAGAAATATACAGTGGCTTGCGAAACTATTTGGCTCCCTTGAACTTTGTGACCTTTTGCCACATTTCAGGCTTCAAACATAAAGATATAAAACTGTAATTTTTTGTGAAGAATCAACAACAAGTGGGACACAATCATGAAGTGGAACACACTTTATTGGATATTTTTAACTTTTTTAACAAATAAAAAATGAAAAATTGGGTGTGCAAAATCATTCAGCCCCATTGAGTTAATACTTTGTAGCGCCACCTTTTGCTGCGATTACAGCTGCAAGTCGCTTGGGGTATGTCTCTATCAGTTTTGCACATCGAGAAACTGATATTTTTGCCCATTCCTCCTTGCAAAACAGCTCGAGCTCAGTGAGGTTGGATGGAGAGCGTTTGTGAACAGCAGTTTTCAGTTCTTTCCACAGATTCTCAATTGGATTGAGGTCTGGACTTTGACTTGGCCATTCTAACACCTTGATATGTTTTTTGGTGAACCATTCCATTGTAGCTTTTGCTTTATGTTTTGGATCATTGTCTTGTTGGAAGACAAATCTCCGTCCCAGTCTCAGGTCTTTTGCGGACTCCATCAGGTTTTCTTCCAGAATGGTCCTGTATTTGGCTCCATCCATATTCCCATCAATTTTAACCATCTTCCCTGTCCCTGCTGAAGAAAAGCAGGCCCAAACCATGATGCTGCCACCACCATGTTTGACAGTGGGGATGGTGTGTTGAGGGTGATGAGCTGTGCTGCTTTTACGCCAAACATAACGTCTTGCATTGTTGCCAAAAAGTTCGATTTTGGTCTCATCTGACCAGAGCACCTTCTTCCACATGTTTGGTGTGTCTCCCAGGTGGCTTGTGGCAAACTTTAAACGACACTTTTTATGGATATCTTTAAGAAATGGCTTCCTTCTTGCCACTCTTCCATAAAGGCCAGATTTGTGCAGTATACGACTGATTGTTGTCCTATGGACAGATTCTCCCACCTCAGCTGTAGACCTCTGCAGTTCATCCAGAGTGATCATGGGCCTCTTGGCTGCATCTCTGATCAGTCTTCTCCTTGTATGAGCTGAAAGTTTAGGGGGACGGCCAGATCTTGGTAGATTTGCAGTGGTCTGATACTCCTTCCATTTCAATATTATTGCTTGCACAGTGCTCCTTGGGATGTTTAAAGCTTGGGAAATCTTTTTGTATCCAAATCCAGCTTTAAACTTCTCCACAACAGTATCTCGGACCTGCCTGGTGTGTTCCTTGTTCTTCATGATGCTCTCTGCGCTTTAAACAGACCTCTGAGACTATCACAGTGCAGGTGCATTTATACAGAGACTTGATTACACACAGGTGGATACCATTTATCATCGTTAGTCATTTAGGTCAACATTGAATCATTCAGAGATCCTCACTGAACTTCTGGACAGAGTTTGCTGCACTGAAAGTAAAGGGGCTGAATGATTTTGCACGCCCAATTTTTCGTTTTTTATTTGTTAAAAAAGTTTAAAATATCCAATAAAGTGTGTTCCACTTCATGATTGTGTCCCACTTGTTGATTCTTCACAAGAAATTACAGTTTTATATCTTTATGTTTGAAGCCTGAAATGTGGCAAAAGGTCACAAAGTTCAAGGGAGCCAAATAGTTTCGCAAGCCACTGTATATCACTATTTGAATAAATGTTGTTTTGCGAAGAAAAACAAGCTTTATTAACTCTCCCCACGAACTTACCAGACCTACTTACGTGAGCTCCCGAACCTGAGCAGAACCGGGCTGAGACGAGAGTGTCAGAGGTAAGACACTGTTACCGCACAACACTTTTAGAAGGAAACCCATACAGATTAAAAACCACACTATCCCTTTAACATGAAGCAAATAAAATAGAGTAAAATAAAGTAGAAAACCAATAAGCTATAATATAACACAAAATTTACTATTGACAGTCCTGGAATTGTTGATCTCTACTGAAGTAAAGGTAAAAGGAGCTGTTAAAACTACAACTTCATGACATCACAAATGTCTACACATTGTGGAGATGAAACAAATAATATACAGTCATACCTCACCTTATGAAATTAATTTGTTCCAGAAGTGGCTTCGTAACGTGATTTTTTTCGTAAGTAGAGTTGCAATGTAAAAGGCCTCATTCATACAAATACAATACAATACAATATAAGTGTATTTACATTTCGGGGGATTCGGGCGGCTGTGAAGCCGAGCGCGCATTATTTAAATTTTTGAGATTTCGCGTTTCGTAACTTGAATTTTCTTTTGTATTCAGAGATGAAAATTTTACGTAAAGTTTTCGTATCTTGGATTATTCGTTATTTGGGTCTTTCGTAAGGTGAGGTATGACTGTATGAGATAATGTGTGTAGAATCCCTCAGTCGTCCAGGTAGAATCCACGGCAAAAGGATAAATTCAATTTGTCAACTGGACAAAAGTTTATTTGGTGAAATACTTTTCATAGCTCATCCAAGCTGCTTCTTCAGTTCTGTTAAATTACAAATTCTAAAATTAAATTCTGTCAATATTAAATAATATTACTGACACGTGTGAATGAAACAAAACACAATTCCAGGTCTGTTTCTGATGATGCACCAACATTATGACACTTAAACTGACAAGAGTTTTGAGGAATATGGGACGTTTACTATTTCCAATTTAAGAATATAATCAAATAAGACATGAACTCAGAGATGGTGGATGCAGAGGAGGAGGTCAGATGGAGCAGAGGAGGAGGTCAGATGGAGATGGGTGGATGCAGAGGAGAAGGTCAGATGGAGATGGTGGATACAGAGGAAAAGGTCAGATGGAGGTGGGTGGATGCAGAGGAGGAGGTTAGATGGAGATGGTGGATGCAGAGGAAGAGGTCAGATGGAGATGGTGGATGCAGAGGAAGAGGTCAGATGGAGATGGGTGGATGCAGAGGAGGAGGAGGTCAGTTGGAGATGGTGGATGCAGAGGAGGAAAAGGTCAGATGGAGATGGTGGATGCAGAGGAGGTCAGATGGAGATGGTGGATGCAGAGGAGGAGGTCAGATGGAGATGGGTGGATGCAGAGGAGGAGGTCAGTTGGAGATGGTGGATGCAGAGGAGGAGGTCAGATGGAGATGGTGGATGCAGAGGAAGAGGTCAGATGGAGCAGAGGAGGAGGTCAGATGGAGATGGTGGATGCAGAGGAAGAGGCCAGATGGAGCAGAGGAGGAGGTCAGATGGAGATGGGTGAATGCAGAGGAGGAGATCAGATGGAGATGGGTGGATGCAGAGGAGGATGTCAGATGGAGATGTTGGATGCAGAGGAGGAGGTCAGATGCGATCGTGGATGCAGAGGAGGTCAGATGGAGATGGTGGATGCAGAGGAATAGGTCAGATGGAGATGGGTGGATGCAGAGGAGGAGGTCAGATGGAGATGGTGGATGCAGAGGAAGAGGTCAGATGGAGATGGTGGATGCAGAGGAAGAGGTCAGATGGAGATGGGTGGATGCAGAGGAGCAGGTCAGATGGAGCAGAGGAGGTCAGATGGAGATGGTGGATGCAGAGGAGGTCAGATGGAGCAGAGGAGGAGGTCAGATGGAGATGGGTGGATGCAGAGGAGAAGGTCAGATTGAGATGGGTGGATGCAGAGGAGAAGGTCAGATGGAGATGGGTGGATGCAGAGGAAAAGGTCAGATGGAGATGGGTGGATGCAGAGGAGAAGGTCAGATGGAGATGGTGGATGCAGAGGAGGTCAGATGGAGATGGTGGATGCAGAGGAAGAGGTCAGATGGAGATGGGTGGATGCAGAGGGGAAGGTCAGATGGAGATGGTGGATGCAGAGGAAGAGGTCAGATGGAGATGGGTGGATGCAGAGGGGAAGGTCAGATGGAGATGGTGGATGCAGAGGAGGAGGTCAGATGGAGCAGAGGAGGAGTTCAGATGGAGATGGTGGATGCAGAGGGGAAGGTCAGATGGAGATGGTGGATGCAGAGGAGGAGGTCAGATGGAGCAGAGGAGGAGATCAGATGGAGATGGGTGGATGCAGAGGAGGAGGTCAGATGGAGCAGAGAATTCACCATCTGAACTCCACCAACAGAACTCTGCGTCACTTTGTACCTGATGATGAGATCTGTTTACTTCTTGTTTAGTCCTTGATTCTGCTTTCGCTTCAGCCTTGCGCGAGTCTAATGGGGGCATCTTATTCTTTCAACCGCACATAAATTACCCCCTCCTCCTCGGCTGGGGGGTCCCGGCTGGTTCGGTGCGTCAGTGGCGGACTCTCTGTCAATAACGGCGTGCTGTGGTGGAGATACCGAGGGGAGGGGTCTCTGAGGAGCGCGGCTGCAGCACTCAAGACCAGGGGCCTCATTAAACTTTTATCCAGGAGGCCCGGCCAAGGTCTATTTATGAAAATGCGTTTCCTCTTTTCGCTTCATGGAAAACAGCGAGATGAGCGCGGAGTCGTCTGCAGAGGAAGGGACGGAGCGAGCATGCGAAAAGGAGAGGGTACGGCGAGCCTTTTGGGTCAAATCACACGAGGCCGGGATTGTCATCATGAGTGATTCATGTTTCTTACACTCGGGTTGGTAAAAAGCCGAGATGACGCGCGGGGAGGCGAAATGTGATTGTAAAGAGAGTGAATTTAGAAATGAGGAGGCTTCTCTCTGGTGTGGGATTTTGTTTTTGTTGTACATTGGATAAAAATAGCAGTGATGGGCAGATCAATAACAAATATCAATATACCGGTATATAAATTTTTTATACAATTTTAGTCTTTATTAATACATTATTTATATTTTAGTTGGGTTAAAGGGCCAACATTATGTTATTTTCTGTGTTATTTATGTTATTTACGTGATAATCACAGCGTGCACATGGTGGGATCGGATTGGATTTCTCCAAATCCAATCCCGTTACTCGGCGGGTGGTCTGTCCTATAATCCAAGTGCACATGAAGTTCGTGTAATCGGATAATGGTCAGCAACCTGGCCGACTCTGCTACGCTATGTGGCGCTGTCGTCAACTACTTCCGGGTGATGGATACTCAATAAAAACACAACAAACTATGTGGCGGTATACAAAGATGGCGCTCGAGGAGTTTGACGGAGCAGCATTGGTGTACGTGTTGTGCATTCTTTCTTCGCAGCCATGATTTCGTCTGACTTTTACGGCAACAATGGTTTAGACCTGTTTAAGACCTGGTTTTGATCTGGTTTAGTCCTGGTTTAGACCTGGTTTCGATCTGGTTTCGATCTGGTTTCGATCTGGTTTCGATCTGGTTTAGTCCTGGTTTAGACCTGGTTTAGACCTGCTTTAGACCTGATTTAGACCTGGTTTAGACCTGGTTTAGACCTGGTTTAGACCTGGTTTAGACCTGGTTTAGACCCGGTTTAGACCCAGTTTAGTCCTGGTTTAGACTTGGTTTAGACCAGGTTTAGTCCTTGTTTAGTCCTAGTTTACATCTGGTTTAGTCCTGGTTTAGAGCTTGTTTAGTCCTGGTTTAGTTTCCGTCAAGAGTCGCTACTCATGACGGCGCCGGCGAAATGCGGTGAAAATTCCCGCACATGCGCAGTACGCCGATCCAATCCGATATCGTGCACAAGGCGGCACCGAGCGGATTACTATCGGCCTAAGCCAGGGGTTCCAATCAGATTCGGAAAACCAATCCGTATACGATCCTTAGCCTGTGCACATGAATCCGATACGATCCCAATCCATTTGCAGTCGGATTACACTCGTCCATGTGCACGCAGTGAATTATGTCACTGACCACGGCAAAACCCGTTCAGAGCAAACAGAAGAAAACTGGGTTGTTTTGTTTTTGCAGAATGTGCAAATTGAGATCAT